>JASPKZ010009814.1:2305000-3520678 GCA_030220185.1 Diploptera punctata | reverse complement strand
AGTAGACAGAGGGAGCGACAGAGAGAGAGCAGACAGAGAGAGACAGGCAGAGAGAGAGAGAAAGAGAGTGTGAGAGAGACAGAGAGAGAGAGACAGACAGAGAGAGAGACAGACAGAGAGAGAGAGTGAGAGAGTGAGAGAGAGAGAGACAGAGAGAGACAGAGACAGAGAGATAGAGAGAGACAGACAGAGAGAGAGAGAGTGAGAGAGAGAGTGAGGGAGTGTGTGTGAGAGAGAGAGACAGACAGAGAGAGAGACAGAGAGAGAGAGAGGGAGAGTGTGAGAGCGAGAGAGAGACAGAGATAGACTGACAGAGAAAGAGAGAGACATAGAGAGAGAGTGAGAGAGAGTGTGAGAGAGAGATAGAGAGAAAGAGAGAGAGAGAGAGAGAGGAGAGAGAGAGAGAGAAAATGTTTTATTTATTTTTATGAGTAATCTGAATTAAAAAAAATAAACTATTCATACGAACTGATAACAAAGACAACAGAGTCCGGCTGTTATAGACTCCGAGAAGTGGAAGGGAGAACAAATTAATAGTTTATATTATAGCTCATAGACAGAGTCAGTCTAATTGAAATGGATTTATTGTTGAAGATAAACGGAATAGATTGACGTAGAAGAGAAGATGGCGATGGGGCGTAAAGACAGAGATGGACACTGGATTGATATGTCACTTCCAAGCTGCTCTCGCATGTCCGAGGCGCTGATGGACCTCTGGGAGAACTCGCCAGTATTAAAGTATTACATTTTGTCTACCTCCTTCACATTTCTCCCCTAATACACCAGGATTCAAAAAATGATTCTCTCAATCGATGTCGCCATGAATGCAAGATCGAAGAATAAAAGTTACGACCTGCTTTAAATAGTTAATTTATACATGTATGCCTATCGAATTATAATATTAATGTTAATAATTTGCAGTACTCTTTACATCAATTAAATCAGTCATGCCAAGAATGTAATTTCAAAATATCGAAAGAAAAAACAAAAATAATGGCATTTTGGGGAAACGATCATATAAGATCAAAAATCATAATAGACAACAAACCTCTGGAACAAGTAACAAATTTTAATTATTTGGATTGTAATTTTACTATAAACACAAAAACTGAAAGAGACATACATATGAAACTGTCGAAATTTCAAATGATATGTGGAACTATACATAAAACATTAAAGAATAAAACAAGAAGAGATACTAGATTGAAGTTTTATAAAACATTGGCAGTTCCTGCATTACTTAATGGGAGCGAAACTTGGGTAATGACCAAAAAACTGCAAAGTAGAATACAAAGCGCAGAAATGAACTTCCTTAGAAGAACAAAAAGGTGCACAAGATTGGATCGGATAAGGAATGAAGATATAAGAACAGAGTTAAATATATATCCAATGGATGAGAAAATCAGAGAATATAGAGAGAAATGGTTTACACACGTGGAAAGAATGAAAGTATCAAGATTACCAAGGGCAGCATTCAACTACAAGCCACGAGGTTCAAGGAATGTAGGAAGGCCAGTGAAAAGATGGACAGAACAACTGACAGAACAGGCAATTTGCCCAGCCCGTGAAGTGAAGAAGAAGAAGAAGAAGAAGAAGAAGAAGAAGAAGTTTCCTTTACTCAGAATTTAAATCCAATTTTATCACCTCATTCTGTATACTATCGGCCTCAAAGAATATGTTAATAATCCTAAAGAAAAATAAATAAATTAACATAGACATTCTTGATGAATGGAAACAATTAGTTCATAAGGGATTCAAAATTGGACGAAATGAAACATTGAATGTATTATTTTGACAGAGAGGTTAGGCTACAAAAATCAGTCTATCAATTAAATAATATATGTAAGAATTATAATAAGATAATTTAAAAACTAAAAACTAAAGTAATGTACCCAGTAAGAACAAAAAGAGAGTAATAGAAGATAAAGTGTTGGAACAGGTTTTACACTTCCAGCATTTGGGCTGCGTTATAAATTATGAAGAATAAGATATAAATAAGAAAATGTTGAAATGTCAACATATTTGTGGAGCAATGAGACGAACACTGAGGAACAAAGTAAGAAAGGGTACGCAGCTAAGATATTACTCAACCATGACACTACCTGTGGTGATGTATGGAAGTGAGGCCTGGGTCCTGAAGAAAAAAAGAAAACAAATAAAATTCAGGCAGTGGAAATGAGCTTCCTACTGACTATGAAAGGTTGTACAAGAGAAGAACATATTAGAAATGAGAATATTAGAGAGGAACTATAAGTACAACCACTTCTTCAACAAATAGAAGAACACAGGAATAATTGGATAGGACATCTGCAAATAATGACAGAGGATAGGATATCAAAGATGGCTCTGATACATAATCCTGGAGGACGAATAACCGTAGAAAGACCAAGAAAGCGCTGGGCTGAATAGATGTGAGATCGGAACAGGCAAAGACCTAATCCATGAAGAAAGATGATGATATAATAATAATGATAATAATAATAATAATAATAATAATAATAATAATAATAATAACAATACTAATAATAATAATAATCCACATAATCATATTCAATTCCGCAAAATGAAGGATATCTGAATATCATCTTTTCACGTAGATAATCGAAGTGATCTAGGAGTTGAAGGCTTTATCACTGATCCCAAGGTTCGCAGATTCAAACCCGACTGAGGCCGGCGGAAATTAAAAACAGTGTAATTAAACAAAAGATGTTCAAACTTCAATTGTGGATTTCATAAAAAGAACAAACAATTAAAATGGTATTGGTCATGTAAAAAGAATGACAGAATACAGATTCCAAAGAAGAATATTAGAATAGGTACCACTTGGTAGAAGAAAAGGAGATGGGGGGGGGGGAAGTGGATTGATGGTGTTTTGAATAGCATGAAGGAAAAAGGAATGGACGATGGAGATTGGAATGATAGAGAGATGTGGAGGAGAATGCAGTAGATTAGTTGGACATAGGGAGATGTTGTCAAACCCATTAAATAAATAAATAAATAAATAAATCTAAGGCATAGGAACTCTCATGGGACTTAAGGCAGCGGGTCCCAAGTCTGAAGTTAGTGGTTAGATAGGATACTTTCCTTACAGCATAACAAAATCATATTTAATAACTGCATATAGGTTTTTTCTCGCAAGCTCTGTCTTTAGGCAACTGTTTTTGTAAGGCAGCTACCATTGTGTGGGAAAGATTAAACTATGAAAAGAAAAGAAAACAGAGTTGTTATTGTTAATCGTTTTGAACTTTGCAAGTGTGGTTTTACTCACTGTTATGACCATGAAGGGCAAATGAAATTAACTGTAAGAAACAGGTTTTGTTATTAGTTCTGAAAATTAATCATACAATAATTATTTGCTTAGACATCCGGTTACATGTACATTATTGTAATATATCATAAAGTTTAACCATAATTGAATACCCGCCTAGAACAAGGTTGTACCCTCATTCCTTCCCATCAAATAGAGTTTTACTAGGAAAGAAGTTGTTAATAGCACGAGGGAAATTTTTCCACGTAAAAATCAACTTTGAAAAAATAAAAGGCATACCACATTGTTCTAGGCGGCTATTCAATTCTAAAATGAATTACAAATTAGTATTACTCCATAATAATGAGTAACAATTACATAAACACTTCTAAATTCTCTAAATACAACATTATAACAATACATTTATAGAAATAATAATAATAATAATAATAATAATAATAATAATAATATTATTATTATTATTATTATTATTATTATTAACTCACTGGCGCTATCGAACCTACATGGCCGCGCGGACATAAGGTCACCATATATCCCTATCCTGAGCCAATGTTTTCCAATCATCCCCTGTATAATCTACTTCCCTTAAATCATATTTAATGTATTCTCCCACCTCATTCTTGGTCTACCAACTGGGCGCTTTCCCTCTGGTTTTTCTACAAGAAGCTTCCATGCACGTATTTCATTATTATTATTAATATTCGTAGCACAGATGCTGCGATGGGCAGGACATGTGACACGAATGAGGAATGAAAGAGGCGTACGCAAGCTTTTTGGAGGGAAAACGCACAGTTGGTAGACCAAAAATGAGGTGAAAAATAATAATAATGATGATTTGAGGGAAGTAGATTACACAGGGAGATGGAAAATATTAGCTAAAGATAGGGATGTATGGAGAACTTATGTCTGCGCGGCCATGAAACTACGGGTTCGATAGTGCCAGTGAGTTAATTAGTTAGCACAAATGCAAAGAGTCAAGGTCTACTGAAGTGATTGCTGTCACCAGTTAAATAATAATAATAATAATAATAATAATAATAATAATAATAATAATAATAATAGCTTTATTTTACCTGGCAGAGTTAAGGCCTTAAGGGCTTGTCTACCACTCAACCAGGTTTAAAAAAAATACAAAAGAAAAGTCTTAAATCTAAATTACAATATATATATATAAACGATTACAAGTTATGAATACAATACAATTAATATTTATAATGTATTTTGATTTACTCTAAATTTAACGAATTAAATATATAATATGTACAAGATATATAAAAAACGAGGAAAAGATTAATGACATAGTATAAAATTAAATAAATAGAGAAAAATTAATTATTAGACAACAGGTAACTGTATAAGCGTGACTTAAAGGTGCCAAGTGTGCGGCAACCCCTGATATCTTGAGGAAGGAGATTCCAGGAGCGGGCGGAGGCTACTGTGAAGGAAGTAGAATAGGAGGAAGTGCTATGAAGAGGAATTGTTAGCAGACTGCTATCTTGTGACCTAGTGTCAATATTGTGGTAGGAGGATAACTTCTCAAATCTGGACGCCAGGTAAGTAGGAATGTAGGAATTCAGAAGCTTGAAAAGTAGCGAAAGAGAGTGCAATTTACGCCTGTCAGTAAGACGGAGCCAAGAGAGGTTATTAAAGTGTTCGGAAATATGGTCATAACGGCGGATATTGAAAATGAATCGAATGCAAGCATTATGAACACGCTGCAGTCTCTGCGACAAGGCATAGTTTAGATCATTATATATAATGTCACAATAATCGAAGTGTGGTAACACAAGATTCTGCACTAGGATTTGTTTTAACGAAACTGGGAGAAAATTCTTTAAACGTCTAAGATAATGTAAGATGGAGAAAGTCTTTTTACATATGTGTTTCACTTGTGTTTGCCAGGTTAAATTTGCGTCTAGATGTAGTCCAAGATCTATTACTGAAGAAGAATAAGGGATAATTATATTATTTATAGTAATGTTTGGAAGTGTAGATATGTCAAAGGTTGTAAGCAGTCTTTGTTGTCCCATTAGAATTACTTGTGACTTGTTAGGATTTAGATTTAGACCGATACTTGAAGACCAGTTAAAGATGGATATGAGATCGTCATTCATTTTCATCAAGCTGTTATAGAGAGAATGAGGAGGTGAATGTAGGTAAATTTGGAGATCATCAGCATAGAGGTGATAACGGCAGTGCTTTAGTACAGTTGGCAAATCATTTATGTAGATTGAGAAAAGAAGAGGTCCGAGAACACTGCCCTGGGGGACTCCAGCCGGCACGTTACGCCAAGTCGAAGATCTAGAGTTTAATGAAACGTATTGTTGACGACCGTGCAGGTATGAGTCGAACCAGGATACAGCGCTGTCAGACAAATGTAGGTGCTTGAGCTTTATCATAAGTAAGTCGTGGTCTACTGTGCCAAAAGCTTTGCTGAAGTCAAGTAAGGTTAAAGGAGTCAATTGACGTCTGTCCACGGCTTCACGAATATCTTCGGTAATTTTTAGCAAAGCTGTGGTTGTGCTATGACCAGATCTAAAGCCGGATTGATAAGGATCAAGGAGGTGATTTTCTTGGAGATAATCAGTCATTTGCTTATGTACAATATATTCCAGGGCTTTAGATAATGTCGGAAGGATGCTAATCGGTCGGAAGTCATTACAGTAAGGTTAGCATGACGTAATTACTCGTCTTAGCTTCAATTTTATTAATCGGATTTTGTAACTTCTCATTTCAAGTCGATATTTAGTTATCCTCTTGAGATTAAATGGACCACTTTCCAGACTACATATCGAAAAAAAAACTATGATATTGCTGGGAATCGAACCGGAATCCGTAGGAGGCCAATCTGGTCGTGGCCAGCTATAATAACATATTTATTTATAGCTACAGAAATCCAACTAAAGTAAATGTCATAAAATACATATTCAATAATGCATTCCTTGTTCTTCTTCTTCTTATAAGGATTAAACCTTATTGTTTCGTTCTGTCTCCAAGTATCATAGCTACTGTGTCCATCTCTTTCGTAGGCGTCCCCGAACTCTTATTCCTCTTCTTGGTTGATAGTTCAGACTTTTCCAAGGCAATCAGTTGGTATCCATTCTGCATACACGTTCATACCATTTTCTCCCAAACTCTTCTATTTTATCTGTCAAACTGAATATTTGTAGTTTTTTTATGAATATCTTCCCTTCATTTTTTATACATCAAAGTATATCCTGCCACAAATCGTAAATATTTCATTTTCTGCTGCTTCTATTCATTTAATTGACTGTTTATTCAGAGTCCATATTTCTGCCTTGAATGTTTGTGATGTCTTGACTTAGAAACGATCACTCAAACGAAGAGGTCCTTCGTGTCCTTATGTGGTCAAAAGCCTATATATATATATATATATATATATATATATATATATATATATGTGGATCAGATTTGCAAATATCGTGAATCTGTAAGAACCCGGTGATACGTAAAAAGTATCTACAGAGGGAGAGTTAGAGAGAAAGAAAAAGAAAGAGAAAGAAAGAAAGGTTATCAAATATGTTAAGAAGTAGGTACAAGAAAACTTTACAAGTTTGGAAGTTGGTGAGAGAAGAATGTATCTAGGCCTCCTATTACAGAAAAAGTTGCATTGAATAGTTAAGTAATCACAGATAATGTAAAAGTACAAAAACCCTTGATATGATTGCTTCCAATTTAACAAAATGCGCACAACAAACTTTAGTCCTTAAAACAAACTTAGGTATGTTGAAGTAAATAATTTCTAAACTAAAAGCAATTTAATCCATTGAAACGTGACTTTTGCAGCATGTCTGAATAAAATATAATATAAATTATATAAAACTTTTTAGTAAAATGAAAGAAGAAGATACTATTTCATTAAAACAATCCTTATCAACTTTTATAAGATTCATGATGTGTTCCGTTGAGGTATTATTCAAAATTAAAATATAAAATTATGGAATATTCACCTGAAAGGTCCGTGAAAAACCAGTTTTGAATCCTGCCGATGATGGGACAAGTCCCGAAAGCGCTACAGTTAAATAATTAATTAAGTTGAGGAGACGGACCTTTCAGGTGAATATTCCATAATTTTATATTTTAATTTTAAAACAATCCTTGCCACTACGGTTCTTAAAGAACTTTAAGTGCCTCTCATATTTCCTTCATTCACATCTATCAGATGTTTTCTTCTTCATCTTTTTAATTTCCATTCTTCTTAAATCTTCATCAACATTATACAACCACCTTTTCCTAGTCTTAATCGCTTCGTCCTTCCTTCAGTTTTGCCTTTTAGCAGCATGTTTGACTCTTTATTAAGCTCTCTGGCAACAGAGGGTACAGGTAAAGGTAAAGGTAAAGTGATCCCACAACAGGCCTCAGGAGGCCCTTGGGGTAGTAGGAGGTTAAGGCTCCCACTTTTTCTAGACAATCGGCACTTTTATGTCAACCGGGTTGTCAGCCCTGCGTGACGGCCGCCTTTACCCCAGAACAAGCGTCTGGTACTCATTTCAGTTAGAGGCTGAGTCGACCCCAGGGCCATAGTGCCGCCAGAGGGTTTGGGTCAGTTTAAAAATCCTGACCCCAACGGGACTTGAACCCTCGACCCTCCGGCTTGTAGCTCAGTGCCTTAACCACTACGCTACGGTACAGGGTGTTCGAAATTCCCATTACAATTTTCTAGGAGTTGTAGTGGGGACTGAGTAGATAACGTTTTGAATACAAATATTTGTCCGGAAGAGTGCCGTCTTCGTGCTGCAGTTACAAATTCATATTCTTCTTCTTCTACTTCGGTTTTTCCCCACTTACAGGTTTGCCGTTTTCAGTTTCCATTTATTTCTATCATTCCAATCTCCTTCTTCAAATTCCTATTATCTATTATAGTTCTGACATAGGTTTTTCATTTCCATCTTGGTCCGCCACGTTTATTTCTACCAGGGGATGACCATCGGTATATATTTTTTGGCCATCTTTCATTTTCCATTCTTTGTACATGGCCATACCATTTAAGAACAAGCAAATGGTTGGTACGGCCTCGAGAAGGATACAAATGCCGACTGTATATACCTTAATAAATCTCGAGTAATGCCACTGCGACTCTTCTAGCAGCTCTGCCAACAAGTCCTAATCTTACGTTCTCGTCGTGTTCCCTGACCGCAGTCGTAATAGACTGTAGCTAACAGGATGAGATGAAGGCGAGTTCTCAGAGCCTTAAAACTGAGATCTGTCGACTGAGGGAGCAACACTAAAAAAAAAACCAGGTCCTCCATGTCTGGGGGTTAGGCGTCAGACCCTGGAAAAAATATACTGCTACATGCTTCAGTAAACTATGTCAGCCGAATGGATTTAAATATGACAGACAAGTTCATATTAAGCACTTAATTCTCACACGTGTGTTGTGGATACATTGTTAATAATTTAATGATGTATGTCTCCATTAATATATTTCCCAAACCCAACATTTGTCACATTCGTGATAATTTCTGATGTCAAAGGAAAAATTAAGAAACTTCACTTTGTCACTGTAAGAACAATATTGTTTATATGAAAACTTACCAAACTTCTCTTAACATTGTGGTTAGTATTTATCCACTACATCAGCGATTCGGTGTGGCAACCACCAAGCTCGTTACATATATTGTACCTGCGAATCATATTCTGGCACACTCGCTCCACCTTATTTATACAGTGACAACCATGTTTTCCCGTCTTTCACAGATTAAAAAAAATCTTCTCAATACCATTTTTCCCCACATATGAAACTGTCGAAATTGCAAATGATATGCGGAACTATACATCATTAAATAATAAAACAAGAAGAGGTACCAGATTGAAGTTTTATAAAACATTGGCAGTTCCTGCATTACTCTATGGGAGTGAAACTTAGGTAATGACCAAAACATTACAAAGTAGAATACAAAGCGCAGAAATGAACTTCCTTCGAACAACAAAAGGCTGCATAAGATTGGATCGGATAAAGGCTGAAGATATAAGAACAGAGTTAAATATATATCCATTGAATGAGAAAACCAAA
This sequence comes from Diploptera punctata, assembly GCA_030220185.1. Lineage (NCBI taxonomy): Eukaryota > Metazoa > Arthropoda > Insecta > Blattodea > Blaberidae > Diploptera > Diploptera punctata. The sequence goes on along the minus strand of JASPKZ010009814.1, from coordinate 3,511,376 downwards.
GAATATAGAGAAAAATAGTTTATACATGTCGAAAGAATGAATGTAACAAGATTACCAAGAGCAGCATTCAAGAGGTTCAAGGAATATGGGAAGGCCTGTGAAAAGATGGACAGAACAACTGTGAGGCGGAACAGGCAATTTTTGCCTAGCCCGTGAAGTGAAGAAGAAGAATATTTATTTGTAATCATCTTTCTTATTAAGGGACTAAGTTTCACTGTCGCATGTTACTGCTGATGTAATTAATCTTTATATATACCGTAAAAATGAGACCAGAGGGAAAGCGCCCTGTTGGTAGACCAAGAATGAGGTAGGGGAAAAACATCAACTATGATTTGAGGGAGTAGATTATATAGGGAATGAATAGAAAATATTAGCTCAGGATAGTGATGTATGGGGAACTTATGTGTGCGCGGCCATGAACCTACGGGTTCGATAATGCCAGTCAGTTAGATTAGATTAGATTAGATTTATTTAGCCTGGTGGAGTTAAGGCCATGTGGCCTTCTCTTCCACTCACCAGTACAAACATATATTACATCAGAATATAACAATTTGAATTAATTCTAATATTAAATACTAAATACAAATTTTATCAAAAAGATAATATCTATTATATTACGATATATAATGCAACCAGTTAATGTTAGTTAAAATTAAGACTAAAACTAATAATAAAATGTATAAAAGCAGGACACATTAAATTGTCCCTGTCTAATGTATATAAAAAACAAAGAAAAATGGTATACAGAAAACTAATTTTACGATTATACAATATTAAAAAAAAACAAATGAAAATATTTGTTAATCTTAATATTATTTTCAATAAATAATTACTTACTTACTTACTTACTCACTGGCACTATCGAACCCGTAGGTTCATGGCCGCACGGACATAAGCTCTCCATACATCCCTATCCTGAGCTAATGCTTTCCAATTATTCCCTGTATAATCTACTTCCCTCAAATCATAGTTAATGTTATTCTCCCACCTCATTCTTGGTCTACCAACTGGGCGTTTTCCCTCTGGCTTTCCTACAAGAAGCTTCCATGCAAGTCTTTCATTCCCCATATGTGCAACATGTCCTGCCATCGCAGTCTACGAGACTTAACTGTTCTTAATATATATCTGGCTTCCTATAAAGACCATGTAGTTCATTGTTATGTAGTCTTCTCCATTCACCTGTCTGTTCATCTATCTTTGGTCCAAACATTTTCCTAAGTGCTTTATTCTCAAATACTTGTAATCTCCTTTCCTCTCTTAATGTAAGAGTCCATGTTTCGCACCCATATAATATAACTGGTAGAATAATAGTTTTATATATTTTCAGTTTAACGTTTTTTGAAAGGAGTTGGGACATCAAGAGTCTCTGCAATGCATAATAACACGCATTTCCAGAATTGAGCCTATGTTTAATTTCTTTGTGCATCTCATTCCTATTTGTGATCATTGTTCCTAGGTATTTGAATTCAGCCACTTCCTCAAAATTTCCCTCATTTGTCATTAGCTGTCCATTTCCATTATATAATGAATTTCTACGTGTGACCATATATTTAGTTTTATTGATATTTACTTCCAGTCCTAATTTCTTAGTGTTACTCAATAGTGTGTGTGTTGTTCTTTAGTATCTCTTCGCTATCGGCCAATCGTACTACATCATCAGCATAAACTGACAGCTTATTAATACCATTCAGTTGTAGGCCTTCCTCATTCTCTAAAGACTTAATGGCATGCTCTAGTACAAAATTAAATAGTAGAGGAGATAGTGCATCTCCTTGCTTCAACCCATTCTGGATTTCAAAAGTGTCCGAAAACTCTTTGCCTACACGCACCCTACTCTTTGTGCCATTTAGACACGTTCGTATAAGTCTAACTAACTTTTTAGGAATTCCGAACTCCAGCAGGATACTATATAACTTCTCCCTCTTAATTGAATCATATGCTTTTTTGAAGTCTACATACAGTTGATGTACAGTACCATTATATTCCCATTTCTTTTCTAAATTAATTAAATTTATTAATTGTTAAAATAATACTATCAGTGAAGTGTATACGTTAGTTTGTTATTAAATAATTCTTTAGTTTGTTTTTGAAGGATGTTATAGTTTGACAGTCTCTGACATAGGGCGGAAGGGAATTTCATGTTTTGGTAAGTGAGACCGTAAAAGATAATGAATAATATACAGTGTGATGAGGAGGGATATAAAGGACAATGTGCTGATGGGATCGAGTGTCAAGATTATGTGTGTCGGATAGTCAGCTGAAGCGGCGTGATAATCGTGCGGCGTGATAAATAATTATTCGATGATGTGTGAAGTATTTTATAGAGAAGCGATAGGATATGGACAGTTCTACGATATCTTAGACGACAGCCACCGATAATTGTTCCAGGGACAGTGTAACATGGTCAAATTTGCGAATACCACAAATAAAGCGTGCGCAAGAATTATGAACACGTTGAAGTCTTTGAGTGAAAATAGTTAGTTATATAAAAATTAGTGTGAGTTCGTCTATTTGTCTGTCTGTCTTCTAGGTACTCAAAAACTACTTGACCGATTTGACTGAATGGTTTTTTCCACCGTCATTTAGGCTAACGTTTTGAGGACAATTAACGTATATAACATTTTACCGTTCGTACTATATAACCGGAACTAAAAAAAGTAATCGGTGTGGTTGTTTTTGAACCTAAAAAAGTTAGCTTTGTGGAACGCATAAATGGGCTCACGCTGCCTAAACCAAATTAGTGGGCAGTCTTGTGGTAAGAAGATAACATTCTCATCTCTGGAAGTCCAGGTGTAACTAGGAGTGTACTAAATAAGAAGCTTGCAAATAAGTGACACAGAGTTCGAAAATTATTGTCATAAGCCGGCGGATATTGAAAATGATATCGAAAGCAGGCATTATTTAACCAAGCTACATGCTCTGCGACAAGTCATAGCTTAGGTTATAGACTGTATGTAACCGTTCACAATAATTGAAGTGTGGCAACACAAGGGTTGGTTTATAATGAAACTGGGAGAAATTTCTTTAAACGTCTAAGATAATGTAAGATGGAGAAAGTCTTTTTACAGATGTGCTTCACTTGTGTTTGCCAGGTTAAATTTACGTCTAGACATAGTTCAAGATCTATACTTTATACTCTTCAGTTATAAAAAAAATATTGGATAACAGTTGAAAAAGTAAATATTATATTGCGATTACGAGGTGTGGTAAACACTTGATACGGATACAGAGGTAAAAACACGAGTATTCCGTTATTGTGTTATACCATTATGAGATTTGCATACTTTTGTCTGTTCTGTCTGTATGTTTCGTGACGGCAGTTGTTCTTGCAGTCCAGTGTGCTGTTTCCGGGAACTGATTTTTCCATCGGCAGCAAAATTACTAGTGGATAACTTTAAGTGGCTTTTCCTGATTGTAACCTCTACCTAACCTGGTGTTTTTTAGGAATTCGCATACGAGATTCGAGCACAAAGAAGATTTTCATGTGCTGATAATGTGTTGGTGTTATTTAGCGGACATGGGCCTACGAGAGTAACCCTTATCGTGAGGTTGTTCTTATCCAGTGAATTATGTTCTTATGCCACTGTACGCCATTGCTTGGGTGGGTAGTTGTTACTTATCGTGCGTACAGTTGGATTCTCATGTTACCAAAAATGTTTTTATGACATTTTGGTAACTGTGATACTTTCACAAAAGCGATCAAGATCGGGCAATGGTGCCTGATTCATAGTTAGCTCTGTTATTCTTGTATAAATGGGTGCCGAAAATTTAATTTTTAGACATCTGTTATTGAATTGTCGGATTTTCTGGTTATATCTTTTTGGCCAAGCTTACTCAGTGCTTCCCAGCCCGATACCCGTAGATATTTTGCGGATTACTGCTACATCTTATACAATGTTAATCTTAATCCGTCTAGGCTAGCGTTTGTTCCCGGAAGAATGGGATTTATTAATATAGCTATAGCTGGCATTTGATTTTTTGTTTTTAAAATCATTTGAATGATGTTTGAAAGTTAATTTTGGGTCGAGATGTAGTCCGAGATACTTAACTGCAGTCTCATTGCGTAGAATTTATGCACCTATTGTGAGCTGTATTGGTGGAGGTTTGGAATATTTGGAAAATAGGATTACTATTTTTGCACTATGCGTATTTATTTTAGTAATTAAGATATTAGATAAAATAATTAATCAATATAATTGAAGAGAAATGTTAGATTTCAGAAGGTGAATTGGCTATATGTGTTGCTATGGAGAAATAATAAGTATTGTTGGTCATGTCGCCATCTTATATTTGTTAAAACTGTAAAACCAATTTGATTTGGGATTTATTTATGATTATGGAGAAAATTTTAGACGATGTGTGCAGTGATGATAATAATAATAATAATAATAATAAGAATAATAATAATAATAATAATAATAATTTATTTATTCTGGCAGAGTTAAGACCATAAGGCCCTCTCTTCCACTCAACAAGCACAAATACAAATAAATATTTGACAAATATAGATATACACTACACTAATTATAAACAGTTAAATATACAATAAATGTAGCAAAGTAAATTTCATGTACAAACAACATTTTATAGGGTAGTAACAATAATAATACAATAATAATAATAATAATAATAATAATAATAATAATAATAATAATGATAATAATATAAATATGATAAATTATACGAGAAACACCAATTAATATATATACCTTACACTGATGAAATAGAAGAAGTGTGGAAAGCTGGATGTGATGAATTAATACTGAAACTAATACAAATTGCAGTATCACTATCAATATTTCAAAATATCGTAAATGTTTTTACTTACCGCACTAGTGCTTTTGATCCTTTTTATAGTATTGGTATTTCTTTTGTTTTCATAGCAACCAAGAATGTATGCGGGAATGTCAAATTACGATGCACATCAACAATAACAGTAAGTATACAATATTAGTTACATAGTGCAAAAACATTTTTTTATTAGGTGAAAACTTGTTTAATTGTTTCATAGCCGCCGCTGCAGCGCGCTGGGTTAAAGTAATGTTGATCACAAGAATTAATTTAAGAGACGTTTGAAATGTGTCTATTGAATCTAAGATATTTATAAAGAGTAAAGTTACAATGAGGAAAGGAGTTAATTCAAGAGAAATCATAGGAAGCAATCTGAATGATGCATAAATTGAAAGCTGAGAGAATTGAAGATTGAATGTTAGATTCTATTGTAAACTTCTCAGAGACTCTAGTAAATGTTCTTTATCTCTGGTTTCTGTAACTTGGTATTTAATTGTGCTTACTGACATCTTCCGACAAGTTTATCTATTTACCATGGATCATTTTCTGCATCTCCTCTCCTCACGAGATTAATTTATTAGCCCTGTACATTGAATTGTTCCAAATGCTGTAATATGTCGAATTAATTGAGGAAACAGGAAGAACAATTTTAGAGTTTTAGAAAGTATTTACACATGAATAAATCTACCGAAGTAGCTCAATTGGTAGCATGTCTGCTTGCTGAACAGGGGGCCTGGGTTCGATACCGGCGGAGCTGGAAATTTGAAATGTTGAATTGTAAAATTTTCAATCTCGTTCACCTCTTTGGTCTCATAAAGTTGTTTTTTCAAAAAATTTCCTGACTGAGATTGTTTCGGGGGCTTGTCTCACCTAAAAGACAAATCTCGTGAAAATAGTCCCTGAGCACCATTTGACCATCACAATCACCGTATGATATTTGCCTTGTATGAATGTACGACTGAATGATGTGTCTTGTGTCGGAGGTGGTACTTTGTATTCATCCGGGGAGACCTTCAATGTCCTTGTGTGGTCAAAGAATACGAGATCCAGAGTTAAATTCTCTTCGGAAAGGTAGTGTCCCTATAAGACCCGGGAGGCGTGGGACATGCTTCTTCTTCTTCTTACTATTCTTTTAACTTGACTCATGGGCTGTTACAGGAGATGATTCAATATAAGATAACGTCAATGCTTCTTTCCATCGCTTTTTTGGTCTGCCGAAATCTCTTTTGCCTCTTGAATATAAATCTCGAATTGTTATAAATAAAATTGCTGTCTCGAGGTGCGTGCTGCCTTGTTACACAGCGGGCCCGGGTTCGATTCCCGATTGGGACAAGTTTCCTGGGCGAGGTTCTTTCTTTTTTGAGGGGGGGGGGTTTCCTCATCTGTAAGACAAATGTCGGGAAACTTTATGGCCCAAACGGTCCCCAAAAACCACTTGGCCTTCAATATCATATTCACCTCATTAGATTAAGTTAGGATTAAGGCCTTTCCTAGCACACCATCACCTTTCATATCATCGGGACAGCGTACCCTGGTGGCATTGATTAAATAAATTATTATTGCTTCTATTTAAATGAGCGTTCCACTTTATTTTTCCAGTTTTTATAATAATTGTTTTGACGTCCAATATATTGCACCTTCGTTTCTCATTCTGCTTAATCTCGTTTTACCTATTAGGCTCGTAAGGTACTACAGGCCTTAGGAGGTTAAGGCTCCCACTTTTTCTGGACAGTCGGCACTTGATGTTAGCCGGATTGTCAGCCCTGTGTGACGGCCGTCTTTACCCCAGAACAAGTTCCGACACTCATTTCCGTTAGAGGCAGAGTCGACCCCAGGGTCATAGTGCGCCAGACGGTTTGGGACCCCACTGGGACTCAAACCCTCGAACTTCCGGCTTGTAGCGTAGTGCTTTAACCATCAGAATAGTGATGTATGGAGACTTTATCTTCACACGGCCATGGACCTATGGGTTATTATTATTATTATTATTATTATTATTGTTCTCTACTATTACATTTTGTAGTAGGCATGCCATCAAATATTTAGAGGATGAAAAATGCCTACATCTCAATGGTATTAATAAGCTGTTAGTTTATGCTGATGATGTAATATTGGGCGAAAGCCAGGAGGTACTAAATGCCACATACTATTGAGTAATTGGGACTGAAAGTAAACATAAATAAAACTAAATATATTGTCACACATAGAAGTACATTATATAATGGAAATGTACAGTTAATGTCAAATGAGAGAACATTTGAGGAAGTGGCTGAATTCAAATACCTAGGAACAATCATCGCAAATAGGAATGAGATGCTCAAAAAAATTAAACATAGGCTCAATTCTGGAAATGTGTGCTATTAAGTATTACAGAGACTCTTGATGTCCCAACTCCTTTCAAAAGACGTTAAACTGAAAATGTATAAAACTATTATTCTACCAGTTATATTATATGGTGCGAAACATGTACTCTTACTTTAAGGGAGGAAAGGAGATTACGAGTGTTTGAGAATAAAGTTCTTAGGAAAATTTCTGGACCAAAGAGAGATGAACAGACAGGCGAATGGAGAAGATTAAATAACAGTAAACTACATGGTCTTTATAGGAAGCCAGATATAATAAGGACAGTTACGTCTCGTAGACTGCGATGGGCAGGACCAGGACATGTGTTACGAATGGGAAATGAAAGATGCGCATGGAAGCTTCTTGTAGGAAAACCAGAGGGGAAACGCCCAGTTGGTAGACCAAGAATGAGGTGGGAGAATAACATTAACAATGGTTTGAGGCAAGTAGAATATACAGGGAATGATTGGAAAACATTAGCTCAGGGTAGGGATGTGTGGAGAGCTTTTGTCCGCGCGGCTATTGACCTATGGGTTCGATAGAGTCAGTTAGTTAGTTATTACTAATATTTCCTCGTGTGCCCTTTTCAGCGACGAATCATTGTCATTACATTATTATTATTATTATCATATATTATTATTATTATTATTATTATTATTATTATTATTATTATTATTATTATTAGTACTATTATTATTATACCTTATAAGGTAGAGTTAGAGAATGAGAGAGAAGGATAATAATATATGGTTGATGCAATCAGAATTTCGATGTAAATTTAAAGTGGTAATCAGCGACTGTAAGCTCATATTAAGGAAAGATTTATTCACATTTCCTAGAATCTACAGTTAATCTGGGAGTATGACGGTTGATGTTTTTTTTTCGCTTGAGGATGCTGAAGCCAGTGTTTGTCAGAACGTGAGTTGGTGAGGATGTGGCGAATCTGCGGAATCCTGTTTCTACACCTAATCTCTGCGCAACAAAATTACAATGTCCCGGAAGTTAAATTACAAGCATTCCGAAATGGAGGATTTCAAGTTTCCATTCCAGGCAAGTCTCATTCAAGTTATCATCATTCAATTATCTACAGAATCAAGGACCTCGCCGTTAGTAATGTTTTGCAAGACAATTTGTAACATTCAAAAGCATGTATGTCCGTCACACAGGAAACTGCATAATCATCATCATCAATAATCACGGATTAAGCCCAAGTGACTTGTTCTGATCTGATACATTTTTATTCATAAAGTTGATTCCATCTCTTTTTCGGTCTAAACATTCCTGTCTCCTTTTGGTTTGTAATTAAGTACAATTTTTGGTATGTGTTCATCTTTCATTCTTTGAACATGTTCTTTCCAGTTTTTTCTAGACTCTTTTATTCTATCTAAAAAATTAAAATTATTTAGCTCATTTCTAATATATTCACTTCTTCTTTTATTTAGAAACTAGCTAATACCCGGCGTGCGCTGCCACGCCAAAATAAATTAAAACCAACGCGCTTTTATGTTTAGTTGAATAAGTAAAAGCAAAAATAATAATAAATTTAATTAGATACCCCGTGCTGATTGTCCGGCGTTGCCCGGTAATCTACTTATCCTGATCTTCTTGACACAAATGAGATGAAATACGAAAATTAATGTGTTTTATGTTTAGTTGAATAAGTGAGAGGAACAATTTATATCGTAATTATTTTTTTGATACCCCGTGCTGTTTACCAGGCGTTGTCCGAGAACCTACTTATCCCGATCTTCTTGGCATAAATGAGCTGAAAGGCAAAATTTAATGTACTTCTTATGATTAGTTGAATAAGTAAAATGAAAAATAATAATGAATGTATATCGTAATTATTTTAAAATTCCCCGTACTGATTATCCGGTCTTGCCCGGGAATCTACTTATCTCGATCTTCTTGGCATAAACGTGCTAAAAGACAAAACTCTTTATTGTGAATTATCCGTAAAAGAATACCCGTCATGTGCTGCTATGCTTGTACAGGAATCTACGTACTTGTCTCGATCTTCTTGGCATCAATTATAGACAAAAAATGGTTATTGTGAGTTATCCGTAAGAGATAAACATATACTGTTGCGGACTTTTTTGTAGAGCTTTTTCAGATATTCAATTCTGTGTACATTAATTTTGTGTTTTTTGTTATGGTGTAGGCAGTGTAAGCTATTTAAGCGTCCAAAAAGCTACTTCTTTCACGTTTTCCACAACAAAGGGCGATTTTTAAGGGTGTAGGAGTTGAGTATCACAAATATATTATAGCCTATGTTCATCCCGGGAATCTCCTGAACATTTTGCAAAAAGCCCCATCACAATTGGATCAAGGGTATGGCCGTGAATAAAGTACGAACGAACAAACAAACAAACAAACCAAAAAACAAATATTCATTTTTATGTATTAGATTTGCGAGCCAAATGAGGTAAATTTAGAGCAATTGGGTAGTATTAGACGGGAAACCACTAAGTTACTAAAGAGTAAAAAGAGGGAATATTTGAGAGAGAAGATTAATGATCTTGAAATTAATGCAAAAAATAGGAACATTAGAGAATTATAGCAGGGAATTAGTATAGAGAAGAAAGGGTTTCAGGCTAGAACAAACATAGTTCGAAATGAAAATGGGGATATGATTGCAGATTCTAGGAGTATATTAAATAGATGGAAAAGTTACTTTAATCAGCTATTAAATGTACATACAGAACAGGACATTGAGGAGGATAAGTTACAGACAGCAGAAATGCTAGTCGCAGAGCCAAGTGCATTAGAGGTTGAAATGGCGATTGAAAAATTGAAGATGTATAAAGCATCAGGTTCAGATGAGATACCAGCAGAACTCATAAAATCAGGAGGAGAAAAATTGATAGACAAAATACGCTGGTTGCTTAGTATGATTTGGGAAAAAGAAGCTCTTCCAGATGAATGGAAGGAATCAATTATCATACCAATTTGTAAGAAAGGAGATAAAACTGATTGCAACAACTACAGGGGCATCTCATTACTTTCAACTTCATACAAATTTCTTACAAATATATTAGTAAGCAGACTTACTCCCTACATTGATGACATTCTAGGAGATCATCAATGTGCATTTAGAAGAAACAGGTCTACAACAGATCAGATTTTTAGTATAAGACAGATTTTAGAAAAGAAATGGGAATATAATGGCACTGTACATCAACTATATGTAGACTTCAAAAAAACATATGATTCAATTAAGAGGGAGAAGTTATATAGTATCCTGCTGGAGTTCGGAATTCCTAAAAAGTTAGTTAGACTTATACGAATGTGTCTAAATGGCTCAAATAGTAGGGTGCGTGTAGGCAAACAGTTTTCAGACACTTTTGAAATCCAGAATGGGCTGAAGCAAGGAGATGCACTATCTCCTCTACTATTTAATTTTGTACTAGAGCATGCCATTAAATCTTTAGAGAATGAGGAAGGCTTACAACTGAATGGTATTAATAAGCTGTTAGTTTATGCTGATGATGTACTATTGGCCGATAGCGAGGAGATACTGAAGGCCAACACGCACACACTATTGAGTGACACTAAGAAATTGGGACTGGAAGTGAATATCAGTAAAACTAAATATGTGGTCACAGGTAGAAATTCAGTATATAATGGAAATGGACAGCTAATGACAAATGAGGGAAATTTTGAGGAAGTGGCTGAATTCAAATACCTAGGAACAATAATCACAAATAGGAATGAGATGCACAAAGAAATTAAACATAGGCTCAATTCTGGAAATGCATGCTATTATGCATTGCAGAGACTTTTGATGTCCCAACTCCTTTCAAAAAACGTTAAGCTGAAAATATATAAAACTATTATTCTACCAGTTATATTATATGGGTGCGAAACATGGACTCTTACTTTAAGGGAGGAAAGGAGATTACGAGTATTTGAGAATAAAGTTCTTAGGAAAATTTTTGGACCAAAGAGAGATGAAGAGACAGGTGAATGGAGAAGACTTCATAACAATGAACTACATGGTCTTTATAGGAAGCCAGATATAATAAGAACAGTTAAGTCTCGTAGACTGCGATGGGCAGGACATGTTGCACGTATGGGAAATGAAAGACGTGCATGGTAGCTTCTTGTAGGAAAGCCAGAGGGAAAACGCCCAGTTGGTAGACCAAGAATGAGGTGGGAGAACAACATTAACTATGATTTGAGGGAAGTAGATTATACAGGGAATGATTGGAAAGCATTAGCTCAGGATAGGGATGTATGGAGAGCTTATGTCCGCGCGGCCATGAACCTACGGGTTCGATAGTGCCAGTGAGTAAGTAAGTAATGTATTAGATTTGCAGCCAGCTACACTTCTCAGAAAACTCATTTCAGCTGCTTCTATAATATTCTCTTCTCTTTTAGTTAAATCCAAAATTCACTATCATACAACAGTAAGGGGACTGCCACAGCTTTATAAAATTTTAGTTTTGTTTCCTTTCTTGTATTTTAAATATTCTCTTAATTGTGCCACATATATAATTAAAGTCATTAAGTTTGTTAGAAAGATCCATTCGCTTAAACTAAGCGAATTCCTCAGCAGTCAAATGTATTGTTCGATTCTGCGATTAATGAAGTCGATCTTTCTTTTCTTATTCAAATATTACACGCCGTTTCGTGGTGAAAAAGCAAATATTGCGACCGCTAGAGCGACTTTTAAATTTCGATTTACTTCTAATTGTTGTATGTCCATAATTTTGGGGAATACCTTCATTTTATTTAAATAGCATATACTATGTTTCGGTATGAAAAATCGAAAATTGCAGGCACTAGATGGGTCTTAATTTTCGTTTCGGTTCAATACTCACTCCTAACGGTCAGATTTTGTTAATTAACGAACTCCACCTTATGTCTTTATGGATTGCTATATGCCGAGTTTGGTTCCAAAAAAGTATCGTCTCTAGAGCGATAAAAACACACACACACACACACACACACACACACACACACACACACACACACACACACACACACACACACACACACACACACACACACACATACATACACACACACATATATATATATTTTTTTTCGATATTATAATTAAATTTTGACATTTAGCAATGCAGACCTAATATGACATGAGAATATAAATAAACATCTGAATTCGGGATTTGAACCCAGGACCTCTAATATATTAGCGAGCTACCAGTTACACTATCCAGGCTATTTAAAAAAATAATTTTTGTGCTAGGAGTCTGGATAGCCTAACTGGTAGCGCACTAATATATCAAATTAGAGGTTCTGGGTTCAAATCTCGAGTTCAGGCGTTTATTTTTCTTTATATATATCATTCCTTGATAATAACATATGGGATCATGCCGAAACGTCGGAATCAGTGGCCAGAGGCCGATCTTGAAGCCATGACGCGGAAAACCCAACAAATATTTTCATAGGTAGGGGAGCCTATAACCTCAATATCTCTGTACATTCCTTCGGAATATGCTGATACAGAAGCACGCCGTAGCGTAGTGGTTAAGGCACTGGGCTACAAGCCGGAGGGTCGAGGGTTCAAGTCCCGTTGGGGTCAGGATTTTTAAACTGACCCAAACTCTCTGGCGGCACTATGGCCCTGGGGTCGACTCAGCCTCTAACGGAAATGAGTACCAGACGCTTGTTCTGGGGTAAAGGCGGCCTTCACGCAGGGCTGATAACCCGGCTGACATCAAGTGCCGATTGTCTAGAAAAAGTGGGAGCCTTAACCTCCTACTACCCCAAAGGCCTCCTGAGGCCTGTTGTGGGATCACTTTACCTTGTTCAACTGTGTCCAATTTATTTTCAACACTTGTGACACAATAAACTTTTTACATAGATATATATCAAGGAAAACACATGTAATTACATTAATAAATAGGATCTTCTTGGTCATAATATCGTATTACACATTGTCAATATCACCAAAATCACCAAACTAAAATGTTATAAATATACTATTTTAACATATTAGTTTGGTGATTTGAGTTTTATTGACAATGTGTGTGATATGTAATTTTGTAAAAATTCGGATTCAAGTTAACATTAAAACCGGATATTTATCCCCATATAATAATAATAAGGGTTTTTGTTTTGTTTATAATTATATTTATTTATATGAAGAATGGACATCAGATTGATTTATAGAATTCAAATTTTTTTATAAGTATATAAAAAAAAATAACTGGTCAATATAAACTGTTAATACAGTTAGATGTTTTTATAACTGATGCAGTATGTAAAATACTTCAAATATTCAAATTGATAATTTTATAAAGAAATAAATGGGATTGGACGAAGAGGATAGAAGTTAGCTTGAAAATACTCCTTCCTTTTCTGTTGGACCAATCAGACCATAGAGATTATAACTGAAATAAGAAGATGGCTACAATACTTGAAGATGGTCGGTCATGTTCAGTGACTGCTCCTTAAAGAATAAGGAAATAATTGTTTATTTTATTGATGTTGGTTGAAAGAAATAGTGTTAAAAGTATGAAAGATTATATAGTGATATAATAGTCATCCATCTTGGTGAAAAACAGTTTCTAAGTGAAAATAATGAATAATAATGACTGGATTGACCGTTAGCATTCGTCATCCATTAAATACATAAAATGGTAATCTTCTAGAAGTGAAAAATATCAACCTAAGCCGGAATCTTTTGGAACTTTTAAATTACAAGATTCATCTTGACCAAAGTGAGAGTTTTAAATAAACTAACTTATCGTTCAACCGTTAATAAAGTGTTGTCATTTGTGTAAGAAACATTTCCTCATTCCCCTGAAGAGAGTTATTAATGCCGTGGCAGATTTAAAGTGGTTTAAGTTATATTACAAATCTTCAACTTCGGATATCTCACCGAGAAACCCAACTTTAAATGTCTCCACAACGAGGGGCATAAATTAAACACAGCTGCAAATGGCGCATCAACGAGGGCTCGAATGGGAATCGAACCAGGGACCTGTAAACCTGAATCGAACCAAGGACCACGAGAATGAGGAAAGTAATAAAAATCTTCAAAAGTGAGTACAGTTAAAATTTATATGTGAAAAGTGAATTAGTGATAATAACAATTAATGCTTTTAAGAAATAAGAAAATATTAAAATACCCAACAATGGCCAATAACGAAAATATAACTTGTAAAACTGTTAATATTGAAAACGAACACATTAGTGAAGGCCAAGAAAATTTAATTTTGTGTAACAATGAAAATAATCAAACTAATGATACACCTTCTTGGGTAGCATTATTAATAAATAACATTTCTGATATTAATAATAAACTGGAAAAGAATAGTGCAGAATTAAAGGAAATTAGGAATGACAATTCAAATCTCAGTAACAAATTAGAAAAGAATAGTGATGAATTAAAAGACATTAGGAATGACAATTCAATTCTCAGTAGTAAATTAGAAGCTAATGTAACTAACCTTAGCAATAAAATTGATGCAAATATTTCCAATCTCAGTAAAGATATAAAGAAAGAAATTAAAGAAAATAACTTGAAACTAGATGAAAAATTAGAAAGCATTAGGTTAGAATGCAAACAAAACAATTCTAAACTGGAAAAGAGAATAGTAAATATAGCCAAAGATTGTAAAAATGAGATAGAAAAATGTAATGAAAAGATTGATGAAACTCATAATCAAATAGAAACATCTTTGATTGAGGTAAGGCAAAGTTGCCAAGATAAAATCGAAGAATTAGGAACTAAAGTCGAAGATAGACTAAAAATTTCCGAAGAAAGTGTTATCTTAGGTAATGAAGAACTTCAATCAAAGATAACAAATGAAGTAATTATTATAAAAGAACAAGTTGAAGGATGGATAACTAAGATTGTTGAACTTGAAAACAAATATGTGTCAAAAACTAGTGAAAAGGAGATTGAGGTTATGTCAGGACATTCTAGTAATGTTAATAATGATCCTCCTTCTAGTAGTAGTAGTAAAAATGTATGTAAAATTCCTGCTAATCTTTTAGGGGAAATTAACTTACCTAATTTTGGTGATACTGTAGGCCAAAGCCCTACTGATTTCATTAGGGAAATTGAAGAATACTTCGAAATCAAAGGAATAGAAGACAAGTTCAGAATGTTCTTCATAAGAAAAAGTTTAAAAGACAATGCAGAGTCTTGGTTTAAGATAGCTTGCCATGATTCAATGACTTATCAAACATTTAAAAATGCTTTCTTAGGTTACTACTGGGGACCAGAAAGACAAAACAAACTAAGGTTAGACCTAACTAGTGGAAAATTCTCCAACAATGGTAAACAAGGTTATCTTAATTATTTCTTGGAGAAGGCAAAAATGGCATCATTGTTACAGCCTCCAATAGATGAGAGAACTTTAATTTCTATGTTATCGCATCACTTCCCAGATGAGATTAGATATCATTTGATAGTAGCCAGACCACAAAATGTTTCTGAAATGTTAGAGTTGTTAGCTCTACTAGAGAATAAAAGAGAAGTAGATAAATGTAGTAAAAGAAATTTATTTGGGGAAGGGGCAGAGCCCTATAATAAGAAAGGTAATTTTGTAACTAAAAGAAGTGATGAATATCATAATGAGAATAGAGAAAGAAATTTCAAACAGGGCAACAATAATAATAGGTTTGTTCAAAATAGAAACAGCCCAAATAAAAATAGGATGACTAATAATTATAGTAACAATAACCAGAATGGATGGTTCAAACGTAATGAAAATAGGAATGACAGACAAATTAATTATATGGATGTTAACAGAGTAGGAGAAAATAGAAATAGGTATTGGACTTCTCCCTGTAGAGGTAAAAGAAGAAGGAATGCCTATGGTAATGAAAATAAAGGGTATTTCCAACGACAACAAAATTGTCAAATTAATGAAACTAGTGATAGGACAGAGCAAAATAGAATAGACTCTGTAACTATTCACAACCAAAGTCAAGATATACCTAGTAATGAAAATGACCACGAAGTAAATCACAGGATACCTCATGCTTTAAACGCATAGAAGGTACATTAAAGACTCCGCAATGTACCTCAATCGTTATGAACTTAGGGGTCCAAAATAGATGCTTTGATAGGTTTCAAAATTTAGAAATTGTACCAGCAAATATGAGAGGAGATAGTAAGTTATGTACCTCAAGACAGCGAGATAGCATAATATTGAATAATCATTTGAATGTTTCTAAGAATCAGGATGCTATGCCTGTTACTAATAAAGAATTAAATGTCATAGGAAGACCACCCAAAATTAAAGTAAATATTTTTAACAATGATGTTACTTGCATAGCGGATAGTGGCTGCTCAAACACAACAATAGATCAGAAATTTTATAATTTCTTAGTCAACAAAGGGAATAAGATAATGACTGTAAGAATATGTGGAGTGTATTGTACTCTTGCGATAGGCAAGAAGAAACTGCCAATTAAGCTACAGTGCCTTCTAGATTTACATATCGGAGGATATTACTTCAGTGCGATATGTTTAATTTCTCCATACTTGTCTTGTGATATGTTAATAGGCTGCGACCTGTTGGAGCAATATAATGCCATAATAAATTTTGAGTGTAAGAATATTTCCTTGTATAATGAAGATAATGTGAGAGTCGTCATCCCATTTGATAATGAATATGAGGAGAATAAGAATCTAAGTAAGAAGGAGAGTGACATTGCTGAAGAACACATTTTTATAGAGAATATTGTTGTTCATGAGGAGAGGGAATTGGTAAATGGCCGTGGATGCCAAATGCAAGATAATATTGCAGTTAATTGTACTTCCGACAAAAGTGTCGAGGGCGAAGAAAGCCTTAATAATGAAAATGGTTGTGCTGACGATTATGTCGCATGTAAATGTTGTGATTTAGAATGTGTCTCTTGCAATACTGAGTATGATGAAATTCCTCTATTATATTGTGTGAGTGACGAACTTGAAAAAGACATCTGTGAAATGATAAAGGAAAAAGTTAAAGACACTCATGGCATAAACAATGAACAGAAAGGCATGTTGTATGACATCTTAATGAAAAATAAGAGTTCTTTTTCTTCGAAGCCGGGATTGTGCAACTGTTTTAAATATTCCTTTAAAGTGATGGAACATCCACCTA
The DNA here is from genome assembly GCA_030220185.1 of Diploptera punctata. Taxonomy (NCBI): domain Eukaryota; kingdom Metazoa; phylum Arthropoda; class Insecta; order Blattodea; family Blaberidae; genus Diploptera; species Diploptera punctata. Next base: position 3,494,169 of record JASPKZ010009814.1, on the reverse strand, counting down.
TAAATATTAAAAGTAGACCCATCCCTATTGCCATCAGAGAGCAGGCAGATCAAATGATAGATGACATGTTAATGCAAGGAATAATACAGAAATCTGATTCTCCTTACGCCAACCATATTTGCTGGGTGCTAAAACCTAATGGCAAAATTCGCCTGTGTTTAGACAGTCGTAGGACTAATTCTTTCACTGTCCGGGATAATTATAGGCCCGAGACAATTGAAGCATCTATAGCAAATATGAAAACTGGTAGATTTATTAGTTCTATTGATTTAACTTCTTCATTTTGGCAGATAGAACTAGACCCCAAAGTTCGGCCCTATACAGCATTTATACATAATGGAAAAGTATATGAATTTATGTTTATAAAAACAAAGTTATTGTTCATAGTGACCACATTTCACTAAGTTTTATAAGTAAATGTAGATTATCCAATAATAAACTGAGTAGGATGATCATGGAAATAATTTCCTATGATATTGAAATAAAACACATAGAAGGAGAACAGAATGTGTTTGCTGACCTCCTGTCTAGATTGAAAAGTGTTGGGAAAATACCTGAAACTGTACATACTCCTAAACACGAAGTAGTAATGTTTAATGTAAAACTGTATAGAGACAAAGGATTTTCATTGTTGATGAAAAACATTGTTGAGCATCAAAAATCTGATATAGAGTTACAACGATTGAAGTATAGTGCGAGAGATATAAATAATGATGACAAAAATGGAATTGATTGTAATAAGAAAATCGGTATAAAGGATGACATTCTTTACAAATTACATGGGAGAAATGTGAAAAAATGGAAAGTTATAATTCCTAATAATATGGAAGTTCCACTATTTAGAACTTTTCATGTCGGCTTAAATCATGCAGGTTGTGAAAAATTAGCTCTCAACATAAGTGAATTTTTTTATGTTAAACATTTAGATAAAAAGTTGAGAAAGTTTACTTCTTCATGCATAACTTGTCAAAAAGCCAAATGTATGAACGTAAAATATGATATAGCTCCACAAAACATATTAAGGAACAAAGTAAATAGCTTAGTAGTAATGGATACTCATGGAGAAATGCCTACTACACAATTTGGTTACAAGCATATTCTTGTATTATCTGATGTATTCTCAAAATTTGTAAAAATATATCCATTAAGAAGTGTAAATAGCAGAGCTTGCCTAGGTAAAATTGTGAGAGATTATTTACCTAATTATGGACCTATTGATGCACTACTTAGTGATAATGCTTCAGTGTTCTCAAGTCCTAAGTTTAAAGATAAACTTACTGCGATAGGAATTAAATTGTACCATTGTAGTAAATATCACCCAAAAAGTAATCCCTGTGAGAGAGTTAATAGGGAAATTACTACAAGTTTAAGAATTTTGACCCATCATAAACATTCTGACTGGTTTAAATATATCAGCGTCATAGAGAATGTTATGAATCATTCAATTAATGTCAATACTGGGGAAGCACCCATATTCCTAATGACAGGTAAACAACCTGACAGGTTAATTGCTAATTTACCATTACCTATCATTGATAAAAGTCAAATCCCGGAGACATCCGAGGAAATATGTAAAAGAGTTATTGAAAGGTTAGAATGTCGCGCAGAAAAGCGCAACAATAAGGTTAAAAGACATAAAAGGAAGTGGAATCCCAAAGTTGGAGACAAAGTTCTCATAAGGGATATTTCATTATCCAATGCTTTAAAGAAACAATATCATAGGATGAACCTATTGTATAAAGGTCCCTATGAAATATTTAAAAATTTTAATGATACCACATATGAGCTAAGAGAAATAGACACTAGAAAAGAAATTGGAAAATATTCCAAAGAACTGTTGAAACCATTTCAGACTCCTATTAATTAGTTGTAGCTGGTGACTTCAAATAGTTCAAAGTGTAATTAAAATATTGTATGTAAATTTTGTAAAATTAATACTTCTATTTCATTATGTAACATGTATTTATTATAATTGTGATGTATTACATTGTATTGATTCTAATACAGATGAATCTTGTATAGAAAGAAACTTGATATTTGGGGAAAGTGATTTATTTTAATTTAGCCTCACACTTAGTTGTAGCTAAGATTAAAATAAATCAGGGGCAATTTAAAACCGGATATTTATCCCCATATAATAATAATAAGGGTTTTTGTTTTGTTTATAATTATATTTATTTATATGAAGAATGGACATCAGATTGATTTATAGAATTCAAATTTTTTTATAAGTATATAAAAAAAAATAACTGGTCAATATAAACTGTTAATACAGTTAGATGTTTTTATAACTGATGCAGTATGTAAAATACTTCAAATATTCAAATTGATAATTTTATAAAGAAATAAATGGGATTGGACGAAGAGGATAGAAGTTAGCTTGAAAATACTCCTTCCTTTTCTGTTGGACCAATCAGACCATAGAGGTTATAACTGAAATAAGAAGATGGCTACAATACTTGAAGATGGTCGGTCATGTTCAGTGACTGCTCCTTAAAGAATAAGGAAATAATTGTTTATTTTATTGATGTTGGTTGAAAGAAATAGTGTTAAAAGTATGAAAGATTATATAGTGATATAATAGTCATCCATCTTGGTGAAAAACAGTTTCTAAGTGAAAATAATGAATAATAATGACTGGATTGACCGTTAGCATTCGTCATCCATTAAATACATAAAATGGTAATCTTCTAGAAGTGAAAAATATCAACCTAAGCCGGAATCTTTTGGAACTTTTAAATTACAAGATTCATCTTGACCAAAGTGAGAGTTTTAAATAAACTAACTTATCGTTCAACCGTTAATAAAGTGTTGTCATTTGTGTAAGAAACATTTCCTCATTCCCCTGAAGAGAGTTATTAATGCCGTGGCAGATTTAAAGTGGTTTAAGTTATATTACAAATCTTCAACTTCGGATATCTCACCGAGAAACCCAACTTTAAATGTCTCCACAACGAGGGGCATAAATTAAACACAGCTGCAACATTTTAGAGGTGTAAACTGAATCCAGATTTAATATAGACGTTTGGATTGATTTGAATTTGTAAAATGATTACAATTTTACTGCTAACGAAAATGCCTTGAACTGCTGTAACCCGTCTACATGACATTAGATGATAAAGCACATTTAAATAACTATGAAAAAAGTATTAATCATCATCACCGTCCGGTATCATGACAGCTGCCGCCGTCTTCCGGAAATCAAACGCCATTCCTCTCTGTCCTCCTGTGTGAAGTAGCGAGTCTCCCATCGGGCGACTTCCCAGGTGGCGGATAGGAGAAACTTCAGATATGGCTGGTAGTGGGGAAATAAAATACCCAGGGCAACTAGCGTTGCTGCCTTGCAGTAAGATACTGGACTATCAAAGTCTAGAGAAAGAAAACCTTCAACAAAAATTATCAGTCCCCAGGGCCAGCTCCTCGTTCATCACAAAAAGAAAAAAAATGCTAAAAACCAAATATGATGCCTCGGAAAAGAAGTAATTTTTTATTCAATGCCCCTGGTTGTCATTTTGACTTCTGGTGTTCTGTCTGACATTAGCTTAATTGTAACCCACTTCTGAAGTTGGGGCGCCTAGGAGGCGGAGTTACGTTACCCCGATGATATGATGGGTGATAAATGATTATGAAGTGCCAGGAGAGTACTTAACCTAAACTTAACCTACATTCCAGATCATGGGTAACCATAGGAATTATTCCCTTTAAGGAAAAAATCCTATGGTTTGACCGAGAATCGAACCCGGGACCTCATGAACGTAGTCAGACACGCTGACCATTGCCACCTCACGAGGTGGAAAAAGTATTAACATTAGAAAAAGTTAAAAAAATCGCCTTTACTATAGGTACAAGTTTTATAGCATGTCTTAGAATGAGGATAAATCTATTTTACAAAGGAAACTTGCCTAATGGAATAAATTCTAATTATGCATTTCAAATGAAATTAGAGAAAAGTGGTACCTGGAGCCACTATTCAATGTTCCTTGTTTGAATGATTCAGACGGTGGTCTACCGTTGCAGAATCGTATTAGGGAATTCCCAATTTCAAACCTCGCACGATCGCCAATTTGTGATTTTATTCAGTGTTTTCCTCAAAGGCCAATGCAAAATGCTAGTTTGGGATTTCATTATCATAATTTATTTAATCTCTTTCTAATCCTCTCTTCATGATTTTTACCTCGAAGCCTGGTTGTTCATGAACTCAATTACCTCTTCCCAAGACACCTGTACATTTTTCTCGAAGGTCAAATCAATTGCTAGTTTCAAATTTCATCATCATATAGTCGTGGTGACTGCAATCGCCACCATAAATCAGAATTGTGTTTTATTGCATCATCGTAACCAGCATTCACCTTTGCACAAGCTGCAAATGGGCCTATGCCTTCCAGGAATAATATATAATATTATAATTTTAATAATCACCTTAAATATATTATTAATATTTGTAGAGATAATCGGTTTTTTAGCATACTGAAAAGTTAAAAAAAAGAAAACCTTTTGCAGTCACCACGACGATATATTCATCATCATCACCATCACCACCACCACCTTCTCCTTCTTTTCCTCCTCTTCACTACCAAAGCCGCCCAAACTTATTTTCATCGCGGGCTAAATGGAAGAAACATCAACGTGGTGCTGACCATAGGCCCTATTATAGGTGTTGTGAATTATTATTATTATTATTTATTATATTTATTTAGCAGGTTTCACAATGTTTCAAAATATCGTTGTGCGCCCAATTAATCTATGTCATTCTCCTCCACATCTCTCTGTCATTCCAATCTCCATCGTCAATTCTTTTTCTCTATTGATGCTCAAAACACCATCAATCCACGTTATTTTTGGCCGTCCTCTTCTTCTTCTACCAGATAGCACCCATTCCAGTATTCTTCTCGGGAATCTGTTTTCCGTCATTCTTTTTACAAGACCATTCTATTAGTTATTAATATTGTTATAATAATAATAATAATAATAATAATAATAATAATAATAATAATAATAATAATAATAATAATAATAATAATAATAATAATAATAATAATAATAATAATTAGGCCCTATTATTATTATTATTATTATTATTATTATTATTATTATTATTATATCCCCAATGCGTTACGGTCCATGTAGAGCCAGAGCTTGCTGTACTAGCAAAGCCCATTCTCTGGTATGCTATTAGATCCTACAATCCGTTTTGAGACTCATAGTGACCAACCTGAGGAAGTTGACTGTAAAAGAAAGTCATATATGAGCCAAAAATTGAATATTACAAAGATAAGTACCAATTAAATAGTATAACTGTCACAGGATTGATGATCGGGGCAAGGGGTACTATACCAGGATTCTTAGCTAAATTTTGGAATTTCTTAGATTTGGACAGAGTGTATCTTTCTAAAATTTCAATCGCAGCCATTAGAGGATGAATTTCAATTTTAAGAAACCATCTTTAAAAATGTCTACTTTATGGTATGTATACTTCAATTACAATTTGAATTTTTTTATGTTATTACAAAATGTATTTCTTACAATTTGAATTTTTTAAATGTATTTACAAAATGTATTTAATCAATTTCGAAAATTAATTGTGTGTATCACTTCGTCCTTAGGGCAAATCCTCTAATGAGGAAAGTTGTATATAATAAAGTTGCACCTTTCTCCTCCATCCTCTTATTCCCAACTCCCTCATATCCTCAAATCCTCCAACCACTTCCTTCTCGATCTCCCTACGCACCTTCTTGCACCCGGCTTCGCTTTGCTTATTTATTTATTTATTTATTTATTTTTGTCGTATGGATCCGTTCTCACTTCTTTCTACATGTCCTGCACAATTATTGTTATAAGCGTGTGTTTATTTCCTACATTTCTTGTTATGTCGTTACAACATATTTCGCAAGTTCTTGTCCCATTACTGATAGAGTAATATTACAGGTGTATCCTTTGCAAACAACATTATTTTTTTTAGGATGCTACATATCAATAGGGGCCGGGTAGAAAGTTATGGAGGGTCGTCCGGCCCGCGGGATGTAGTTTGTGTGTCCCTGATTTAGATACTGCTTGAAGTCTGTTCCGTCCTCTTAATGAACTCAATTCTAACTATTCTTAAGACGCCCTAAAGTTTTCCTCTAAGGTCAAGTTAAATTATAGTTTTGGATCTTCATTACCACTATTTTTTTTCAACTTCACCATTAGCTTCTTCTATTTCCTCTACTTCTTCTCTTCCTCTTACTTACTTACTCACTGGCACTATCGAACCCGTAGGTTCATGGCCGCGCGGACATAAGCTCTCCATACATCCTCACCCTGAGCCAATGTTTTCCAATCATTCCCTGTATAATCTACTTCCCTCAAATCATAATTAATGTTATTCTCCCACCTCATTCTTGGTCTACCAACTGGTCGTTTTCCCTCTGGCTTTCCTACAAGAAGCTTCCATGCAAGTCTTTCATTCCCCATACGTGCAACATGTCCTGCCCAACGCAGTCTACGGGACTTAACTGTTCTTATTATATCTGGCTTCCTATAAAGACCATGTAGTTCATTGTTATGTAGTCTTCTCCATTCACCTGTCTGTTCATCTCTCTTTGGTCCAAAAATTTTCCTAAGTACTTTATTCTCAAATACTTGTAATCTCCTTTCCTCCCTTAAAGTAAGAGTCCATGTTTCGCACCCATATAGGGCCTATAACTGGTAGAATAATAGTTTTATATATTTTCAGTTTAACGTTTTTTGAAAGGAGTTGGGACATCAAGAGTCTCTGCAATGCATAATAACACGCATTTCCAGAATTGAGCCTATGTTTAATTTCTTTGTGCATCTCATTCCTATTTGTGATTATTGTTCCTAGGTATTTGAATTCAGCCACTTCCTCAAAATTTCCCTCATTTGTCATTAGCTGTCCATTTCCATTATATAATGTATTTCTACGTGTGACCATATATTTAGTTTTATTGATATTTACTTCCAGTCCTAAGTTCTTAGTGTTACTCAATAGTGTGTGCGTATTGTCCTTTAGTATCTCCTCGCTATCGGCCAACAATACTACATCATCAGCATAAACTAACAGCGTATTAATACCATTGAGTTGTAAGCCTTCCTCATTCTCTAAAGATTTAATGGCATGCTCTAGTGCAAAATTAAATAGTAGAGGAGATAGTGCATCTCCTTGCTTCAACCCATTCTGGATTTCAAAAGTGTCCGAAAACTGTTTGCCTACACGCACCCTACTCTTTGTGCCATTTAGACACATTCGTATAAGTCTAACTAACTTTTTAGAAATTCCGAACTCCAGCAGGATACTATATAACTTCTCCCTCTTAATTGAATCATGTGCTTTTTTGAAGTCTACATATAGTTGATGTACAGTACCACTATATTCCCATTTCTTTTCTAAAATCTGTCTTATACTAAAAATCTGATCTGTTGTAGACCTGTTTCTTCTAAATGCACATTGATGATCTCCTAGAATGTCATCAATATAGGGAGTAAGTCTGCTTACTAATATATTTGTTAGAATTTTGCACGAAGTTGAAAGTAATGAGATGCCCCTGTAGTTGTAGCAATCTGTTTTATCTCCCTTCTTATAAATTGGTACGATAATTGATTCTTTCCATTCATCTGGAAGAGCTTTTTCCCAAATCATACTAAGCAACCAGCGTATCTTGTCAATCAATTTTTCTCCCCCTGATTTTATTAGTTCCGCTGGGATCTCATCTGAACTTGATGCTTTATACATCTTCAATTTTTCAATCGCCATTTCAACCTCTAATGCATTTGGCTCTGTGACTAGCATTTCTGCTGTCTGTAAATTATCCTCCTCAATGTCCTGTTCTGTATGTACATTTAATAGCTGATTAAAGTAACCTTTCCATCTATTTAATATACTCCAACAATCTGCAATCATATCCCCATTTTCATTCCGAATTATGTTTGTTCTAGCCTGAAACCTTTTCTTCTCTATACTAATTCCCTGATATAATTCTCTAATGTTCCTATTTTTTGCATTCATTTCAAGATCATTAATCTTCTCTCTCAAATATTCCCTCTTTTTACTCTTTAGTAAGTTGGTGGTTTCCCGTCTAACACTACCCAATTGCTCTAAATTTACCTCATTTGGCTCGTGTAACCATTTCATTTTTGCTAGCTTTCTTTTCTTTACAATGTCGACACATGCCTCATCAAACCATTTCTTGTTTTGCCTCTTTTTTAAACAACCAATGCTTTCTGATGCTGACATTTAATAGTATCTCTTATAGCCTCCCATTCTTTATTTATATCAGTTTCTTCTTCGTTTGCCACATTGCCATCTGAAGATTCCAGTACTTCAAATCTATTAGCAATTTTGATTTAGTATTCTTGCCGCATTTAAATCATTTTTCAAGTTTTTTAATTCAAATTTTACAGAATCATTTTTAGCGTTTGTTCCTCTCATAAGCGATAACCGTTGTCTGATTTTCACTCTGACCAGATGATGATCCGAATTGCAGTCTATCCCTCTAACTGATCTAACATCGATGATGCTACTGTGCCAGCGTTTATCCACTAATACATAATCTATCTGGTTCCGAGTTTCTCTCTCCGTCTGGGGACGTCCAGGTGTATTTATGAATATCCTTATGCTGAAATGTTGTGCTCTTAAAAATGAGATTCTTTGATGTGGCGAAGGTGACTAAGCTAACCCCATTGTCGTTACTATCTTCATGAAGACTGAATTTGCCTATTGATGGTTTGAATATATCTTCCCGTCCCACTTTTGCATTAAAATCTCCTAAGATAATTTTCATGTGATATCGCGAAAAGCTATCAAATAAGCATTCTAATTCTTCATAGAACTCATCCTTGATCTTGTCATCTTTATCTTCTGTGGGGGCATGTACTTTTACAATTATAAAATCATGTCGTTTACCCTTTAGAATTATGTATGATACCCTATCACTAACAAACTTAATATCTCGGATAGCGGATAGGATCCTCCTTCTGACTAAAAAGCCCGTTCCAATTGCAGGTCTTTCTGTACCCTCGTAGTATAATGCAAAACTTCCTGATTCCTGACTACCTTCTCCTGGCTACCTAACTTCCTGTAAAGCGACTATAGCCAAGGGCGATTTATCCAATTCCCACGTTAATATCTCTAATGCCCCGCTATTGTATAAAGTCCTAACATTCCATGTTCCTAGGAACATGTCCCTGTGTTTGAGCCTTTGGCATGGGTTCCCTGAAGTAGTCACCGCCCGGAGAACCGAATGGGGGACTATTTGACCTCCGGAAAATTTTACCCCAGTTGAACCCATGTCCGCATTTCTTGACGGTTGTATTTTTACGGTGAAAGATCGTCACTCTTTCGACGAAGGTACTTTTTTCGTCTGGCTTATCACCTTCGACCAGTTCGGCATGGGTTACCCTATCGGCAGCAATGCTACCGCCGGCATAGCTCTCAGGATCATTTAAGCACGCAAGCCGCTCCACCACGACAAGGTAAATATACCATGGAGGGCTTCTCTTCCTCTTTATAATTTATGCCTTGACAACTGTTTTATCTTCACATTGGACTCAATTCCTACTTTTTACAAAATGTCCTATATTAAAATATTTTTGCCTTTAGGTTGATATTTGTATCGTGCTGGAATTTCTTCTATATATATTCACGACAGACGTTATTTCTTCTTCTTCTTCTTCTTCTTCTACTACAAGCTTTAGGCTATGCAGCCTGTTCCGGCGAAGTTAAAAGTGGAGTCCATCTTCTACGTGGTCGGCCAACATCTCTTCTTCCTCTGGGATTATACAGGAAGGATCTTTTTGGTATTCTTTCGTTGTTCATTCTCATTAAGTGTTCTGTCCATTTCTTATTATTTTCACTGATTTTATCTCCAATTTTATATATATTTAATTCTTATCGTATAGTTTCATTCCTTATTCTATCCGCTCTTGTGCATTCTTTCACATTACGTAAAAACAGCATTTCCGCAGTCTTATCCTGCTTTTATCCCTTGATTTCATTATCCAATTTTCACTTCCTTACAACAACAAAGGAACAGCCATTGTTTTATATAATTTAAGTTTCGTATCTTTCCTTGTTTTCCGACCAAAGGTTCTTTTTATGGTTCCACAAATAGCCTGAAATTTATTTACTTTATTTTCTATATCTTTATTTTCTCTATAAGTTATATCACATCCTAAATATTGGAAATGTGATACTTGTTCTATTATTTTGTTATCCAGTACAATTTTTGATCTAATTCCATATTTACCAATAAATGTCATTACTTTTGACTTATTTATTGATATTTTACAATTATATCTATTGGCTATTAATTTAAATTTATATGCTAACATTTGGAGCTCATTTTCAGATTCTGCTAAAAGTACAACATCGTCAGCGAATAATAAAGCATTTATTTTATCTTTATTATCAATTAATATTCCTTCATTAGTTAAAACCTTCTTCCATTCTTTTAGGATATCATCCGTATAAATATTAAATAATATAGGTGAGAGTGAACACCCTTGTCGTACTCCTTGATTTATTTGAAAATATGTCTTATTTTTAATCAACTGAGGGTCAATACAAATATTTGTTCCATAGTACAAGCTCTTAACAGTTTCTATAATCTGAATAGGGAGGCCTTTTTCTTTTAGGATATTCCACAATATTTCCCTGTTTACTCGATCAAATGCTTTATCTAAGTCTATAAATAACAAATGTGTTTCTAGGTTTTTTTCTTGTCTTTTGTTTATTATCTGATTCAGGGCAAATACTCCATCAGTACAAGATCTTCCTTTTCGGAACCCGTTTTGTTCTTCTGCTAGTGTTACTTCAGTAATTCGTTGTATTCTTTTTCTTTTTGTTTATAATCTTCTGTTTTATTATTTAAATAGTAAATATTTAATTCCTCAGAAAGTTCACTGCTCTGGTCTAGAGGTAGTGTGCTACTTTGTCAAGCAGAGAGCCAGGATTCGATCCCTGGTCGGGACAAGTTTCCTGGGTGAGGATATTTTCGGGGGTTTTCCTCACCCGTAAGATAAATGTCAGGAAGTTTTAAGGGGGGTGATGGGTGAAATTTGCGACATTTTCGGTCAAATATAGCATTTTTTGTTTTTTGGTATTAAAATATACTACGTACCTTAAAGAATAAGTTGGCGAAGTTTCAGTGTCCTATGGCGCTTGTAAGTCTCCCTAATGAATGTAGGAGGGCATGTATGCTACATTCTAATTTAACTGCATGCAAACTTTCAAATTGGCTTTTCCACACTTTTATTTTCATTGCATTTCAACATATTCAAATCAAAATAGCATTGACAATTTAATGATAGAAGCACGAAATTCTAACTGCATGTCCCACACACTATGACTAATAATTCTATGCATGAATTTTGAAACAACGTTGATAGTTTTTAATAAAAAAATAAAATATGTGTAGTAATTTTAAAAAATTCATATGCAGATGATGTATGTATATATATATATATATATATATATATATATATATATATATATATATATATATATATTTTAAATGTAGAAAATAGAAATGTCACCCATCACCCTCCTTAGGCCCAGTTTCCTGGGTGGGATTTTTTGGGTCTTTTCCTCACCTGTAAGTTAATTGTCAAGGCATTTTAAGCCCCAAACACCATCTGGCCATCATTATATTCATTCATTGAATTAAGTTTAGGATTAAGTCCTCTCCATTAAGGCCTCTCTTGGCGCATCGTTACCAACATCAAAATCCATCACATCTTTGGGGCAGCGTAACCTCACCTTCCAGGCGCCCTAACCTCAGAAGTGTTGGCGGATTACTCCTGGACACTCCTACAAGAAATTTCACCACCCACCCACAAACGGAAATCTTACAGGAAAAGTTTCTAACTTTCAAGTACATTTCAAGCTTTATTCAGCCTTCTCGTACTGTTTTCGTTTTATATTTTGTAATATAAACATTTAATTAATTTTGCATCGTGATCTATATATTAATTAACTATAGATTCCACCTGAATTGTAACTCAGTCATTTCCAAGTTTCTCGAAAGTAGCGTACGTGGTGTATCTTTCCCAGAAGAATTGGTACGTGATGGAACGTTTCTGATTTCAGTTTTTGCAATCAGCGTATGTGATTTAGTAAAGAACGCATACTTTGATCTCGCGGCAAGGCACAAAGTTCAAGTTTGTTGCACTGTGTAATTTGCCACGTGATTATTAAGTCGATTGAGTTCTGTAATAGATCCCACGTAATGTGCTAACTCCTATATTACCTCTATATTAATTAAACGGTAAACATTTTAGGTCAATCCATTCGTAATCAGTTATACAAACAATAATTTGATTGGCTCAATACCAAAATTTACACCTGTTGAAAGCAAATTTCAACTATTCGTGTTCAAGTCTGTCAATATTTACAATACTTCACTGTAATTTAAAACGACATTTTTGTTACCAAATGAATGAGCCCTCTCTCAGTCTATCTCTCTCTCTCCCTCTCTCACTCACTCACTCACTCTCTCTCTCTCTCTCTCTCACACACACGCACACGCACGCACTCACACACACACACCCATCACACACACACACACACACCCATCACACACACACACACACCCATACACACACACACACACACACACACACAGAATTGGTATCATCAGATAGGGGCGATGGAAGAATGATATCCAAGAAGCCATGAAAGAAAAATAATTGCAAAAAAGACAAATTAGGCTGAAGGAAATAAAAAATTGAGATCAAACAACACAAATATAGTATACATAACAGAATATAGTATAACAGAACAAAACAGAATAGAGTATAATAATAATAATAATAATAATAATAATAATAATAATAATAACAACAATAATAATAATAATAATAATAATAATAATAATAATAATAATAGTAATACTTACTTACTCACTGGCACTATCGAACCCGTAGGTTCATGGCCGCGCGGACATAAGCTCTCCATGCATCCCTATCCTCAGCTAATGCTTTCCAATCATTCCCTGTATAATCTACTTCACTCAAATCATAGTTAATGTTGTTCTCCCACCTCATTCTTGGTCTACCACGTCTTTCATTCCCCATACGCGCAACATGTATTGCCCATCGCAGTCTACGAGACTTAACTGTTATTATATCTGGCTTCCTATACAGATAATAATAATAATAATAATAATAATAATAATAATAATAATAATAATAATAATAATAATAATTATTATTATTATTATTACAATGCTGCAGAAATGAAGGAAACAATAATAGACCTGACCTCGAAACCCGCCATTACGGAGAAGTTTTGGCGAACTCCCTGGGTTGTTTGCGAACCACAAGTTGGGAAAAGATGTATGTGTCCTGCTATCCTTCTAAAGAAACGCATTTCTGCACTTTCTATCTTCTTTTTTCCAGGTTTATTTAATGTTCAGTTCAGTGTTAGGAGTAATCCACCGCTGTGGACTCGAGGTAGCGCGTGCTGCCTTGTCACGCAGCGGGCCCGGGTTTGATTCCCGGTCGGGGTAGTTTCTCTGGGTGAGGTTTTTTCGGGGTTTTTCCTCACCTGTAAGACAAATGTCACGATAACTATAAGGCCCAAACGGTCCCCGAAATCAAATGGCCATAATCATCATCCTCATCATTATCATAATCATTATCATCCTTCACCGGTGTGGAAAGCAACGGGAAGCTATCACACCTACAATTCCCTAGTAAACTGGAAGCATAGCATGCAAATGCTATGATTGCAGTGAAGGACATGCCTTCGGGCAGAATTACTATGGATGGATGTTAGGAGTGACTGCCAAGACCTTGCACCGCGCGATCCTACCACTCTTTTATTATTACCTTGAGTTTGAAAATTTTGAGAAACTGTATCGACATTCCTTTGCCCGGGCCCATAGAAGGCAAAGATTAATCCACCTTTCCTTTGTAAATTATTTAACATATAGTACTGAAATGCTAAACAGTATTATAATCGTGGAAGCTAGAAGGAAAAAAGAGGATTAATTTGGCTTGAGAAAGCTTTAGAATATACAGGGTGGACCGCTCGAATGGACCTAATTTCAATTGCTTGTTACTGGCAAACGGTTGAAGATAGAAACTTAAAACAACGTTCATATTACAGAAAAACTCACCAAGTTTTGATATCCAGATCACCACATCTCTATATGAGCCCCAGCAGTCACTGTGACGATATCAAAGCGATGAACAATTTCTTGCCAAGTACGTTGGAGTATGTCTTCTGGAATGTTCTCAATAGCCTCTATGATGCGCTCACGAAGATCACGAAGGTCTTTGACTGGGGTGGTGTAAACTTTATCTTTGACATAGCCCCAGAGAAAGAAATCCAGTGGTGTTAAATCGGGAGATCTCGGGGGCCACGCGATTGGTCCTCCCCTACCAATCCAACGGCCAGGGAAAATGTTGTCCAAAGTCGTACGAACTTCATTGGACCAGTGGGGAGAAGCACCATCTTGCTGGAAAACGATGTTAGGCTGCAGTTGTTCAATTTGTGGAAAGAAGAACTGCTCCAGCATGTCAAGATATGTGGTACCACGAACAGTTTTCTCGGCGAAGAAAAACGGTCCAATGACCTTATTATGTGACAAACTGCACCAAACATTCATCTTCGGACTATCACGAACATGCTCTTGAATAGCGTGAGGATTCTCCGATCCCCAGATCCCAGATCCGCACATTATGCCGGTTTACCTTGCCTGACAAATGGAAAGTGGCTTCGTCCGAGAAGAAAATCTTGGTCATGAAGTCAGGATCAGCGCCGAGACGGTCCAGCGCATCGTATTGGCGAATTCCACTCGTTTCGGCATGTCATTCGGCTCCAGACGTTGCACTAACTGCACTTTATATGCGTGCAGTTTGAGGCGTTTGTGGACAATCCGTTGTAATGTCGATTTTGGTATTTGAAGTTCCCGCAAAGCTCTTCTTAATGACTTCCGGGGGCTTCGCTCAAATGCGGCTTGAACATTTGCTACCATTTCATCGGATGCTCTGCGACCACCACCATGCTTCTTCAACACAGATCCTGTAGCTAATAATGTATCACGCCACTTCTTTATGCTTCTAGCAGTTGGAGCATCACGGTTAAACACACGCCGGAACTCCCTTTGAACTCTAATGATTGATTTAAACTCCGCATACCACAAAACAGCTTGCGCTTTCATCTGCGGAGTCGCCATTTTCACAAACAATTAAATCTAAGAACGAGAAACGTATCTTTGTGCCATCTACCGACAGGATTCGAAACTTAGTGAGTTTTTCTGTACTATGAACGTTGTTTTAAGTTTCTATCTTCAACCGTTTCCCAGTAACAAGCAATTGAAATTAGGTCCATTCGAGCGGTCCACCCTGTATATCAACATGAAACATGACTAGCTACACAATTAGTAAACATAAGTTAACTTTTAATAAACATCATGAGCAGATAATTGAAATACAAATAACATAACAAAAAGTGACCATTGAAAGAAAAGACACGAATGAAATAATATAAATTCGGTCAACAAAAGAAAAAAGTCAATAACAATAATAAGAAACATACATACATGCACACACACAATCCAGTCCAGCCAAGGGCTAGGGTTCACAGTCCTGGTTGCCCTACCCTGGCTTATGGGACTGAAGAAAACCAAACAGCTCCTTCAAGCTACCGTCGATCTGACCACGACGATTCCAAAGTTGATGATGACGCTGATACAAACTTGCACAGCTTATTTGAGACCTTCGATAACAAGGGGAAGAAGCGCAGTCACACGCAACGCACAAAGAAGGAAGGGGGAGGTACGTAGGAGAGAGGACAACGAAGATAGGAATTTGGCACTGTTCTCTAACATCACTGTAGAGAAAGACGCGATGACGTAGTTGTTACGTAGTTTTTACATACCGAAAAGGTGATTTCGGTACAATCTTATAAAATCCCATCACTGTCTCTTTCCTAGTTTTATTACTCAAGGTTCTCTAATGATTAAAATATTTAATAGGAAGAAAGAAGAGATGGACAAGAAGACATGGCTTACGGAAGTGGGATGAAAACCTCGCCAGAATTATTACTGATAAACGAGAAGCATATCGAAAATATCTATCAACTAGAACACTTACTGACGAAATAGATTACAAACAGAAAAGAGCAATAGCAAAAAGAGAAGTTAGAAGATATCATAAAGAAAATTGGAATAATTTTGTTGCCCAATTGGAAACGGACATCACAAGACCAAATCCAAACACATATAAAATACTAAGACAATTAAATGGAGAACTACATGAAAGAGTTAAACTAAATACAATTCCTTTAGAAAATTGGATAGAATATTTTCAAAAGTTGTGACTGCAAAAAAAAAAAACGAAAATTTAATACTCATAACTTCTAACAATAATTACATAGATGCTTTTAATTTAGATGAATTAAATACAATACTCGTCCACTGCAAAAATAACAAAACACCAGCCGAAGATGGTATTAACCTAGAATTATTTAAGTATGCCAGCTCTGCCTTTCATGAAAGATTTCTCAATTTTTTAAATAGAATTTATAATGAGGGCCCTCCGCCAAAAAGCTGGCAACAAGCTGTTGCAATCCTACTACACAAAAAAGGAGATATAAATAACTGTGATAACTTCAGAGGAATAAGCCTTTTGGACTCAGGCTACAAAATCTACACCAAGTTGCTCAAATCAAAATTAGCTGATTATTATGACAATGTATTAGATGAAGCGCAAAATGGATTCTGAAAAGAAAGATCCTGTACAGATGGATACTTCACTATTAAAATTCTAATAGAAAAACGCAGAGAGTTTAATATTGAAACACACATGGTGTTTATTGACTTGAAGAAGGCATTTGACAAATTATTAGAAATCCTCAAATATGATGGAATCCCAGACCAACTGATAAAAGCTATATATGATATTTATAAGGATAATTACCTCCAAGTTAAGATTGAAAATAAAATCTCGGAATGCAGACCAATTAATCAAGGAGTTAGACAAGGATGTGGTCTTTCACCAATGCTCTTCATAATATACATGAACTCAATTATTAAGGAATGGAGACTACAACCACATGAGAAGCATAATAGATTATATAATTTAGACACCCTATTATTTGCAGATGACATTGTGTTTATAGCGAACTCAGAAGATGACCTACAACGTTCAGTCCACTCTTTTCAGCAAATTGCAATAAACTACAACATGGAAATCTCAACAGAAAAATCTAAAGTCATGGCTTTCCTAGGAAAATACCCAGTTCGCAGTAAAATTGTTATTAATAATAAAATATTAAGATATATATGCAGTCAATATGCCCATTTCACCAATTAATGTTTTAAAATGGTCAACAAGTTTCTACAGCCAAGCTGTCATTCTCAAGACCAGATATTTGGTCTTGAGAATGACAGCTTGGCTGTAGAAACTTGTTGACCATTTTAAAACATTAATTGGTGAAATGGGCATATTGACTGCATATATATCTTAATATTTTATCACCAAGAAGATCACTTGTGTTTTAAATAAAATATTAGAACAAACCAACACATTTAACTATCTCGGATACCAAGTTACATACGAAGAAGAAAAAGACTAGTCAAAAAATTATAAAATTTAACAGAGTAACAGGAATTATAAATAATGCCTTCAAGCCAAACACAGTACAGCAACACCACACACGAACTAGAATTTATAAAACACTGGCCAGACCCATATTATGTTACGGCAGTGAGGCCTGGACAATTCGCAGTGTAGATGAACAAAGACTAACTGTGGCAGAAATGAAATTTATGAGACGTACTACGGGCTATTCAAGGACAGATTTTTGTGAGATTCTCAAAGAATTACACACAGAATCAGTCATGGAATATGTACAAAAATACAGAAACAACTGGAAATCTCACGTACGAAGAATGAGCAGAACAAGTATACCACGTCAGATCTTAAATTACCAGCCACCAGGCAAGAGATCTTTGGGCAGACCCTTCAAACGTTGGATTGAGACCGTAACAGACCACTAGGTCTATCACATGAAAAGAAGAAGAAGAAGAAGAAGAAGTTTTAAGTTAGTTAGCTACCTTTCCCATCATAGATATGAAAAACTAATAACGAGTATTTTCAGTTACCTTTGTTACCATAGTGTCATAACAATACTTTTAAAGGTTATGTAATAAGATATTCTTTTCTTCTTCCTATTCATAATTTGTAGGATTTTCATCCTGTTTATTTCCAAAATCATTCCTCGGAGGAAGACGTAATGGATGTGCATTCACTGTCTATCCATCTCTAGGCTGGTCTTCCTCTTGTTCTTCTCGCGTCCATCAGTCTGTCTTCTTTAGCTCTTTTTTGCAAGTATGTTGTCTTCCATTCTTTCTATATGACCTACCCAATATTTTTGTCTATCTGTAATAAATTTGGTTATGTCATGAATATGACATTTGTCCCTAATTTCTGTGTTGAATATCTTATCAAATAATGTTTTCCCCTGAATAGTTCTTAAGACCTTAATTTCACATGTGCTTATTATTTGTTTAGTTTTTGTTGTATCAGCCCCAGTTTCTTTTGCATAAACGATAACTGGTCGAACTATCGTTTTGTATAAGCGGATTTTGCTTTCTATTGACATATGTGTGTTGCGCTAAATTAAATCTTTCATATATCCTGATATTTGTGCTGCTATACTTCTTCTTCTTCTTCCTTCCAAGTATTAGGCCAAGGCCTGTTACGATCCTATAGAAAATCTTCCCTCCAGCGTTTCATAGGATGGCCCAGTGATCTTCGTCCTCTTGGTATATAATTATAAACAGCTTTGGGGATCCGATTTGAACTCATTCTTTCTATATGGTGTTTCCAATTTAGTTGGTACTGTTTAATATATTCCAAAATTGGCGTAGTCTTCAATTCTTTTAAGATATCGATGTTCCTTTTCCGATCCCATCTGGCGTAACCCGCTATTCTGCGCATGAATCTCATTTCACAAGCCGTTATTCTGCTTTCATGTTGTCTTTTTAGTGTCAATGCTTCACTACCATAGGTCAACACTGGTCTAGCCAAAGTGTTATATAAACGTAATCTGGTGTTTTTTTGTACAATTGATGGTTTCATAACTTGATTAATAATTCCCAAACTTTTATTATAACTAGTAATTTTTTCAGGGATATCCTTTTCATTCCAGATAGAGAGATAATATCCAAGATATTTAAATTGATCAGATCTCTCTAAAATTTTATTCTGGAGACAGCTTTACTTCTTTTATTAATTATACACACACACACACACACACACACACACACACACACACACACACACACACACACACACACACATATATATATATATATATATATATATATATATATATAGGCCTATATAAAATAATAAAATAAGTATATGCTATATCAGTTGTCCTCAACTAAATGACATGCCGAAGATGGAACATGTTTCTGAAAGGCCTAAGTGGTTTCAACTACTTGACGAAGTTTTTTAAAAAGAGAAATGCACTTTAGTTGAGGAGACTGACATATCAGGTACTTATTTTAATATTGTGTAGTGTCTTAAAACGATATTAATGTACTTCTTTGTTACAGATTCGCCTGGAGTAGAGTTATTCGCTTTCCATGGGAATTTAAACGAACCTCTGAAGGACCTGGAGGCTGGACAATGGAGTAAAGACATACTGAAGTCTCGGAACGATCGTTGGACATTCAAAGAATCTGATATCAAGCTAAAATTAGGTGACATCATTTACTATTGGGTTTATGTTAAAGTACATGGACTCGGTTACACGAAAACTAATCAGTACTGGATTGTATCATGTAAGTAGAAATGCTTATTATTATCCATCATGTACAAAACTATTGTATATCTGGCTTAACTTGGCAAAGAGAGAGATGGCGGTATAAGGAAGGGTAGATCATTGACCACTTTCCTGCAGTTACAAAATAAATAACCACCCTGTTGTCAGTTTTCGTCTTCCCCCTTACCCTATTAACATCTGGTGAAGAAAACCGACACACTGGTGCGAGTGAGAGAGGTGAGCACAGCTGTCTCTTTCCACAAATTTCTTGCAAAGTTAAGCCAGAGCAGGTATAACTCACTGGCACTATCTAACCCGTTGGTTCATGGCCGCCCGGACATAAGCTCTCCATACATCCCTATCATGAGTAAATTTTTTCAATCATCCCTTGTATAATCTACTTTCCTCAAATCATGGTTAATGTTATTCTCGCACCTTATTCTTGGTCTACCAAATATGCGTTTTCACTCTGGCTTTCCTACAAGAAGTTTCCATGCACATCTTTCATTCCCGATTCGTGCCAGAAAATATTCTTTATTATTTGAATGAATTCTTCCTATCTCATCTATATATTAATACGTGAAGAAAAAACTTTGTACCTATTTAAGCACATTGCGCGCACGAAGGAGTGTGATATTTGGCATAATTAAAGTTCATATAGAGGAGTACAGGAAAATATAATTTATGTATAATATGTGTTACAAATAAATTAAATTAAACAAAATAAAATAAATTGTACGTACTGTACTGTCCCATTTTTTTTTTCAGTTTTATAAGAAAGTAGTGAATTGAAATAAAACTTGGTACGAAATAAATTTTAATTTGAATTTTTTATTCAACAGCTTTTGATGAAAAGGGTGATAGTCTGGTTAACGTTCGTTATCCCAAACCACTGTACGAGGTACCTAATGCAAAACTGGAGGCGCTGCACCCTAAGGGCCTGCGGGTTTCCATACCAGGTAAAGTGACAGTAAACCTATTATTATTTCATAATAGATGTTTTGATCGTTCTTTGTACTTCCCCACACGTTTTTATCCATTAAAATTATTTTCCCATATTTTCCTTATCATATCTTATACTATGTCAATAATTTTTTCTCGTTTTTTATATATCTTTTACATATTATATTTAATTCGTTAAATCTAGAGTAAATCAAAATAGATTATAAGTAATAATTCTATTGTATAAATAACATGTACTCGTTTATGTTTATTGTAATTTAGATGTAAGACTATTTTTTGTATTTTTAACACCTGGTTGAATGGCTGACACGGCCTTAAAGTCTTAAATCTGCCAGATAAAATAAAATTATTATTATTATTATTATTATTATTATTATTATTATTATTATTCACGGTTTAGGATTCTTTACTAGCCTGTTCCGGCTCCAAATTGCTGCTGTTTCCATCTTTTCTTTGCTCTTCCCAAATTTCTTTTTCCTCGTGGTGAATAGCTGTATGCTGCTTTTGGTATTCTTTTCTCAGTCATCCTTGCCAAGTGTTCTTTCCAATTTATTCTATATTTCACTATTGTTGTGTTTAATTCCTCTACTTTTAGTTGTCTTATTTCTGTGTTATGTTTTTTGTCTGTTCTTTGATATCCTGCTATTGGTCTGAGGAATTTCATTTCAGCAGCTTGTATTATTATTATTATTATTATTATTATTATTATTATTATTATTATATTATTATTATTATTATTATTCACAACAATATATTACTAAAATTTTCAACATCTATAAAGATAATGAAATCTCTGTTGAACATAATGGCAAACTATCTTCTTGGAAAGAGATCAACACTGGAGTAAGACAGGAATGTGGACTTTCACCGGTGCTTTTCATTATATAGGCTATATATGAATAGAATAATAAATAAATGGAGGAAAACACAACGGGGGTATATACCCATCAATAGGAACCTCAAACTCGATGCTATTCTTTTTGCAGACGATTTAGCACTTATGGCACTTTCCGAAAATGATTTGCAACGATCAATTTATTATTTACAAAAACAGCTGCCAAATTTAATATGGAAATATCAATTAACAAATCTAAAATTATGGCATTTCATGGGAAGGACCCCATACAAAGTAAAATCTGTCTCCAGAATAAAATTTTAGAGAGATCTAATCAATTTAAATATCTTGGATATTATCTCTCTATCTGGGATGAAAAGGATATCCCTGAAAAAAATTACTAGTTATAAGCCTAATAAAAGTTTGGGAATTATTAATCAAGTTATGAAACCATCCCTCGAACAAAAAAAAAAAAAAACCACCAGATTACGTTTATATAACACTTTGGCTATACCAGTGTTGACCTATGGTAGTAAAGCATGGACACTAAAACGACAACACGAAAGCAGAATAACGGCTTGTGAAATGAGATTCATGCGCATAACAGCGGGTTACACCAGATGGGATCGGAAAAGGAACACTGATATCTTAAAAGAATTGAAGACTACGCCAATTTTGGAATATATTAAACAGTGCCAACTAAATTGGAAACACCATTTTGAAAGAATGGCTTCAAATCGGATCCCCAAAGTTGTTTATAATTATATACCAAGAGGACGAAGATCTCTGGGCCATCCTATGAAACGCTGGAGGGAAAATGTTCTACAGGATCGTAACAGGCCTTGGCCTAATACTTGGAAGGAAGAATAATAATTGTTATTATTATTATTATTATTATTATTATTATTATTATTATCTTAAATTATGATGAACCTTTCTATGGTGTAAGCCTAACGGTTAGCATATCTCGGTTACAACATATATGTACAGAGTGTAACTAAATTCTCATTACCAGATTTTGAGGACGCGTAGAAGAGATTAAGACGGTTTCGTTTAGCATAGGCCTCATTTTTACTAAGAGTAAAAATGAGGAACGACCATTGAGAAGACCAATATTGAGGTGGATAGACCAGATATGGAGGAAAAAAAAACTACAGGCAAGAGTTAAAGAATGAATGATAACTTGGAACGAAAAATGCTGAGATATTAGAGATGTCTGGAGGATGCTAAGTTGGATGCGACGCATATGGAAAACGTACTGTTTATAATAGAAAAAAATGAATACATAGTTGTAGAATATTTACATCTCGTTTAAAATATAACCTAAAAATTTAGCATTCTTGTAATTTATAGCAAAATTTGTGTGAATGAATGAAAATAAATGAAAACTAAAACACTGATAGTCTATGAGATATCCAATATTCACATCATAAAATTGTCAACAATAATCTAACAAGAGGTGTTTCTCTAATAAAAAAATCACAAGCGATAAAGTTGTGAGTGATTTTGTCTAATGAAAAACTCAACCTCGCCTTGGATTTGGAGTGACTATTTAGCGAATAATACAACAGAAGCTAAAAATAATTATAATGTTTAATATTTACCAAATGTGAGATTATGAAGTCTGATCTTATTTCCGGGCGATTTCTAAGCCGGCTGTTTAGTTATAAATAGCATATCTTTATATTTAAATTTCTTTCGGCTTGGGAAAAATCAATAACAGATGATTGTATGAGAAATAACTATTAACAATAATGCAGATTCATTATAAAACATTTAATATTTTTAGAGCAACAGAACTAACATTTTTGGTAATTTCTTAAGTTGTTTTCTTTTGGTATTTCTTGCTGTACCATATCGATCGAACATTGTTCAATCGATATCCTTGTCAAATAAGTTAATTTGCGGAGATATCTTTCATTACGAATAGGAAGAGGCACGATTATCAACAGGAAGGGACATTATTATCAACAGCAAGAGGCACGATTATCGATCTATGAGTTAATATTATTTATAGTTACTATCCCAAGTAAAACCTCTTCAACTATAGCATTAGTATTACTAAAATTCCACTTTTCTCTTTCTTGATATAAACTATAATATCTGTAGTCCCTTTAACTTTTGTTGTACCGTCCTTTTTTACACTGTTTGAGAAATTATTATTATTATTATTATTATTATTATTATTATTATTATTATTTTGATTGTGGATGAGCCCATGTAGGACTACACAAAGTACTTAGAGGCGTTTCCTTTGAGCCCAAATTTCTTTCATTCTTTTGCTATGAGCTTGTTTTCTATCATCTGTCCAAGTTGTTCCAGTTTTTTCTTCGGTTTGTCCTCTTGGTCAACTTGCCACTTATTCACCTTAATTCTAAATATTTGGGATATCTTCTTTAGTAATTCCTGCCAATTTTAAGTTCTTTTTGACTTCATCAATCCACTTCATAGTATCCACTGGAGCTTTACTTCTGTTTTCGTAAAATTCCATTATCTGTTTTGTAAGCCTATTTGAGTTCATTCGTTTAATATGGCTATAAAATTTTAACCTTCGTTTTCTAATATCACTATGAATGTCAGTATATATTTTTATTTATTATTATTATTATCATTATTATTATTATTATTATTATTATTATTATTATTTCTTCTTGATTATAGATGAGCCTGGGGTGGAACTATTTGCTTTCCACGGGAAAGTAAATTCTCCACTAACCCATGATCTAGAAGCTGGTACTATGTCAAGAGATATCCTCAAACCCAAAAATGGCCGTTGGATATTTCAAGATGATAATATTCGCCTGAAGAACGGCGACGTAATATACTATTGGCTTTATGCCATAGTAGATGGTCTTGGTTATCAGAAGTTGAACCAGAAATGGATTGTCACAGGTAAGTCATTTATTATATCTTTCCATGCGGTTATGTGGTATCGAGGTAGCGTGCTGCCTTGCCACGCAGCGGGCCTGGGCTCGATCCCCGGTCGGGAAAAGTTTCCTGGGTGAGGTTCTTTCGGGGTTTTTCTTCACCTGTAAGATAAATGTCAGGAAACTTTAAGGCCTAAACGATCCCCGAACGCAATCTGGACATCATTATCATCAATATCATATTCGCCTAAATTAGCTTAAGTTCAGTTTAAGGCCTCTCCTGGCGCATCATTACCATCACCATCAACTCTCAAATCATCGGGGAAATGTAACCCCGCCTTTCAGGCGCCCCAACCTCAGAAATGGGTTACGAGTACGCCATGCCAGGAGAGAACACCAGAAATGTCGAAATGACAACCTGGGGCATTTCGGAAAAAAAAGAAATATACAATCCGCATTCTACACTGTTGGATTGTGTTTTCCAAGCCATTCCCTTCATTTTTGATGCTTCGGGTTTCGCGCTTGGCGGATATATGACGTTAATGCGATCAATTTTTTATTTGCGCACCACTTAAGCAGCCCAGGTTACATAGGTGATGTGTACTTGTATTGTGTACAGAGGGGTGGAGAATGGGTGTATGTTTAAGAGTTTGTGTAGTTTAAACGTGTTATATGAGGGATAAACATAAAGAGAAGTGAGAAAGATATCAAGTCTAAGTTAAATATTCTGAGGAAATTCTAATATAGGCCTACTTCTTTTTCTATTTAAGTAATTCCTTAGTTGACTCCTAGGTGTGTCTTTGAGGATACGAGCTAACCACTTATCGCTTAAATTGCGTTAGGTTAGCTTTAAGGTTCGCTAAATATCGTGTATATGTTGGCTGCATCCCGTGATTCCATAGTATAAACAGCTTCGCTTATGTTGACGCATGCGCATGTTGTATGTTTGGAACTTAGAAAATTTTTTCGCATCATATGTTGTAAAGAATCCCCCATTATTGTTTGATTTCCCCCACTTTGTTTCGTGCTTTATTGCACTATAGTCCTCGAAAGAGGCCACTGAAACATCGGACTCCCTTTATTGTTACATAGCGCATCCGGCAAGAATAACGTCACAACTCAAAAATACCTCATTTTCCAGTACAGCTAAAAGAAAGTTCACTTATATCACAGTTCAAATAGTTTAGAAATAGTTGATTAGTTACGAATTGCGTTATTGACTTATTTTATACAGTTTAAACAAATTGCGTGTTTTGAATTGGGGATTAACTTAAATTCGTCCATTTTTGAGTTGTGACGTTATACTTGCCGGGGTGCTATATGTGAGATTTTGAATTATTTACATGTGAATTTATATGGAGCCTACATCTTGTGCAGAATCTTGTGTTGCCACACTTCGATTATTGTGACATTAGGGGCCAATATATAATGATCTAAACTATGACTTGCCGCAGAGACTGCAGCGTGTTCATATTGCTTGCGTTCGATTCATTTTTAATATCCGCCGTTATGGCCATATTTTCGAACACTTTAATAATCTCTCTTGGCTCCGTCTTACTGACAGAAGTAAATTACACTCTCTTTCACTACTTTTCAAGCTTCTGAATTCCTACATCCCTACTTACCTGGCATCCAGATTTGAGAAGTTATCCTCTTACCACAATATTGACACTAGGTCACAAGACAGCAGTCTGCTAACAATTCCTCTTGATAGCACTTCCTCTTATTCTACTTCCTTCACAGTAGCCTCTGCCCGCTCCTGGAATCTCCTTCCTCAAGATATCAGGGGTTGCCGCACACTTGGCACCTTTAAGTCACGCTTATACAGTTACCTGTTGTCTAATAATTAGTTTTTTTTTCTATTTATTTAATTTTATACTATGCCATTAATAATCTTTTCCTCTTTTCTTATATATCCTGTACATATTATATATTTAATTCGTTAAATTTAGAGTAAATCAAAATACATTATAAATATTAATTGTTTTGTATTTATAACATGTAATTGTTTATGTATATTGTAATTTAGATATAATAATTCTTTTTGTATTTTTTAAAACCTGGTTGAGTGGCAGACAAGATCTTAAGGCCTTAACTCTGCCAGATAAAATAAAGTTATTATTATTATTATTATTATTACATCATTATTGTTAGTTAAGATCCTCAGAATCATGGACTTCCCTCAAGACAAATTGCACTAGTTATATACAAGAAGGCTCCCTTTATGAGAGAGTAGCGTGCTAATTGAGCGATAAGTCCTCTGTAACTATGAGACAGATGTTAGCAATGATTTAGAGCGTAATTCAGATATATACACTTACGTCATGCATGGAACTTGATTCTGTTGAAAGGTGCTTTGGAATCATCATCATCAATTTGAATCAAATATCAACGTAATGCTCTATTCTACTTACTGTTAGATTTCTTGTGATAAGTGCAAGGTATCTACATTGTTTAGCGACGCTATTTGACATTTAGGTAATAACGTCGATTTTCAAAGCAGGGCATGAAAGGACCAACAAAATTTTTCAACAGACCTTTCCACCACATGTAAGGTACAGGTTTTAATAGGCGTTTCTCATTTAATCCATCATCATCATCATATTATTATTATTATTATTATTATTATTATGTTTATGGTATAAAATGTTGTTTGTACTTGAAATTTACATTGCAACTTTTAATATACTTTTTAACCCTTTATAATTAACATAGTGTGTAGATAATCTATACTGTAAACATGTTTGTATTTAATATATGTAGGAAATAACACTATGGGGTTTCTTTTAATTATCA
Source organism: Diploptera punctata (assembly GCA_030220185.1). NCBI lineage: Eukaryota > Metazoa > Arthropoda > Insecta > Blattodea > Blaberidae > Diploptera > Diploptera punctata. The sequence continues at coordinate 3,466,931 of JASPKZ010009814.1, read as the reverse complement.
ATGGGTTGGTTATTTTTACTCACCTCATTTTTCTTGATGTTTGTGCAGACAGGTTTCGTCGCTTTTGCGCGACATTCTCGATGCACATCGTTGGAATGCTCCGACAATATCGCGCGAAAGCGACGAAACCTGGTCTGCATAAAAATCAAGAAATATGAGGTGAATTAAAATAACCAACTCATTAATAACACTGGTCAACACGATTTTTGTCTCATGAGTACGAATAGTTATACTTAATGCAGTTTTTTTTATCGTGTTTTCAAACATGTATTCGGAATTTCTCCATCACCCACAGTTTTTTTATTTCAATTTCAATTAATGGATTTAAATAATTTTTTTAATAAACGTTTTTTCGTCCATTTGTTCATTGTAAAAAGTGAGCGATGATCACGGGGAACACTTTCATCAGGAGATTTCAGCTATGGAAAAGAGATATCAGGGCAAATGGAATCTTAATATGCTGGCCGATTATTGTTGGACCATCAAGAGGGATGCTCCACAGGCGAAATATAGCAGAAAATCGTAATTTCTTACTTTCTAAGTGAGTCCGATTACGAATGTAGAAAATATTAAAGTGTTTGAAATTAAGGTAAACGCCTGTCTCTCGGAAACCTTGCGTGATGGAGAAAAACCGTATCACATTTGAATTCAGGAGAAAAAGTACTATCAAAATCACATATTTTTCTTTCTGAGACAACAAAAAAAAGTTTATTTTTTGTTGCTCAGTGTTATTAATGTATTGTATATTTGTGCTGGTTGAGTGGAAGAAGAAGGCCTGATGACCTTAACTCTGCCAGTATAAATAAAATATTTTATTATTATATTATTTCAGGTCGACCGCTGTGGTCTCGACGTAGCGTGCTGGCTTGTCACGCAGCGGACCCGGGTTCGATTCCCGGTCGCGACAGGCTCCTGGGTGAGGTTTTTTTTTTTCCTCACCTGTAAGAAAAATGTTAGGAAGCTTACGGCCCAACGGTCCCCGAAAATCATCCGGCCATCATCATCCTTATCATTATCTTATTACCATCATCCTTCACCAGCGTGGAAAGCAACGGGAAGCTACCACACCTATAATTCCCTAGTAAAGCTGCAAATCATAGCATGAAAATTCCATGATTGCAGTGAAAGATCTGCCCTCGGGCAGAATTACTATGGATGGATATTATTTCAGGTTTGAGGTTCATTAATACCCCGCAAGTCGGGACCTGTAGCTTTATTTCCATTTCAAAGAAAGTCATAATTAAGATTTTTACAACGTTCGTTCCTAAAGGTCGGATTTAGCTAATTTTTAGAGAATACCTTATTCGTTTTATTTTAATAGTATATACCGAAATTCATTGCCAAAAATCGAAAATGGCGGTCACTAGAACGATCTTTTAATTTTCGCTTCAGCTAAAAACGACTTCTCCTGAAGGTCCAATTTTATTGGTTAACGAACTTAACTAAAAAAAATGAAGAAAGATGAATAAGATGGTACGGACATCTCACGAGAATATAATTTGATAGAATACCTAAGAAGATCTTTAAATGGAGAATATGTGGAAAAAAGATGAAAGAGAAGACCTAAATAGGGATTAATATGAATTGAGTAAGAAGAAGTTTGGGTGAACTGGGACTTATTGATAAGGATGCAGAATAGCTACAGATCGAGAAGGCGATTTTTTTAGGGTGATGGAAAACCATTGTATTGTGGTAAAATTCCGAAATAAATAAATAATAATATATATTTGAATACAACAATTTTCGCCTAGACCCGAACCCGGGACCTTTTGGCTTGCCGGGCCAAATGCTCTACCAGCTGAGCTACCGAGGCGAGTTGCGATCTAGACGCAAATTTTTCTCTTATATACGTTGTAATTCCCTCGCGCCAAATGCTTTGCTTTGAAACCTTTGCTTCTATCTTTGCAAATGGCGGCTTCTTAGTTAAGAAGACATTTATTGGGAATTTAACACTACTTTATAAAGCCAATAGGGCTTCTATTGATGTTTCTATTATTGATTTAACACTTTTCACTGAAGGATAAATCAATAATAAAAACATCAAATAATAATATATTTAAATTATTGTTATTATTGCTAGGCCTATTATTCTAGAACGAAATTAAACATAGGCTCAATTCTGGAAAGCATGTTATTACGCATTACAGGAACTCTTGTTATCTCAAATTCTTAGAATAAAAAACGTTAAAATAAAAACATATAAACATGTAATTCTTCCAGTTGTATGAGTTTTACACTTCGTACATGGAGAGGAAATCGAAAATGTTAGTTTTTTTTGCGACTTTTCAATTAGCCGAGTTTCGGTTAGTGGGGGTTTTATTGTGAATGTTCCAATCTTGAGAAACTGCCGAGGGTGTAAAAATCAAGTTGTCATAGAGTATACTGTCTGTTCAAAGAATAAAGATGAAAGGATTTACCTTTTATTTGTGACGTCAGGTGTCGGTGACAGTGTTCCAACAACACAACGTATTTCCGGGTCAGTAACTCCTCCTGTAACACAACAGACTACAGATGGAGAAGTCTTTCAACTTGATTTTATAATACCAGACGGAATGGTAAGTAAAAATACATCACAATGCTTTTCGATTTCATGTTGGTACTTCCATCAATTTGTTCTGATAAACAAATACGTAGTGTAAATCAACAGTTCCCACACTGAAGATCGCTACCCATACAGTGGGCGCTTGCTGGATTCTATGTGGAGAGGTCGCGATGTTATTTGTAATTATTAACTTATTAACATATTATTATTGTCATTTAAAATGAGAACTGTCAGCGAAACAACGGAGTACCATAATTTAAAAAAATCAACAAGCGTTTAAATAACTGATATAAAATTCAATTATCGACCTGATAACTAACTAACTAACTCACTGGCACTATCGAACCCGAAGGTTCATGGCCGCGCGGACATAAGCTCTCCATACATCCCTATCCTGAGCTAATGCTTTCCAATCATTCCCTGTATAATCTACTTCCCTCAAATCATAGTTAATGTTGTTCTCCCACCTCATTCTTGGTCTACCAACTGGGCGTTTTCCCTCTGGCTTTCCTACAAGAAGTTTCCATGCACGTCTTTCATTCCCCATACGCGCAACATGTCCTGCCCATCGCAGTCTACGAGACTTAACTGTTCTTATTATATCTGGCTTCCTATTGTATTCCATGTAGTTCATTGTTATGTAGTCTTCTCCATTCACCTGTCTGTTCATCTCTCTTTGGTCCAAAAATTTTCCTAAGAACTTTATTCTCAAATACTCGTAATCTCCTTTCCTCCCTTAAAGTAAGAGTCCATGTTTCGCACCCATATAATATAACTGGTAGAATAATAGTTTTTATATATTTTCAGCTTAACGTTTTTTTGAAAGGAGCTGGGACATCAAAAGTCTCTGCAATGCATAATAGCATGCATTTCCAGAATTGAGCCTATGTTTAATTTCTTTTTGCATCTCATTCCTATTTGTGATTATTGTTCCTAGGTATTTGAATTCAGCCACTTCCTCAAAATTTCCCTCATTTGTCATTAGCTGTCCATTTCCATTATATACTGAATTTCTATGTGTGACCATATATTTAGTTTTACTGATATTTACTTCCAGTCCTAATTTCTTAGTGTTACTCAGTAGTGTGTGGCGTGTTGGCCTTTAGTATCTCCTCGCTATCGGCCAGTAGTACAACATCATCAGCATAAACTAACAGCTTATTAATACCATTGAGTTGTAAGCCTTCCTCATTCTCTAAAGATTCAATTGCATGCTCTAGTACAAAATTAAATAGTAGAGGAGATAGTGCATCTCCTTGTTTAAACCCATTCTGGATTTCAAAAGTGTCTGATAACTGTTTGCCTACACGCACCCTACTATTTGAGCCATTTAGACACATTCGTATAAGTCTAACTAACTTTTTAGGAATTCCGAACTCCAGCAGGATACTATATAACTTCTCCCTCTTAATTGAATCATATGCTTTTTTGAAGTCTACATATAGTTGATGTACAGTACCATTATATTCCCATTTCTTCTCTAAAATCTGTCTTCTTAAACTGAAAATCTGATCTGTTGTAGACCTGTTTCTTCTAAATGCACATTGATGGTCTCCTAGAATGTCATCAATATAGGGAGTAAGTCTGCTTACTAATATATTTGTTAGAATTTTGTACGAAGTTCAAAGTAATGAGATTCCCCTGTAGTTGTTGCAATCAGTTTTATCTCCTTTCTTATAAATTGGTATGATAATTGATTCCTTCCATTCATCTGGAAGAGCTTCTTTTTCCCAAATCATACTAAGCAACCAGCGTATCTTGTCCATCAATTTTTCTCCCCCTGATTTTATCAGTTCTGCTGGGATCTCATCTGAACCTGATGCTTTATACATCTTCAATTTTTCAATCGCCATTTCAACCTCTAATGCACTTGGCTCTGCGACCAGCATTTCTGCTGTCTGTAACTTATCCTCCTCAATGTCCTGTTCTGTATGTACATTTAATAGCTGATTAAAGTAACCTTTCCATCTATTTAATATACTCCTAGAATCTGCAATCATATCCCCATTTTCATTCCGAATTATGTTTGTTCTAGCCTGAAACCCTTTCTTCTCTATACTAATTCCCTGATATAATTCTCTAATGTTCCTATTTTTTGCATTCATTTCAAGATCATTAATCTTCTCTCTCAAATATTCCCTCTTTTTACTCTTTAGTAACTTGGTGGTTTCCCGTCAAACACTACCCAATTGCTCTAAATTTACCTCATTTGGCTCGTGTAACCATTTCATTTTTGCTAGCTTTCTTTTCTTTACAATGTCGACACATTCCTCATCAAACCATTTCTTGTTTTGCCTCTTTTTTAAACAACCAATGCTTTCTGATGCTGACAATTTAATAGTATCTCTTATAGCCTCCCATTCTTTATTTATATCAGTTTCTTCTTCGTTTGCCACATTGTCATCTGAAGATTCCAGTACTTCAAATCTATTAGCAATTTTGATTTGGTATTCTTGCCGCATTTCATCATTTTTCAAGTTTATTAATTCATATTTTACAGAATCAACTTTAGCGTTCGTTCCACTCATAAGCGATAGCCGTTGTCTGATTTTCACTCTGACCAGATGATAATCCGAATTGCAGTCTGTCCCTCTAACTGATCTAACATCAATGATGCTACTGTGCCAGCGTTTATCCACTAATACATGATCTATCTGGTTCCAAGTTTCTCCATCTGGGGACGTCCAGGTGTATTTATGAATATCCTTATGCTGAAATGTTGTGCTCTTAACAATGAGATTCTTCGATGTGGCAAATGTGACTAATCTAACGCCATTGTCGTTACTATCTTCATGAAGACTGAATTTGCCTATTGTTGGTTTGAATATATCTTCCCGCCCCACTTTTGCATTAAAATCTCCTAAGACAATTTTCATATGATATCGTGAAAGGCTATCAAATAAGCATTCTAATTCTTCACCTGATATACATACAAAGTAAAATGTACTGACCTCAACATCCTAGGAATACCTTAGTTGCCTGTTAAATGTATCAATGGATCGGTGTGTTGACTGCATGCCATCCCTGACATCTAGTATAAGATAACTAAAATCCATCCATAGTAATTCTGCCCGAGGGTAGGTCTTTCACTGCAATCATAGCATTTTCGTGCTATGTTTTGCAGCTTTGCTAGGAAATTATAGGTGTGGTAGCTTCCCGTTGTTTTCCACACCGGTGAAGGATGATGATGATGGCCGGATTGTTTTTGGGGACCGTTGGGCCCTAAGCTCTCTGACATTTGTCTTTCAGGTGAGGAAAAACCCCGAAAGAAACCTCACCCCGACCGGTTATCGAGCCCGGGCCCGCTGCGTGACAAGACAGCGCGCTACCTCGAGAAAACAACGATGGACCATATATATATATATATATATATATATAAAGCAAAATTTATCGACCTTAACGTCCTAGTAATATCTTAGCTGCCTGTTAGATGTCTTATTGGGTCGGTATGTTGACTGCATGACATCTAATATAAGGTAACTAAAAATTAATTTGGACTAGTAACTCCTTACAAAGGAGAGACTAGGGCTCAACAATGGGCTACGCCATTATATACATGCTATCTTGGGGCAATAAAAGTACTTCAACGAGAGTCGGTGACATTAGACGTGCTTCCTTTCTGCTGATGATGGGACTAGTACCGAAACGTACACAGTAGGGTGAGCCGAAAAAACTCATTTTTTTATTTCGAAGTTGTAATAGCGCGGAAAAGTTGCGAATTATATAGACAAAAGAAAAGAAAAAATCAAAATCGGTTGACATCTCCCGGTAGCGCAAGGCTCTAAACTTTAACAAAACTTCATTTTTGAGATTATTTCTGTAATTTTTTAATTAGATGTTTTCATAATGTAATAGTTTGTAACGTCTTCAAATAGAGCCTAAGAACATTGTGATTTAATTTGGTTTAGACCAGTTGATATCTTCCGGTCGCGCATTAGCTCCAAAATTTGCCAGAACAATGAAAAAGTTATATATTTTACGCATTTTTAGTATTTGATAAATAACTTCCAGAGTATTGATTGTCAGATACCACAGATAGACATAAACGTGCTTAGCAAAGATCAGCAATACCTACCTGATATTAAAAAAAAAATAATTGAGAAAATGAAGTTTTTATCATATTTTGCCAAACTTCAGAGCCTTTGCGCGACCGGCAGATGTCAACCGATTTTGATTTTTTTAGCTATATAATTCGCAACTTTTCCGTGCTATCACAACTTCGAAATAAAAAAAAGGGGTTTTTCGGCCCACCCTAGCATACAGTTTTTAACAATCTAAGAAGTTGACGAGGCTGATCTTTAAGTTAACTTCACAATTATATATTATAAGTTTAATTTGGCTTTATAGTCATTGGTCTCCAAAATAACGTCCATCTATTCTTGGGTACCTCGACCCTCATTATCCATCTTTTAATACCAAGTTGTTTGTTCTCATTGTACCTATCATCATTCCATCATGATTTTTAAATTGCCCTAAACCTTCTGGCGGTACCATGACACTGAAGTTGATACATTCTCTAACAGACATCATTAGAGAATACACGTTCCTGTGTAAAGGCGCTCATCATGCAGGGCTGAAATCCCGGCTGATATTTCGTTCCGATAGTCTTAAAAGTCGAAACTTTCCTTCTACTAGGCTATCTCAGGGGCCTCCTGAGGTTTGTACAGTGGAATCAATTTACTTTTCACCCTTTTATAGTTTCCTTAATATTCTACAGAAAAACAGCTTTCAGGATTTAGATTTTGTTTCTGCAATCCACTCACTTTAGACTCAAATCGTGGTTCAAGTACAATGTTTTTTTCTCTTCAGTTATGACATGTTGACCTACTATAAGTTTCTAACAATGCTTTTAGGGAAGGAATTATCTGCAATTAACTACTAGGATGCCATAATTTCGCGTTAGTTGATTATACAATCTGGATTTATAGGCAACCCTCAACGGTTTATTAATACTATAATGATTAATAACCTATACATGAAAATTAATTCTGAACAATTTTAACAATTATAGCTTTCATGAAACCGGAACGAGCCAACAGGCTTAATCCCTGGTTGATGATGATGATGAAAATGATTAAGTGGCATTTACGAATCTTCACAAAATGAGGGAAATTTTGTGAAGCGTGGGCATGCCCTGATGCTGACGTCACAATTCCACCCACGCGAGGAGTCAGGAAACCACCACACACTTGTCCTCAGCTATTTACATTCATGCTCCAAGGCATTACAGAACAGCATTCACTTATAACACTTTTATTCTCAATATTGTCAGCAACGTACAAAGTATTCATAAGGATATTGATTCGATGGAAAACAATATTTTATATGAATATACTAATGGTCAATGAATATACTAGCACTACTAACTCACTGGCACTATCGAACCCGTAGGTTCATGGCCGCGCGGTCATAAATTTTCCATACATCCTTATCCTGAGCTAATGTTTTCCAATCATCCCCTGTATAATCTACTTTCCCTAAACCATGGTTATGTTATTCTCCCACCTCCTTCTTGGCCTACCAACTGGAAGTTTTCCGTCTGGTTTTCCTACAAGAAGCTTCCATGAACGTCTTTCATTCCCATTCGTGCCACATGTCCTGCCCATCGCAGTCTATGAAACTTAACTCTTCTTAATATATCTGGCTTCCTGTAAAGACCATGTAATTAACTGTTATGTAGTCTTCTCCATTCACCTGCCTGTTCATCTCTCTTTGGTCCAACAATTTTCCTAAGAACTCTATTCTCAAATACTCGTAATCTCTTTTCCTCCCTTAAAGTAAGAGTCCATGTTTTGCATCCATATAACATATCATAATTGGTTGAATAATATGTTTATATATTTTCACTTTAACGTTTTTTTGAAAGGAGTCGGGACGTCAAGAGCCTCTGTAAATGCATAATAGCACGCATTTCCAGAATTGAGCCTATGTTTAATTTCTTTGTGCATCTCATTCCTATTTGTGATTATTGTTTCTAGGTAGCCTATTTGAATTCAGCCACTTCCTCAAAATTTCCCTAAAACTATTGCTACCAATAATAATAATAATAATAATATATAATAATAATAATAATAATAATAATAATAATAATAATAATAATAATAATAATAATAATAATTTTGTACTGTAAGCCCATGTTTTCCCTTTACAGAGATTTAGGCGCTCTCTCCCCTACAGGGAAGAATTTGAACCATACTAATTTACTTACACTTGTTTTCGTATAGATGTCATTTGAGTGGTCCATGGTCAGCGTTCCGCCTCATACCGACATCTAGGAAACCAAGGTAGTACTAGGAAGGGAAAATTCGGTAAATTTTGCTTAGTGGTCTTTTCATTCCGGCTTAAGGATATTTTACGAGCCTGAAAATCTTCCGACTCGGGACCCACGGCTTAAAGTCCCTCTCGGAGGACTTGCTCCTTGGATTTTTCCGTCCTAAAAAATCCATCGATCCCGGCCGGGTTTGAACCCGCGACCCTAGGGACCAGAGGCAAGGAGCATAACCACTAGTCCATCGCGGCCGACTAATAATAATAATAATAATAATAATAATAATAATAATAATAATAATAATAATAATAATAATAATAATAATAATAATAATAATAATAATAATAATAATGATAATAATAATAACAAATGGCCTAAATTCGTGAATGTACTATGATGATGATGATGATGATGATAATAATAATAATAATAATAATAATAATAATAATAATTTTCTTTCTTTATTTCAGTTTAACCTCTAACCTTGCATTTTTTCAGAAAAAAACACAAAAATATACAAACTGTATAGATAAAACAACTATCGTTTCAAGAGGTAATAGCTATATTTGAGAATTATTATATCAATAAATAATGATATAAGAATCGGTTTAACTAGTTGAATTATGGACCAGTACGCACTGGTGCAAGCCTGATGATTTCAAAAGAATTTACTCAACTGTGCAGAAAGACTTGTTCATCATCCACTGTATAGTTTTTATGATACTTCGTCTCGCCTTAAGCTAATGAAGTGAATTAAGAGATAAGACGAGGAGAGAAAATCTTAGTTTATCGTTTATTATAAGGAACATTATTTTCAGTTATGTTGCACACAGATTGGTAAATTTATATAGCAATAAGAGAACGAATTAAAGTGTAAATAAACGAATGAATAAGTCCTTGTGTCCCTGTGAAGGATTAGAACTTCTTGTAGGATAGGAAAACTAGAATTTGACTCACGTGGAAGGTACTCCATATGAAAGGATATGTAGGTGTAAATTTTGAGCCTGAAATTAATGCCAGGTTTCAGAAATGAATATTAACATTTTAAAAATTGTTGTATTGTTTTAACATAAAATCCATTAAAAATTCTGTTTCATCGACCGATTATATTTTTAACAATGTGTTATATAGATAGAATGAGTTACAGTCGTATTCCTAGAAGAATTTTTGATTATAAACCTAAGGAAGGAGAGATTTGGGAAGACCACGGAAACGAGGTTGGAGAATATGCAAAGCTGGAACAGGTTTCAAAGCCTAATCTCTGATTGAAGAAGAAGAAGTAGTAGTGTTATATAATATATATTTATATATATATATATATATATACACATACATACATACATACATACTGAACAAGGATTGATAGTCGGGGTTAGGTTTTAGTTTGGTGTCCAAGGATATGGGTTCATGGACAATTGTGCTCCGGACTAGTTGGGTTCAGGTTTCGGCAGAACAATGGACTTAACTCTCGGGAATCCGTGATGAAGGATGTTCACTTGGGGAAAAACAGTAGGCCCAGTGTGATGTCTTGAAATTGACGTTCCACTTTTATTGATGCTTTGAATTACATTTGTCGTATTCGACGAGAAGGCTGTTGGTGGGTCAGAACTAATAATGGTTATAACACTCAACCAAGCGATGTAACTTATATAAAGCACTGAAACTTATAAAGCGATGTAACTTAGCCTATGTAAAGCTATATGTGCCGTCTCTACCGGAAACATTGGCCAGTCGCAACTCTGTTCGCAACCGACTACTTGGCCGCCTACCCCACGCCTACCTGAACTACCGAACTCATTGTCCACTAACAGAACTGACCATCTGGTTTTTCGCTAAATAAAAATATTTATAAATTCCGAGTGGGCCGGCATTAGTCCCTTCCACCACCAAGTCTTAGCGTCTCACAAACAGTTTATATGTTATACTAATTTTGAGTGGTAAATTATATCTAACGGGCGTTATGGCGGGTGTTAGAATTAGAAGGTTGTGGCCTCGTACCCCCCTTTAAATTAGTTGCCTCATAATATAAACTGTCGCGGGTTGACCAAAATGGAGTTTTCTTTAAGAGAGCGGCTATCGACAGTCGGAGATCTACCTTAGGCCGCAAAGAAGGCACCCGCTGTTAGCGACATGTCCTAGTTAAAATTGGTTTGGGGATAACTCTTTCCACAAGTTACCTAGGAAAATCCAATTGCTTGTTTGTGACTTCCCAGCCTTTTGTAAGAAGTTTTTGGGCTTAGCATTGTTATAGCAATTTGATAATAGTGCAGTCTTGTAAATCCTCTTAACAAAGGAAACTGCAGACTTTTTCCCCATTGTATAAGGGCTTACGGATCCATTGTATGATGTTTACTAATTTCGTTCGCTACAATAGCAAGGGTCCAGGTCTATGACTGGCGCTAATTGCTTGATACTAGTGTTTTATTTATTGCTTATTAAATTATTTTGTGGTAGGTTATATCATTTTAATTTTGTTACTATTGAATTCCTGTTTTCATTACAATTCATTTGAATATAAATATGCCCTACTTCTGATAAAATTTACGTGTTCATAAATTATTCACTTTTGATGAAAGTACTTATTTTTCTGAAATAAGAGGCTGAGCGAATGACTTGTCACAATACATAGTGTTCTGCACAAGAGCAGGTATTTCACTGCAAACTCAACTTTCTCCATTCTTTCCTTAACTCAGCTTTCCTTTTTGTATCTGCATACAAACCAACAAGAAGAATGGCTAGTCAGGAAAATCAACAAGCTCACCTGTCGCGAACAGGACGAGGAATAAAGCTATAAATACAGCGGCTCCAGAAAAGAATGAGTCTCAAGAAAATAATGAGGCCATGTCTGACCTGGGAGTCTCCGTTCTTCCTGCGGACTCACCAATTAATGGAGGGCCGGCAGGGATACCGGAGTCTGAGTACAGGCGGCAAGAAAACATGACGCTATTCGTGCAGAAAGCTCATGCAAAAACTCTCTGGATGATTAACAGAGAATTTGAAGAGTACCAACCAAGTGAAGTGAACACGCTGGGAACAAATCTCAGGCTATCTTCGATGGTAGACCTGGATAATTACAAAAACCTATTGATGGCTAGGAAAGTCCCTTACAGCTTAGGGCGAGCTATAAAGCGTAAATCTACAGTTCGTATAGTAATAAAAGAAATAGACCCCTACGTGGACCCATTAGAAGTTCAGGTGGACTTGAATGGTCTCGGTTCGAGGCCTTGAGGATCATCAACATGACGTCCAGCAATGCCAACAGTACGCTGCCTATATTTATAGCTGGGCCCACAGTCTGCGAGGTTTATAAAGTAACAAAACTTTGTTATCACAAAGTGAAAATAGAGCAGTATAAGGGATACAGGGTCCCACAACAGTGCACTAATTGCCAGGGTTTTAAGCATACGGCAAGTCACTGTCAAGTAGCGTCAATATGCAGACTCTGTGGCGGGTCACATCACACGAAGGACTGCAGACGTGAACAAATAAGATGCTACAACTGCAACGGCAAGCATAAAACCAACTTTAAAGGCTGCAAAGTCTTTAAAGTAGCTATAAATCACGTAAGACCTGAACAAAACAGGCAGCATGAGCAAGGAAAACAGCCTAAAAATCCCGAAATATCTCCTCCTGCCGATAAAGACGATTCATCATTGAGAGTAGAGCTTGCTCCTCCAGTTGCGCAGAGCGACAAGGAGATTCACTCATCTACAGTACCAAAATAAAAAAAATAAAAAAGAGCAGTACCGAGAAAAATTCCCGGGAGAAAATGGTCCCAAAAGAGACCACAAACTTGGCTTCAAATCCAGGAAATAATCGATCATGTAAGATTGACAAAGGTTCTCAAACAGATAATCCTACAAATAATCAATTAATTAGAATTGATGAAGTCTCTCAAACAAAAATTGAGAAGGCAGACTTGGGAACAAGTTGCACATGCGGTAAAGCATGTCCTCGATATGAAAAATGCAATATTATTCATGACATGGCGGAATACTTGCAGATAATAGAGTCACAAGTAACGCGTAATAAATTCACGATCGAAATTCATTACGAACGTGATAGATGAGGTCAGGTAACAGGTTATAGCCTCGTTGAAGGCCCTAAGGCAGACGAATACAATGGTGCACTTCTTGACTCTGACTATGAACCTAGTTTCAACCGGTAGATGAGTGAATACTCGATTCCGCCGGCTAGTTCACCATAAGAGCCGAAGAAAGGCCGATCAAAGCCCATGGAAATTTTCAGATTCCAAATAACAAACATAAATTTTCAGAGTCCAAATATTTTCGAGGCGGTCCGCGTCTTAGTGCAAAATTTCTGAAGCTTTCGTAAAGCATTATACGCTCAAAATAGCCAAATAAATAATTAAAATATACATTTAAATGTATACTTTAACACATACTAACATATTAAATTAAATAAATTATCAAAAGTCTTGTATATAAGTCAATATATAAAAAATAATAGTCAAACTTTTCGAACGGTCACCCACACCGATATCATATAATACACAATTTACATTGTGTAGATACCGATGACATTCCAGGCTCAATGTAGATATCCTTCTACAATTCAAGCATCATTTAACAATTAATAATAATCAATCATTAATAAATTTAAATAATTATAAATATAATATACCTAATTAGGTCACACAGTAGCCAATCATACGGAGCCTAACATGCTACTGGTCACAGCCGTGTGAAAAGAATGATTTACAAACTATTACACAACATTATATTATATTTTAAATATTCAAGTGTTTCTGACACTTGAACTAAGCTTATACGTGGGGTTAATGGGCTCGGCCTTCGTACCCACGTCGGCAAAATTTACAGTGTCGACAGAACTACACAGTAGCCGCATAAAAAGCCGCATTTTGTGTAGATTCATTCCGATTTGAGATTGAGACTTACAATTTGTACGTAATTTTTGTATAATTTTACTATTCGCTGGTTGAGTGGAAGAGAAGGCCTTATGGCCTTAACTCTGCCAGCTAAAATAAATTATTATTATTATTGATATTATTATTATTATTATTATTATTATTATTATTATTATAACCATTTTTGTCTTTCATTGATGCAAAGAAGATCGGAATAAGTAGATTTCCGGGAAAGCATAGCAGCGCACAGCGGGTATTCTTTTACGGATAACTCAAAATAACGAATTTAGACTTTCGGCTCATTTATGCCAAGTACATCGGACTATGTAGATTTCCAGCCAACGCCGGGTAAACAGCACGGGGTATCTAAAAATAATTATGATATAAATTTATAATTTTTTTCCCTTTTACTTATTCAACTAAAGGTAAAAACAACACATTATGATTTATTTAGGCTTAGCAGCGTACGCCGGGTGTTAGGTGGTAAAAAATAAATACGTTCATGTGAGTCCCTACAGGATAAGGTTCTCTTACCACCAGGCAAGGTGATGACCACAGGGTGAGCTTGTCCCTGTGATTGGATTTGCCTAGTCCTGCTAATTGAGATGCTCTTTTTCTTATTAGTATTTATTTAATGCAAGCCTGAATATTCTGTTTCACTTTCCTTAACCACTTTACTTCCTTATATTATATTATTAATAACAGAGTGGAACCCTTGAAAGAGGTAGTCCACTCCAGGGAGTAGGCGCCCCTGCCCTCACCCAGTGGGTAGTACCTGGGTAGGGCCCCGTCCACAGGGTTACGTGGGGAGAAGAAAAGTCCCCAAAGACGTAGCGAAGGCAACTTCTCTAGGCGAACACCCCGAAATTGCAGTTCCCTTCCCTCCAGGAAGAGTGGTTTGGCTAGAGGCTGGTAACCTCTACTAGTAAAAAATAACTTATAAACTTCAGCAATAGATATCCAAAACAAATAACAAAATGCAAACCTAAAGGCACCCGAGATGTGGGCAGACCTAGAAAGAGATGGGCTGAAGTCGGAACGGGTCAACAGACCTAATCCATGAATGCAGATGATGATGATGATGATGAATATATTAGCGCTTTAGCGTATATTCGTTTGTCTCAACTTCCTTCTCTTGGTATTCCTCATTCTCACACACATGGGGCGCAAGCACACGCTCACATACACACATAAATACAGAGTGATTCACAATAAGTATTACAGACTTCTAGAGGCTGTAGAGGGGACTTAGTAGATAAAGTTTTGGTAACAGCCCATGACCGGAAACGTACTATTTTTATGTAAAATAAGTTTAAAGATCGAACTAGGTCACAACACACCGTGCGTCCGTTTTCTGACGAGATTTATTTGCCGTCCAGTGTGCTGTTTCCGGGATTTGATTTTTCCCTCGGCAATAAAACAACTAACGGCTAACTCTAAGTGGCTTTCCTAATTGTAACCTGTACCTAAACGGTGCTTTTTTTAGGAATTTATAACTAGATATGGAAACGAAGATGTTTTGACATGCGCTGAAAAGGTATTTAGCTACATGTATTATTTGTCCACTAGATTAACCCTTATGTAGGTTGTTCTCCGGTGAATATGTTCCGATGTACTGTACGCCATTGCGGTAGTTGTCATATCGTACGTACTATTGAATTATCATGTTCCAAAATGTTTTTATACATTTTGGTAACTTGATCTTTGACAATAGCATCAAGATAGGGCAATTGCGCTGCTTCATGTAGCTCTGTTATTCTTGTGTACATAGGTGCCGAAAATATAATTTTTAGACACCTGTTCTGATTGATCCGAATTTTCTTTTTATATTTTTTGGCAAGAATACTCAGAGCTTCACAGCCGTACAGTAGCATGCTACAGATTACTGCTACATATAATGTAAGTTTAAGCTTAATCCGTCTGGAGAGTGTTGCATCCGGGAAGAATGGATATAATATAGCTATGGCTGCATTTGATTTTTGTTGATCATTTATATGATGTTTAAAAGTTAATTTTTGGGTCGAGATGTAGTCCAAGATACTTAACTGCAGTCTCATTGCGTAGAATTTGTGAACATATTGTAAGCTGTACTGGTGGGGGTTGGGAACATTTGGAAAACAAAATATTTACATTTCTGTCGTGGGCGTCCTCTGCTCCTTCTTTCTTGTCTCGGTCCTATATCGTCATGGCGTAGATCCATCTGTCGTGGTCATTTATAATATAGGATGGTATAAACGGAATGTACTGTGCAAAAATATTCCAGTATAAGCTATAGATGTTGTCGGAACGTAAAGGAATTTACATTACAATCAATTAAATGAATATCAATTACATATCAAGTTCAGTGATGTGCATCGTGTGCGATCAACCAAATCCTGGAATCTCTACAAACGTGATTATTATCTAACTCAGGAATTTGAAGAAATACGTTCATGCAAAATAGTGATAATAATAAATTAATAAAACAAGTAAACAACTTCAACTAGTTAGGTTTTACGTATATTACTGCCAAAAAAATGATATAAAAAGTAATCACAATAGAAAATCTGAAAATCTACAAATTTATGATATACAAATTAACACAGTAGAATCATTTAAATACTTATGTACCAAAGTAAATGGACATAATACATTAGAAGAGGAAATTAAAGAAAGATTGGTAAATGGGAATGAAGCTTATTTTGCAAATAGAACCTTATTTAAAAGTAAATTAATATAAAAAAACTGCAAAAATAAGGTTATACAAAACACTCGTCAGACCAGTAGTTACATATGCTTGTGAAACTTGGGTCCTAAAAGAAACAATAAAACAGAAATTACTAATTTTTGAAAGAAAAATTTTAAGAACAATATTTGGACCAAATAGAGGAACTGATAACTGTTGGAGAATCAAAACAAATAACGAACTAAACAAATTAATGAAAAATCAGAACATAGTAAACCATATAAGATCTCTCAGAATTAGATGGCTTAGACATTTGATAAGAATGGATGATCAGAGACTGGTCAAAAAACTCTACAAATGGAAACATATAGGAGGCAGAGCTGTAGGAAGACCGAAGATCAGATGGGAAGATAACGATCTAAGGAAAATGAAAGTGACTAATTTGAATATGGTAAGAGACAGATTGGCATGGAGGAGGATTGTTAAGAAGGCCAAAACTTTCACATTTGAAGTTGTCGTGCCTTAAGATGATGATGATAATGATATAAATTTAAAATTAAATACATTTAATAATATGTACGGAACAGTAAGAAGAACTCTAAAAAAAATAAAACATTAAAAATCACATAATAAAAATTCTTAAAAAAACAGTGGGAGTACCTATGTTAATATATACTTGTGAAAACTGAACACTTAATAGATTATATAAAAGGAAAATAGAAGTAGCTGAAATTAAATTCTTACATTCAGTAGCAGGTTATACTTTGTTGGATGAGAAATACAAGGAAGAAATAAGAACCGAATTAAACATATACAGTATCATAGAAAAAATCCAAAACTCAAGATATAATTGACGTCAACACATAGAAAGAATGACATCCAATAAACTCCCACAAATTTTACTTCACTACCAACCCAATTGAAAATAAATATTGGGCACCTCATAACTAGATGAAGTGATACAGTCTCTTGATGTGGAGACAGGTCTATGGCCTAATTCCATGACGTAGAAGAAGAAGAAGTTAAAGGGAGTAAAGAGATACATATTAAATCGTAATCAAAATATCATATATGAAAAGTACAGAAAAACAAAGTAAATCACTTCACCATGAAACCTAGAAAAAAATTTAATTATGTATTTAATTAAATTATATATTTAATTTAACTATCTTTACTAATACATTCTATGGTAAAATTCCGCTGAGGTGATAGTCAGAGTTTATGAAAGTTATGTTAATTAAATAAAAATAAAACTGTTAGAGTTTTATATGATTTTCATATTTATTAAAATACAAATTCGTTACAGCTGTTTCAGTACTTTGTACCTTCTTCCGATGAATTTTATCATAATTACAAATGTATTTTGATATTATATATATATATATATCTTAATATATAAAAATTACGTGTCACGTTGTTTGTCCGCGATGGAATCCTAAACTACTGAACCGATTTTAATAAAATATTGCGCACTGTGTGCAGTTTGATCAAACTTGAGACTTAGAGAAGTTTATAACTAAATTTATAGTCGCAATTTTTATTGCAAATGATTTGTTTATTATTTAACAAAGAGTTATAATTATCTGTGAGTTCCATACGATTCTAACAGATGACCGTGTAAGGTAATTGGTTTATTATTTAACCAGGTGGCTGTGCTTTTTGTTGCAACCGCGAATTTCAATTGAATTACAAATATTGATTATTTCATAATTTAAGTATATTCAGTGTTTATTTTATTTTCAATTTATTAATAATAATAATAATAATATTAATTTCGTGTGTAAGTATTAGTTTTAAGTAATCTGGCTGAAAGAGAGCAATTTAATTTAAATTTAACTGGACCGAGAAACGGACATTGAACAATATGGCGAATCAGTTCTAGAGACCATGAATGATAAGATATCAAGTGAATTTCCGCAAATTGGTATAGGCCTATGTGACATAAATCTTACATTTAAGAAGAATGTCAATTTAAAAACATATGTAGGTCCCAAGGAACGGAATAACAGAACTGTAAGTAAGTCTGTTAGTTATAATAATATGCCTAATATTATAGAAACAATCTCCATGCCTCAATTAAATGAAAAACAAGATGACTATAATATATCACAAGATGATATTACTATACAGAGACTTCTTGATGATGATGAGGCCAAACTGCCAACAAGTTCGTAGAAAAAAACGAAAGTATAATGAAATCAGCAAGCCTCCTCAAAATATTCCATCAATAAATGTATATAATCCTTATGATACACTTATGGATGATACTGAGAATGCAAACAACATAAATTCATCTCAATCAACAAAACCACTTCCACATAAACCACCACCCATATTTATACCGGGTGTAGTTAACGTACCAGAACTAAAAAATTGTGTAAAACAAAAACTTTCTGATTTATATTTCTCACTTAATTTACTTCAACATAATTTAACGTATATCTTAGCCACAGCAACGCGTGGCCGGGACTTATATATACATATATATATCCACCGCTGTGGTCTCGAGGTAGCGTGCTGCCTTGTCACGCAGCGGGCCCGGGTTCGATCCCCGGTCGAGGCAGTTTTTCTGGGTGAGGTTTTTATCGGGGTTTTTCCTCACCTGTAAGACAAATGTCAGGAAAACTTTAAGGCCCAAACGGTCCCCGAAATCATACGGCCATCATCCTTATCATTATCATCCTTACCATTATCATTATCATCATCATCCTTCACCGGTGTGGAAAGCAACGGCAAGCTACCACACCTACACAATTCCCTAGTAAAGCTGCAAGCATAGCATGAAAATGCTATGATTGGAGTGAAGGACCTGCCTTCGGGCAGAATTACTATGGATGGAGATATATATATATATATATATATATATATATATATATACAACAAAGTCGGATTAGTTACACTATTTATAACTCAAGAATGGCTGGACCGATTTTTATGATCTTTGATTTGTTGGATTTGTTTTTGCCCCGAATAGCAGATAACTATTAAAACATCGGAAAAATTAACGTAAAAATATTCAAAGGCGATACGACGTTCGCCTGGCCAGCTAGTATATATATAAATAAATAATAGTTTTAAAAAACTAAAAGAACACGCTTTATTAGAAAACTAAAAATTGAAAAATAATTTTAATTTCCAGTACGCTTGGGATAAAATAAAGTGGTGAACAAAAAAATCATCTCCAACATATATAGAATAAAATTAGAGTTATCAACAAAAAGAAAGTAATTTTACCATCAAATGCGTGGGGTGCTCTATATCAATTAATATATTTGATTATAAACAGATATTGGTAAAAGTAAGCTCTCAAAGAAGAAAATGTAAAAAATCATAAAAATCACCCCACTCTTTTGATGGTAAAATTTTCTTTTTGTTGATAACTCTAATTTTATTCTATATATGTTGGAGATGATTTTTTTGTTCACCACTTAATTTTATCCCAAGCGTACTGGAAATTAAAATTATTTTTCATTTTTTAGTTTTCTAATAAAGCGTGTTCTTTTAGTTTTTTAAAACTATTATTTATTTTTTATTTTTTAGTTTTAATATTTTACAGAATAAGATAAAAATGTGAAAGAACATGCGATTATTTACATCTAGATAGATAGATAGATGGAAAGCTCTGCGGCCATACTTAAGTGTTGGCGGTGAGCGATCCATTTTGGTCCTCCTTAATAGGTAGAACCCCGGGTTCCTGTAAAATACATTAGCCCCGGTTTAAATTTTGAAGTTAATTAGCAGAGTGAAGTCGGAAGGGGGCCTTTTGGGGTTCTATTCCAGCATTTGCTCTTTGTATTGAGGGAAACCGCTTAAAACCTCAATCGGAATAGTCGATCACGCGGGATCTTGCCAAGTTTGGCTTTCGGATGACTCTATATTGGGAGGGCATCCAGACTTCTCTTTATTTAACCCTTAAATTCGTAATGTATTCTTTTAGATACATCAGTTGCTTTAGTTAATTTAATATTTTAAACGAATCAGAAGAAAATTAACAAAAATAAACCACTTGAATATGTGTCTAATTATAGAATATACCTAATAGTAACAGTTATACAAGATTCTGTTTTTACTGCGGTCTGCCACATTCAAATACCTAACAGAAGAAATTTGTGTTTTGCCAATTTAAGGGTTAAATATAATGTGTGTACATTTCAGATTATTACAATTGATCATACAATTATGGTAACGTGCATTTTTTAATTTTTTTTTGTGTTCTTCAGTTGTTGCTGTTCTATCTGTAGTTGTCAGGTGATGTCAGTTTCTCTGGAACTGGTGGGATGAACCTGTAGCAATAAGATTACTTACTTACTTACTTACTCACTGGCACTATCGAACCCGTAGGTTCATGGCCGCGCGGACATAAGCTCTCCATACATCCCTATCCTGAGCTAATGCTTTCCAATCATTTCCTGTATAATTTACTTCCCTCAAATCATAGTTAATGTTGTTCTCCCACCTCATTCTTGGTCTACCAACTGGGCGTTTTCCTTCTGGCTTTCCTACAAGAAGTTTCCATGCACGTCTTTCATTCCCCATACGCGCAACATGTCCTGCCCATCGCAGTCTACGGGACTTTGCTAAAAATTACTGAAGATATTCGTGAAGCCGTGGACAGACGTCAATTGACTCCTTTAACCTTACTTGACTTCAGCAAAGCTTTTGACACAGTAGACCACGACTTACTTATGATAAAGCTCAAGCACCTACACTTGTCTGACAGCGCTGTATCCTGGTTCGACTCATACGTGCACGGTCGTCAACAATACGTTTCATTAAACTCTAGATCTTCGTCTTGGCGCAACGTGCCGGCTGGAGTCCCCCAGGGCAGTGTTCTCGGACCTCTTCTTTTCTCAATCTACATAATGACTTGCCAACTGTACTAAAGCACTGCCGTTATCACCTCTACGCTGATGATCTCCAAATTTACCTACATTCACCTCCTCATTCTCTCTATAACAGCTTGACAAAAATGAATGACGATCTCATATCCATCTTTAACTGGTCTTCAAGTATCGGTCTAAATCTAAATCCTAACAAGTCACAAGTAATTCTAATGGGACAACAAAGACTGCTTACAACCTTTGACATATCTACACTACCAAACATTACTATAAATAATATAATCATCCCTTATTCTTCTTCAGTAATAGATCTTGGACTACATCTAGACGCAAATTTAACCTGGCAAACACAAGTGAAACACATATGTAAAAAGACTTTTCTCCATCTTACATTATCTTAGACGTTTAAAGAATTTTCTCCCAGTTTCGTTAAAACAAATCCTTGTGCAGAATCTTGTGTTACCACACTTCGATTATTGTGACATTATATATAATGATCTAAACTATGACTTGTCGCAGAGACTGCAGCGTGTTCATAATGCTTGCGTTCGATTCATTTTCAATATCCGCCGTTATGACCATATTTCCGAACACTTTAATAACCTCTCTTGGCTCCGTCTTACTGACAGACGTAAATTGCACTCTCTTTCACTACTTTTCAAGCTTCTGAATTCCTACATCCCTACTTACCTGGCGTCTAGATTTGAGAAGTTATCCTCTTACCACAATATTGACACTAGATCACAAGATAGCAGTCTGCTAACAATTCCTCTTCATAGCACTTCCTCCTATTCTACTTCCTTCACAGTAGCCTCTGCCCGCTCCTGGAATCTCCTTCCTCAAGATATCAGGGGTTGCCGCACACTTGGTACCTTTAAGTCACGCTTATACAGTTACCTGTTGTCTAATAATTAATTTTTCTCTATTTATTTAATTTTATACTATGTCATTAATCTTTTCCTGTTTTTTATATATATTGTACATATTATATATTTAATTCGTTAAATTTAGAGTAAATCAAAATACATTATAAATATTAATTGTATTGTATTCATAACTTGTAATCGTTTATATACATATATATATATATATATATATATATATATATTGTAATTTAGATTTAAGACTATTTTTTGTTTGTATTTTTTTTAAACCTGATTGAGTGGTAGACAAGGCCTTAAGGCCTTAACTCTGCCAGGTAAAATAAAGCTATTATTATTATTATTATTATTATTATTATTATTATTATTATTATTATTAACTGTTCTTATTATATTTGGCTTCCTATAAAGACCATGTAGTTCATTGTTATGTAGTCTTCTCCATTCACCTGTCTGTTCATCTCTCTTTGGTCCAAAAATTTTCCTAAGAACTTTATTCTCAAATACTTGTAATCTCCTTGCCTCCTTTAAAGTAAGAGTCCATGTTTCGCATCCATATAATATAACTGACAGAATAATAGTTTTATATATTTTCTGTTTAACGTTTCTTGAAAGGAGTTAGGACATCAAGAGTCTCTGCAATGCATAATAGCACGCATTTCCAGATTTGAGCCTATGTTTAATTTCTTTGTGAATCTCATTCCTATTTGTGATTACTGTTCCTAGGTATTTGAATTCAGCCACTTCCTCAAAATTTCCCTCATTTGTCATTAGCTGTCCATTTCCATTATATAATGAATTTCTACGTGTGACCATATATTTAGTTTTATTGATATTTACTTCCAATCCTAATTTCTTAGTGTTACTCTACAGTGTGTGCGTATTGACCTTTAGTATCTCCTCGCTATCGGCCAACAATACTACATCATCAGCATAAACTAACAGCTTATTAATACCATTGAGTTGCAAGCCTTCCTCATTCTCTAAAGATTTAATGGCATGCTCTAGTACAAAATTAAATAGTAGAGGAGATAGTGCATCTCCTTGCTTCAACCCATTCTGGATTTCAAAAGTATCCGAGAACTGTTTGCCAACACGCACCCTACTCTTTGAGCCATTTAGACACATTCGTATAAGTCTAACTAACTTTTTAGGAATTCCGAACTCCAGCAGGATACTATATAACTTCTCCCTCTTAATTGAATCATATGCTTTTTGAAGTCTACATATAGTTGATGAACAGTACCATTATATTCCCATTTCTTTTCTAAAATCTGTCTTATACTAAAAATCTGATCTGTTGTAGACCTGTTCTTCTAAATGCACATTGATGATCTCCTAGAATGTCATCAGTATAGGGAGTAAGTCTGCTTACTAATATATTTGTTAGAATTTTGTACGAAGTTGAAAGTAATGAGATGCCCCTGTAGTTGTTGCAATCAGTTTTATCTCCTTTCTTATAAATTGGTACGATAATTGATTCCTTCCATTCATCTGGAAGAGATTCTTTTTCCCAAATCATACTAAGCAACCAGCGTATCTTGTCCATCAATTTTTCTCCCCCTGATTTTATCAGTTCTGCTGGGATCTCATCTGAACCTGATGCTTTATACATCTTCAATTTTTCAATTGGCATTTCAACCTCTAATGCACTTGGCTCTGCGACTAGCATTTCTGCTGTCTGTAAATTATCCTCCTCAATATCCTGTTCTGTATGTACATTTAATAGCTGATTAAAGTAACTTTTCCAAGATTAGTTATTAGTTTTTAATTTGTTGTGTTAATATATTTTATTAATGTACATTATATGCTAATGTTGTAATTGTAATTGAATAATTGTGTAATGTGTTTCTGTGTGTCTGTGTCTGTGTGTGTGTGTGTACGTGCCCGCCCTATCAGCTTTCACCGGCCAAGTGTTGTCCAGAATCCATTTTGGACGCTTATGTTTGTTGTTGGCTGTTTCATAGGTTCCCAGCGATGCCACGAGTGGATTATCATGGCCTTCACATGTATTATAAAATTTAAGAGCCATGTGTTTAATATACTCCTCGATTGTTTCTACACCCGTTTGATCGTGTAATATGTCAACCGGTGTTACACGCGGTAGTTTTGTAATCATATATAATAATTTGTTTTGAAAAACCTGCAGTTTCTTTATGTGAGTTCTAGCGGCGTGTCCCCATATGGGCTTGCGTACGTGAGTACTGGCCTTAATAGTGCCTTGTAGATTGTTAGCCCTGTGTTTATTCGAATTTTGTTATGGTTATTTAAAATAGGGTATAGCAGCTTCAGTGTCCCATACGCTTTGCCTAAGGTATTTTGGATAGGTTGTTTAAAAAGTAGTTTTTTGTCGAGTGTTACACCTAAATAAATGGCTTCGTTTTTCCACTCGATGTTGTGTCCATAAAGACTTAATTGTGGGGGCATGTATCGATATTGAGAATACCTTTTTGTATAAAGAACTGCTTGGCATTTATCTACGTTTATTTTTATTCTCCATTTTTCCAACCATGGTTCGAGAATATTAAGATTATTTTGAATCTGTCTAGACGCGTGTATTGTTCGGGAGGATTGACTAGTGATTAGACTGTCATCTGCATACATATATAGATGAGTGTTGTTATGTCTATTGTCATGTGGAATATCATTTATGTATATATTGAAAAGTGTAGGTCCTAGAATATTGCCTTGTGGCACTCCACTATAGACGGGCCGTAGGGCGGATTTTGAGTTATGGAAAGCAACTTCGAATTGCCTATTGTTTATATATTTAGGTATTAAATGAATTATTCCGTCATCTAATCCTGTTTCGACCATTTTCCGTAGTAGGCCGTGATGCCACACTCTGTCGAAGTCTTGTTTTATATCTAAGTATAATCCAATCGTGACACGATTTTCGTTGAACCCTCTAGTGATATAATAATAATAATAATAATAATAATAATAATAATAATAATAATAATAATAATAATAATAATGATTTATTTTAGCTGGCAGAGTTAAGGCCATAAGACCTTCTCTTCCACTCAGCCAGCGAATAGTAAAATTATACAAAAATTACGTACATATTACAATTTTAAGATATTAAAATACAGACTAAACAAAATACAATGATGATGGATCTAATACTAGCTAATGCTAACAAAAACATAGAATATAATAAAATTAAAATTATATAAAATAAAGTAAGTAGCTTCCTACATGATTATTAATAGAATGCTCTATATAGTTGTTATGTAGTTAATGTTTTCATTGTGTCGAACTTAAGATATCAGTTAATTTGGATTTAAATAATGATAGCGATATGTTCAACAAGTCTCATTAGCTGGGTTACTGTGCTATGTTTTGGACGGAATCCGTTCTGTTCATCCCGAATTACATTTACTTGTTTTAATGTAAATATCTTAAATTCGATACTATTCTAGTATGAGCTACAAGTAACACCATTCTATAAAAAAAACTCTGCCTGCCGGATTTGAACCAGCGACGTATGGATTACTGAAACTATATACCACTAAGAGTTCACTGCTCTACCAACTGAGCTCTTACAACGATTGACTATAAACTCGAGAAGTCCCCAACCTATTATACCAGTTTTCATTTTTTTGATTTTCGGATGATTCTGGCCAGGATTTTAGAAACAAAATATGAAATTATTGTATTGTCACGGGTCCTGTACACGTAAACAAAGTTTCAAGTCGATCCAATGTTTCTAAGTGGGCGAAAATCGCGTTGAAAGATTCCGTTACATTGATACAAAAACACCTTTTTTGATTTTCTGATGATTATGCCCAGGATTTTAGAAAATAAATATGAAATTATTGTATTGTCACGGGTCCTCTACAAGTATACTAAGTTTCAAGTCGATCCGGTGAATTTAAGTGGGTGAAAATCGCATTGAAAGATTCTGTTACATAGATAGATAGATAGATAGATATGGTAATAAAAGATTCCGGGCTATGTGGCCGTGGTCTATAACTGGCGTTTCTTCCAGACGTTTCTCCCTCAACTGCGGAGGGCATCTTCAGTGGCGAGCGCTTCCAGCTGTTGCTTCCCTGTCGTAGACTCGACTGCGAATGTCGAGTCTACGACAGGGAAGCAACAGCTGGAAGCGCTCGCCACTGAAGATGCCCTCCGCAGTTGAGGGAGAAACGTCTGGAAGAAACGCCAGTTATAGACCACGGCCACATAGCCCGGAATCTTTTTTACCATGATTACCGGCCGTGAAAGCCTGCATTCCACTAGATAGATAGATAGATAGATACAGGTCAAGCTAATATAAAGCGTGTAATATAAACTTCACTACATAACAACTGTAACTATGCAACTGAAAGTAAACAAACAAATTTTAACAATCTCTTATTATAAACATAAAAGAGGAGATTCATTTAAATCCAGTCGGGAATTTAACAGCTTATTGCTCTTCTTCAATTTATTTATCTCTACAATTTCTAAAAGATCTATTTTTTTTTTCGTTTGCCACAAGCATGTAAAACTTTAAAATTTGAATCAAAACAATGATCGTATTGAAGTAGATGGTTAGCATACTTCGAAGTATCTACATTTCTTTTATATGATCTCATAGGCCTATGTTCCTTTATATTTCAATAAATATGAAAATCATATAAAACTATAACAGTTTTATTTTTATTTAATTAACTTAAATATGGATTTTCATCAAGTAAAACGCCAAATCAATTGATTACTTATGTAAAAATTGTAATACAAAATTATTAAATTATGTACTTTGTGTGAAGTCTCCTCAACTCTTAAAAATAATTTAAACATTGTAGGCTTTTCGGGACCAGTTCCATCCTTGGAAGAAGGTTGCTTCATTACTCTCCAACCACAGATTGGTTTGTCAGTAACGAACGACCTTATGCTGAGGATGGGACTGGTCCCGAAAGGCCTACAATGCTTTTGATTATTTTAAAAGTTGAGGAGACTGCATACAAGGTACATATTTTATAATTTTATATTATCATTTTTATGTACTTTAATTATCTTTACCCGTGTGCCAAGTTTTGACGGTAAATAGACCCATGAATGAACATATTCTTTTACTGTTTCGCTCTTCTAAAAGTTAGTCCTTCGACACCATAAACTCCATTCCAACAAACAAGTGATATATATTTTTGTTTAGTTGGTCTTCCAGTAGCCTACAACATGACCGTGGTTTTGTTACAACTCGACGTTTTGTCTATCACTGCGGTACACATCCTCAGAAGATTTTGCGTGCTCTCTTGTGAATTTCTCAACTGTCGGCTGCAGTTCACATATAGCACCTGGGGATGTCATCATCATCTTAAGGCACGACAACTTCAAAAGTGAAAGTTTTGGCCTTGTCAACAATCCTCCTCCATGCCTATCTGTCTCTTGCCATATTCAAACTAGTCACTTTCATTTTCCTTAGATCGTTCATTGTGTCATCCTCCCATCTGATCTTCGGTCTTCCAACAGCTCTGCCTCCTATAGCTTTCCATTTGTAGAATTTTTTTGACCAGTTTCTGATCATCCACTCTTATCAAATGTCCAAGCCAACCAATGCTGAGAGATCTTATATGGCTTACTATATTCTGATTTTTTATTAATTTGTTTAGTTCGTTATTTGTTTTGATTCTCCAACAGTTATCAGTTCCTCTATTTGGTCCAAATATTCTTGTTAAATTTTTTCTCTCAAAAATTAGTAATTGAATAAATTACTAATATAATAGTAATAACAAAAAATAATAGTAATTTCTGTTTGATTGTTTCTTTTAGGACCCAAGTTTCACAGCATATGTGGTCTAATGAATGTTTTGTGTAACCTTATTTTTGCAGTTTTTTATATTAATTTGCTTTTAAATACGAGTAAGGTTCTGTTTGCAAAATAATGTTTTATTCCCATTTACCAATCTTTCTTTAATTTCCTCTTCTAATGTGTACTGCGTCCACCGCTGTGGTCTCGAGGTAGCGTGCTGCCTTGTCATACAGCGGGCCCAGGTTCGATCCCCGGTCGGGGCACTTTTTCTGGGTGAGGTTTTTATCGGGGTTTTTCCTCGCCTGTAAGACAAATGTCAGGAAACTTTAAGGCCCAAACGGTCCGCGAAATCATATGGCCATCATCATCATCATTATCATCATCCTTATCATTATCATCATCATCACCATCATCCTTCACCGGTGTGGAAAGCAACGGCAAGCTACCACACCTACACAATTCCCTAGTAAAGCTGTACGCATAGCATGAAAATGCTATGATTGCAGTGAAGGACCTGCCTTCGGGCAGAATTACTATGGATGGATGGAATGTGTACTGCTATAATACTTGGTGACAGACCCATCAGCTAATGAGAATGGAATATTTTATTTATTTTGTGTAACTAAGTGTTTCGATAATTTGTGTTTTTTTATAATATTTAAGGCGTTTTATTATTAATTTAAAGATATAACACGCGCAATTTAGAATGTGCAGTATTGTAATTAATAGTGTTTTACCCGTCTGACAATAAGAGCACACCGTGGCCTCGGACATTGAGTTGGCGGGCGAAGAACTCGTGTTGAGAGGTCCTGCATTCCCGGAGGAATGATGGGGACTTAAAAAAGGATCCGATGTTTTGCCTGCGCTCGCTGAGTGGGCTTAATCTAGATCTCGGATATGTGTGGGTGGCGAGACCGAGCTGTTGGGGCCCTACATTCCCGGTGGAATAGTAGTAACATAGAACTATTTTCCACGGTGTGGGACATGAAATTTTGCGAATGGAAGTGTAATGTATATTGCTTGAAGTCAACTTTAAAAGTTCGCCAGCTAATGTGATGAGAAGGTTGCAGCTGTTACTCGTCGTTAAAATGAAATCCTACAACTTTCCTTCTTGTTCCCCGACATAAGGCAAAATTATATGGAACTTTGAATCTACTGATGGGTCAAAGGGGACAACACCGGCATTTACTTTTGCGCTAAGTAAATCACTGAAACATTTGCAGAGTAGTTAATAAATTGATATTAATGATTAAATATTATTTTATGAATAAGTTAAAAAATTTAATTCTTTAATCAATATATCAGTCAAGATTTTTAAAATACATTTCAAAACTCCGTTGAGGTCGTTATGTTAAATTTTTAAGAAATATAAAACATGTTTCTCTTCAAATATATAGAAAACAGTACCTGATATCTCAGTCCTCCGTGTAGTTTTGTAGAAGGTCTTTCGAAAACTTGAGTTTTACCTTCTGCTTTCAGTTTGAAAGATTTCTACTGAAAGCAGAAGATAAAACTTAAGTTTTTGAAAGGCCTCCTACAAAACTACACGGACAATTGTGATATCAGGTACTGTTTTATATTTCTTAAAATTTTATCAATCCCCAGTTTATGATTTCGACATTTCTGGCGTTATCTCCTGGCATTGGCTTAATTGTAACCCACTTCTGGGATTAGTGGCGCCTGGAAGGCGGGGTTACGCTACCCCGATGATACGATGGGTGATGATGATGGTGATAGTTGTGCGCCAGGAGATTCCTTAATCCTAAACTTAATCTAAGGCGAATATTAATCTTCTTCTTCTTCTTCATCACTTCACGGGCTAGGCAAACATTGCCTGTTCCGCCTCACAGTTGTTCTATCTTTTCACTGGCCTTCCTACATTTCTTGAACCTCTTGGCTTGTAGATGAATGCTGCTCTTGGTAATCTTGTTACATTCATTCTTTCCACATGTGTAAACCATTTCTCTCTATATTCTTTGATTTTCTCATTCAATGGATATATTTTTAACTCTGTTCTTATATCTTCATTCTTTATTCGATACAATCTTGTGCAGCCTTTTGTTCTTCTAAGGAAATTCATTTCTGCGCTTTGTATTCTACTTTGTAATTTTTTGGTCATTACCCAAGTTTCGCTCCCCTAGAGTAATGCAGGAACTGCCAATGTTTTATAAAACGCGAATATTAATGATGATGCATATGATGTTCGGGGGTCGTTTGGATCTTAAAGTTCCCTAAAACTTGCTTTATAGGTGAGGAAAAACCCCGAGAAAACCTCACCCAGGAAACTTGACCCGACTGGTGATCGAACTCGGACCCGGTGTTTGACAAGGTAGAACGCCATCTCGAGACCACAAAATTCCTGGAGTTAATATTTTTTTATAAATGCACATGTATATTATTATAATTGAATATTTTAGTGCAGCTGAGTAGGTACTACTAGCTTTTAAGGGATGAAGTTATTGAGATTTAAAAAGCCCGCCGCAGCGGCAAGTAGCTGTCAATTTAACACAACCGAGGCAAATGGGTTCAAGCATTGGAGCCCGGGGTTCCACTCTCTTCAAAGAGGAATCGAAGAACTGATCCACAAGTGGAGAATAAAGTTCTTCGGAAAATATTTGGACCAAAGAGAGATGAACAGACAGGTGAATGGAGAAGACTGCATAACAGTGAATTACATGGTCTTTATGGGAAGCCAGATATAATGAGAACAGTTATGTCTCATAGACTGCGATGGGCAGGGCGTGTAGCACGAATGGGGAATGAAAGACGTGCATGGAAGATTCTTGTAGGAAAACCAGAGGGAAAACGCTCAGTTGGTAGACCAAGAATGAGGTGGGAGAATAATATTAACTATGATTTGAGGGAAGTAGATTATACAGGGGACGATGGGAAAACATTGGCTCAGGATAGGGATATATGGAGAGCATATGTCCGCGCGGCCATGAACCTACGGGTTCGATATTGCCAGTGAGTTAGTTAGTTAGTGGAATACAGGTTACTCCAGTCGCAGGCAATTCGTTGCAATTTATCTTTGCTATTGAGATTTTTCTCGTGGAAAGGTTTTTTAAATTTTTTTCCGTTAAATGAATACCCAAACAAATGTTAAGATATCAACCTGCAGGAAGAAGAAGACCAGGACGTCCACTCAAAAGACTTCTGGATGGTGTTTCTCTTGAGGCCGAAACAGGTCAACAAATGGCCTAAATTCGTGAATGTACTATGATGATGATGATGATGAAAGATTTTTT
This sequence comes from Diploptera punctata, assembly GCA_030220185.1. NCBI lineage: Eukaryota > Metazoa > Arthropoda > Insecta > Blattodea > Blaberidae > Diploptera > Diploptera punctata. Next base: position 3,435,858 of record JASPKZ010009814.1, on the reverse strand, counting down.
AAGTTATTCAGACTCTCAAAAGATCATCACTTACTTTCACTACTACACGTCTCTGGAAATTATTTTTTTTTTATTTATCGCATTCTAGAAACTATATGGTGTTTTTGGAACGTACATTTGTGACTGTTTTCGGCTTCTTTCTTTTTTATACCTCAAAGAGAAGTTGTTTCTACACGCCAATTATGTATTGGACGTTTATTAATATTAGGCCTATATGAATACTATATTTACATTTTTATAATTTTACGTATTCTAAACTCGCCATTCTTGATTTAAAAATGCATTATGAATTACATTATGTTCATTAAGTATAAAACAATCAGTGGTTTAAGCGTAAAAATTGAAAGTTTAAAACACTAAAATTCAAGCGGTTATGCTTTTGATTCGAAGAAAATACTTAAATTCCCCACAAAAAATATAAATAAAAAGGTATTAACATTAATAATATTAGTTCTAATAATTTAAATAAAATATTGGTCTTGTAAACCAAAAATAAGGTACCCTATATAGCCTACTGGCTTATTACCGCTGTGTCTCGAGGTAGCGTGCTGCCTTGCCACGCAGCGGGCCCGGGTTTGACCACCGGTCGGGACAAGTTTGCTGGGAGATGTTTTTTCGGGGTTTTTCTTCACCTATAAGACAAACGTCAGGAAACTTTAAGGCCCAATCGGTCCCCAAACATCATCTAGCCATCATTATCTTCATTAACATATTCATAAAGTTTAGGTATAAGGCCTCTTCTCGCTCATCATTACCATCATCGTCAACTTTCATATCATCGGGGCAGCGTAACCCCGCCTTCCAGGCGCCCCAACCTCAGAAGTGGGTTACAATAACGCCATACCAGGAGAGAATACCAAAAAGTCGAAATGACAACGTGGTGGCATTGAATAAAAAAAAATAATTATAAACCTTCAAATAGTGAACTTAAATGAATCCTATGTATTGTAAAATGTCCCGCGCCGTAGCCGAGTGATTAACCCATTCACTCCAGGTTTAAATGCTCAACGTATTTACCCAGAAACAGGATTTAAGTCACAGTAAATTATATCGTCTAATTTCAGACATTCAAAACGAACAAAACATAACGGTACTTGAGATTACAATTAGGGTGAAGGCGAAAACAGATTACTCTAATATTCGTACATTTTATCAAAATTTACCCTACCAAGGGATGTACAAAATATTGCAAAATATATAACAGGCAGAGTTTAAGCAAGTGTATCTCGTTTTCTGAGGCGAATGGGTCAAGGCAAGAAGCCCTGGCCCAGAGCTACGGGATTTGCGCTTGTTCGAGTCTCCATAGTGCAAGAAATTTTCTCATGGAATATCAGTCAGTATGGAACTGGTGCCCACTCAGCATCGTGAGGCATTTGGCCAGCTACAATAAGTAGCGGATCCAGGTTGAGAAAACCAGCTATTACGGCTGGGGGACCCGGTATGGTGACCACACGTCACCCCTATATTGATTGGATGATCGTCTTTGTGAATGACACATGTGGATATGAGGCCAGCAGCCGAATGGTAGACCAACGACCTTATAGGCCTGTCGCGCCATGCAGAAAAAAATGTATTGTAAATGAAGTGCAATAAGCGAATTTGCCGCAAAGATGTTGGAAAATAAAATTTTAGCGAGGTTTTTAAAGTTTTGGATCACTGTACACCGTTGACGTATCAGCAGCTGAAGATGAAACATATTCCAAAGACTATAACGAAGTTTCTTTTTTAATTGATCCTTTTCATAGTTGAGGATGACGGATATATCGGGTAAAATTTTATAAACTAAACCTTTTAAAAGGTGAATGTCTAACTTAACTTGGAACTTAATTAATTAATGTTGTATCGGCAGAAAAGTTAGTTTACCTGAACTCTGCTTTACTTTGGGTCACCTGTGCAGGTGAAGAGCAAAATGTTAGTAAACCACATTTTGTAAACTTTGAACTTGTCTTCTGACCACTCCTTACACAAGCAATCCTTTTGTTCGGTGAGGATCTCACAAGTTTTAGGTCACGAGGTTTAATTACAAACACCATTATCACCTCTTTGGATGAAGCAAAGGATCTTGAAAGAAAAATAGTTTCTTATTTTTCTCTAAAGGCTGTCGGTCCACCCTATTATTTAAAAAAAGTTTTATGAACATTTGTTCTACCAAATCAAAAGGCCACTCACTGCAAACAATTTTTCTAAAATTGTCTTATTCTCTCCGTAATTTATATTTTTTATTAGGAATATTGCACACTATAGTGGTTCTCCTTCAACCCAAAGTGATTTGTCGCCAGAGATCTCTCCCTAATGAACCTTCTTCCCTAAAGGTACGTACACACTTGCGCGCCACGAACATGCGCGGCGCGCGCGCCGCTCGTCTTGTGTTCGTCGAAATTATTAATTTCAACGACCCTCCTGCGATCCATAGGAAACCCTCAAACCTTCAATAGACATATTTTGCAGAGCAGGTGTAACCAACCATGTCTCTTTTGCGTTTGTTGTAAAACACAGAATCTCTGGTAGGACTGATGGTGTTTACATTTGTGTTTAATAATAATGATTTGGAGCTAAACGTGTGTACTTCATGAGCCAGTGCAATAAATGACATCAAAAACATATTTAACGGCGCTTAATCGGTTGATGCATAACGTCCAATTGTATTTGCGAATTGTAATAATGAAACAGTGAAAAAATAGTATACAATACAACTTACCTTTCCTTGTACATTTGCTGCTTTTTAGTTTACTTTTCTCACGCCGGTAGGAAGAAATTAAAGAAATCTCCTTCTTGTAGCATAATATATTCGGAAATATATCCATTTGATCCCCTATTGCCCTCCAGACATTTCCTTTCAAGGTTTTTAAAATGATCCTTCTACTTACTTACTTACTCACTGACACTATCGAACCCGTAGGTTTATGGCCGAGCGGACATAAGCTCTCCATACATACCTATCCTGAGCTAATGCTTTTCAATCATTCCCTGTATAATATACTTCCCTCAAATCATACTTAATGTTATTCTCCCACCTCATTATTGGTCTACCGACTGGGCTCTTTCCCTCTGGTTTTCCTACAAGAAGCAATCTATGAGACTTAACTGTTATTACATTTGGCTTCCTATAATGATCATGTAGTTCATTGGTATGTAGTCTTCTCTTTTCACCTGTCTGTTCATCTCTCTTTGGTCCAAATTTTTCCTAAGTACTTTATTCTCAAATACTCATACTCTCCTTTCCTCCCTTAAAGTAAGAGGCCATATTTCGCAGCCATATAATATAACTGGTAGATTAATCGTTTTATATATTTTCAGTTTAACGTTTTTGAAAGTAGTTGGGACATCAAAAGTCTCTGTAATGCATAATAGCCGCATTTCCAGAATTGAGCCTATGTTTAATTTCTTTGTGCATCTCATTCCTATTTGTGATCATTGTTCCTAGGTATTTGAATTCAGCCACTTCCTTAAAAATTTCCCTCATTTGTCATTAGCTGTCCATTTTCATTATATAATGCATTTCTACGTGTGACCATATATTTAGTTTTATTGATATTTACTTCCAGTCCTAATTTCTTAGTGTTTCTCAATAGCGTATGCGTGTTGTCCTTTAGTATCTCCTCGCTATCGGCTAATAGTACTACATCATCAGCATAACTAATAGCTTATTAATACCATTGAGTTGTTGGCCTTCTTCAACCTCTAAGGATTTCATGGCATGCTCTAGTACAAAATCAAATAATCCTTGCTTCAATCCATTCTGGATTTCAAAAGTATCCGAAAATTGTTTGCCTATACGCACTCTACTCTTTGTGCCATTTAGACACATTCGTATAAGTCTAACTAACTCTTTAGAAATTCCGAACTCCAGCAGGATACTATATACTTCTCCCCATTAATTGAATCTATGTTTTTGAAGTCTACATATAGTTGATGTACAGTACCATTATATTCCCATTTCTTTTCTAAAATCTGTCTTATACTAAAAATCTGATCTGTTGTAGACCTGTTTCTTCTAAATCCACATTGATGATCTCCTAGAATGTCATCAATATAGGGAGTAAGTCTGCTTACTAATATATTTGTTAGAATTGTGTACGAAGTTGAAAGTAATGAGATGCCCCTGTAGTTGTGGTAAATTAAATTAATTTGCCAAAGCACTAATTTCATTTAAGTAATTTCTACTTGTTCGTTTTCTTCTATTTTGTTAAAAATATTAAATAAAATAAGCTAATTTATGTATCCTACAGGATACATTGCGAATTTAAGGGTTAACATGTCTCCTTCTGACCACTCCATAATAACTCATAAAGTAAAACCTACAGGTGCGCGCGGAAAACAACGAACCTCTGACGCTCCCGTCCAAATCTGAACAGCGAACCATCAAAGTGTTTGTGGAAAAAACCGTCTATTAGTGGATCGTGGTGCGCCGCATGTGTGCGGCGCGCGTACCTAAAAACCCCGTACAAATCTGACGAACACGGTGAGCGCGACGAGCGGCGCGCAAGTGTGTACGTACCTTAAGACCCCTTGCTTCCATATTTCTTCTAACTCCATCTATCCAACGCCCTCTTGGTCTCTCTTCCATTCCTTCCTCTATAATCTCATTTAAGGACTTTCTTTGGTATTCTATCCTTTTGCATCCGTATGAGGTGTCCATAATAATCAACACAATCGCTTTTATTTTATTTGTTCAAATAGGCCTATATTTATTGTATAATTTGTATTCGCTACCTTTTATTTTTATATTAAAATGCTTCTTTGTGTTAGATTAAATATTGAATGTATTATTAATGCCAATTTTTCTGATTAATAAACTAGAAATTATAAATTATTTTAGCCTTCGATTTGGTAGGTATACAATAATACAAATCAGTTTTGAATAGGTATCTCTGAAAATATTTAATAGCTTACCAAGATTGGCAAGATATTCACTAAATGATCATTTCAAGTCATTAATTAGACGAAAGTTGCTTGATAACTCTATTCGTGATATTAATGACTAGTGTTTGATTCAGAGTATTCAATCACACGATTGTTTTTATGTAGATTGAGGTGAATGGTGGGAGAATAACATTAACCATGGTTTAAGGAAGGCACATTATACAGGGGATAATAGCTGAGAATAGGAATGTGTGGAAAGCTTATGTCCGTGCGGCCATGAACCTATGGGTTCGATAGTCCTAGTGAGTTAGTTGAGTTCAATAAGAGCATTCGATGCCATAATTTTTATATTGTTCTTACAGGAAATGACGGTGGTAATGAAAGACGGTAAACTTCTACTTAAGAAACCTCTTCCTCCTCAAGCAGAATTTGAAAATGAAGATAAAGTAAAAATGTAAGTATGTATTCTTCTGTAAATCTGTAAGTAATAAGGCAAGTATTGATTACGAAAACACTTATGATATTGCAAGATTTAAAGAAAGAGGAAGCCAGAAGCTTTTGTTATTTATTTAATAAACTAGAAATTATAAATAATTGAGAACACATAAGACACTGTCAACCTGGTCAGTCAAAGAAATCTGCTGTAGCTGAACATTTTTATAATAATATTAATCAGATGATTTTATTTAATGAGACTCAGGTTTTATGAAATACCATACATTAATATACTCGGTTGAACAGAGAAGCTATTGAGATATGTAAACATAAACACAATTTTAACACAAAAGAGGAAGATTTGAGAATTAATAAAACATGGTGTCCTGCCCTAGAAAAGTGTCAAATAAAACCTTATGAGTGTATGAAAAATATAGTAAGTCATGGTATATACAATGACAACAACAAATGAGCGAGCTGTTCTATATTTAACTCAATCAATTAGATATTATTTACTAAAAATCATAGTTACGGTAAAATCACACAAGTTAACAACTAATTAGTAGTTTACTACGAAATTTACACAAGCATTATTTCCTGAAGATGTCATCCACAGTAGGTGATGAAATATCGAGAAGACTACACTGTAAAAACACGGTCAAGAGTCCAGAAAAAGGTATTTTAAAATACATAACAATAGCCGTGAAAGTCTTAATCAGTATCTTATTTATTCGTGGGCCTTTACAACTACCAAAGAAGTAAACTTTAATGCTCTAAAAAACGAACATTATGTATATCTGGAAGCACTTTACAGTCTTCTGTAGAGGAAGGCTCGACATTTACAGAGTGATTCAGAAATATGGCTATACGTTTGATCGTATTTTGTGACGAAGATATTATTATTAAAGGAAATATGATGTTATCATTGGAAAGGGAATCCTTCAAATTACAACAATAGAACAAAATAAAACAAATCACTGCTCACTTGCAGCTTGGCGGGTTGATTTTTGTGGACTAGCGTCGAACGCATCCACAATTCTCTTCGTTGTTTCTGCATCCGTGCTAATGCGTGGCCTTACAGGAGGTTTGATTTTCTGCATCCTTCCCGTTTCCAGCAGTCGTTTTCTCCACTTCCCCACAGTCGACGGCTGCAATGCTACATTAAACTCACGTCTTGCCCGTCTTGCGGCCTCACAATCATTAGCATACGTTATTGCCCATGCAGCAATTGTAATTTGTTGTTGCATATTCAACACCATTTTGACTAATGGCGTAAGTTCTAAAGTGTTTTGTTTTATTCCATTGTTGTAATTTGAATAATTGCCTTTCCAACAGTAATTTCATATTTCCTGCAATGGTAATATTTTCGTCACACAACGCGATCAAACGTATAGCCATATTTATGATTCACTCCATAGTTTCCAGACTCACAAATGTTCAGTGTGTGATCTCCGAGTCAAAATACAAATGTATTTCATTTTATCTGTCCCTCTGATGAGGGCGACAGTCATGGCCAGTCTTAGTTGTAAATACCCTTGACAAGAATAGAACATTTTTATACATTAAAGTAAGCTTACTTAATGAAAAACTGATACTAATAGAGGAAGTCAAGTCTTTTACTATCTTCCCTAATATCGCGCCAGCCCGATTTTGGGCCTTGGCCTCATTATGAAATCAGAATTATTATTAGTATTATTATTATTGTCATCGTATTTTCTTATTCCACTTATTTTTCTATTATAATACCTTCCACATTGTCCACCGCTGTACCATCTGGGTAATATGTTGCCTCAGACACAGCGAGCCCGGTTCAATCCGCGGTTGGGACAAATTTCCTAGTGAGATTTTTTCGGGATTTTCCTCACCTGCAAGATAAATATGTCGGCCTGTTCCTGTTTTGCAGACAGCATTTTTTGCCGTCAGTGTGTTGATTCCGGGAATGGTGTTACTCCCTCGACAGCAAAATGTCTAGTGGCTATCACTAAGTGGCTTTCTTAAGTGTAACCCTTACCTAAACGGTGTTATTAGGAACATTGTGAGATATGGTTACGAATAATTTTGGCATGCGCTGTGATGTTATTCAGCGTCATGTGCTTAAGTTACCACTTTTTTAGCCGTTAGAGCGTTAATATTATATATATATATATATATATATATATATATATATATATATAGGCATGGCCATTTTCGGTTTCTATTAAGTATGATTAATAAAAATGTTTAAAATATATTTTCATGAGAACATTTCCTTCACAATTCCCTGAAAGAACATAATGTGAATGTGGATTGTTTGTTGCAGAGGGTACTGTAAAGCAACGCAGATCTATAATTTTGGCATGCGCTGTGATGTTATTCAGCGTCATGTGCTTAAATTACCACTTTTTTAGCCGTTAGAGCGTTAATATTATATATATATATATATATATATATATATATATATAATATATATATATATAGGCATGGCCATTTTCGGTTTCTATTAAGTATGATTAATAAAAATGTTTAAAATATATTTTCATGAGAACATTTCCTTCATAATTCCCTGAAAGAACATAATGTGAATGTGGATTGTTTGTTGCAGAAGGTACTGTAAAGCAACGCAGATCTATAATTTTGGCATGCGCTGTGATGTTATTCAGCGTCATGTGCTTAAGTTACCACTTTTTTAGCCGTTAGAGCGTTAATATTATATATATATATATATATATATATATATATAGGCATGGCCATTTTCGGTTTCTATTAAGTATGATTAATAAAAATGTTTAAAATATATTTTCATGAGAACATTTCCTTCATAATTCCCTGAAAGAACATAATGTGAATGTGGATTGTTTGTTGCAGAAGGTACTGTAAAGCAACGCAGATCTATAATTTTGGCATGCGCTGTGATGTTATTCAGCGTCATGTGCTTAAATTACCACTTTTTTAGCCGTTAGAGCGTTAATATTATATATATATAGGCATGGCCATTTTCGGTTTCTATTAAGTATGATTAATAAAAATGTTTAAAATATATTTTCATGAGAACACTTCCTTCATAATTCCCTGAAAGAACATAATGTGAATGTGGATTGTTTGTTGCAGAAGGTACTGTAAAGCAACGCAGATCTATAATTTTGGCATGCGCTGTGATGTTATTCAGCGTCATGTGCTTAAGTTACCACTTTTTTAGCCGTTAGAGCGTTAATATTAATATATATATATAGGCATGGCCATTTTCGGTTTCTATTAAGTATGATTAATAAAAATGTTTAAAATATATTTTCATGAGAACATTTCCTTCATAATTCCCTGAAAGAACATAATGTGAATGTGGATTGTTTGTTGCAGAAGGTACGTAAAGCAACGCAGATCTATAATTTTGGCATGCGCTGTGATGTTATTCAGCGTCATGTGGCTTAAGTTACCACTTTTTTAGCCGTTAGAGCGTTAATATATATATATATATAATAGGGCATGGCCATTTTCGGTTTCTATTAAGTATGATTAATAAAAATGTTTAAAATATATTTTCATGAGAACACTTCCTTCATAATTCCCTGAAAGAACATAATGTGAATGTGGATTGTTTGTTGCAGAAGGTACTGTAAAGCAACGCAGATCTATAATTTTGGCATGCGCTGTGATGTTATTCAGCGTCATGTGCTTAAGTTACCACTTTTTTAGCCGTTAGAGCGTTATATTATAATATATATATAATATATTATAGGCATGGCCATTTTCGGTTTCTATTAAGTATGATTAATAAAAATGTTTAAAATATATTTTCATGAGAACATTTCCTTCATAATTCCCTGAAAGAACATAATGTGAATGTGGATGTTTTGTTGCAGAAGGTACTGTAAAGCAACGCAGATCTATATTTTGGCATGCGCTGTGATGTTATTCAGCGTCATGTGCTTAAGTTACCACTTTTTTAGCCGTTAGAGCGTTAATATTATATATATATATATAGGCATGGCCATTTTCGGTTTCTATTAAGTATGATTAATAAAAATGTTTAAAATATATTTTCATGAGAACATTTCCTTCATAATTCCCTGAAAGAACATAATGTGAATGTGGATTGTTTGTTGCAGAAGGTACTGTAAAGCAACGCAGATCTATAATTTTGGCATGCGCTGTGATGTTATTCAGCGTCATGTGCTTAAGTTACCACTTTTTTAGCCGTTAGAGCGTTAATATTATATATATATATATATATATATATATAGGCATGGCCATTTTCGGTTTCTATTAAGTATGATTAATAAAAATGTTTAAAATATATTTTCATGAGAACATTTCCTTCATAATTCCCTGAAAGAACATAATGTGAATGTGGATTGTTTGTTGCAGAAGGTACTGTAAAGCAACGCAGATCTATAATTTTGGCATGCGCTGTGATGTTATTCAGCGTCATGTGCTTAAATTACCACTTTTTTAGCCGTTAGAGCGTTAATATATATATATATATATATATATATATATATATATATAGGCATGGCCATTTTCGGTTTCTATTAAGTATGATTAATAAAAATGTTTAAAATATATTTTCATGAGAACATTTCCTTCATAATTCCCTGAAAGAACATAATGTGAAGTGGATTGTTTGTTGCAGAAGGTACTGTAAAGCAACGCAGATCTATATTTTGGCATGCGCTATGATGTTATTCAGCGTCATGTGCTTAAATTACCACTTTTTTAGCCGTTAGAGCGTTAATATATTATATATATATATATATATATATATATATATATATATATATATATATAGGCATGGCCATTTTCGGTTTCTATTAAGTATGATTAATAAAAATGTTTAAAATATATTTTCATGAGAACATTTCCTTCGCAATTCCCTGAAAGAACATAATGTGAATGTGGATTGTTTGTTGCAGAGGGTACTGTAAAGCAACGCAGATCTGTCTTCCATGGGTGGATATCACACAACGCAAGTGATGGGTTTCGTGACTCGAAGCGTCATTGCGTGTTCAATTCACCTGGGAGAACAGCTCTTGTTACAAGAACATAGAACATCGAATTAGCGTGTAATCCAAGGCTTGCTGTCTGTTTCTTATGAAAAGTATACTTACTACACTTCCCAGCTTGTGTTTCATTTACTACTTCGCATTAAACTAGCGGATACTTATCTGTTAGTCGCGACTCCCAGGGGAGCCAACATAACATTGTAACATCCGGTTATGCTTAATATTATGTACTTTTTTTAATGTGTATAAAAGTGTTTCAAGAAGTAGTCTTTACTTAATAATAGTGCATAAAAACCTTTCCTCATTCTGAATTCAATTCGTTTACTCTTTATGTTTCTATCGGATGAATTGTTAAGAAATGATGCACTACGCATGTTAGTACTTCCAGGCGCCCCAACCTCAGAATTAGATTACAAGTACGCCATGCCAGGAGAGTACACCAGAAAATATCGAAATGACAACCTGGGGCATTTAAAATAATGACAATAATAATAATAATAATAAATAATAATAATAATAATAATAATAATAATAATAATAATAATAATAATAATAATAATAATAATAATAATAATATATCTCTATCTTCGGGATTTTACAGCTGCTGCCGTCTTCCCGTGCCAAACCTCCAAAGCCTACGATCTTGGACATGTTCAATGCTTAGCCCTCTTGCTTGCATTAATGTCTTCATGTTTTCCTTCCATGTTAACTTCGGTCTCCCTCTCTTCCTCCTTCTGGTCGGATGCCATTGATATAGTTGCTTTGGCCATCGCTCATCTTCCATTCTTAAAAAATGTCCTAATCACTTTAATTCCTTCTCCTCAGTTCTTTCGATTATGCTTTCTTCTGCTTCCATTATATTTCTAATTTCCTTATTTGTGACATGTTCTAATTTTGACTTTCTGGCACTTCTGCGTAAATAATCTATTTCCAGAGCTAATAATAATAATAATAATAATAATAATAATAATAATAATAATAATAATAATGTCACTGAAACTATCGACCCCCATAGGTTCATGGCCGCGCGGACATAAGCTCTCCTGAGCTAATGTTTTCCAATTATTCCCTGTATAATCTACTTCCCTCAATTCATAGTTTGCTATTCTCCCACCTCATTCTTGGTCTATCAACTGGGCGTTTTCCCTCTGGTTTTCCTACAAGAAGCTTGCATGCAAGTCTTTAATTCTTCATTCGTGCCACATGTCCTGCCCATCGCATCTACGAGACTTAACTCTTCTTATTATAAATGGCTTCATATAAAGGCCATGTGGTTACTGTTATGTAGTCTTCTCCATTCACCCATCAATTCATCTCTCTTTGGTCCAAAAATGTTCCTAAGAACTTTATTCTCAAATAGTTCTAATCTCCTTTCCTCCCGTAAAGTAAGAGTCCATGTTCCGTATCTTATTTGCGGTTGTAGCCATAGAACCATACAGACCTAGGGCTGGGCTTAAGCAGTGCCAGTCACTTTCCCAGCTTGCAACCGGGCTGCACGTAGCGTAATCTGCGCTGGGCCTCATGGGCACAACGATTGTATGCTAAAGGCCCAGCGCAGAGAGACCCTAAGTTGCTCAAATGTGCCAACTGCGGGGTGTCCTGTCACCCTGTTTCATACCGAGGCTTTCAAGGCTGCACTTGAAGCTTATAGTAGGGTAGCTAAACTCATTCCTCAACCTATAGTAAGACCATCTCAATGTGAGCACACCCTCATCCTATAGCAAAGACCACCCCAAAGAAAGACATTCACCTCGGTGAATGTCGATCCATAAATTTCCTTTACACAAGCTTTACAGACTGGTACTTCTTCCAGATCATTTAAAGAGAATAGTACTGCTAAAGCTAAGGGCCAGCAATTGCCAGCAGGGACTCTAAGTGATCGTGCGGAGGCAATGCTCCGGGACATTAAGCCCTTGTTGGCTGAGCTACCTAGTCCCATGGAGCGTCTCCTCTTCATACACCGACTGGTTAACCTATGTTAAGTAGATTAACCAGCTAAGGAGAAACCATCAACATAATAGTGCGAGGTTCACTCGCCTAGAAGACTGTGGCTCACTCTACACCGTCCGGATTTCGGACTCTCTGCTTGCCGGAGGTGTAGTTTTTGACGCCCTTTTTCAGAGTGATAACATCCATTATTATTTAATACACAAGTGATCTTCTTGGTGATAAAATATTAAAATATATATGCAGTCAATATGCCCATTTCACCAATTAATGTTTTAAAATGGTCAACAAGTTTCTACAGCCAAGCTGTCATTCTCAAGACCAGATATTGACTGAGTTAATATCTGGTCTTGAGAATGACAGCTTGGCTGTAGAAACTTGTTGACCATTTTAAAACATTAATTGGTGAAATGGGCATATTGACTGCATATATATTTTAATCCATTATTATTCCAACCTAAACCTGTTAGGCGAAACGTATTGTCACCACAAGGCTAGGGTTATATAATCCACCCCTACTTGATAGCCACAAAGGAATTTGCTACCAAGATATACCCCTTGGATATCAGGATGCAGTCACCGTCATTCTACCAAGATCAACATTAATAAGATTCATGATCATGAAAACGCTCGCAGTACATGTACCCCCCTCTACCAGATTTTTAGCGAAACACCAATTTTGAATCCTGCTGATGATGGGACTAGTCCCGAAAGCGCTACAGATAAATAACTAATAAAGTTGAGGAGACGGACCTGTTAGGTAAATATTTCATAATTTTATATTTTAATTTTGAGGTAATTTGCTAACTTTGAACAATTTCGGTAGTTGTTTTTTGTATAGATGTTGTAAGCTACAGAAAATAATATATTTACATTTGTCGATTAATTGACGCATCCTGTGTATAAATACATGTACAAAGATAATACATTTGATTTAGACTGTGCTTTAACGAGAGAGAGGAAAAGAGATCGAGAAAGAGAGAAGGAGTTTCATTATTTGCTAAAATATCAAAAAGCTTGCTTACACTAATCAGGCGGAAAAATGCAAAAAATAAATATATGGCATTCATAAGTTTTCACCATTTAATTTAAGCAGCACAGTGTCTACCTAGTATAAACGAGACATACTCTCTAGAGAAATGGTATATTTTTACTGAAAATTGCATCCGTCACATTAACTTATTAAGAGTGACTGCACGAACGTAATAGGCGTGCAATTTCACTAAGTAATAAGTGGGTGGAGCTGAAAGTACACACACCATATACAAATATAACATACATATTCCAAATACCGTTCACTTTGAAGTTCTGTAAACAAGCCTAATATGTTTTATTCTAATAAGTAATAACCTTACAAACAGGAATCAAATATAGAAAGAGATTGAGCACAGTACTAACAATGGTACTGTAAACAATTGCATGCCGATACCTACCTTGAAATTTATTCCAAAGTAGCGTTATGATGTACAAAGGCCGTGTCCAAAAACAAGTTTGCAACTTTTAATTGTATTGTATTGTAAGCCTATGTTTTCCCTTTACAGAGATTTAGGCGCTCTCCCCTACAAGGAAAAATTTGAACCATACTAATTTAGTTACACTTGTTTTCGTATATATGTCATTTTGAGTGGTCCGTGGTCAGCGTTCCGCCTCATACTGACATCTAGGAAACCAAGGTAGTACTAGGACGGGAAAATTCGGTAAATTTTGCTTAGAGGCCTTTTCATTCAGGCTTAAGGATTTTTTACGAGCCTCAAAATCTTCAGACTCGGGACCCACGGCTTAAAGTCCCTCCCGGAGGACTTACTCCTTGGATTTTTCCGTCCTAAAAAATCCATCGACCCCGGCCGGGTTTGAACCCGCGACCCTTGGGACCAGAGGCAAGGAGCATAACCACTAGTCCACCGCGGCCGACACTTTTAATTGTAAGATTCTAAAATCCAGTGCCAAAACTCTCATTTCAGCCATAGGGAAGTAATACAACTGCTGAATTGGTAGATTGGATAATCCTCACTGCTGTCCGCGCCGCGACTCGCCTCACTCCACTCCGCTGTTACTCATGCAGGGAGTTCATCTACTCCGAACAAAGGATTGCCATTGCTGGATTCCGGTTTCTATTTCTGTGCCATGCAGTTAAAACAGCAGATAATGTTTGGCCATAGTCTTGGTACATCACAGTGTTTCTCTGGGAGAAATTACAAGGTAGGTTTTGGCATGCTGTGGTTGACAGCTCCCTCGTAAGAATCTACAAAGCAACAAGTATTTTGGTTACACTACATACAGGGTGAATCATAAATATTGCTATACGTTTGGTCGCGTTGTGTGATGAAAATATTACCATTACAGGAAATATGAAATTACAGTTGGAAAGGCAATTATTCAAACAACAACAATGGAATAAAACAAACCAGCGTAGAACTTACGTTATTAGTCAAAATGACGTTGAATATGCAACAGCAAATTACAATTGCTGCATGGGCAATAACGTATGCTAATGATCGTGAGGCCGCAAGACGGGCAAGACGAGAGTTTAACGTAGCATTGCAGCCGTCGACTGTGGGGAAGTGGAGAAAACGACTGATGGAAAGGGGAGGATGTAGAAAATCAAACCTCCTGGAAGGCCTCGCATTAGCACGGATGCAGAAACAACGAAGAGAATTGTGGATGCGTTCGACGCTAGCCCATAAAAATCAACCTGCCAAGCTGCACGTGAGCATTGATTTGTTTTGTTTTGTTCTATTGTTGTAATTTGAAGGATTCCTTTGCAATGACTATTTAACTCATTCCCCAAATGCGAGTCAATGACCAATCATGTTACGATGATTTTTGATTTACAACCAATCACAGTCGCGTTTCCCCTAGAATTTACCAACTAAAGTTTATCATAATAAAGAAAGCATCTCCTTTTTAATTCTGAATAGGTCATAGCATTATTTTGCTGTGACTGACTCCCTAAGAAATACGGCTACCACATTGTATATATAGTGCATGAATGTCAACACATACCTCATGCGGGAGTTAATATAAAACATTTGTAGCAATTGATTATACCACCAAAAAAGAAACCACTGTTTTCAATTTCTTAAATGTATTTTTTTTCCAGAAAAATATAATTGTCATATTTACATCATAGGATATCAGAAATGAATTAATATACAGTTTGATGTATTTCATTTTTTCTCCACTAGAATGCAATTCTTACAATATTGCGTTCCTTTGGCAATAAATAATATGATCTGGTTGCAGTGACGAACAAAAGAAGCAAATGAAGCGTACCAATCGTTTCTCATTTGTTTTCAAACATCGCCGTTTACATTAAATATATAAATATTTTAAAATAACTATATTTAAATAATGATTTGTGAGTAAACAGCTTAATTTTATTCGTTAAATAGTTCTAACAAATACCACTCTTGATTTCCAAATTCTCTAGATAAATTCACTCCTCACTTCGAGAGTCGTGAATGTATCGATAATTTGGAAATTACTCGTGGCATTACTTATGATAACGTCATATTTCCCTTAATGATAACATTTTCGTCACAAAATGCGATCAAACTTATAACCATAATTCTGAATCACTCTGTAAATGCGAAACATAGTATCTAATTTAGGACAGAAGAAAATATTATAGTCTAAGTATTTGAGAATAAAAATATATTGTAAATAATAATTATATTGTAGATATCACCATCATCATCATCATGAAAAAATCCGTTTTAGGCCATGTGGCCTGTGACGGTAAACCTAACGAAGATGGTCTTGATCTTTCCACCGATGTTTTGGTCTTCCTTAGTCCCTACGTCAGTTGGAGTATATTGGAACGCCAATTTCAATGCCATTCTTCTGAGATGATTTCTCCATTCTTGTTGGTATCTTTGTATATCTTCATCTAAACTTGGTACTTCAAGTTTTTCTCTGATAATAATGTTCCTTTGGTGACCCAGTCCATTAATTCCTTACAGTGAACGTAAGAAACGCATTTGGCTAACTCTAACTTTATGAGAATTTCTTTTATTTAAAATCCAAATTTCACCTCCGTATTTTAGAGCAGCTTCTGATATGATGTTATGTAATCTTAGTTTTGATCTGTCCTCATCTGTTTAACAAAATGTCTTCATATTACCTCATTAATTTCATTATATTTTTGTAATTTTGAATCAATTTAACTCTTTATGTTCTGCAAATACACTTCCTAAGTATCACAAATCAAACACTTGGTCTATAATTTTTCCATCAATCTCAATTTTCACCAGCTGTATGTTTTTTCCACACATTGCCATTGTTTTACATTTCGAAGTGGAATTTTTCACATTATGGCAATTTTAAATAATTGAGACGCTGCTATTTATAAACTGTCTTCGGAATCTGATAATATTATTTGATCATCAGCATATAATATTGTTTGAACTGTTTTATTTCTAGTTATCGGAATTCCACTATTTACTATTTGTTTCCATTCTCGAACTATTCTGCTAATATAAATTATATAATTATGATATGAAAAGAAAAATAAATGCCTGAGTCGGGATTTGAACCCGAGTCTCTAAACTCTGTATGTTTAGCTCTAACCATCTGAGCCACCCAGGTATCCTAACACAAACTTTTTTTATATATATGTAGTATTCTCAATTTAACGAGAGATAGCGGGATATTGTTCCAACTGCCACCTTGTGGCCACCATAACAGGTAAGTAAATTTTAAAGAAAATATTTACTTTTTAGCAGTAACGCTTGTACATTTAGATGTTATGGTTATGACATATATATATATATATTGAATAAGGACGGTGAAAGTAGATATAGCATGTAATATTTTTGTTTATTGTAATTTAGATACAAGAATATTTTTTTGTGGTAGACAAGGCCCTAAGTCCTAAACTCTGCCAGGTAAAATAAAACTTATTATTATTTTTATTATTATTGTACTCAAGCCTAAAAGTGAGATATGTAACATGATATGTCTGTAGTCAGTAAAACATATAATAAAGCACTAGAGAAGACGAAGCGCTATAAATTCTCCTTCGAAACGACAGATGTCATATTAAATATTTTATAAAACGTCATAGAAGGTACATTTCACAATTTTGAGGGAAAATTTACAATCTCATTACTATTTTGTTTCACTATTAATATTATATAAGATCGTTTTTAAACGAGAAAAATAAATTAAAATACCAATTTCAGATGTTATAAGTTATAAAAACAAGAAAATGACATTGAAGAATAATAAAAAAGAACTTGGTTTATTGACAGTTAAAGAATGTGCTAGAACTGATACGAGCTTTGTTCGCAATAAAAGGGAGAGATCAAACATTGTAATATTTCAGCTTGGTTTGGGGCTTGTTTTAAAAGGATAATAAATAAACCTCATATTTCTCAGCTCTTAGAGTTAATATATTCTGTATTTACAACATTAACATCATTTTCTAACTAGATAAAAGAAAATAAGCTGCATTAAATATCTCGTGAAATATCACACTGAATAATTTTACGTAAGATATTTACAATATTACAGAGAGGAAAAAAAAAAAGCTCTTCCGACAAACTATTACGAGCTGTGCAGAGATATTTTCTGCGTGTCTTTTAACAATTATAGGGAAGTTCGGGTACTGTGAACCCTTCTGTTTGAGTGGACCCTGTTAATATTTTACTTTAATTGATGCTGCACTCGAAAAGAAAATATTCTAACTTCTTCCCCTCATCAACTTTGACGAGTTTCTGTTATTATCTGTGCGAAGAAGGGTTTATTTGCGATATTTATGAAAATGACCACTTTAAAAGTTTTTCAAGCTAAGAATCAATTCTTAATTTGTGCTACTGAATATTACAAATGTTGAAAAAAACTCCTAAATATAATTTATTATGTAGATGCTGTTTTAATATACTGACGGGTTTGGTTTGTTATTATGTGACATGGTGGCTGTATAAAATAATTAAGCATAACAAAGGAATTAGGTTATTTACACGAATACGTATATTTTATCAATGGGGATGCTATCTGTAAAAACCATTCATTTAATTAATTTTATTTAATATCCTTGTAATTTTACTGAACCCAAAGACCGTCGCTTTCTGCAGTTGAATGACGTGTGAATGTTATAACCATCAAAATATTTTCAAACATTAAATAAATATCAACGCTTTTTAATTATGATCAGTCATAAATATTTTCAGACTAACCTGTACCTATCTTTGTAAATTAATAGAGTAAATAAACTTAAAAACAGACTAAAATCTAAGGTGACTCTGGGGTCCACTTTATCCGAATATGGAAGTTAAAGTGGACCTTTCTTGTAATGTAAAAAGTTTATAAATTATGAAGATGTTTCCAAATTTGAATAAAATAACAATGGTATTTCATAGTTACAACACTTATGATAATCACTGTAATTAAACAAAATTCAAATCCCTTAATTAAAGGAAGAAAAACAACAAATTCAAAACAGGGGTCCAAATTACCCCGAAGTTCCTCTAAAAATTTAAAAAAAATAATATTAAGATTTATCATTGTTATCACCTATTTAATCAATATTTCTACCTATTGGACGGAATTGGCTTATTCATTCATTTTGAAAATTACGGACAGAATTGACTCAAGACTTTTCCATAAACATATTTATGGAGACGGAACTTATGGTTCCGACAATTAATGGGATAGTGTCCTACACCTTAAGATTCAGGATAGAAATAAGTTTGAAGCTAGAATCTCTATGGAGATATTGTGAAGTATATAATTATACTGATCCTAACAAAGCGTGGGTTTTCATGCTTTGAGATGACATCACGTGAAAATTAAGATCAAGTTTATTGGGAAAGTAACTTATAACTCCGCGTGCAGAGGAAAGCAATAAACGCGCTTAAACTCACAAAGGAAAATACAAAAACATTTCAAACAACTCATTCCGTGCAAATACAAATTCATTAGAGCCTCTATTTAGTTTAGAGACCAGTGAACAGTTGAGAACGCATATTGCAGAGACATTAACAATTATTTTTCAGTCCTGAAGCAGAACTATTCCATTCCATTAACTTAATTTAACCTCTCAATTTAGAGGTATCATTTACATGACACACGCCACCGGGCCTTACACTGACACGACCTGTCGGGAGAGAGATTAAACTATGGATAAGACGATACAATTTTTGACCACAGAAGGACATGGAGGGCCTCCCCGAATTTAGCGATCAGCTCAATGTCAGGGTCTCCTCCGAGACAACACAACATGAAGAACGAAACACACCATTCATACACGCATTCACAGTAAATATGGCGAATATGATGATGATGATGATTATAATGGTTAGATGATGTTCGGGGACCGTTTGGGCATTAAAGTTTCTTGACATCTTTTTTTTTAAAACACTCTTTTTTTTCTTGTTTATACTGGTTTTCCTGATTTTTTTACCTTTTTCTTTGTTTGTTAACTTTCTTTAATTGTCACATAGACACAAGGACAGGACACACACATCCAGACCCAAGGCGGAGATTTAAAATCCCCTACCCCGCCACGAATCGAATCCGGGTCGCCGGAGTGCAAGGTAGGGACTCACCGACTACGCCACGGCGACGGACATGTATTTTTTTAATACATCTTTTTTTCTCTCGTTTATACTGTTTTTCCTTTTTGTTTTACCTATTTTTAACTTTCTTTTATCCTCACATAGACACAAGGACAGGACACATACACCCAGACCCAGGGTGGAGATTTAAAATCCCCTACCCCGCCAGGAATCGAACCCGGGTCGCCGGAGTGGAAGGTAGGGACTCTACCGACTACGCCACGGCGACGATCTTAAAGCTGAGGAAAAACTCTGAGAAAACCATTACTCAAGAAATTGTCCCGATCGGCGATCTATCCAGGCCCGCTGCGTACGAGGCGCGACCAACCCCGAGGCCACAATGGTGACGAATTAGTATTATGACAAATAATATTTTATTTTTTTAAATTTTAATGTATTATTTGATCGCCAGGTAACAATTTTGAAAACAAAGATTGTTCTTGGGCTCCAAATTTCAGTCTTTATGTGAGCCCAAAACTGATTTGTAAAGTTATGGATATCTTATTGTGTTGAACGAGTTATCAAAACTATTACAATAATAAAATATCAAAACTATTACAATAATAAAATATTCATCTGAGATTTCAATCGTCCTAATTAAGTATAATTTCAGTTAAAGTATCTTCTTAGCAGCTGATGATGAAACACATTCCTAAAGGCCTATGAATTGTAACAGAAATTAAACGTAGTTGAGGGCGCCTGAAATCTCATAAACACATTTTATTATTTTAACATTTTATATAGTAGATCTTTAGTCAGACTGGGAGAGCAGACTGTCCTGTGCATCGCGACCTGAAAGATCAATATATAATTATAATAATTCTATCTCATAAGTAATGTCTTTTTTAAACAAATTTTATTTGGACTTATTGACTACCGAGTGTGCTTGTGGCATCTTATTGAAACACATTAACGATGGGCTAGCGCAAAATATGCGTCGTATTGTTTATGTGTATCAAACATGTGGATGTGAGGCCATCAGGAGGCTTATAGGCCAAGGGCCTTCTAGGTCTGTCGCGCCATGGAGTTTTTTATATTAAACACACACACACACACACACACACACACACACACACACATATGAAATATAAAGATCGATTTGTTGACAAGATATTGAAATATTCTTTCAAAGTAGATACCATAAGATTCTATGATCTTGTGCCATCTTCGCTTTATTTTCAAATACTCGCATTTTGTCTCCTCTCTTAAGTTAAGAATCATGTTTCACATTAACTTTTTATACATATTTTTAGTTTTAACATTTTTAGGAGAAATTGGGATGACAAGAGTCCCCAGTGCGTAATATAATGTATTTCAAGATTTTTGCATGTGTTTAACTTCTTTCTACGTCTCATTCCTTTTTTATAATTATTGTTTCTACGTACTTTAACTCCAACACTTCTTAAAATGTTGCTCTTTTTTTTTAACATTGAATAATATATTTCTATGTGTTATTATATATTTAAATAAATAAATAATTTATGAAGAAAAACAGAACATCGATTTAGAACGTAAGACAAAATTAAAATCTTATAGTCATTATTCTTCGACTAACTTGCTCTTTTTTTTTTGTTCTATTTCTTCGTTATGGTATGACGCTTATTGCCTCGCCAGCAATAACTCCTAAAAATAATGCTTAGGGTGAAACGCTAAAAGAGTAACGTTGGACAACTGGTCTATAGAGACAGGCGCTTCTAAAACAGCACTCCTTTCTGTACAAAGTGACGCGTGTCTAGCATTAATGAAAAAATATTAAGAAATAAGGCAGGTTGTTATGATCCTATATTTTAAAATAGGATTAATAAAGACGATACAATAATGTTTATGAACTTGTCGCATGTCACTAAGCCCTGGAATTCTCCAGACTCTCTTATTATTTAAGGAATTTAGTCACGTAATAGAGATCTATGTTTTTTTCATACCTTAAAACAACTTTTTGTTATTTCATCCTTACTTTAAAAATACAATACGTTAATAATAATAACTAATTCACTGGCACTATCGAACCCGTAGGTTCATGGCCGCGCGGACATAAGCTTTCAACACATCCCTATCCTGAGCTAATGTTTTCCAATCATCCCCTGTATAATCTATTTCCCTCAAATCAGAGTTAATGTTATTCTCCCACCTCATTTTCCCTCCGGTTTTCCTACAAGAATCTTCCATTCGTGCCACATGTCCTGCCCATCGCAGTCTATGCGACTTAACTGTTCTTATTATATCTGACATCCTATAAAGACCATGTAGTTACGTTAATAATAATAATAATAATAATAATAATAATAATAATAATAATAATAATAATAATAATAATAATAATAATAATAATAATATTATTATTATTATTATTATTATTAACGTATTATTATTACTATAATTATTATATCCTCCTTTTTTAGAGACGGGCTTATAGAAATTGAAGAAGAGACAAAATTAGAAATGAGGATGTCACATGACAGGATACCTATGGTGATATTAATTTTGAAAGGAGGGCAACAGAAGAAAGGGGAGAGACCTCGTCCAGATGATGACCAGACTAGTGATGCAGAGAATAAGAATTTAATGAGGTAAAAAGGTTACAATGGGTTGTAGGGAGGAAATACTGTATTGTAAACAAAACTCCTTCTACTAAAGAAGACGATATTTCCTAGTTGTATTCTCAAGTCTTTCAATGTCTTTAAATTATTCCACAGCATATTAAGATTATAGGCCCTATAGCTAATTTTCATGTCTTTCTTACATTTCCACGCCTCTTCCGTCACCCCTCCATTGCCCTGACTACACTTTGTTCCATGTTAGTTTCGGTCTTCCTACCTTCCTTCTTCCTGTCAGGTTACATTTATAAATCTTGATCGATAACCTATCTTCTAACACTCTTTTCATTTAAGGCTGTTAGAAGCAAGGGATGCAAGTAAAAGTTTTTTGCAGTGATTTGAGCAGCGAAAAACAGGTTTTTTAAAGTTGACATTCTATAAGAACAATCACAGGTGGTAATAAAATTATAACAATTATTCTTTATTTGTCCACCGCTGTGGTCTCGAGGTAGCGTGCTGCCTTGTCACGCAGCGGGCCCGGGTTCGATCCCCGGTCGGGACAGTTTTTCTGGGTGAGGTTTTTATCGGGATTTTTCCTCGCCCGTAAGACAAATGTCAGGAAAACTTTAAGGCCCAAACGGTCTCTGAAATCATATGGCCATCATCATCCTTATCATTATCATCATCATCCTTCACCAGTGTGGAAAGCAACGGGAAGCTACCACACCTACAATTCCCTAGTAAAGCTGCAAAGCATAGCATGAAAATGCTATGAATGCAGTGAAGGACCTGCCCTCGGACAGAATTACTATGGACGGATGGATTCTTTATCTATTCCTAACGCATACACTTATATCTCTTAGCCACTATATAAAACTAAGCTTCAAGAATGTAATTATGCATCAAAATAGTTTTTTTTTTACGAAAAAAACAATCACTTACGCCCGTCTACTTCTAACCACTTCATATGTCTGTCCATCCATCCTATGCCTCTATATCCCAAGTCGGGCCCTGATCTCTCCATTTCATATGTCCAAACCATTCTAATTGTATTATTTTGATAGTTTCTGTTAGGTATACTTGTACTTTATTCTTTTCTCTACAACGTGTTAACTAATTTACTCTCTCCTTGAAATCCTTGGTGGTCGTCGCTAGAAGTCAATTTCTGTCAAATGTAATTTATCTATTTTTCTTGTTTTTTTAATAAGGAATAATACTTTTTCAGGATATTATCCGATATATTAATCTTATCTCTAAGTCACATCTTCATATTTCATATTTTAAAAAAAAATCGGATAGACTTAGGACATTTAAGAAGTTGGAATAATACATATACTTTAATATTAACCTCATTTGATTTAAATGGTAATTAATATGTTCATTAAAATCATAATTCGAAATATTGTTTACATTTTTCTTTTTGCTAGTTTTTTCCCTGTCTTTAGGATTATTTCACTTTATTTGTAATCTTCTATAATTAGGGGAATTACATAGACAGTTATTCTAATTGTTCACGTTCATTAACATTGCTAATTTATAATTATTTTATAAAAATCCCAGGAATGGTAGAAAAAATGTTAACGGATGAAAATATAATTATTTTTATTATTTAATTACCTATTGGGAGAATACGACGTTAGCCGTTAGCGCTCAAATATTTATCACATAAATTATCACTTCTTGTCACTAAATAATAATCTCAACAAATGCTGATCAGTATTACCAACTCCAAAATCCATTAAAAAAATACAAAACTCAACAAATACCCATAGAATACAGTATATGATCCACTAGATTTTTTTACATCATGTGATTCCTTAAACTTTCCTATTAATATATCGACAGTCCGAGTAAAGAACTGAAGATCTAACAAGGAAGCTATCAAACATTGCATACCGAAACCTACCTTGAAAGTTTTGTCAGAGAAATATTCTGATGTACCAAGACCGTGCCCAAAAATTATCTGCCGTTTTTAATTGGAAGGCACTGAAAATGAGTCCAAAATGTAAGCAACCCACTGTGAGTAGCTGATGGACTCTCTGCACGAGTAAAACTGAGTGGAGTGAGGGGGGACACGGCGCGGACGACAGGTTGTGAGGGTTATCTAATCCGCCAATTCTGGAGTTATATTACTTCCACGAGTTTAAATGAGGGATTTGACACTTGTTTTATTGCCTTGCAGTTAAAAGCGGTAGATAATTTTTGGACACGCCCTTGCTGTATCATAACGTTTTTCTAGGAGAAATTTCAAGGTAGTTTTCGGCATGCAATCCGTCCGTTTTCGTCCGTTTTGCTGACAGCATTTGTTGCCGTCCAGTGTGCTGTTTCCGGTATCTGGTTTTACATCCTCGGCAGCAAAATATCTAATAGCTATCTCTAAGTGGATTTCTTAAATGTAACCCTTACCTAAGCGGTGTTTTTTAGGACGTTTTGTTAGATATGGTTACGAAGATGTTATTGACATGCGCTGTGATGTTACTTACCGTCATGTACTTATGTTATCCACTTGTTTATGATTGGCAGTTATCTTATAAATATCGGTTTGTACACTTTTTATTGAGTATGGTTTCTGGTTTTATTACATAGAGTTCGGAGGTTTGAGATATGTCTCCTTTTCAATTATTTATCTAGGCTACACCTTTCTGTCATATTTGTTTAGGTCGTCCTTTTCTTTTATTTCTAACAAGTTTCTGTTCCATCACTTTTTAGCGAATTCCGAAGGAATGAAGCTATTGAGGTCGTTCTCATGAAAATAAGTACGTACATAATTGTGTCAGTATGTACAGTTTTAATAATTGCTTTATTACATAGACTTCAGTGTATTGTTCCACCTAAGGTTGAAACTCATATACTGCCTGATGCGTGCTGTACACAGTTAAACAGTCTATTCATTAAGAGGGTCTATTCATTATTAGTCAAACAGGATAATTAGAAGCTTCTGGCCAATGCAAACAATCAAGCACAACCGCTGTTAGTAGAGTGAAATAATTGGCTGTAAACAAACGCATGTTTATTTAAGGCAGTAGCAACTAGGTCTCAGAAAACGAGGTGCGTAAAGTCTTCTATCATCATTTTCTTTCACGGATTAGGTCAGGGGTCACCAATTGGCAGATTGCGGTCCAGACCGGTTAAATATAAAATTAATACAAATTTTTAAATCCGGTTAAACATGGAATAAAACCAGTTTACTAAATTTCATGTTATGTTAGTATTATTGTTGGCTCGATTGGCAGTACTGTTGATGGTCTGAGATTTGACTGAAGATAAACGAGATTCAGTTTGAAACCTGATATCGTGAAAAACACGAAATTTGTGAGGTGATATATTTAAATATTACTCTGACCATATAAACTTATTAATAATTATTCGAATGAATAACTGTGTACTACTGTGCTGATTCCATTTAATATTTACCGTGTGTTTTATTTAATTTGTGCAATTCATACACATAACATAATTTAAATAAAACTTAATAAAAACTTCGTATCGGCCGCGGAGGACTATTGGTTATGTTCCTTGCCTCTGGTCCCAAGGGTCGCGGGTTCAAACCCGGCCGGGGTCGATGGATTTTTTTAGGATGGAAAAATCCAAGGAGCAAGTCCTTCGAGAGGGACTTTAAGCCGTGGGTCCCGAGTCTGAAGATTTTCAGGCTCGTAAAAGGTCCTTAAGCCTGAATGAAAAGGCCTCTAAGCAAAATTTATCGAACTTTTCCGTCCTAGTACTACCTTGGTTTCCTAGATGTCAGTATGTGGCGGAACGCTGACCACGGACCACTCAAATTACATCTGTATGAAAACAAGTGTAACTAAATTAGTATGGTTCAAATTCTTCCCTGTAGGGGGAGAGCGTCTAAATCTCTGTTAAGGGAAACATGGGCTTACAAGATACAAGAAGATGTTTAATCAACTGGTTCCGGACCTCGACTGAATTTACTACTTTGAAAATGGACCTCCATGAAATCTAATTGGTGACCCCTGGATTAGGTCTTTCTTTGCCTGTTCCGATCTCACGTTTGTTCAGCTCAGCGTTTCCGTCCGGCTTAATCCTGTGCGATTACTGAGAAATATATTTTTTACGTGGTGGGTTTCCAGCCTGACGCACAATCCTAATCTAGAGGATCAGAGATTTTTCCCTTAGAAGGTTGCCTTCTTCTCGGCTAACAAAAGTCCTCTTCCCGGACTTATTTACGGAGTTTCCCTTCTCCTACACCCTTACCAACATCTTCTAAAAGGGTAAAATTAAGTCTGTCCGGTGAACTATTTATTATATGCTCGCCTCCGATTCGCAGAATCAAACCCATGTCGATGGATTTTTAAGAGAGTAATAATCATGAGCAAGCTTAGGAATCTCAATGACTTAAGACTGCAATAATATTAGTCAATGTTTGACAACTGTTATGTCCTGAATTGAACAACTCACTGTAGGAGAGAGAATGAACGAAAAAAAAGTTCGAGAGCTAGTAAAACTGCAGGGAATAAACTGTATTCATTAATCCAGAAACGTTCACCTTCAAGCTACCACATCCAGTCTTACTGTTTTGAATAACGGAAGTAGTATGTTTTGAAATACTCGTATATACATATGATAAAGGTTTATTGTATTTTTCGCGTCACATATTCAAGTTTGGCCACTGGTTCCAAAGTTTTGACATGACATGGCATGTGATATGTGGAAACGTTGGAACCAATGACCAGCGGTCAACCTTGAATCTGGTGACGCGGAAAACCCAATAAACCTTTCTTTCTATTCTACAGTGTTCTACCCTAGGGCAGATGTTTCACTGCAATCATAACATTTTCATGCTATGCTTTGCAACTTCACTAGGGAATGTATAGATGTGGTAGTTTCCCGTTGCTTTCTACACCGGTGAAATGATAAGGATGATGATGATGGCCGATGATTTTCGGGGACCGTTGGGCCATTTTTAGCTACAAGATACTAAAATACAGCGCCAAATATCTCATTTAAACTATAGGGAAGTAATACACCTCCTGTATTGGCAGACTGGATTACTCTCACTATCCGTCGTCGGCGCCGCGTCTCGCCTCACTTCACTCCGCTCTTAACTCATGCAGGGATGTACATCTGCTCCGTTCAGTGGATTGCTATTGCTAGATTATGTCTTCGATTTATGTGCCTTATAGATAAAAAGGCAGATTTTTTTGGACACGGCCTTGGTACATCAAAACGCTTCTCTGAGAGATATTTCAAATAGGTTTCGGCATGCAATGGTTAACAGTTCCCTTGTGAGTATACAGAGTTGTATACAGAGAGTATACAGTCTGAATGCCAGACTTCTCCATCCTTCAAGATATTTCTCTCCTTCAATTCTTTATCTACACCGTTCTGTCATATTTGATTAGGTCTTCCTATTACTTTCCTTCAAACGGGATTGTGTTCCATCGCTTTATTACAAAGTCTTTACGGAGAAGAATGGAACGTATAAAATGGACATACAAAATAAGAAATAAAGATGTTCTAGACAGAATGGGCGAAAGAAGAACAATGCTGGAACTCATAAAGAAGAGGAAAATAAATTGAATTGGCCACTGGCTAAGAAAAAAACTGCCCGCTGAAGGATGCCCTAGAAGGAATAGTCAACAGAAAGAAAGTCAGAGGCAGAAGAAGACATCAGTTGATAGACAATATTAAAATAAATGGTTTGTATGCAGATACAAAAAGGAAAGATGAGTTAAGAAAATAGTGGAGAATGTTGAGTTTGCAGTGAAAGACCTGCTCTTGAGCAGAACACTATGAATGAATGTCTCATCCAGCTTCTTAACGTGTTAAAAATGTTCTGTTCTATTAAATAGAAGTGTGCCTAACTCAAAAATAATTCAGAATAAGCTTACCGAACACTTCATTGGAAAATATAAAACACATCAGAATTCCAGGAATATTTTTATTATTATTTTATATATTTTTTAGCTGCTATGGGGTTGACAGATACTGGGAAGCTAGCAAATTAATATTTAATTATGTTAACAATTTTCGATAGAGACTTGTCATTAGATTAAATAAATAATTGAATATTTTGTACTTCCATTACAAATTCAATAATTTAATCAAGTTTTAGGTTTATAAAATAGTATTATTATTATTATTATTATTATTATTATTATTATTATTATTATTATTATTATTATTATTATTATTATTATTACTAAATAAGATTTGCTCATGGTATGGCATTGCTAGCAGAAGATGCAATGACACTGAGGAACATGCTTATGGAGCTAAATGATAAGTGCGAGGATTATGGGATGAAGTTAAATATAAATAAGACGAAGGCCATGATTATAGGAAAGAAACCAAGGAAGGTAAACATGAGGATTGAAGATGAGGCCATTGGGAAAGTGGAGAACTTCAAATACTTGGGTTGTACTATCTGTAGTAACATGAGCTGAGGTCAAGAAATAAAGCAGAGGGTAGCAATGGCAAAATAAGCTTTTAACAAGAAGAGAAGCATTTTATGCGGAACTTTGGCAAAATAATTACGGAAGAGGCTAGTGAAGTGCTTTGTGTGGAGCGTAGCATTGTATGGTGCAGGGACTTGGACATTACGACGGAATGAGGAAAAGCGACTGGAAGCTTTTGAGATGTGGATACGGAGAAGAATGGAACGTATAAAATGGACAGATAAAGTAAGAAATAAAGATGTGCTAGACAGAGTGGGTGAAAGAAGAACAATGCTGGAACTAATAAAGAAGAGGAAAATAAATTGGATTGGCCACTGGCTAAGAAGAAACTGCCTGCTGAAGAATGTCCTGGAAGGAATGGTCAAGGGAAGGAAAGTTAGAGGCAGAAAAATACATCAGATGATAGACAACATTAAAATAAATGGTTTGTATGCAGATAGAAAAAGCAAAGCTGAGTTAAGGAAAGAGTGGAAGAATGCTGAGTTTGCAGTGAAAGACCTGCTCTTGAGCAGAACACTATGAATGAATGAATTATTATTATTATTATTATTATTATTATTATTATTATTATTATTATTATAACGAAAAAAATTGAAATAAAAACTTAGAGATTAGTAAAATTCCGAAATCGTGATAATCATTATTCAATTCTAGACCTATGTCTTATTTGTCAAATGACGGGATAAATCATACAATCTTTTCTGCAGCATCTCTGAGAGAAATATTTTCTTAAATTTTTCTGAAAGCTCGCTGAAGCTCAAGCTTCTGTATTCCAATATATTCACATCTGAATAAAATAACATTCATTTATGTATGAATCAGATATACGGTATTATGGGATATCTTTCGAAATAAACTACCAGAAGATATTTGTTAGCCGGAAATATAGAAGTGCAAAAGAAATATTAGTGTGTCCATACTTCTGTAGCTGAAATTCATTGAATGTTGCTGTATTCAATTTCAATTGAGAATTTGCCGTATTTACCCACAAAATATAGTATAAAACTCATTTCAGTTAGAGGCTGAGTTTACCTCAGAATTATGGTGCTGCCAGAAGATTTAGGCCACAAATAAAAATAAAAATTAAAAAATTTTGACCACAGCTCAGTATATTTTTAGATCAGAACTGATAGCAATATCTCGGAAATTAAAAACTTCGCTATCGCTCGGATTTTAAAACATTTTCCTCGCTTCTCTAAAAACCACTTCCCAACCTCGCATCGTAATATACTATTCAACACGATAAAGATTCTTACAAAATGTTTGGTTAATATAACATCGTGCGTATTTCTGGAAAATGACCGGGAAAAGACTTCATGTAAAATATTATTCAATAACTGTAAAATAATCTGGTGGACACCCCTCTCTAAACTAACGAAACAAATGACATGCATATTATGGAGTAATCTGTAACTAATCTTGACGTAGTTGCACTAAATGGCACCTTCCAAGCCTTACTTACTTACTTACTCACTGGTACTATCGAACCCGTACGTTCATGGCTGGGCGGACATAAGCTCTCCATACACCCCTATCCCGAGCTAATGCTTTCCAATCATTCCCTGTATAATCTACTTCCCTCAAAACATAGTTAATGTTATTCTCCCACCTCATTCTTGGTCTACCAACTGGGCGTTTTCCCTCTGGCTTTCCTACAAGAAGCTTCCATGCAAGTCTTTCATTCCCCATGTGTGCAACATGTCCTGCCCATCGCAGTCTACGAGACTTAACTGTTCTTATTATATCTGGCTTCCTATAAAGACCACGTAAGTTCACTGTTAAGTAGTCTTCTCCATTCACCCGTCTGTTCATCTCTCTTCTGGTCCAAAAATTTTCCTGAGTACTTTATTCTCAAATACTAGTAATCTCCTTTCCTCCCTTGAAGTAAGTGTCCATGTTTCGCACCCATATAATATAACTGGTAGGAAATAAATTAGATTTTATTCAATAAACTGTAGTCTGTACACTAACTTGCCCTCACCTGTAAAGTAATCTAGTTCCAATAACAATTTTATTATTATTATTGTTGTTATTATTATTATTATTATTTACTCTAATTATTAAAACATTATAGTAAAATTTTAAAGTTAAAAAAAGTCACAATCTACAAAGTAAAATTTTAACATTCTTAGGTTAGTAATCAATTTTAAATCCATAATATTTTCAAATTTAAATCACTTATAAAAATTATAAATAAGCTCATCCCTATTTGTATTAAACTAAACTTAAAAATTAATTAACAATAACAATATTAAAGAAAATTTTTAAATTAAGTATTTCCCGTTCGGTGATATGAGTTTATTAACTTTATGTATTCATGTGAAGAAAAAAAAACACATCGTTCAGCGTTGCATTATATTTAAAAAGTCCATGTTACACGTAGAAACTTAATGGAGGAATGTGAAATAGTACTTTGTAATTTGTTACTTTTCTGATTTGTTAATGCATGGTCCGCAAACTTGTTTGATGTTTTAATGTTTGATATTTCTAAGCTTGATTTTAAACTAAACATAATCTCGAAATTCAGATGTCCACTTTTTTACGTCGTAACCTTGGTTTAAAATAATAATAATAATAATAATAATAATAATAATAATAATAATAATAATAATAATAATAATAATAATAATAATAATAATAATAATAATAATAATAATAATAATTAATTATTTGAGAAAATTTACATCTATCCTAAAAATAATTACAAAAATACAAGTGAGTTTTAATTGAGAATTCCTATAAACATGTACCTAAAAATTAAAACAGAAAATAAAAGCGCTAGTTAAATGTATCATTAAGTTATTCCAACGTCTCAACTGCTTAGTAAAATCAATAAAACCGTTTACATTATAATTCTGAAAGAATTCAGCGTATGTCGAATTTCTGTACACCGTTCTTTACTTTGTCTCGCTCGCGTTTTAGACTTCTTGCAGAGCTATGGGACTTGCGCTGGTTCGAGTCTCCATAAGATAAGACTTTTTTTTCGAAGAATTTTGCCTAGTATGGGACCGGTGTCCACCCAGCATCGTGATGAATGTGGGTTGCTATAATACGTAGCGGTTTAAGATTGAGAAATAAATTATAACCCGATATTCTGACCACATCTCATGCCTGCACTGAGCTGGATGATCGTCTACCTATGTGATTATTGATTAACACACGTGAATGTGAGGCCAGGGGCCAGTTTTTATGCCTAGGGCCTTTTAGGTCTGTCCTACCATGGAATTTTGTTCTTTACTTCATTAAAGCAGTTTGAATAATTATATATGCCCGAAAATTCATAAAGCAAGATCATATGTTAGTATGATCTGGTTGCGGAGAAAGAGTGCTAATGTGAATTTTTTAAATTTAGGATTTTCTCTACATTACAGTAATTATCCTTCAGCCCGAATGTATTTTGCTCCGCCACATATTTCTACCCCGAGCATCTTCTTCTTTGAGGTCTCTGCTGGTTTCTTCTCTCTTCATCCATCCATTATTCCCTGGGTTTCCTCCTCCTCCTGCCTTCATTATTCGAATCCAGCATCATTCTTGGGATTCTATTATTCTCCATCCTCTTCAGATGTCCATACCATTTCAATCTACGTTCTTCTATTACTTCTATAATATTATGTTTAACATTCACTATTTCTCTAATTTTCTGTTTCCGAATGTTCTCCTTTCTTGAGTTTCATGATAGTCCGTCGCCGCGGCGTAGTCGGAAGAGTCCCTACCTTCCACTCCGGCGAGTGGGTTCGATTCCCGGCGGGGTAGGGGATTTTAAATCTCCACATTGGGTCTGGGTGTGTGTCCTGTCCTTGTGTCAAAATGTGAGATTAAATAAAGTTAACAGAAAGGTAAAAACAATAAGGTAAAACAATAAAGTAAAACAACATATACAAAATTATCAGATTAAATGGTTCCAACACGTCCAGAGAATGTCAAATTCCCGTTTACCAAAGATGATTTACCACCTCAATCCTAAAGGCAAAAGAGACCTCGGAAGACCCTTCAACCGATGGAAAGATCCGTTTTTGTAGTCGCAGAACGGGCATCATCACCCAATACTGCATTCGGAAGAAGAAGAAGAAGAAGAAGAAGAAGAAGAAGAAGAAGGAAAAACAGTGTAAACGAAAAGGAGAAAAAAATTATGCCCTTCGCTAAAAATCCATCTCTGTAGTCAATAATTTTTTTGCTTGCTGTCTACCTAGAGTCCAGGTCTCTGCACCATCATCATAACAGTTTTTACTAATGATTTAAATATCAATGTCTTGGTTTTATTTGAATATATTTACTCCAAATGATAGAATTTTAACATTCCAGTTACTTTTCTTGCTTCACTATTTTTTTTTATCAATTTCACTCTAACGTTTACCGCCTGATTCTCAAATTGATCCTACATTTTTTTTTTAACTTTCTTAATTTCCAGCTCGCCCGGCTGATAGTACCCAGTAATGACCCCTGTCTAGGGAACACACTCTGCTTCCTTTTAGGTAGACGTTGGCTCGTCAAAGGCTAGGGGAAGAAAACCTCGAAAACAAATAACCTAGTCCTCCAGGTTGGGGGTTGTAGCGATGGGCTAGCTTCCCGTCTAGCATAAAAATTAGGCAATACTAAAAAGCCCAAAGAATGTGAAAATAATTATTTAATATAAATGTTTAAGTCTATATGACGTTTTATGAAGTAAAAAAATAAAGTTATTTCTGAAACAAATAATACAAAAGCTACATTTTAATTCGCTTAAGTTTTATTCAGAATTTAAATTTCGAACAATAATATAAACCTTAGAATATTCACATTACATCTGTTACCGCAGACAATGAATTTTAAGTTATAAAATATGTTATCACATATCTTTTTCTTCCTGAATTAATTTCGTAACTTTATTTTGTATACAGTTTGTAAGTAGTTTTTTTGATTTATTTTGAATATAAGTTATTAATTAATTGAAATATTATGATTAACTTGTTCTATAATTTGAACTTTTCTTTTACTAATTTTGTACTTCGTTTCTTATTCATTCTCAATAATTTGTCAGATATACAGATACATTTTCATCTTTTCAATTAGATCATCTAACATGATCCTGCTCTGCTGCTGCTACTACTACGACTTCTACTCCTGGATTTAGATCCACTTCTTCGTCTGCAAACAACATGCTTCCTCTTAGTAGCACAGCTCTTCCTTCGTCTGGCAACAGTTTTCTTTCTCCTGCTTACACAAGTTTTTCGTTTCCTTGTGCTACTAGCAAGTCTCCTCCTCGGAGCAGGACTACAACTACGACCACTACTCCTGGAGCGAGATCTATTTTTTCGCCTCTTAACAGCACGCCTTGATCTGCTAGCACATCTGTTCCTTCGTCTGGGAGCACTTCTCTTTCTACTACGACTATTTCTTCTCCTTCTTATTCTACCAGCACATCTGCTCCTCGAAGCAGCCCTTCTAACCACCTTCCTTCTTCTGGAGCAAGTAGTTCTTCTCCTTCTTATTCTACCAGCACATCTGCTCCTCGAAGCAGCCCTTCTAACCACCTTCCTTCTTCTGGAGCAAGTAGTTCTTCTCCTCTTGGCACAAGCTCTTCTCCTGGTTTTTGTTCGAGTTCTCCTTGTTACGCATCTTCTCCTAACCGCTATCCTCCTGCGACTGAATGTTATCTTTCTACGTGCCTTTGTTCTCTTTCTACTACGGCAAGATTTTCTTCTCCTTGCAGCTCTACTTCTATTTCCGCACTTTCTTCTCATAGATTTCTTCTGTCTTCTTTTAGCACAATCAATTTCGGTATCACCATTCATAGCCACATTAGATGCCAGCCAGTATTTATAACCATGTTTTTCAACCAGTCCAGCTTCTTCTGCTTGCTTTAAAACTTCTTTCACTCTGAAAATCAATTTGTTATGCGTAAAGTTTTCCTGCTTTGACTTGACATATTCGACAATTTTTTTCAGATTAGATCCATTTCGTTCTTTCTGAAAACTAATTGCTTCAATAACCATGCGCATCAAATCCATATTGGCCGAAAACGTGAAGTTCTGGAATGCTAAAATTTAATAAATTTATTACTTCTTGCCTAAATCTTTCTTCAATCCTATATGTTTAATGAATATTTTGTTCCTAGGTAACGACAACAATTTATTGTTCATTAAGAAATTAATGAACACTCGTTTCTAGGTTTCCAGATTTTCAATGCTCTGTCAAGTATCGCACATTATTTACGTGAATGTGTGTGTAATATTACGTTATATGAACATACATATACACACATTATAAACTTATGAATATTAGCATTTTTGTTTTAATGAGAACCCAATTTTCCACTTCGGAAAAAATATTACGTTTAATTACGATTTTGAAAGATGTCAAAATAATCTATCACAGAATATAATATTATTACAAACTGTATAGGAAAACAACAAAACGTTGTTAAAAAAATCGCGAGAAAGTTGTATTAGAAGTTCAAAAGGTTTTAACCCAAACAAAAAAGGCCAAACTAGTTGTTTTTAACAATGGAATGCTTCATATTAAAATAATAAACATAATTCAAGAGTATAAAAGGAAGTAAGCAAGGATTTATGAACAAAAACAATCTCCCAAGCTTAGAAGATGTAGACGAGAGGAAAATTACATAATGTACTGTGATATGAAAACGGAACTAATAAAAAACGAATATTTAGAAAATGCGGAAGGATGAGAAGTTATAGATTCGATTCTACTTTGCTTCTCAAATATTTAAATGAAGTTAAATACTGTGTTTCTATAGGATGTTGATATCATCGCCTCACTATGATGGTTGTTCGTTTATGCAAAAGAGGGTGCCGTGCGACAATGCTTGAAAATGATAGTGGCGGTAGCCGGCATCTTTGTATTTAATTATATATAACAACTGCGGGGAAACAAAGCAAGTCGCAGGAGAACCATCATAGTGAGGCGATAATAATATACATTAGCATACGAATATTAAAGTGAAGTTGTAAATAAGTTTTGTAACAGTAAAAGAAATCACGCAAACAAAGAAGTAAATTTTCTTTACTGATACTTTTCTTCTTGATTACAGAAATACATTTTAAAATTCCGATGTTTCATTTTATAATTGAAATTATTAAACTGTTAAATATAAAATTATTACAATTGTGCAACGTCCGAATATTAACATGATTCGCTATATATATATATGGTATGATAAGAAAAATAAATGCCTGGACGGGATTCGAACCCAGATCTCTGAGTCTGTACCTCAGCGTGATATCCATTACACTACCAGGCGAATCCAATTCAAACACTTATTTTTTCTTATATATGTATTATACTCTCCATTATTACTAGATGTCGCGAGAACACTGTCTTCACTGCCATCTAGTAGCTGACTATATCAAGTAAGCAAATTAAAGAGAATATTTTATTTTACTTTATAGCAGTGACGCTTTATCGATGTTATAATTAAATCTTTAACATTGAGCAATGCAAGCTTAATATGGTATATATATGAGAATATGTATAAGAAAAAAAAGGTGCTTGTTCTGGATTCGCCTGGTAGCGTAAGTGGTAGCGCACTGAGATATCAACTCAGAGGTCCGGGTTCAAATCCCGTCCAGGCATTTATTTTTCTTATCTTGTCATATATATTTATTTATTTATGTACAGAGGGACTATTGTTGTCCCAACTCCTTTAAAAAAACGTTAAACTGAAAATATATAAAACTGTTATTCTTCCAGTTATATTACCATGGCTGCAAAACCATGGACTTGTACTTTAAAAGAGGAAAGGAGATTACGAATATTTGAGAATAAAGTTCTTAGGGAAATTTTTGGACCAACGTGTGATACACAGAAGTCAAATGGAGAAGACTGCATAACAGTGAATTACACAGTCTTCATAGGAAGCCAGATATAATAAGAACAGTAAAGTCTCGTAGACTGCGATGGGCAGGACATGTTGTACGAATGGGAATGAATGAGGTGCATGGAAGCTTCTTGTAGGAAAACCAGAAGGAAAATACCCAGTTAGTATACCAAGAATGAGGTGAGAGAATAACTTTAATCATGATTTGCGGTAAGTAGATTATACAGGAGATGATTGGAAAACATTAGCTCAGGATAAGGATGTGTGGAGAGCATATGTCCGCGAGGCCATGAACCTACGGGTCGATAGTGCCAGTGAGTTGTATATATATATATATATATATATATATATATATATATATACACACATACAAGTTTACGTCTTCAGTACATATACAATTACACTCAAACATATAAAAAAACTACGTGTGTGTGTATATATATATATATATAGTCCACCGCTGTAGTCTCGAGGTAGCGTGCTGTCTTGTCACGCAGCGGGCCCGGGTTCGATCCCCGGTCGGGACAGTTTTTCTGGGTGAGGATTTTTTCGGGATTTTTCCTCACCTTTAAGACAGATGTCCCCGAAATCATATGGCCATCATCAACATTATCATCGTCATCATCATCATCCTTCACCGGTGTGGGAAGCTACCACACCTACAATTCCCTAGTAAAGCTGCAAGCATAGCATGGAAATTGTATGATTGCAGTGAAGGACCTGCCTTCGGGCAGAATTACTATATATGTTCTCGCGACATCTACTAATAATGGAGAATATAATACATATATAAGAAAAATAAGTGTTTGAATTGGATTCGCCTGGTAGTGTAATGGATATCACGCTGAGGTACAGACTCAGAGATCCGGGTTCGAATCCCGTCCAGGCATTTATTTTTCTTATCATACTATATATATATATATATATATATATATAATCCACTCACTTTGTATAAACATAAAAAATCTACGATTGTATCTATATAACAGACTTAGGAAGAATACAACAATCAACCCACACATCCAAAAAACACACACACCCACATACACACACACGCATGCAAACTACTCCCCGCACACATCAGTGGCAATGCCGTAACCAATTAGGTTAATTCGACGTGCGATAATTGTTAGTTGAAAGTTTAAAATAACAGATGACATTCCCAACCTGCACAAAAATTAGTACGAAAGAAACCTCACCACAACATACATGATTTACATCAGCTAGGTATCAACCTGCTGATTTAATCAACTTCAAAACAATAACCTCAAGAATATGGTTTAGAAGAACCCGGAAAAAAGCAACAAAAACAAACTCCGAAAAGACTCATGATGGGCACAAAAATGTTGACAGAAAATATACCAGTTTTAAAACAGTCCATGTCATTATGTTTTTTAATATTTTTTTAATGTCCCAGGTTGTCCTTTTGGACATATTTGGCGTTTTCTCCTGACATTGGAGTAATTGTACCCACTTCTGAGGTTGGGGCTCCTGGAAGGCGAAGTTAAGTTGTCCCGATGATATGATGATGATAGTGGTGCGCAAGGAGAGTCCATAATCCTAAGCTTACTCTAAGATAAATATGAATGATGATTGCGATGACCATATGTTGTTCGGGGACCGTTTGGGACTTACAGTTTCCTGACATTTGTCTTACAGGTGAGAAAAACCCCGATAAAAACCTCAATATTATATTTTTTTCAATATAAAATGACCTTATCAGCAGACATGGGATTTTATTTATGATGTTTTATTTTGACACTAAATTTTGTATAATTTCAGTAGTTTAAGATTTTACAAAAAAAAACGAAAATAAAGCATTTTAGTACATCTGTGGTATACTGTGCCACTAAGCGGCGATTTTAAGTATCCCTCCAAAATGCCGATGCTGTTATGAATGATATAATAATTAATCCATTTTCTTCCTTCTGATAAGAAACCTGATTTTTTTATATTTTAAAAAAGGACGCCATGTTAAATAATTTGGCTCTAACACGAAAACAAAATTATAACTCTACAAATCGGTTTTTGGGTTCGCATAAAGACCCTAAATTTAGATCTCAAGAACAACTTCTTCTTCTTCTTCTTCTTCTTCTTAGTCACGGTTTAAGCTTTTGCTAGCCTGTTCCGCCTCCAAATTGCTGCTCTTTCCATCTTTTATTTGCTCTTCCCAAACTTCTTCTTCCTCTTAGTGAATAATTTGGTCTTGAATTACAAAACGTTTATCCTTGTACTTTGCTTTTGTTGTTATCCGTTGCACAGTCCGGCTATCTCTTTGGAGCTTGTAAGTATTTTTAAAAGTCCTGAAATGAGTACGGTACTAACGTCCTGCATGGTAAGTCCTTTGGAGGGGCTGCCTCCTTAAAGCCTTTGGATTTGCTTCCTTGTGTTTTATCTCCACAAGGAGGGTTGCCTCTTCCGCCTTCTGCCATTGAGGACTTCACTCGTGTTTCCCCGAGCTGGGTCTCTTATTTCATCCCCACAGATTGGGTTGCCACTTCCTCCATTTTCGCCGTTCCGATATTTCCATCTCCGCCGTGTCTGCCGTTGTGGTCTTCCGTATTTGCAGCTTCCAGTGCGATCGTTGCTCCCGCGTTGCGGATTATACTTAGTTCCCTCTCCTCTTATCTAACCGCAAGCAAAGGCTTCCCGGTTATGATCATCTGGGTCATTGGCACTAAGCCTCCTTACCACTCCAAGGCGATAATCCACAGGGATTCTGCTTTCAAAATTAACGTTACTTTGCGTTAAATACCCATTAAACACAAATATAAAGTTTTATTTGGCATAATTCCATTTCAGGCTGATATATTAACCTACTTAATCTCTCTGGTGACTTGAATATTAAATTATTTTTATTGTCTTTTTAAAGCTACTATCTGAGAATAACATGGTAATTAATTCTATAACATGCAGTTATATTTCTAGTTATTTCAACGCACAAAATAACTCAACATTCAAGAATAATTAAAGCTGTTTTTATTTCTCTACTAATAGTTATTTGACTAGTTACAAAAGCAGGGTTTAGTAACGAGATGCTCAAGTTAGAACACGACCAAAAAGCACGAGTTACTATACATAATTTTGTAGCTTGTTGTCTACAGTATTTTATCTACGTTCAGAGCATTGTATTATATGTTGCATATTTAGTTCATGTAATGCAATTTATTATGTAATGAAATTTATTTATTGCGGAAACGATATGTTTAGAGAAAGAGTAATGTGGGCTTCGGAGAAAAAAAAATGAGACGATACATTAGCAAACATCGTTGTTATATTTTGTAATTTTGGATGCTGTTTTATATGAATTTAAAGTGAAAATGAGCGGAAAAGTTATTTTCGAGGTTCATCCGGGAAAAAATTAAAAGCAGTTCAAGATGCAAATATTAATATACTTTCAGAAAAGTCAAGGACAGTTTATTTATGTAGTTAAACGAAATCGCAGCGGGAAGTAAAACCACTGCCCTTTATGTATACTATGTACAATGTATATACAAAAATATATCCAAAAGGTAGTGTTAATATACATTATACGAAACAAATCACAGCATTTTAAATGAACTGAACTTTATTTGAAACAATATAAAACAATAAATACGTATTTGCCGCCATTTTATTACTGATTGGTATCATAGCCAGCTGTAGCCGCGAGGAGGTTTACGGCCAAGTGTGCAATGGCAACCCAAACTTTTCAAGCTCTTCACATCGATTTCTGAGAACTGGATTATAATTTATTTTAATAACAAGTGAATCAAATTATTTCGAATAAATACATTAATTATATTTTAATTAAACATACTGGCGGCCGAATTGTAATAGGCAACTCGGCATAAATGTATTCAGTCATTCACAATTTTATGAAAAAAAAATAGATTTTGTTCATACACTCGATGAATGTAGTAATCTTGCAGCCGGATCTCAGACTATTAGACATTATTTTAATTATTGTTCAGTTTTGCCAGATAATTGTCTAATACGTACTGTTATTGCAATTTTTTGTATTTAAATGTAACATGTTTGTCCTGGTGAATGGAAGAGAAGGCCATATCTATTCTATTCTAAAAAGTTATGGAATAATTCCGTACTACTGGTATTACGAAGTTTTAAACTTTATCGAGTTTTGTATCAGCATTTCCTCTTTTTAATTTCTTGATATCAATTACATTAAAATTGGTTTATATGAAAGGAAACAACTTTCGCTTTTTTTCTAATCATTTCAACATGGAAATTCTAATGATTCTTTTAATATTATATTTAAAAAGCACTCTAAAGATTGTAAAACTTTCAGTTATAAATTGATTCATGTACAATGGAATTGTTTTTAAGTTAGAATTTCTAAGTTGAAATACATTTGGAACCACAAACTTATGAGACTTTTGAATATTTCTGGTTAAGAGAGTTTGAAGGAATGATGACAAGACAATTAAGTTACGCCCCCGCATGTCTTTTATTTGATCCGAAGATGCGACATCTACAACTTCACATAAACCCGGTGATCCTCAACCTACGCTCTATTCAATTTTCATGCAGTTTCTATCGCAATATAATCTCAAGTAGTTATGCGCTAAGAATTTTTAATTTAACGGAACTAAAATAAGTACTGAAAAAGCAAAATACAGAGAATAAAAAAATAATATTTGTAAAGGAGAAAGAAAAAAATCATATACTTCTTAATATTTGCTGTGAAGTCTGCTGAATACTTTATAAGAGTTTATACAGCTAATATCCCTGTACGTATACAGAGTGGAAGTAATTTAAATGCGCAGATTTTACGTCCCAATTCTTTAAAATAAATATAATGAAAAATCCTACAAACTCTACATCCAAAAAGTATCAAAAGGAAATTATATTTAATTATCCCCAAAAAACGGTCCCCGAAATCATATGACCATCATCATCATTATCCTTATCATTATCATCATCATCCTTCACCGGTGTGGAAAGCAACACCTACAATTCCCTAGTAAAGCTGCAAGCATAGCATGAAAATGCTGTGATTGCAGTGAAGGACTTGCCTTCGGGCAGAATTACTATGGATGAATCCCCAAAAGAAGGACTAAATCGAATTAATAAGTATACCCCCGCTGTAATAAGAGTTTGAAGAATGTAGTTGTTTTGGAAAATATTACAGAAGTTTGATGATAATGATGCTAATAATAATAATAATAATAATAATAATAATAATAATAATAATAATACCAATAATAATAATGATAAAGAGACTGCAGTTCATACGGAACAAGGCATTTTCTTATTCCTATGGTTGCCCATGGCCTGAATTTAGGATAAAATATAAGTTTAGGTTTAAGGGCTGTCCCGGCGCTTCTTTTTCATATATCACCCATCAGGCCATGGGTTACAATTCCGCCAGTGCCAGGAGAGAACGCCAGAAAAGTCGTAAAAGAACCTGACAATATCGGCCAAAATAATTCCATTCCATTAATTTAATTTAAAAGTACTTTTTACGTGCTACACGCCACCTTGGCCTTACTATGGCACGACCTGTCGCGAGAATGAATTTTAACTATTGATTGCACTTATACATTTTTGACCATACAAGGACATGGAGGGCCACACTAAACGAGCGATCAGCTCAATGTCAGGACCTCCTCCGGAACAAAACAATCTCAAGACAAAACACACCATTCACACACACATTCGTACATACTAAACACGCGCGAATATTATAATGATAATTATGATGGCTATATGATGTTCGGGGACCATTTAAGCCTTAAAGATCCCTGACATTTGTCTTAAGGTGAGGAAACCCCCCCTCAAGAAAAAAAATCACCCAGAAAACTTGTCCCGACCGGAGATCGAATCCAGGTCCGCTGCGTACGAGGCAGCGACGCTACCCCGAGACCACAGCGGTGGACCAAGATAATAATAATAATAATAATAATAATAATAATAATAATAATAATAATAGTAATAATAACAATAGTAATAATAATAATAGTAATAATAACAATAGTAATAGTAATAATAATAATAATAATAATAATAATAATAATAATAATAATAATAATAATAATAGTGTCCCGCGCCGTAGCCGAGTGGTTAAGGCAAGATGCCTTGGCGCAGAGTTATGAGACTTGCGCTGGTTCGGGTCTCCATGGGGGAAGAAAATTTCTCAGGGAATTTCAGGACCGGTACCCAACCAGCATCGTAAAGAATTTAAGTTGCTACAATAAGTAGCAGTTCCAGATTGAAAAAAAAAAACTATAAAGGCAGGGGGATCCGACATGTTGACCACGTTTCACCCCTACACTGGCTGGATGATCGTCTTCCTATATGATTAACTCATGTGGATGTGAGGCCAGCAGCCGTATGGTAGGCCAAGGGCCTTCTAAGCCTATCGCGCTATGGAGTTTAGTTTAATAATAATAATAATAATAATAATAATAATAATAATAATAATAATAATAGCAGCAATAATCATTTTTATTCAACAGGTTTTAAATGTATACATCTTCGTGTGCCCAATACGAGTAATAAGTTCTGATTCTCTTCCTCCATTCATCTCTATCCTTTCAACCATCATCCTGCAGTCCCCTGTATTTCATCAAATTCATAATTCCCTCAATCCATGTGTTCTTAGGTCTCCCTCTTCTTAGTAATAAAGTTGATGTAATCTTCTTGTAAGCCCATGTTTCCCTTAACACAGATTTAGGCGCTCTCCCCCTACAGGGAAGAATTTAAACCATACTAATTCAGTTACACTTGTTTTCGTATAGATGTCATTTGAGTGGCCCGTGGTCAGCGTTCCGCCTCATACTGACAATGTAATAATAATAATAATAATAATAATAATAATAATAATAATAATAATAATAATAATAATAATAATAATAATAATAATAATAATAATAATAATAATAATATA
The DNA here is from genome assembly GCA_030220185.1 of Diploptera punctata. Taxonomy (NCBI): domain Eukaryota; kingdom Metazoa; phylum Arthropoda; class Insecta; order Blattodea; family Blaberidae; genus Diploptera; species Diploptera punctata. The sequence continues at coordinate 3,392,420 of JASPKZ010009814.1, read as the reverse complement.
TAATAATAATAATAATAATATTTATTTAAATGCTATTGTCAACGTTTACACATCTTCCTGTGCCTAAAGTTTTATTTTCCTTCTCAACTCGTCTCTATCCATCCACTCCATGTTCTCCAGTTCTCTTGTTCTCATTCCACTTCTTATTTCTAGCATACACGAGTTTCGATGTCTTCCTTTCATTCTTCTTCCAGATGGACACCATTCCAATATTTTTCTGGGTAACCTATATTTTTGCATTCTCTATCCATCCACTCCATATTATCTAGTTCTACTGTTCTTATTCCAGTTCTTATTTCTTACATCCACGAATTTCGATGTCTTCCTTTCGTTCTTCTTCCAGAAGGACACCATTCCAATATTTTTGTCCGGGTAACCTATCTTTTTGCAGTCGTACGTACTCAGAATACAAATTAACTACTTATACCTATTATAATCTACTATTGAATATTTAATTTTCATTTTTTCTCATATTACTTTTTTTTTCAATTTTGAAAATCTTGCTGTTCTCCTGAAGAAATCCATTTCCATCGACATAAGTTTTTGTTCTAAGTTTTTGTTGAATTTCCAAACATGAGCTCTATATGTGACAGTACTTCTCATTATTGGATTATATAATTATATGTAACTTATTTTTTCTAGTTATACAGGGTGTCCCGTTCAAACCTCCCACATTTTAATTAATCATAACTAACAAACTATGCGGAAGTATGAAATGAGGCCGGTATTAAACTAAACACAAACTCAAAGAATTTGCATTGTCACACTCTAAAACACCTCTATACGTGCACCATTAGTAGCATGAACAATATCAGGTCTGTATTTGATTTCGTGCCATGTTCTGTCCATGTCCAATATTTCCATTGGTACTGTTGTAATTATGTCAAGGATACGGGTTCGTAAATCATGAAGATTTTGGACTGAGTCGCAACACAAGGTCTTTTACATACCCCCAGAGGAAGAAGACCAGTGGAGTGATGTCTGGTGAACCTGGTTTTATGTCATTATTGTCCAACATGCGACAGATGAATTAACTGCAACAATGAAAACAAAAATTCGTTGAGTTTCTCTTTCTTTTAATACCAACCTCATTTCATAATTCCTCATACTTTGAGAGTTATGATTAATTCAAATGTGGGAATTTTGAATGGGACACGGTGTATGTCTGTTCCATAAGACTCCATTTATCATTGCTGTTATTGTTCTACCTTTATTTATTCTGTTCTTAATATCAATTTGTTGTTTATCTTCTTTATCTACTTTTACTCCCAGATGATGATGATGATGATGATAATAATAATAATAATAATAATAATAATAATAATAACAACAATAATAATCATCATCATCCGGTATCATGGCAGCTACCACCGTCTTCCGGAAACCAAACGCCATTCCTCTCTGTCCATCCATTGATCTTCCTCCATTCCTCTGATATTCATAGCTGCTTGTACCACTTCTATCCAAGTTTTCTTCGGTCTTCCTCTCTTCCTCCTTTCCATTGGGATCCATTCCATAACAATTTTTGGCAATATTTGCTCTGGCATTCTTTTGACATGGCCATACCACTGTAATCTTTTCTTTTCTATAATGTCTACGATGTCCGGCTTCTCTTGTACACCCATAATTTCCTTTATTTCGTATTCTATCCATTCTAGATTTTCCAGCTGATCTTCTTAAAACATCCATTTCTGTACTTAAAGTTATTTTCATTTCCCTGGTAGGAATTTGCCAGACTTCAGCACCATATGTTAAAACGCTCTGAATTATGGTTTGATATATTTGTAATTTTCTATTTTTTGTAATATTTTTGCTCCACCAAAGAGAGTTTAAAGCATTTATTGCTTCTTTTGTTTGTGCGATTCTATTTTTAATTTCCACTATGTTATCGCATGAATGGTCTAATTTTGTTCCTAAATAAGTTCATTCAATACTAGGTTTTAGTTCTTCTCCATTGTTGAAATTCATATTTTCCATTTCTTCTCCTATACACATGTATTTAGTTTTCTCAATGTTTATATAAAGTCCCCATTTTTCATATTCTTCTTTTAGTTTTTTAGCCATATATTGTATGTCATCGTGGTCCCGTGCTATTAATACCTGGTCATCTGCAAAATTTAGTGAATATACATGTGTATTTTGAATAGGTAAGCCCATTTTTTGACATTTTTTCCTCCAGTCTCTTAGTACTCTTTCGAGATAAATTTTAAATAGAGTTGGAGATGAACTGTAACCTTGCCTTAAAACTTTTGTAATAGTAAATCCCTTTGTTATATGATTTCCAACTTTTATTTTCGAAATAGATCCTTTGTATAATGCTTTTATAGCTTCTACTAACTTTTTGGTAATGTTAGAATCGTCTAAAGTTTCCCATAACATTTTCTGGGGAATACTATCATATGCTTTGGTTAAATCGACAAAAAGCAAATGTAAATCTCTGTTAGTTGCAATAATAATAATAATAATAATAATAATAATAATAATAATAATAATAATAATAATAATAATAATAATAATAATAATAATAATAATAATAATAATAATAATAATAATGAATATAATTTATGAATTGTTATTACAATTACCTGATTGTGTTGCATGCAATTTTAAGAAAATTTACCCTGAAAAGAAAAGTAATTATGGCCCGTTAAATTACACAATTAGAGCAAATATACAGTGGTACATGTTATGTTATGTTGTGGAATCCATTGAGCATTACACTGTAAACCATTGCAAACAGCTATAACAAGCAATCGATAGCAGATTTCACGGGAAAGGGTGAAACGTCAAGTCTGATCCTACAATAGGACGAAGTAGTTTCTTTAGAGAGAGAGGTATAAAATTGTATCAAACCACTCTGTAACATTTCTATCTCTCTAATCTCTGCTGACAAGCGTTTTAGCTTTCCACCACAGACATTTTATAACAACTGTCATTGGATAGAAGCAAACATACTTCTCTTTCCTACACAAATTATCTCAACAATATTGCAAACAAGCCGTCCAAATTATTTACTTTAGCATCTATCTATGTACCATGTGATTCCTCGTGTGGGAATTAGGGTGCTCCTTAGTGGAAGTGTTCTAAACAAGCTAATTTAGTTATTTACCTATAAAACTAAGGCATTGCACGGATGTGAAGCGGCCGATGAATTTTACACACAGGCATCTTCTTCTTCTTCTTCTTCCTTTCATGTGATAGACCTAGTGTGGTCTGTTACGGTCTCAATCCAACGTTTGAAGGGTCTGCCCAAAGATCTCTTGCCTCGTGGCTGGTAATTTAAGATCTGACGTGGTATTCTTGATCTGCTCATTCTTCTTACGTGAGATTTCCAGTTGTTTCTGTATTTTTGTACATATTCCATGACTGACACAGGTCTCTTTATTCATGAAAATATGGGACACTTGTATTGTATGCATCAAAATGTATTATAGGTTATGCAGATTACTTGTGTTATGCATATAGAAGTGTATTATTATTATTTGAACATAGTATGGTGGTCAGATATTGGAAACAAAACGGGACATTATTATAAGGCTATATTATTATTATTATTATTATTATTATTATTATTATTATTATTATTATTATTATTATTATTATTGCTGATGATCAACTTGGTTTAGCACAAGACAGATTTGATATGGAATTCACGATGAAAAGGTTGAAAAACACATATGAATCATAGGGTCTCACGGTAAATTTACAAAAAAAAAACAGAATATTTGGCCATAAATAGCAATGAAAGAGAAAATTTAATATTGGAAGAAGGAATTCAAATAAAGCAAGTGAAACAAACTAAATATTTGGGAATAATTATGGATAACTTCGAAGGTATAGGCAAAGAGAACATGAAGCATAAAACTGAATTGAGTAGCAAAATAATATCGACGTTAAATTCCATATGGTGGGATAAGCATATTTAATAATAATAATAATAATAATAATAATAATAATAATAATAATAATAATAATAATAATAATAATAATAATAATAATACTTTATTTATTCTGGCAGAGTTAAGGCCATAAGGCCCTCTCTTCCACTCAACCAGCACAAATACAAATAAATATTCGACAAATATAGATATACACTATACTAATTATAAACAGTTAAAGATACAATAAATGTAGCAATGTAAATGTCATGTACAAACAACATTTTATAGGGTAATAACAATAATGATACGATAATAATAATAATAATAATAATAATAATAATAATAATAAATATAAATATGATACATTATACGGGAAACACCAATTAATATATACATCTTACATTAATATATATATATATATATATATATATATATATATTTGGAAAAACACAAAAAATATATTGGTAAAACAATGGTGGAATCTGTTGCAATGTTTGGAAGTAAGGTACGGACAATCAATAAGTACTACAAGAATAGACTAATAGCTCTAGAAATGGATTATTTACGCAGAAATGCCAGAAAGTCAAAATTAGAACATGCCACTAATAAGGAAGTTAGAAACATAAATTGAAGCAGAAGAAAACATAATTGAAAGAATTGAGGAGAAGGAATTAAAATGGTTAGCACATATTTTAAGAATGGAAGATGAGCGACGGCCGAAACTACTATATCAATGGCAACCGACCAGAAGGAAGAAAAGAGGGAGACCAAAGTTAACATGGAAGGTAAACATGAATATAGTAATGCAAGCAAGAGGACTAAACATTGAAGATGCCCAAGATCGTAGGCTTTGCAGGTTTGGCACAGGAAGACGGCAGCAGCTGTAAAAACCCGAAGATAGATAGATATTATTATTTTTTTTATTGCGGATGAGCCCATGTAGGACTACGCAAATTCCTTAGAGGCGTTTCCTTTGAGCCCAAATTTCTTTCATTCTTTTGCTATGAGCTTGTTTTCTATCATCTGTCCAAGATGTTCCAGTTTTTTTCTTCGGTTTGTTCTCTTGGTCAACTTGCCACTTATTCACCTTAATTCTAAATATATCTCTGTTTGGGATATCTTCTTTAGTAATTAATATGGCCATAAAATGTTAACCTTCGTTTTCTAATATCACTATGAATAATTATTATTATTGTTATTATTATTATTATCATTATTATTACTACTTATATTAAACTTAGAATAAAAACACCCTTAAACTACATGATATCACCTATATAAATATGTTTGAAACAAATTTTTGCTGTTTACTGTTTCAGAAATATTAGTTAGTAAACGTTTTAGTTTATCATATTTACGATAATTTTAGATCATCATAACTACGAACCTATAAATGATAAACATTAAATTTCTGTATTAATACGTTTATAAATGTATTCACTATATTTAGGGACACATAAAATTAAAAAAATAAATTGCAAGATTTTTTGCTGTCCGATTTGATATGGATTGTCCCGTGATTGAAAGTCCCGACATGACTGGGAAGTGAGTTCCATGCTCTAGTTATTGATATTGTATAAGATTCAGAGTATAACGTCATAGGATAAAAATGAATATTAAATAAAATATTATATAAGATATAAGCATTGTATGGGCATGTATGACGAATGTAAGAAGAAATGTTACCCAGAAAAACAATGGAACGATGTTCACCTGCAAGAAGAAATAAAGACAGACCTCGAAATTCGTGGATGCAAGAAATAAGAACTGGAATGAGAACAAGAGGACTGGGGGACATGGTGTGGATGGATAGGGACGAATGGAGAAGGAAAATAAAACTTGAGGCACAAAAGATACATTGAAAATCTATATATAAAATAAATAATAATAATTATAATAATAATATATTTTTATTTATAGTATTCTGCCATAGGACAGGTCTTTCACTGTAATCATAGCATTTTCATGCTATGCTTTGCTACTTCAGGGAATTATAGGTGTGGTAGGTTCCTGTTGCTTTTCACATCGTGGATGATAATGGTGATAATAATGATGGCCAGATGATGTTCGGAGACCGTTTCGGCCTCAAAGTTTCCTGACATTTGTCTTACAGGTGAGGAAAAACCCCGAAAAAATCTCACCCAGGAAGCTTTTGCCGACCGGGAATCGAACTCTGGTCCGCTGCGTGACAAGGCAGCACGCTACCTCGAGACCACAGCGGTGGACTAATAAAAATAATAATAATAAGGGTATATTCATATTTTTATTAGGAATATTCCAAATACAGTGTGTCTCCTTCAACCGAAAGTGATTTGTCGCCAGAGGTTCCTGTCTAGATCATCTTCTACCCTCAGACCTCTAACTTCCATACTTCTCCTCACTCCATCCATCCAACGTTCTCTAGATCTGCCTCTTCCACTTCTTCCATTAGCTTTCCAATAAAGGATCTTCTTTGGTATTCTCTCTTCTTCCATTCTTATGAGGTCCATACCATTTCAAACGTTTTTCTTCTATTTTTTTTCAACTTGCATATTTTCCCTTATTGTGCTGTTTCTGACCTTATCCCTTCTTTAAATTCTTGTCGATCGCCTCCAAAAATACATTTCTATATTAATATTAATATGAACCCAAAAATAACAATAAAATTATAAATTAATTAAATAAAAATAAAACTTGGTTTTATTTGATTTTCATATTTATTAAGATATAATTCAGTGACAGCTATTTCGGTACACTGTACCTTCAGACATATTAACAAATTATGAATTGTGTTATTATAGTACATATCCACAGAGTACCAGAGAAGAAAGTGGACAAGTTTCGCGTACATGCCATAAGCGGCGCTAGTGTAGAACAACTAACGTCATCTAAATTTTTTCGATTTTTTTCTGGTACTAATATGAAATTCAGCACCCCTGGTGGTAAAATTATGAATTATAATTATATAACGCCATCTGGTGAATAATCATGAAATTGAACTTTTATAGGAATAAGTAACGTATTAATTAATCTTAAATTATGGAATTATTTGTACCCAGCCTCTCAGACCTAAATATTTTCTTTAATTTTAACAGAAGGGAAGAATGGAAATAAATAAAACATGTTAAATTATTTTCGTTTATTAAAATTTGAAAACGTGCATTATGAGCTCTTTTAATAAATATGTACAATTGACCTACCACCTTATTCTCACATACATATTTTATACAATATTTATTAAAGAACCTTAGCCATGTCGTACATCTGAAGTCCATTATAAAGTCACATTTTTTTAAAATGTTTATTAGAAATGGTTGTACACTAACATCAGTCTTCCTAACCTAACAAATCTCAGAATGTTATCACTTCTAGTAGGTTTATCTTTGAAAATATATTCACATTAAAAACGTAAACAAGCTTGAATTTACTTACAAATTAGAGTAAAATAAAATCTAAGTAATGATTTTAACTATCGATAATACATAATTCTTACAGCACCGTCTACATAGAACGAAAGGATAGCAGTTAAAAATTTTAAATTTACAAAATGGCTAATTTCCCATAATCCCGAGTGAACACGCTGTGCACGACGCCGTGTGCCTTGCATTTGTTTTATTTAGTTACATATTCTGTTACTACGAAACAGCGCTACCATTGTAGCTTGCTCATTGTAGTTCATCGTAAACGACCGAAATTTTTTAGATGTCACTGTACTCAGTTTCCCCTCTATTCGAAGTTTCTCTATGGTACATATCAACTGATCTAAGCAACAATACAACAATAATTTTTTTTTTAAATTTAACGAAGGCGATTCATTCAAATCAAGTTGAGAATTTAACAGTTTATTACCGCTTTGCAATTTATTTATTTCTACAGCCTCCGAAAGGTCCAACTGTCACTGAATTATATCTTAATAATAAATTTTAAAATCAAATAAAACTAATTTTTATTTTTATTCAATTAATATATATGGATTTTCTTCAAGTAAACACCAACTCAATTGATTAATAAAATTATAGCTTGAAGAAGTGTATTATTTGTTAAAACATATTTTTCTGCTAAAACATTAAGTTATGAATTTAAAAAAAATGAAGGTGGAAAACCCACTGCTGTTAATGTTACAACATTTTAGTCTTATGAAGTAACGGTCTAATAAATTACATACACAACTATTCTGCTAAGCATATCATCAAGTTAGGTGGCAAAGAATGTAAGCTTTTCATTTGTAACTAGACTTTAGTGTAATTTAATTAGGAGTGGAAATAACTTCAGCACTAAAGGACTTCTTAATTAATTCACTAGTGAAGCTTGCCCGAGGCTTGTATGCACACGGAGGAAGCTGCCTAGCCACCAAGGGGGCGCTTTTCTCTTCTGAATAATTACAGGATGCTCTCCTTTATTGTCTCTCATTAATGTCTCTACTTCAATACCACATTAAAATTGTAAATCATATTTACCATTCTTAATTTATCAGATTTTCCACCAAAACTAAACTTATCATCAGTGCCTGGGGTTTCGCAGAAAAAAGCATGAAATCAAATCATTTGAGGAACAAGAGAGTATACATCTCAATGGTATTAATTAGATTTTGGTATAAGCTGATGATCTGTTATTAATAGACAATGGCGACAAAATACTACAAACACATACGTTTTATTAAGTAACAGTATGAAAACGGGAGTAGTAGTAAATATTAATAAAACTAAATATATGATCTAATAACTAACTCACTGGTACTATCGAATCCGTAGCTTCATGGCCGCGCGGACATAAGCTCTCCATACATCCCTATCTTGAGCTAATGTTTTCCAATCATTCCCTGTATAATCTCCTTCTTCTTCCTTTATGCATGCAAGCTAACAGTTTGTTGCGTGTTCATTCACTACAGGTCCGGGGTATGGTGACGTCCTTCCATCATAGTTGTGGTCTTCCTAATGGCCTTTTCTGCTGAGGTGTCCAGTCACGTGCTTTCTTCACTAATCTACTGTTCTCCATTCTATCTATGCGATCGTTCCAATTTAGTCTTCTATCATTTATCCAGAGGTTTATAGGTTCAATTTCACATTCTTCTCTAATAACAGACCTCCGAATTTTCTCTCTCAGCGATTTTCTTACGATTTTCCTTAAAACTTTTATTTCGGTTGTTTCATTGATTTGTTTTGTTTTTTTTTTTGAGTTTCTGTTCGGCATTCACAACCATATGTTAGAACTGGTCTTATGACAAATTTGTAAATTCTTACTTTTGTATCTATTCTTAAATATTTACTTTTCCAAACAGTACTGTTTAAACATCCCGATATTTTGTTTGCATTATTTGCTTGATGGAGGATTTCATCTGTTATTCTGTTGTGTATAATCTACTTCCCTCAAATCATAGTTAATGTTATTCTCCCACCTCATTCTTGATCTACCAACTGGGCGTTTTCCCTCTGGTTTTCCTACAAGAAGCTTCCATGCACGTCTTTCATTCCCCATTCGTGCCACATGTCTTGTCCATCGCATTTAAGGAAACTGTTTTCGAAAGGTGGCCAAAATCGATCAGAACCATCCGGCTCTTAAAAGTGACTGGTCGGCAACCACCTATTTATCTCATTTAAGGTCGGTTCTTCAGGCGTATAGCCGACCGATATCGCCTAAATGAGAGTTAACGTCATCCCAGACGCTTCAATTCCGGGAGGATTATGCAAGCATAAATTCCCATGCTTTCATCTTGCCTTTTGCTAAGTCATGTGAATGTTGACTGACTGAATAAGGCGAAGTCTAGCTTCGCCCAGTGAGCTGCGTATATTAAAACCGACTAGGGCTCTTTGGCAGCTAAGTTGATAGTGGCTATCGTTATGGGGTAAGTTCACTTAACCTTGAGCCTATTTGGCGGCGCTAGTGTTGTGAATGTTGACAGTTTCGCTGCGTTTTTTTAAACCGTACCATATCATGTACGATGTCCGCCAAGTTCTGCTCTATGGTTTCCTCCGTACTATAGGTGGGACACCGTTTAAAGCATGTGCACTCAAGCTATACAGTAGTCTGAGTGTGTTCTTGGACTGATGGAACTTGCCATTGAGTCCCTCGGCTTGTTTGTGCCGGCTTTTTCTACCAGTTAATGCACTACTCTTCTTTCTGAGATGATAAATATTTAACTAGACTTGGAGTTGAACCACTAGTTGCATTATCCTCTGTCTGAGTATATACAGCTATATATTTTTTATTAGCAACTGGGGCTGACTGATTCGTTATTTTATCAGAAGTTGGAACAGCTGGCTCCACTGATTCTGATTTCTTTGTCTTTGACCGGGAAGCAAGAGAAGCAAGCTCTTTCTACTGCTGTTGGTGATAACGGATTATTTTCGGTTATTTGGTCCTTGGTTTTGTTTTTTATGTTATGCGTTGCGTTTTTTGTCGGCATCCTTCGGTATTTTTCACTTTGGGATAGCAAAGTGTAAAATACCAAGTGCTTGGCGGACTTTGGGCCCATCGACCAGGACTGCCGTGAACATGGGCAGCGGTCCTTTGGTCCTAGCAGATGTCATGTTAGGCATTTGTAGGACCCGGAACCCGAAACTTTCCACGTCTTCCTGGATATATGATGGGTCCATTGTTGGGTCGATACCTTTAATAACGATTCTCTGAGTCTTGAGACTTATTTGTGTCCCTCGGTGAATGGGACATTACGTTGCAGCAGCAGCCTTTTATAGGCTCGAGGTCTACCGTCGATCATAGCCTCACCCTTGTGCCGAGCATGGTTAGTTCACAAATGAATGTGCCATGCTCGCATTTGAACTCCTTGTTCAAGGCTGTCAATTGAGTCGAGTATTTTCGGCGTATTAACAGCTGTGAGGAGTTATTTACGCGCTGGCTCACCAACTCTTGAGTCTCCGAGTCCCCAGGCCTTTCTCCATTAGTAGGCGAACAGTCTGGAGGCAGGGAGACGAATAACGTGAGCTCTTCTGAGCGTGTTAGTGTAGGAAGTCGAATATATTCCTAATTTTTTTTAGTTTTACTTCTTTTTATAGTTTTTTGATTTCCTATTACGCAAGCGCTTCGGAATAGGTGCTTATGATATTATCCTGATGATAAGATATTCCATTCCTATTCGTTGGAGGGTTCTTAAAAGGTAGGGACATTTTTTTTGGATGACCGGTAAGGAGGTGCCCTGTCAAAAACCTTGGGTGAGAGGCCGAGCTTGGGGCAGATGCAAAAGACCTAGTGCCTTTTGAGGTACAGGAGCTAACCAGGAAAAAATGTAGGTGTAGAACCCTCGCCTGGAAAATAAGTCGTCAGACACGTTTTGCTATGTTGCAGGCGTTAGATGTCGCCTGCTGTATACTGCTGGCTATTGCCGGCGGAGGCGATGGCGTGGCTAAAGCCACGTTGTCACCCTGCCCTGCCGAGCTTGCCGCTGGGGTACCGTAGGCTGGCTGTCCGGCCGGTTACTGGACGCTCGAGACCGCGAGGCTGGAGTGCGCAGGACCCGATCATTGAGAAACTTCGAATAGAGGGAAAACTGAGTACAGTGACATCTAAAAAATTTCGGTCGTTTACGATGAACTACAATGAGCTAACTGGCTGTTAGAACTACCCCCCATAGACACAATGCTACTATTTACCAACAACATTCAAATAGAAGCCAAAATCACTGAAAATGCACTGAAAGTGCATGAAAAATTGATACGGCTACCTAACATACCTTACTGCCCTCAAGATCAATACACCCCCAGAAGATTAAAAACACAAGAAGGCATTATGCAACATGCAACAAAGAAAAAGAACATGCTTTATATCTCAACTAAATCTGGACAATTATCCCAATAGAAAACCCACTTGAAATTGTTAAAATAGAATTCAATCTCGACTTAACTCAAATTATTAACAAGTCAGAAACACCACCTGAAATCCTACGCTCCATTGCGCTAGAAACCATCTCAACCCGATACCCAGCAGAGAGTTGGTTACATGTCTATACTGATGGATCCAAAATCAGTTCAAATGGAAATACTGGATCTGGAGTCTACAGTGATCTGTTCGCAACATATATTTCACTTGGCATAGATTGTGTCCCTTTTGATGGAGAGATAGAAGCCATTCGAACAGCACTTTTCCACCTCACATGTAGACCAGAATCCTTCTCTAATGTTGTTATCCTATCAGATTCACAAGCAGCAATTAGTGCAATTGCAAACTATCTAACAGCGGCTTATAGCAAAGAAGTTGTAGAGTGCAGAAAGTTCATCAACGGCCTTATTTGCTTCCAAAAGCGAGTTGCACTACAATGGATACCATCACACTGTGGGATCGCAGGAAATGAAGCTGCAGATCTTCTTGCAAAACGAGGCACTCAAATTCTACAAGCACCCATGAAAGAAATTCCTTACCATAGATCTGCCACTGTTATCCACGCCAAGATAAAATCTGAATACCATCTGGCATTGTTAGAAAGGACCAAAGAAAGCCAATGGAGAAATACAATTGTTTCTGAAGTACCAGATTGGCCACGAAAAGAAACTGTCGCAAAATTTCGGATTGCAACAGGACATGACTGTCTCGCTACCGACCTTCATCGTCTGGGAATATTGAACAATCCTCTCTGTATGCTGTGCAGGACTGGTGCCAATATGGATTCTGCCCACCTACTCCACTGTTCTGCACTAACAACTTCTACACTCCATCAACGCTACTGGGAGGCAAGAGGGAAAATGATCTCCCTGCAAACCTCCTAATCTACTTAAAATTATTCTATTTATAATTTTATAGTGTTTTTATGTTATTGTTTCAATTGTGTATACTTATTGTAAATATGTTAATAAGGTCTGTCATTTGGGCGAATGATATGTATTTCAAGTGTCCTGCATTAAATAAATAAATAAATAACAATGAGCCAACTACAATGGTAGCGCTGTTTCGTAGTAACAGAATATGTAATTAAATAAAACAAATGCAAGGCACACGGCGTCGTGCACGGCGTGTTCACTCGGGATTATGGGAAATTAGCCATTTTGTAAATTTAAATTTTAATTGCTATCCTTTCGTTCTATGTAGACGGTACTGTAAAAATTATATACTATCGAAAGTTAAAATCATTACTTAGATTTTATTTTACTTTAATTTGTAAGTAAATTCAAGCTTGTTTACGTTTTTAATGTGAATCTATTTTCAAAGATAAACCTACTAGAAGTGATACAATTCTAAGATTTGTTAGGTTAGGAAGAATGATGTTAGTGTACAGCCATTTCCAATAAACATTTTAAAAATGTAACTTTATAATGGACTTCAGATATACGACATGGTTAATGTTCTTTAATAAATATTGTATAAAATATGTATGTGAGAATAAGGGGGTAGGTCAATTGTAAATATTTATTAAAAGAGCTCATAATGCACATTTTTTAATTTTAATAAACGAAAATAAATTAACATGTTTTATTTATTTCCATTTTTCCCTTCTGTTAAAATTAAAGAAAATCTTTAGGTCTGAGAGGCTGGATATAAATAATTCCATAATTTAAGATTAATTAATACGTTCTTTATTCCTATAAAAGTTCAATTTCATGATTATTCACCACATGGCGTTATATAATTATAATTCATAATTTTACCACCAGGCGTTGCTGAATTTCATATTAGTACCAGAAAAAAATCGAAACAATTTAGATGTCTTTAGTTGTTCTACACTAGCGCCGCTTATGGCATGTACGCGAAACTTGTTCACTCTCTTCTCTGGTACTCTGTGGACCCGATGACAGAGAACCTTCCTCTTCAGTAGCTGCTTCTCGACCTGATTCAAAATGGTTAACATCACCATCTATCGTGGGAACTGCTGAATGCGGCTCCAACATAGAGTTGAATGCGGCTACAGCGTCCCTTTTGGATGGTCTAATTAATTTAATTAGCCACCCGCGGGTTCCAATTTAGAAAGTGGGCCGAAAGATAAAATTAAAGTGTATATGAGTGTGTATGGTGTTGCTATCCATAGCAGTGGTGAGTTGGCGTATTAATGGAGGATGGTGAAGTTCGCACGCCTCTTGGGGGGAAGAGAAAGCCGCAGCTCCAGCCTCAGAAATTAAATCCTTCACAACAGCTTTCCCGGCTCGATACAGAAATGCATGAATTTACTGGTGGAAACTAGGGGACTACTCCGACATTTGCCTTGACGCTATGGAAACCACCGAAACCATTAGCAGAGCAGCTTGTCGAATAATAATTTTGTATTAAGTTTCCCAAATATTTGTTAATTTAATGTTGGTGATATAATTTTGTGATGTAGCCCTTTAATTTTGAATTTAGAAAAATTGTGGGGGATAAATTATATTGAATTTACTGATGGAAACTAGGGCCTACTCCGATATTTGTCTTAACGCTAAGGAAAACCATTGAAAACCTTAGCAGAGTAGGGTTGAATTTAATGAAAAATATGTCGACAGATGACCATAAATCGGTCGGGCCGTCCGGCTCTTAAGGTTCATAATCGGTGATTCAGTTCTTTGCGACTGGATGATCCGTCATGTCATGATGATTTTTTCATCAAATGTATTCTTATTCGAATTGTGACGGTAACTGGATACAGCTAGCTAGTATTCAATAAAAAGTCAATGGAACAATGGAATAAGACACAAGCTTCGTCTAGTGGACTATCGCTGGACGTAGTAGACAATGATGCAATACACTTGCACCAAGCTTGCACGCATTCATCTGTAGCGCAATAGCTGGTGTTGGTGGGGATAACATAGAGAAAACACTCTATGTGTTTCTCTATGGAGATAATGTGAATACGCAGATGGCTCCGTCAAACCGAATGCGATAAATGTCTGCTGGCTCGGCGGGAATTTTCAATTTTTATGTTCATGCTTAATTGATTTGAATGGAATTTGGGAAATATATTATTTTTTAATTTAAAATTAGTAATAAACTAATTACCCCAGCACTGCTGGAGTAGCTGGGGTTGAATGCACTACTCGAGGCCCGAAGATGTAGATACTCAGTGTGAGTGCGCATTTCTTTGTGTATACTTTTCGATACTTTAGTTGCATATTGAATTCGAATTTCTTCTCTTTGTCTATCCTATTACTCTATTATTCTTCCTCACTATGATGTTTTACACCCTGAATCCAAGTAGCATTTGTTATCCCTCTCTTCAACCTCTTGGGCAGCAGTCGTTCCACCACTTTCTTCGATAGCCGTTCTTCAGTCATTTTTTTACGTAGTTGTACCATTGCATTTTTTTATTGTATGTAATCCAATATACATTCTTTTACTCCCATTTAATTTTTATTATATTATTTCTAATTGTATCCCTTTTAATATTAAACCTGATCTTCTCTAAAACTCTATTTCCATAGATAATGAATTAGAATTTGTTTGAAATTTCAACTGTAAAATTATTGAGTTTCTGACCTTAATGTTGCCACGGTTCTTATTATTATTATTATTATTATTATTATTATTATTATTATTATTATTATTATTGTTATTATTTTAATACACAAGTGATCTTCTTGGTGATCAAATATTAAATATATATATATATATATATATACAGTCAATATGCCCATTTCACCAATTAATGTTTAAAAAGGTCAACAAGTTTCCACAGCCAAGCTGTCATTCTCAAGACCAGATATTGACTGAGTCTTGAGAATGGTCTTGAGAATGACAGCTTGGCTATGGAAACTTGTTGACCTTTTTAAACATTAATTGGTGAAATGGGCATATTGACTGTATATATATATATATATATATATTATTATTATTATTATTATTATTATTATTATTATTATTATTATTATTATTATTATTATTTTAAAGATCACACACACGCACGCACACACAAACGCACACGCACCACACACACACACACACACACATATATATATATATATATATATATATAGTTCACCGTTGTGGTCTAGAGCTAGCGTGCTGCCTTGTCACGCAGCGGGCCCGGGTTCGATCCCCGGTCGGGGCAGTTTTTCTGGGTGAGGTTTTTATCGGGGTTTTTCCTCACCTGTAAGACAAATGTCAGGAACATTTTAAGGCCCAAACGGTCCCCGAAATCATATGGCTATCATCATTATCATCATCCTTATCATTATCATCATCATCCTTCACCGGTGTGAAAAACAACGGGAAGCTACCACACCTACAATTCCCTAGTAAAGCTGCAAGCATAGCATGATAATGCTATAATTGCAGTGAAGGACCTGCCTTCGGGCAGAATTACTATGGATGGATATATATATATATATATATATATATATATATATACATATGATTTAAAAACATGGATTTGTTCTAAAAATAAACGTCGTCTGGAATTTAGCAGTTAAATTCTCAGCACTTTTTAAATCTTGAATTATGACATTTTATCTGACATAAAAAATTAATAACGATGTTGAAATCACGAAAATCTCATATTTAATGATTAAAACAAATCTCAATACCACATTTAAGCGTTTGTTTGCTCAAAGTATTGAAGTTATCCCAGCCTTAATCCCTCAATCTAGTAATATCAGGAATGTCGTGTTTTCTCTTTGTATTATTCAAACAAACTAGAACATTTAGCTTGCGGCATTTTCAAACTAAAAAGATGCTCAGTTCAAATGGAACAAACTTTATTCAACTTTTACTGTTGTCGTTGATATTTACTTTCATACGATTTTGTAGGCCTAGATGTTTGTTTCAATAACTAATTTAAAAGTCAGATGACGTGTTATTACTGTTTTCTATTTTGTTTACACGCTACGTATTGCATAGTGAACCAATCACAGTCGACGATCCCTCAAATATTCTGGAAATTAATATATATATATATATATATATATATATTTACCGATGCGCAATTGTTCAGGAATTGTCGAACATGACTGGCAAATATTTTTGATTTGAATGTCGTTCTATCAAAACATTGTTATATAACAATAAACTCGATTAAATAATCTAATATATAAAAGTGAACGTTTGTTTGTTTGTTTGTTCGTACTTTATCCGATTGTGATGGGGCTTTATGCAAAATGTTCAGGAGATTCCCGGGGTGAACATAGGCTATAAAAGAGTTGTGATACTCAATTCCTACACCCTTAAAAATCGCCCTCTGTAGTGGAAAACGTGAAAAAAGTAGCTTTTTAGACGCTTAAATGGCTTACACTGCCTAAACCATAACAAATACACAAAATTAATGTACACAGAATTGAATATCTCAAAAAGCTCTACAAAAAAGTCCGCGTCAGCATATGTTTATCTCTTACGGATAACTCTCAATAAGCACTTTGTCTATCATTGATGACAAGATCGAGACAAGTACGTAGATTCCTGTGCAAGATAACAGCACATGGCGGGTATTCTTTTACGGATAACCCACAATAACGAGTTTTGTATTTTAGCAAATTTATGCCAAGAAGTTCGAGATAAGTAGATTCCCGGGCAACACCGGGTAATCAGCACGGGGAATCTTAAAATAATTACGATATACATTTATAATCGTTTTTTACTTTACTTCTTCAACTAATCATAAGAAGTACATTAATTTTTGTCTTTCAGTTCATTTGTGCCAAGAAGATCGGGATGAGTAGATTCCCGGATAACGACGGGTAAACAGCACGGGGTATCTAAAAATAATTACGATATAAATATTTCCTTTCACTTATTTCACTAAACATAGAACACATTAATTTTCGTATTTCAGCTCATTTATGTGAAGAATATCGGGATAAGTAGATTCCCGGGCAACGCTCGGTAATCAGCACGGGGTATCTAAAAATATCAATTTATAATTATTTTTCCATTTACTGATTCAACTAAACATAAAAACACATTAATTTTCATTTATATAGGCATAGCAGCGCACGCCGGGTATAGCTAGTATTATATAAAAAAAAAGTAACTCAGTAGACCACTGTTTATGCTCCTTACCTCTGGTCATGTGGGTCGCGGGTTCTAATTCAGACGGGGTCAGTGGGTTTTTTAAAATGGAAAAATCCAAGGAGGAAGTCCTCCGGGAGGGACCTTAAGCTGTAGGACCATAGTCTGAAGCTTTTCAAGCTCATAAAAAAACCTTAAGTCTGAACAAAGAGGCCTCTAAGTAAAATTTACCGACCTTTACATCCTAGTAATACCTTTTTTTATTTACATATATGCTACAACCCGTGTTTCACCAATGGTATATCACGGGATATTTGCAGTTTTACAATTGTTCAATTATTGTTCTAGTTGTTCTTTGTAGTTGACGGAAGATCCTCGTAAGAAATTCTGCAACGTTGACTGTGTTAAAATGGAACTTCAGAACATTTGGCGGAGTAGCAATTTGTAGTATAGCTGGTCGATCTCTGGAGAACATGTTGCTTTCAGTCATCAGATGGTGGGCTGTCTGCAGTGACTTTTCTGGGCAGTTGCAGTAAGGTGAAGCAGTTTTGTTCATTTTGTGTAGGTAGGATTTAAATAGTCCATGGTTGGTGAGAAATTGTGTGGTTATATAGTTAGGCCATAGGGATAGGGACAGTCTATAGGCTATGTTGGAGATGAACATTTTGGTATGGAAGGCGTCATTTGATTTGGTGTAAATTAAATTCCAGATTGTTTCATAGTATTCTTTTAATAACTGCTTACCTCGTGTTATAGGGATGGAGTTACAGTCAATAGTAGTTTTGTAGCTTACTTCCCTACTAGATGCTTCATTGGGTCGGTATGTTGACCGCATACTATTCTTGACATATGTAGGGAAATAAGCGTAACTAATTTAACTTCATCTAGTAACTTAACAAAAGAGAGGCTAAGGTCCAACATTGGGCTATTACGCTATTGTAGATAGATGGATATTTCCATTTTATTAATATTCTTTATTGAAAATGCATTAATTAAATAGTATTTTAAAATGCCTCGCGAGTTTTAATCTCCTTCAAAATTCACTCCCGTCGCTATGTTCCAGTCGTGAGTTATCGACAAGATTAAAACTATTGTGGTACCGTCTTTGATAGCAGTTTATATGGGGACGAGAGAACTAATCAAATGAGAAGCTGTTAGATATGCGAAGACACAAATTATTAAGAAATAGTAGTAAGAAAGTTTGGAAGCATAATCGATAGAAATCCGGTAGAAAAAAAAGATGTAAGTGAAATCCTAAAAAAAAAAAAAAGAAATGACAACATGATGTTATAACTAACTAATTAACTCACAGGCACTATCGAAGCCGTAGGGTCACGGCCGCGCTGACATAAGCTCTCCATACATCCCTATCCTGATCTAATGTTTTCCAATCATTCCCTGTATAACCTAATTCCTTCAAATCATAGTGAATATTATTCTCCCACCTCATTCTTAGTCTACCAACTGGGCGTTTTCCCTCCGGTTTTCGTACAAGAAACTTCCATGCACGTCTTTCATTCCCCCCATTCGTGCCACATGTCCTGACCATCGTGATCTACTCAGAATTAATTACTAGTTCCTTCAGGCGAATATATAAAAAAAAAACTTATTGACGTTCAGTTACAATGATAAAAGGCATAACACTCTTGAGCTTTCCTTCTGATGACTCTCTCTTAATTCTCGGGGACTAAATTTAAGCAAATTAGGTTAAGTTTTGTTGTAAGCCCATGTTTTCCCTTAAAAGAGATTTAGGCGCTCGCCCCTACAGGGAAGTATTTGAACCATATTCATTTAGTTACACTTGTTTTCGTATAGATGTCACTTTAGTGGTCCGTGGTCAGCGTTCCGCTTCATACTGACATCTAGGAAACCAAGGTAGTACTAGGACGGGAAAATTCGGTAAATTTTGCTTAGAGGCATTTTCATTCAGGCTTAAGAATCTTTTACGAGCCTGAAAATCTTCAAACTCGGGACCCACGGCTTAAAGTCCATTTCGGAGGACTTGCTCCTTGGATTTTTCCATCCTAAAAAATCCATCTACCCCGGCCAGGTTTGAACCCTCGACCCTCGGGCCCAGAGGCAAGGAGCATAACCACTAGTCCACCGCGGCCGATTTAAGTTTTTTTAACATATAAACCTAGAGGAGTTCTTTATTGTTGGAAAGTCTGAAAATAACTAATTCACTGATACCATCTAATCCGGAGGTACATAGCGGCGCGGAGCGGGCATTTTTTCTGAGCTAATATTTTCTAATCACTTCCTGTATAATTATCCTTCCCAAATCTTGAATAATGATATTCTCCACCTCATTCTTTTTATATTTACTGAGCTTTCCTTCTTTTTTTACTACAGAACTTTTCCATGGCTTTTTTTTTCCTTCGTGTCACATGTCCTGCTCATCGCGATTTACGAGATCGTTCCACAAAGATCGGGAAGCTTAAAATGGAACTACTTATTCTTTAGGTATTTCTCAATTACATAGCAATTATAACTCTAATTAAATTAGCAGAAATGAAGTTGAATGACTTCCTTGTTTTTTATAAATTCCAAACTAGTTGAATACAATAATTAAAATTTAACTGCATTTCAGTGAAATCTGTTAATTAATTCTGTGAAGAAATAATAACAGCAAGAATTTAATTTTAAAATGGAGTTGCAATTAAAACGAATACATTAGAATGAGTGATAATATTTCAAGCAAGTATTATTAAAATGTAATAGAAAAATAGCAAAGGAAAACTGTGTTCAATTTCAAATCACCGTCAGATCAATTCTCACTGATCTTTATCAGAAACGAGATGTTCACGTGTTAAAAACGGTAGAAAACCCATAAATGTCCACCGCTGTGGTCTCGAGGTAGTGTGCTGCCTTGTCACGCAGCGGGCCTGGGATCGATCCACGGTCGGGGCAGTTTTTCTGGGTGAGGTTTTTATCGGGGTTTTTCCTCACATGTAAGACAAATGTCAGGAAAACTTTAAGGCCCAAACTGTCCCCGAAATCATATAGCCATCATCCTTATCATTATTATCATCATCATCCTTCACCGATGTGGAAAGCAATGGGAAGCTACCACACTTACAATTCCCTAGTAAAGCTGCAAGCATAGCATGAAGGACCTGCCTTCGGGCAGAATTACTATGGATGGATGGAACCCATAAATTTGCAATATATCCCATAATATACTTGGGTTTCATTACTGTGATAGCTTTTATAAATCAATATAAAAATGAACCAGTCAAATTACGTCAATTTGTGTCGAACTGCATAATACGGTAATAACTAGGGAGCGAATTTTTATGTAATAAAACATAAGGTTGCAATGCAGATGGTATATACGATGGTATATATCGTATTATTCAACTGTTTGTGTGAAACAAGATAAAAGACAGTCAAAGTCTAACTTCTCATTATACTATTCAACCGTTTGTGTGTGGAACTAAAACAAAAGACAGTCATAGTCCTAAGCCTAACTTCTCATTATACTATTGCAATCTTAACTTTTAGAACATAAAAATCCGCTTCCTATAAATAACTTACAGTTTCATACGATTTTGTACTCTCTGCAGTCCGACACATTTAAATAACTGGCATGAGAAATTAGTGTTTCATCTATTTAATAGTTAAATTATTTAATATAATTTTAGTCCAATGTCACCAGACTGTCGCGGTCCCGGTAAGTAGCCTACTCCTGTCGAAAAGCACAAAGGGGTTATCAAGCTTAATGCCCCCATATAACGGAAAAATATCTATCAACAATACCAAATGCGTTCTCAACATAACTGAAATACGGAGGGGATTTTCAATTTAATGAAGGCAACTGGTGCACAATCTAGCAATTAAAATTTGTCCCTTCTAGTCCCGCGATTGAAAATTTATCAATTAAAATGTACAACCCTGCCGGATATCGAACACAAGGAAATTAAACATAGGCTCAATTCTGGAAACGCGTGCTATTATGCATTACAGAGACTCTTGACTTCCCAACTCTTTTCAAAAAACGTTAAACTGAAAATATATAAAACTATTATTCTACCAGTTATATTATATGATGCGAAACATGGACTCTTACTTTAAGGGAGGAAAGGAAATTACGAGTATTTGAGAATAAAGTTCTTAGGAATTTTTTTTTATATATGTATTTGGGAAAGGATGTGGATGACCTCATACTTGAACCAGGGAAAATAAAAAAGTGTGAATTTTTTAAATATCTTGGGTCAATAATTACAAGTTTTGGTACCTGTGAGAGAGATTTACAGACTAAAGTTGCAATGGCAAAAAATGCAACTAAGACATTACATGGAATAATTTGGAATAAAAATATTACAAAGGAAACTAAAATGAAAATTTATAAGAGCATAATACAGAATATTTTGTCATATGGAAGTGAAACTTGGTCTTTGACGGAATTACAAAAGAACAAAATTAGAACAGTTGAATTTGATTATTTTAGAAGAAGCCTCCAAAAAACAAGACAGGATAAAATAAGAAATGAATTCCTTTGGAGAGAAATGAATGTCACCACATCTATTGTTAAGAGGATTGAAAATCAAACACTTAAATGGTATGGCCATGTACAAAGAATGGAAAATGAAAGATGGCCAAAAAATATATACCAATGGTCACCCCCTGGAAGAAATAAACGTGGCAGACCAAGATGGAAATGGAAAACCTACGTCAGAACTTTAATGGATGATCGGAATTTGGAAGAGGGAGATTTGAATGATAGAGATAAATGGAAACTGAAGACGGCAAACCTATAAGTGGGGGAAAGCCGAAGAAGAAGGAACATTTTTGGACCAAAGAGAGATGGACAGGTTAATGGATAAGACTACATAACAATGAATTACATGGTCTTTATAGGAAGCCAGATATAATGAGAACAGTTAAGTCTCGTAAACTGCAACGGGCAGGACATGTGGCACGAATGGGGAATGAAAGATGTGCATGGAAGCTTCTTGTAGGAAAACCAGAGGGAAAACGCCCAGTTGGTAGACCAAGAATAAGGTGGGAGAATAACATTAACTATGATTTGAGGGAAGTAGATTATACAGGGGATGATTGAAAAACATTGGCTCAGGATAGGGATATATGGAGAGCTTATGCCCGCGTGGCCATGAAGCTACGGGTTCGATAGTGCCAGTGAGTTAGTTAGTTAGCCAGATATCGAACCTGGTCTCGCTGGTCAGAAACAGGTATGCTACCACTTGAGCCAGCATGGCGGAGAGAGAGCACAAAAAGTGCTTTTTTACACGTTTGGTCTTGATTCTCTTCTTAAACCTGACGATCCTAACCTCCAGATTGAAAAATTTGCATTTTTACTCTGTGCTTGATTATAAGTTGAATTTGATAAGTATTCGAAGTTGAGGTTGCCACCTTTACGATAGCGCCGGGACGACTGGACTTAGTGGTGCCGCATGAGGGAAATAGACTGGTCGAAGTGAATCAGGAAAATGAACTTTAAAACACGCAGAAATTCCAATCAACATATACGAGCTTCCTCAATGTGTGCAATATGTTATCAAAATGCGTGGGAGATACAAATGCAGTATTTACGTCCTACGTAGCCCTCACCTAGCTCCTACATAATTCAATTTACTTTAAAAGTACACAGTCTCTTCTATTATATACTATATAAAAAGGACGAGGAAAAGTTAGTTAATTCTAAATGTAACGTTTTATACAGAGTGTCCCAAAAACACCGACAAAGCTTGGTATGAATACTTCTAAAATTCTTTGTCAATCAGCGTTGAGGTTATGTAGTAAAAATGTTGAAATATTAAAATAAGTATCTGTCATATTATATTATATACAACTTTCCTCATTAGAGGATTGCCTCAAGGACAACGTGATAAAGATAATTATTTTTTTGAATTTATGAAATACATTTTGTAAATACATTAAAAAAATCAAATTGTAGGTCTAATTGAAGTATACATACTACAAAGTAGAAGTAAATTAAATTAAATTAAATTAAACTAAATTAAATTTCTGTTTAAGAAGCTTCGTCAAGTGGTTAAAACCATATAGGCCTTTCAGAAACATGGTTTTAACTACCGGTACTTGAAGTTTGTAAACAGAAAATCATTTTAGTTGAGGATGACTGATATACCAGGTACTTTTTCTTCTTCACTTCACGGGCTGGCAAATTGCCTGTTCCACCTCACAGTTGTTCTGTCCGTCTTTTCGCTGGCCTCCTATGTTCCTTGAATATCTTGGCTTGAAGTTAAATGCTGCTTTTGGTAATCTTGTTACATTCATTCCTTCTATATGTTTAAACCGTATCCATATATTAGAAAGGAGGAAGAGAGGAAGACCGAATAAAACTTGGATTGAAGGGGTACCAGCAGCTATGAATATCAGAGGATTGGAGGAAGATCAATGGCTGGACAGAGAGTAATGGCGTTTGGTTTCCGGAAGACGGCGGCAGCTGCCATAATATCGGATGATGATGATGATGATATCTATATTATTTGATATTTTCATTCAGTGGATATATATTTAACCTATTTAATATTTTATTAACGCTTATTGTATATCTGGCATAACTTGGCAAAGAGAGAGATGGGTGTATAAGGGTAGATCCTTAACCGCTTTCGGCCAGTTACAAAATAAATAACCCACACTGGTGTCAGTTTTCGTCTTCCCCCTTTACCCTTACAACATCTGATGAAGAAAAGCCGACAAAACTGATGCGAGTAAGAGAGGTGAGCACAGCTGTCTCTTTCTACAAATTTCTTGCAAAGTTAAACCAGACGAGGTATAGTATGTTGTGCAGGTCGGCAAACTGATCATTTTTAAAGACAGTACCCTCTCCGGAAACCCACCCACGGTTCGAGCGCTGTAGATAATCGAAATATCCTTTCCACGTGTCAATACACGGAACACGTGGGCTGCACATCGAGTAGTTTACATTACAACGGGAATCAAAGTCTGTAGCTCCTACATCAATGCGGAAGCTACATCATCGGTGCTGATGACCCAATAACTGCGGTTATATTGTGTGGAAATAAACGTAACTAAAGCACTTCGGTCAATAAACTCTCGCTAGGGAGTATCCATGTCACACACGCGGGACGTAACAATAATGATAATATATATATATTTTTTATTATTTTTATTATTTATTTATTTTTTTATTTCAGGATTGTTTCTGTTATTTACACAGGTATCCTCAACCAAAATATACAATTTTTTTTTTCTTCCACGCTTTCCGGTCTTGCGTGTCTGCTTCTGTCATATTTCTCTTCTTCATGTTGTCTTAAATTCCCTTTATCCATGTTGGCTTTGGTCTACCACGTTTCCCTTCTCTAGGAGGTATTCATTTCAATACTTCTTTGTTTGTTTCTGTGCCTCTTCTTCTCATTATATGTTGATACCATAATAATAATAATAATAATAATAATAATAATAATAATAATAATAATAATAATAATAATAATAATAATAATAATAATGATAATAATAATAATAATAATAATAATAATAATATCAATAATAATAATAATTTTATTAAGAATATTCCACGCTATAGTGCTTGTCCTTCAACTCTAAGTGATTTGTCGCCAGAGGTTCCTGTATAAAGCATTTTCTTCCCTCAAATCTCTAGCTTCCATACTTCTCCTGACTCCATCTATCCAACGTTTTCTAGATCTGCCTCTTCCACTTCTACCATTAGCTTTCCAATCAAGGATCTTATTTATTATTCTGTCTTCTTCCATTCTTATGAAGTGTCCATACAATTTCAAACTTTTTCTTCCATTTCTTTATAATAATAATAATAATAATAATAATAATAATAATAATAATAATAATAATAATAATAATAATAATAATAATAATAATAATAATAATAATAATAATAATAATAATAATAATAATAATAATACTAGCAGCAGCTTTATTTTATGTGACAATGTTAAGGCCTTAAGGCCTTGTCTACCACTCAACCAGATTAGAGAAAAATACAAAATTTATTCTTACATCTAAATCACATTAAACAAAATTATTACATGGAATATCTACAATATAACTATTATTTACAATATATTTCGATTTACTCTAGATTTAACGAATGAAATATAAAATGTACAATATAGAAAAATAAAAAATACTATTAATAACATACAATAAATATTGTTCTCGAGAAAATTAATTATTTAACAACAAGTAATTGTATAAGCGTGACTTAAAAGTGTTATGAGTTACTACTACTAAAAATTACTGGTATGTTTAATTTGGTCCTATGGAGTAGGAACATCTTCAACGAATTTAACTGGATTAAATTATTTATTCACAGCATATTATTACACGGTGCAGACACGTAAGCAGTCAACGAATAAAATAAAAAAAAATGACAAGTACTCAAATGGATTTTTAAAAGATGATAATCTAAGAAATCGAAAATAATAAGAATAAATAATACAGAGAAATGAAGAGTAAGGAAATGGAAAAAGATAATTATAGCAGCGGAAAAAAAACTGCGATAGTACGGATATATATATATATATATATATATATATATGTATGGAATATATGTATGGAAAATGGAGAGGGAATGGGACCGTACATGGATGGGAAATGAATGGAAGAAGACAACGTGGTAACCAAAGAATGTGTGGCGGAACAGTACTGAATATTCTGTGAAAAAAATTAATTCGTCTGAAGAATATAACACACATTATAAATATTTGGAGAAATAAAATAAAATAACGTGATCTCACTACAGGCCTCAGGAGACCCTTGGGATAGTAGGAGCCGAATGTGTCGATGGGAATTGCTGAATGCGGCTACAACAAAATGTTGAATGCGGCTACAACGTCCCTTTTGGATGGTCTAATTATTTTAATTAGCCACCTGCGGGTTCCAAGGGTTTCGCCTTTTTGCACCGCTAATTTTGAAAAAATGGGCCGAAAAATTATTAAAATAGTGTGTAATAAGAGTGAATAACCATGACAGCATGTGTTAAATTGATGTTATTCAGAGTAGTGAGCAGCTGTAATATCAATGACGATGTGATGATTATGATGTAAAGACGTATTTTAAGCCTCAAAGAAACGAAGTTGGTCCCCACGCAGTTTCGTGTTAATTTAATGTGTGTTATTTTGATGTTGAAAGTGTGTTCTAAGTTAGTTAAGATGAATTGGATGATACCGGTCACCCATCCAGCTACAATGGATGGTCATCCATCCAGCAGCCGGGAGGGTCACCCATCCCTTCGGCAGCCGGTGTTAATTATCATCGAGGGTCCGGATCCTAGGCTGGCGGGTGTTGCCAGTGGTGTTGAGGGCTAGTGTTTGTCCGGTGATAGACTGCTCCTATAGACTTGTACTCTGCTTGCCGACGACGGTGCAGTTTTTGACGCCCTGTTTTGATGTAGGAAGGTCCACAATTTTTCCAACTACTTATTTTTTTAATAAGAATTAACTTGCCACCACAAGGCTGAGGTTATATGAACCACAACCATAAACTGCTAGCCCAAAAGGAATTAGCTGCCAGGAAACCCTATATAGGGTACAGTATGCGGCACAGGGACGGTGCTAGTCACCATCAACTAGAAGAAAGAAGAAGAAATGGACTTGTAAAATTTTCTGTGAGTTTCCAGAGTCAAGGACCTCCTGGAAAATAATTGACTTTGAAAAAAATGTAGGTTTATTGGTCTTGGATGCTGAGTGGCGGCCAGCGGGCCTGCGTTGAGGGGTCCTTCATTCCCCGTGGAATGATAAGGACTTTGAAAATTTTTTAGAGATGTTATTCCACAGGTCTAGACCGAGACCTGGGATGATGAGTGTGGCGGGTGCCGGGCCTGAGTTGTGGGGTTCCCCATTCCCGGTGAATGAAGGACTTACGTTAATTTGACTAGGTGTAATTTTAGGACTTGTTTTAATTTCCGAGCCATTTTGAACGACGCGTGCGCTTTACCGTGGCTTCGGAAATGTGTTACCGGCCAAGAGTAGGGGATTAAGTATCCTACCTTTTAAAACAGTCGGCACGAGATCTTAGCCGGGTATCAGTCCTGCGTGACGGCCATCTTTACCCAATGAACACGCGTCTGACACTCATTTCCGTTTGAGGCTGATTTGTCCCCAGAGGATTTATGCTAGTTTAAAAATCCTGACTCACCGGGATTCGAACCTCTGATCTTTGGGACTCGAACCCCTAACCTTTTCACTTGTAGAGTATTGCCTTAACTGTGTTCCCATTTAGAGAAATAATTATATATATATATTATAGCAGGATTTTAATATCATAATAAATATGGAAGTTAAAGTTAATAATTTTATACTTTAAAATTCTTTTAATATTTAAATATAACTTCAATAAAGAAAAACATCAAAATAATTCATTGTGTTCATTGTTAAATAAAAATGTCTCAGTACATTAAAGAAATTGTATTACGTAAGTCTTTCTAAACAATGCTTTTAAAATTGTTTTAAGTCACTGATGTCAGAATTACAAAGCTTTCTGTTATAACTGTAATAAGAACACCTGCTAAACTTAATATTTTTAAATAAAAGTATACTAAATTCTGATTGGAAGTTGAAACAATTAACTTTTTGATTTAACAAATCAAATTTAAACATTATATTAACCAATAGAATTTAAATATAACATCATGTGATGTAATAATGTTCTTTAAAATTATAAAAGAATTACCTAGTCATGCTGCATACAACTTTCAACAAACATAGAAGCAATAAGAGTTCTCCTGTTAAAATGTGATATTTAATACAAGAAGAATAGTTGATTCAAGAAAAGTAAATAATTTATTTTGACAGTGAAGAATAATACCACTTAAATTTACTTAATCTGCTGGGAACCTACAAAATGAATAAATTTATAATTATTTCTACAAGAATCAGTTATTAGTGATTTTAAAGTGTTTTCCTATCCTGTGTACCAACTTCAGACCTTGAGAAGAGATTCCAGCTCTACCGAAAATTAAATCCAACCTGAACCAGTAATTCTTTTTGAGACACCAATCCTTCAAAATGTTACTACAACATCGGGCATGAAGAGAGTTAGCTGCTTCAAAACATCGCCACAACATGGGAAAAGAATTACTTCTCCAAAATGTCGCCACAACGTGGGGCATAATGAAGATCTTACTATCTTACTTCTTCAATATATAATAATGTATAGCGCAAAATGTGCAAAGATTAGTTAATCTATATTAGTTTATCTGTCCATATAGAATCCTGTCAGAGATTGTCCTCTATTTTTGCACTTTAGCACACGGTATCTCTCACATAACATGCCGCATCGCTCGCACACGCATTCTGGTTCCGGGTCATGAAACTGTTTCGTTTTGCACAGTCTGTGATGGAAGCAGTGTACTGCTATCCGGGTCACTAGGTGTCGTAGTTCGTAGTTCGGCTTCTTCCAGTCTTCTGAGATCATGGCATCGGTATTGTAGAAATCGGTCCAAATGGATTATTTTTTCAGCTGCAGCTCTCTTAGTTCAGTATTATAGCTCGCTGTAGATGGCAGGAACAGTTTCAATCGGAGCTCTTCTATGAGAAATAGCTCCTTTGTTAGTTCATAGACCGTGCGGGAGGGTGCGAACTTTGACAGACCCGCTGCCTTTTTCAAATATATGGATTTCACTTTTTCCAGGAGTCTAAAGCTGTTGGCGTCCAGATGATCCCATATCAGTTGAAGACCGTATGTGGCTATGGGTACAATCTTGGTGTGGAAGAGTTTTATTGCTGCTTCCATGGAAATCTTGGTTATGTCTTTTATCTCGTGCATGACTTTGATTGCTTGGCTCGTCCTGTCCGATATATGCAGGTTGAAGGAGTTTCCCTTAGGCTGGAGAGTGATACCTAGGTATTTGAAACTGTTGACTGTGGACAGCGCTCGGGTATTCAGCATAACCTTGTCCTTTCCCGCTAGTCTGCCTCCTCTCCTGAAGGTCATATGAACAGTTTTGTCCTCGTTTAATTTCAGGTCGTTTTCATCTGCCCATTTTGCAAGTCGGTTGAAATTGTCTTGCAGTGTCTCGCAGCACGGGGATGTCAGGGCCATGTCGCCCGCATACATGTAGAGCTTGGCATTTCCCTCCAGGATCTGTGTGACGTCAGCTGTGGCGATCGAGAATAGAAGTGGGCTCAGGGGGTCGCCTTGTAGGACACCGGTCGTCTGTGATATTTGCTTTGAGACGGAGGTCCCGTCCTGGACGGACACCTCGTTCCGGGCTAGAATATCTCTTATTGTGGCCGTCAGGAAATGTTCTCGTCCGATTAGGCATTCCAGTTTTGCCACTAGCAGTTTTCTGTTGACAGTGTCGAATGCTTTGGAGAAATCAATAAATATTACGTACAGTTTTCCCCTTGGCACTCTCAGTGCCTCCTCTACATCCTGTAGTAGGCAGTTTACAGCGTGCAGTGCTGATCTCCCTCTTCGAAATCCAAACTGTTGGTCTGGGATATGGTGATCTGTTAGTGTGGTCAGACGTTTTGTTAGGATGCCTGTCATAATCTTGAATAGTGTACATTCAAGAGCGATCCCTCTATAGGTATTCGGGTCCCCCACGTTGCCTTTGCCCTTATATAACATTTTGATGTCTGACCTTCGCCAACCCTCCGGTATCCTCCTTCTCTTCAGACATTCGTTTTTCAAGGATGCCCAGGTCTCTTTTAGCAATGGTAAAGCCGTCTTGAGGTGTTCATTAAATATTAGGTCCGGTCCACAGGCTTTCCCGTTTCGCGAGTTTTTGATCGCCTCCTCTATTTCTTCTACTGTGATGGGCTCGAAATGTGTTGTTCTTTCCTCTTGGAGATGGATGACTCTCGAGGGTCTTGTATCGTTCGATTGTAGGACTTCCCTCATGTGGTTTTCCCAAATCTCCATAGGAATGTCTCTGGGAAAGATGGGCTTCCTGGGTTGGAGAATCTTATATGGGTGCCGCTCTGCTTCCTCGATCCTCTTCTTGTCTTGATCTTCCTGGAATTCTTGTTTTCTCCTCTTTAACAAATCTTTATAGCCCCTGCGAGCTTGAGCATATAATCTCAGGTTTTCTGGTGTCGAGTTTTCTCTAGTAACCTGTAGTCTGGTTAGTGTGAGTTTTCTTGCCATGTAGCATTCTGTGTTGAACCATGGTCGGCCTCTCCTCTTGTGCGGTTTGAAGAATATTATGCTTTTCTCCATTATTTGGGTCATCTCGTCTAGCGCGTCGTCTATCTTCCCGTCTGTGGCTAGATCTGTGATCCTAGCGATGTTCTCGTAGTTAAGTTTTGTAAGATCCAGTTTCCTGGTTGGTCTCGGTATTAATGACTTTTGTCTAGCCGTGTGGGACTCCAGCACAAAAGTACATATATACACACACATTCGTATATCGATTTCAATGTTTTGGGAAGCCGCTGAAATGAAAATTTCAACATCCGTAAAAGGATGTCCACGCATGGATAGATTACACAATGAATCAATAAGAAATTAACTGGAGATATTTTCAATAGTCGATAAACTAGAAGAGCACAAATACCAATGGAAAGAACATTTAGACGGAATGGACAATACAAGATTACCCAAAAAGATCAACACTTACAAACCTCATGGAAAAAAGACCTTTGAGACGGCCAAGGAAACGATGGACTTGAGACCGGAACAGGTCGCATTGACCTAATCCTGGAAAGGAAGAAGAAGAAGAAAAATGTTTTGGGGTTAAGTTCTTTGCCTATGGTCCCATGGTCCCGAAGGCGGTGGGTTCAAATTCGGCCCGTCAATGGATTTTTAGGATGAAAACCCCAAGGGACAGGTCCTCCGAGAGGGATTTCAATCCGTTTATTACGAATCTGAAAGTTTTCGGGTTCGTAAAGGAGCTTAAAGTTTAATTATAGCCTTTCAGCAAGATTTAATCGATCTTTCTCATTCAAGTAATAATTTAGTTAGCTGCTAGGTGTCTCTTTTAGGCAATGACCTAACCGATTGTTACTTGATGACATGTGTAGGGAAATAAGCGTAACTACTTAGCTTGGTAATAAATTCCCATAAGAGACTATCCTTGTTCAACATGGTGATGTAAGGGAATAGACATATAGGCCCAATGTATATAAGACAAATTGTTTTGTTGAATATAAACCTTTTAATTAAAAAAATATGATATGCATAGTTTAGGTTTATAATATAAAATTATATACCTAGTCCACCGTTGTGGTCTCGAGCTGCCTTGTCACGCAGCGGGCCCGGGTTCCATTTCTGGTCGGGACAGGCTCCTGAGTGAGGTTTTTCTCGGGGTTTTTTCTCTCCTGTACAACAAATGTCAGGAAGCATTGGGCCAAACGGTCCCCGAAAATCATCCGGCCATCATTATCATCCTTATTATTATCATCATCATCATCCTTCACCGGTGTGGAAAGCAACGGGAAGCTACCACACCTATAATTCCCTAGTAAAGCTGCAAAGCATAGCAAGAAAATGCTATGATTGCAGTGAAATACCTGCCGTCGGGCAGAATTACTGTGGATGGATTATATACCTTTTAGGTCCGTCTCCTCAACCGTTGAAACATGAAGTTACTGTAGGTAACCGTAAAAGGTATATAATTTTACATTATAATTCTAAACTGTGAATAACACCTCAACGGAATTTATAATGAATCTTAATATATATATGCACTGAGCTACAAGCCAGAAGGTCGAGGGTTCAAGTCCCGGTGGGGTCAGGATTTTTAAACTGTCCCAAACCTTCTGGCGGCACTATGGCCCTGGGGTCGACTCAGCCTCTAACGGAAATGAGTACCAGACGCTTGTTCTGGGGTAAAGGCGGCCGTCACTCAGGACTGACAACCCGGCTGACATCAAGTGCTGATTGTCTAGAAATAGTGGGAGCCTTAACCTCCCACTACCCCAAGGGCCTCCTGAGGCCTGTAGTGGGAATACTTTTACTTATATATATATATATATATATATATGTATATATATATATATATATATATATAATTTTGTTAAAACAATCATATGGTGTTATAACTTATGTATTAGATCTTTGATCCAGTTTGTACACTAACAAAAAACCCTCTCCTTCCTGTAAAAAGTTAGCGGGAGTCAAGATTTGTTTTCAACGTGTGTTTGTATATAACATCTGATATCCATGCATATTCTGTATGTATTTTATTTTTTCCACTCAATTCAGTGAAGTTGGAATTCTTACTTTCTCGCATGATGTTATAAACATCAATTTGCTATTCACCACTAACTTTTCAATTTGCAGGTACATAGAAACAAGTATTTCGAGAAAGTAGACAACTTGAAAATATGTTGGCTATACGTTCATATGTCATGTATTCATTTTTTATTATTGAATAACATTTTAAACTTTTCCAAGTAATAATATTTGATACACCAGTTAGTTTTCCACAATTATCAAATTTTACATCCTGTTAATTTGTTTTATTTTTCGTGCTTTGTATAATTTCTCATCTTGTAGGATTTACACCTCAATATCATAGTAACCGGAGCAAATAGTAGTCCAATAAAACAATCGTCATATGATCCAACAATCTTCTGCATCTATTGTCACATATTTAAGTTTCAGGACAATAACTATTACTATGGTTCTACAGCGCCAACACACACTCTATTGAACAACACCAAGAAATTGGGACTGAAAGTATACATCAGTAAAACTAAATATATGTTCACACATAGAAATACGTTATATAATGCAAATGGACAACTAATGAGAAATGAAGGAAATTTTGAAGAAGTGGCTGATTTAAAGTATCTAGGAACAATAATTACAAATAGAATGAGACACACAAAGAAATTAAACATAGGCTCAATTCTGGAAATGCGTGCTATTATGCATTACAGGGTCTCTTGTCGTCCAAACTCCTTTCAAAAATGTTAAACTGAAAATATATAAAACTATTATTCTCCCAGTTATATTATATGGATGCGAAACATGGACTCTTACTTTAGGGAGATAAGAAGACTATGAGTATTTGAGAATAAAGTTCAAAGGAAAATTTTTGGTTCAAAAAGAGATGAACAGACGGGTGAATGGAGAAAACTACATAATAGTGAGCTATATGATATGTATAGGAAGTCAGATATAATAAGATCAGTTAAGTCTCATAGGCTGCGATGAGCAGGAATGGGGAATGAAAGACGTGAATGGAAGCTTCTTATAGAAAAAACAGAGGGAAAACGCCCAGTTGGTAGACCAAGAATGAGGTGGGAGAATAACATTAACTATGATTTGAGGGAAGTAGGTTATACAGGGTACAGGGAACGATTGGAAAACATTAGCTCAGTATAGGGGTGTATGGAGAGCTTATGTCCGCGCGGCCATGAACCTACGGATTCGATAGTGCCAGTGAGTTAGTTAGTTAGTTCTTCCTCGTATCTCTATGGTCTCATTGATAGTGGTAGTTGTACTTATTCCCTAGTAGTCTATATAAAATCTTCTACAAATTTCAGTTGTTGACCTTAAATGGTAATTGAGTAATAAATGGGTTGATTAGGTGTTAGTCTTTTTTTTATTAACCCGGAGTCCTATATCCTTTGCGTGAGTACTGAACTCGTTGAGTATTTCTAAACCACTATGTAATGTTCTGGATAATACACTAATATTATTGGCTTACAAGTGAAATCCACATATTTCACATTTAAAATGTTTTTATGTTTCTTATGTAAACTTCCATGTCCTGTCGTCTGGCGAAGTCCAGTAAGTCAAATCTCCAACTGTTTTAAAAATATTAAATAGTTCCCACGACCACAAATCAATATTTTTACAATATGAGAAAGAAAGTGCGACTTCCTGAACACGAATTGAAAAACATGTAATATTCATATGAATCATGTATATATTACATAAATTAGAGGATTGCCTCAAGGACAAAGTGATACAGACAATTAATTTTTGTAATTGATGAAATACATTTTGTAAATACATTTAAAAAAATTCAACTTGTAGACCTAATTGAAGTACACATACTATAAAGTAATTTTGTAAATATGGTTTCTTAAAATTGAAATTGATCCTCTAATGGCAGCGATGGCAATTCTAAAAAGATACATCCTGTCCAAATCTAAGGAATTCCAAAATTTGGCTAAGAATCCTGGTATAGTACCTCTTGCCCCGACCATCAATCCTGTGACAGTTATACTATCTAGTTGGTATCCCATATTTTAATTAATTATAACTCTCAAAGTATGCGGAATTATGAAATGAGGTTGATTTATCTTTGTAATAGTCAATTGTTGGCTCATATATGGCTTTCTTTTCAGAGTCAACTTCCTCAGGTTGGCCACTATGAGTCTCAAAACGAATTGTGGGATCTAATATCATACCAATTTTAGAGGATGGTCTAAATGCAATAATATATATTCGTCTGTTACTCCCATTAGTGGCCACACCATGAACTTCCTCATAAACTGTGTATCCAAAATCTCTCAAGGCTTCTGCCATCATATTTCGAATAGTGTGGTGCGGAATGTTTCTCAGTGATTCTCCAAATGGACAGGCCCCAAGGACGTGTGCAAGGGTTTCGTACTCTCTGCGACAACGTCTACAGAGGGTACCGTCCCTAGACCTGCCCGGCAAAGAACGCACCGCCGATACATTGGCTTGCATTTTAATCGCTTCTCTCCATTCGAAACTAAGTCATTTATTCCGACGTTCAGTATATAACATGTGATCAGGGACATCCGTCGGGAGATGTAAAATTTCTTTAAGTCCACTTCTCAGAAGTACTGTTTGAAATGGGTAGATTAGAGTTGGAGATATGGAACAATTTAAAACTGTAAATTTCTGATCAGGCTGTAACAGCGGTGAAGCAATGAGAGTTTCAATATTATCCCATAATTTAGTAAGGGTTTGCTTAGAATCAAAAGTATTAAGTACATTTATCTTTAAAAATATCATATATTATTTTAGGGAGCATTTAGTTATAATATTTAAAAACGTAATCCTTAAAAAAGGCTTATGAAAACCGCCGCTGCATTTTGTAAATTCTGTAAATTTATAAAACTGAATATTATATATAAATGAAATGCGATGTATATTTTACTGGACTTCGCTTTGTGGTCGAAAAATAATCCTTAGAATATGAATCAGTATTCAATCTGACTGATTTTATAACTACAGTTCTGGAATGTAACAATATCATACTTCCCAGAGATGGACCGCCATTTTGTAGGTCTAATTATCCACTTTGCATCCATTCATCTATCCATATAACATTATTTAATTGGATTTATTAATCAATAATGATTTGGTACTACGGCCTTGTACAATCTTCAGCTTAAACAGAGAAAATATTGCGAGTTAGGTTAGACAAGTCGGGCAATTTAATTTCTACAATATTTCAGAGATAGTCAACCACGATTGATTCTGACTGATACACCTATAAATTGGATTGGTTAATATTTAACGCCTGCGTTGTCACGCAGCAGGCCCGGGTTCGATCCCCGGTCGGGACAAATTTCCTGGGTGAGGTTTTCTCGGGGGTTTTCCTCATCTGTAAGATGAAACATTAAGGCCCAAACGGTCCCCGAAAACCATCTGGCCATCATTATCATCAATATCATATTCGACTAATTAGCTTAAGTTTAGTTTAAGGCCTCTCCTGGTGCATCATTACCATCATCTTCTACTCTCATATCATCGGGGCAGCATAACCCCGCCTCCCAGGCGCCACAACCTCAGAAGTGGGTTATAAGTACGCCAAGCCAGGAGAGAACACCAGAAATGTCGAAATGACAACTTGAGGCATTTGAAAAAAAAATTGGAATGAAGCTGAAAAAAAAATGAACATGTACATATTTGAAACAATATTTTTCTCAAACGAACTTGACATTCTCTGCGTAATTTATATGTCATGCATTAAAATATACAAAACAATTTAAAAAATATCCGCTAGAGCATGTTTTAAAATGCTTTTTAGATAATTTTAAATCGCAGAAAACTAATTCTAAGGGAAGCTTATATATGTCCACGAAAAAAACCTAAGGGGATTCAGAATATAATTATAATATAAAATTGTTAATCTTGTATGTCTCTTTCCTCTGGCCCTGAAAGCTGAGTAATGCATTCAATATCAGTGGAAACAGACGTAACTTCGGCTGATAATGGGATTTATCCCTAAAGACCTACAGTGAATTAATATTTTAAAAGTTGACAAGACAGACCTACAAGGTAAACAATTGTATAATTTTATTTCGTTACTAATACCTCAATGGAGTTTTACCATGAATTTTATAAATCTAAGGGAATTCGTTAAAGCCGTAAAATTTTAGTTCTTATTCGGAAATGATTATGACTCGGTTTAATTATTGCACTGTATTTGTAATTTTATCGGCCTCAGTGGTCTAGGGGTTAAATTCCTTGTCTCTGGAACCAAGGGTCGCGGAATCAAACTTGGCCGGGGAGGATGAATTTTTTAATTTGGAAAACACCGTTCTTCGGGAGAGACTTTAAGCCGCTAATCCCAAGTATGAACATTTTCGGCTCGTGAAAAATCTCAAGCCTAAGTTAGAGTCTCTGAGGGCCAGGATTTTTATTCGAGGTTTATTCCTCCAGCCAGGTTGCTTTCATCACGGCTAAAGAGTCCCGCAACTATTGGTCCGCGGGTGGTATTTATTTCTCTCCTAATTGCCAGTCAAGCGACCGGTTAAGCCATTCTCCTACCCGTTAAGCCCCTTAGGGGTTAAAGACTATCACGTGAGTTTAATTGACCATTCCCATCTAAGTCTGTCTTAGATGTTTACTAAATGTCTCTTTGTGGCAATGGGCCTCGGTAACATTTGCTAGTCAGTAAGGAAGTGAGAATAACTAAATTAGCTTGGATTAAGTTTTGTTGACCTATGGCGCAGAAACGTGGACTATAAATGCCAAATTAAAGTCAAAATTGCAACCTATACAAATGGATATTTAAGAAGATCTACACGATACTATAAATCAGGATCAGAAACAGCATTATACGAGAAAATGGACTTTAAAGAAACAATTAAATAATTCGTGGGAAATAAACAATGACAATAGTTTGAACACGTGAAGACGATTAATGAAGACATATTGCAAGTTAGAGTTCGGAGTGGATTCAAGATCGGAGGAGGAAAAGTAGAGGGAGACATAGAAGACATGGGTAGAGGGAATTATGAATTTGATGAAGGTCAGGGGACTACACGATGGTGACTGGAAGGATAGAGATGAATAGACGAAGGGAATCAAAACTTAATATTGGGTACAGTAAGATGTTGTATACATTTAGAATCTGTTAAATAAAAAAAAAAGTTTTAAGTAACGTTAGTAGTAGCACTTGCCCCACTTGGGATTGTTGGGGCATAGAAAGACATATCTGCATTTTAATTTTTAAATATAGCCTTATTGTCTACTTTGTATATAACATGAATACATGTAATCCTAGCTTTTAAATCTTAACTTAAACTTTATTTTATATTCTCCAAATTTATGACACAGAATCCAAAACTTTACTTCCTTCCAAAGTAAGAGAATGGCTTAAAGGTAAACCTGAAATGTAGGCAGAATTTTTGAAACGTCAACGGGTACTGAATTAGGACATTAGGCGGCAAGAGCAGTCTTGGTATTGCAAAAGACTTGCCGCGCGAGTACGATAGAGACTGCCAAACTATAACATCGTTCAAAAACAAACTGAAGAATTCTTTGATAACAAACTAACTTATACACCTCACTAATAGTATTCTTTTAACAATTAGTAAATTAAATAGTTTATCAAAATAATATTATATAGATAGATCATCGGTTGATAGATCATCGTCCGATTCCTAATAGGCAATTTTGTCAGTCCATCCAATCTCCTGGTTGTAGATGTTTCTCCTTCGTGTATAAATATATTCTCTGACTCCAGGAGGTTTTAGGTCTTCTCTCAGGTTTCCATTCCAAAACAGATTTTGGTAGTCGATCCTCTTCCATTCGCTGGACGTGTCCATACCATATTAATTGCTGAGTTTTAATATAATATAAAATAGTGTCTTCTATCTTAATTTTCTCCCTTATAACTGAGTTCCTAATTTCTTCTCTTCTTAAAATTCTTGCTGCCCTTCGTATTAAGATTAACAAATATTTTAATTTGTTTAAATATTGTATAATCGTAAAATTAGTTGTCTATATCTCATTATTTCTCTTTTTTAATACATTAGACAGGGCTAGTCTACTAACAATTTAATTTATCTTGCTTGAATACATTTTATCATTAGTTTTAGTCTTAATCTTAACTATCATTAACATGGTTGTATTATATATCGTAATGTAACAGATATTAGGCCACATGGCCTTAACTCCACCAGGGTAAATAAATAAATAAAAATAAAACGATAGTTGACTTCGTAAAGGGAAGACTCTCACCGTGGTATGAATAACAAAGTTTATTGGTGTGTCTTGTCTTTTAAAAATTCATAGTAAACCACTGTTGAGATTATTGATTAAAATATTAAAATTATAAATTCGTACTTGTTGTATCAGTTGTCCTTAACTAAAACAAACTTCTGTTTATAAAAAAACATCTTTAAGTTTGATAATGTTTTATAAACGGACGACATTATGCATCAGCCGGCTATGCGCCATTATGTAGTTTCGAGAAAAATACGTTTAAAGTTTTTTTTTTTACAATTTAAACTCTAGCGCCAAATCAACAATACTCATTTGTGAATCAACAATCTAAAAGCGGGAACATTTGGCATTTAGCTGCATGATGCAACATTTAGATTATCATTATGAAGATCTAGTTTCAAAGACGTTTGCTGCAAAACACAGAATCTGTGACAGGACTGATGGCGTTTACCTAACGCAGTTGGTAAGTTTATAAAATTTATTATGGTTCCGTATACTTTCACTGAGCTTATAAAGTTTTATTTTTAAGGGGGGTAGAATTTTAATTGGAGTAGTTTTTATTTAATAATAAAGCTATATTTAAAGACTTGGCGCCAAAATTGTGAGTAAACTGAATTCTTGAGCAAATGTAACAGATGACATAAAAATCTCAATTCTTTTTAAATTGCGCTTAACCGATTGATGCATGACATCGTCCAAACAGAAATTTTAGTCGAGGAAGACTGATTCAACAGGTACCGATTATAAAATTATAATATTTCATCCAGAGAAACCATCATCTATTTGCTTGCGTGGTAAAATATATGTACATGATCCAGAGTTTCAAATCCTCTTCCGACTGGTTGCCGTGAGGCGTGGGGCTTGTGAAAGTACGTATAAAGAAAGGTTAAAATACGTAAGTGTAAGAGAGAGAGAACATTATTGACTACAATTTTCCAAATATAGGACGAGGAAACTTTAATAGAATTGACTGCCCTATTTCCTAGGATTTACATATTAACATGCATTCCGATTAGATACATTCGCGCATTCTAGGAAGCTTTTAATGACAAATAGCTACACGTTTATGGATTAATTAGTGCCAAGTGGACAATTTCATGGAACATCGGTCACAGTTAAATGTGCGATTATTTTAGAGCCGTTAAAGATATTTAAAATCCTACAAACATGGGTGTTTAATCCTAGCGTACATTTTTTACTACAATTGACATTCATTTTTCTCTATGTAATCTCATATAACTATTTATTTTAAAATGTCAAATCTCTACAAAAATCGAGAATATCACAAATTAATATTTTTTATGTCAATTTTTATTTTGAGATGATTCAATATTATAGTTATTAGACTGTTTGATTTAATGAATTTCTACAAACTCGTGTTATAATAATAATAATAATAATAATAATAATAATAATAATAATAATAATAATAATAATAATAGTAACCCTCAACGAGATTTAGGCGCTCTTCCACTACAGGGAAGAATTTGAACCATACTAATTTAGATACACTTGCTTTCGTATAGATGTCATTGGAGTGGCCCGTGGTCAGTGTTCCGCCTCGTACCGACATCTAGGAAACAAAGGTAGTACTAGGACGGGAAAATTCGGTAAATGTTGTTTAGAGGCCTTTTTATTCAGGCTTAAGGATCTTTTACGAGCCTGAAAATCTTCAGACTCGGGACCCACGGCTTAAAAAGTCCCTCCCGGAGGACTTACTTCTTGGAATTTTCCATCCTAAAAAATCATCGACGCCGGCCGGGTTTAAACCCGCGGCCCTCGGGACCATAGGCAAAGAGCATAACCACTATCCCACTGTAGGCTTTATAACTGTAGGCTTTCACGGCCGGCGTCTTGATCCCTATTAGGTTCGTCTTCCGGGCATATAGGCCGTGGTCCAGTCGTTCTTCTACTCGACGTTTCGTCTACTGCTGCGGTAGACATCTTCAGGAGATACTGCGTGCTCTCTGTGAACTCCTCAACAGTCGGCTGCAGACTGGCTGGTCGTTGGAAACTCCCTCCCTATTTATAGGCACGCCCCTGGTGGAGAGGCGGTTTTCTGCGCGGTCCGTGTTGCGTGCTGTTTTGTCCAGGCTGTCGCTAGCAGAAGTCATAGGCTTCGTTGTCGTATTGTGCAGTGCCGGGATCCAGATTTTGTTTATCTTCATGGTTTCTTCTTTTTGTTAAAGGAATTTTTGTGTTTATATTTTCAATGGCTTCTCTGTACAGTCTGGTGTAATAATGTGATGTTTGGGACAATACCTGTGTTTTCTTCGAATCTTATATGTTCTTGGTTGTTCATCCAGTGTTCCGCTACGGCTGATTTTTCCTTTTGTTTTAGTCTGCAATGCCTCTTGTGTTCTTGCAATCTTGTGGTAACCATTCTTTTTGTTGTGCCGATATAAACCTGTCCACAACTGCAAGGGATGCGATATATACCGGCAGTACTTAACGGATCTCTTGTATCTTTGGCTGGGCGCAGTATATTGCTGATTTTTTGTGTTGGCTTGTAGGTTGTAGATATGTTATATTTATTTAATATTCGACCAATTCTCTCCGTTATTGTCTTGATATATGGTAGGTACACCTTACCCTTAGCCTCCTCCTTGTTCCCGTTTTCGGATTCGTATTTATTGGGATTTATGGCTCGGCGAACATCTGTTTTGCTGTATCCATTGGATTGAAACGCTGCTTGGAGATGATTAATTTCTTCTTGTAGATACTGTGGTTCCGAAATCCTTTTGGCTCGTTCCACCAGGGTTTTAATTATTCCGCGTTTTTGTCTGGGATGATGGTTGGACTGCTTATGTAGGTATCTGTCTGTGTGAGTCTTTTTCCTGTATACCTTGTGTCCAAGTGTCATGTCTTGGTTTCGAATTACTAAAACATCCAAAAGTGAGTAGAAGAACGACTGGACCACGGCCTATATGCCCGGAAGACGAACCTAATAGGGATCAATAGAATAATTATTTATTTAAACTGGAAGAGTTATGGCCACAAAACCTTCTCTTCTACTTCACTATACTATCTGAGGAATAACCTGAGACGGCTACCAACTTCCTTTGACTGGAGTTGCGGGTAGGATGATTGTCTTCTGGACATGGGAGGTATTATACATGTGCCATCGACCCCGTAAAGCAGCCCCTGTGCGGAAGAGAGAACGAGTACTTGTTGCTGTTCCTTTCTAAACTCCTCCTTATAGACCATAGCGAATAATAGTACAGAGTTCAAAATAATACAAAAATAATCCACTTCAGTATCGAAGAAAGGTTTAACAAGATATTTATTCATTTTTGTGCTTAATAGGTGTCTAGCGAGCCTAATAATAATAAAAAAAACTTTTTTGGGGGATTACAAATGTTTAAGGGCGGCTCCGTGCCGCAAGCGGTTAGACGCTCGCCTCTCACCGCTGGGGTTCCGAGATCGAGTCTCCGTCACTCCATGTGGGTTTGTGGTGGACGAAACTGATCTTGGGCAGGTTTTTCTCGGGATTTTCTCCCGTTTTCTCCTGCCACAATTTCATTCCACCATTTCTCCATACTCATCTCATCCATTTCGTTTCATTTCATACATCTGCCCCTGTGATGGTGCGTCAGGCGTGGTTGGCCGGCATCTTTGTCATTCACAGACCTCTATGAGGGCTTCATTTCATCTCATCCCTCGACCCGACCCTGAGTTGGACACGAGTTGAGGATATCGTTACAAAAATGTTTAGGGAGCTTTTATAGGGGTCCCCAGAAATAAATTAAAATAGAAATAAAAACGCGAAAATTGAACTGAATACGACATGCATTAAGAAAAGACCATGATTCTATTAAAATAATTGCATTAGATTGGAACCCACAAGGACACAGGAGAGAAGGCAGACCGAAACAGACATTAGCTTTGCATTTTAACTCTGGCCCAGAAAGAGTCGGCATGACAAGGCAGCACGCTACCTCGAGACCACAGCAGTGGACCTCTGGTCCATAATGTTCCTAAAATTATTCTCAAATGCTCGTGAACTTTTCTCCATCCTTAAAGTAAGAGTCTATGTTTCGCA
Source organism: Diploptera punctata (assembly GCA_030220185.1). NCBI lineage: Eukaryota > Metazoa > Arthropoda > Insecta > Blattodea > Blaberidae > Diploptera > Diploptera punctata. Next base: position 3,349,358 of record JASPKZ010009814.1, on the reverse strand, counting down.
ACCATATAATTAACTGGGAGAATAACAGTTTTACATATTTTCATTTTTATGTTTTTTTAGAAGTTTGGACAACAAGAGTCCCTGTAAGGAAGGAACCAAACATCTTTAAATTAATATATGGAACAAAACAAATTAGAAACGATTGGAAACAATATGTAGAAAGAATGAAAGGTAAATTCATACCAAAACCGATCAAGAAATACAACCCAAACGGTATAAGAAATGTTGGAAGACCTAAGACAAAATTGGCTTAACAGTGTTAAAGAATGAGGTCGGAACAAGCCTTATGAGATTTAATCAACGAAGATGATGGATGAGGATGTTGGTGTATGTTTCGGAAACTATTTACACTTTAAAGTTATCTTACAGTTGTCTTACAGGTGAGGATAAACCTCACAGAAAAATCACCTACGAAACCTATCCCGATTGGAGATCGAAACCGGACCCGCTGTACCTAAAGGAACGAAATTTCCGATAGTACAGTCATAATTAATTTTGGAAGAATATAATATTTAATGACAGAAATGTCTAAAAATTGTTTTAAATGACACTCTAAAGGTCTAGGCTGGAACTAAATTGAAATTACAAGCTACAAGTTGATAAGCTTTCTAATACAATAAATATATGTAAACTGTTAGAATATAGAAATGCAGTTTAACATTTGACAGCACAAGCTGGACACTACAGTCCGATAAGGAGGAACATCCGGATGTCCGTTTTCGGTTCAGTTTCAATACAACACATACTCCAGAACTCACCGGATTACCTTTCTCTCATGCCATTTTTTGTTTCAAATTATCCCAACTGCAGACAATCCAGTAAATATATTCGTCAACAAAACATACTTTCGCTTGAAATGATTAGTTGCAGCACTCAACATGTACACTCCTACTTAAGTGCCAGCCGCTTTAATTAACTCTAACCTTTATATATATATAAACTATCTTAATATATAAAAATTACGTGTCACGTTGTTTGTCCGCGATGGAATCCTAAACTACTGAACCGATTTTAATAAAATTTTGCACACTGTGTGCTGTTTGATCCAACTTGAGACCTACGGTTGTTTATAACTAAATTTATAGTCGCATTATTTTTTAATTGCAAATTATATGTTTATTATTTAACAAAGAGTTATAATTATCTGTGAGTTCCATACGATTCTAACAGATGACGGTGTAAGGTAATTGGTTTATTATTTAACCAGGTGGCTGTGCTTTTTGTTGCAACCGCGAATTTCAATTGAATTACAAATATTGATTATTTCATAATTTAAGTGTGTTCAGTGTTTTATTTATTTTCAATATATTGATAATAATATTAATTTCGTGTGTAAGTATTAATTTTAAGTAATCTGGCTGAAAGACAGCTACTTAATTTAAATTTAACTGGACCGAGAAGGGACATTGAACAATATGGCGAATCAGTTCTAGAGACCATGAATGATAAGATATCAAGTGAATTCCCGCAAATTGGTATAGGCCTATGTGACATAAATCTTACATTTAAGAAGAATGTTAATTTAAAAACATATGTAGGTCCTAAGGAACGGAATAACAGAACTGTAAGTAAGTCTGTTAGTTATAATAATATGCCTAATATTATAGAAACAATCTCCATGCCTCAATTAAATGAAAAACAAGATGACTATAATATAATCACAAGATGATATTACTATACAGAGACTTCTTGATGATGAGAATCCAAACTGCCAACAAGTTCGTAGAAAAAAAAAAAACGAAAGTATAATGAAATCAGCAAGCCTCCTCAAAATATTCCATCAATAAATGTATAATCCTTATGTTACACTTATGGATGATACTGAGAATGCAGACAACATAAATTCATCTCAATCAACAAAACCACTTCCACATAAACCACCACCCATATTTATACCGGGTGTAGTTAACGTACCAGAACTAAAAAATTGTGTAAAACAAAAACTTTCTGATTTAGATTTCTCACTTAGTTTACTACAACATAATTTAACGTATATCTTAGCCACAGTAACGCATGGCGGGACTTATATATATATAAAACAAAGTCGGATTAGTTACACTATTTATAACTCAAGAACGGCTGGACCGATTTTTATGGTCTTTGATCTGTTGGATTTATTTCGCCCCGAATAGCAGATAACTATTAAAAAATCGGAAAAATTAACGTACAAATATTTAAAGGCGATACGACGTTCGCCGGGCCAGCTAGTATATATATATATATATATATATATATATATATATATATACTCTGTATATGTGTTTGTCACTCTATTCCTCCTAAACGACCGGATAGATTTTGATCAAATTTTTTGTGCATGTCTCATTGGGTCTCTCGATGGTATAGATTCACAATTAGACCCTCTAAAACCATTAGGTGTAGGAGTTAACCTGAAGTGAAAATTGAAAAATCGCTCTAGCGGTCACATTTTTCAATGTTTCACTATGATACTCAGTATATCGTATTAAATTAAACCAAGGTAAGTACTGTCAAAAATGAGCGGAATACGACAATTAGAAGTGGAGGTGAACTTGAAATCCGAAATTACAATTTAAATGACTAGACCTATTTTTATGATTTTTTTTGTGTGTGTTTGAGTGGATCACTGTACGGTTTAGATTCACAATTGGACTCTCTAAAACAGTTAGGTGTAGGAGTTCACCTGAAATGAAAATTTAAAATTCGCTGTAGCTGTCACAATTTTCAAATATTTCACAACGAAACTCAGTATATCCTATTAAAATAAACCGAGGTAGATATTATCCAAAAATGAGCGAAATCCGACAATTAGAAGTGGTGGTTTACCTGCAATCTCAATTTAAAAATTGACTAGCAGCCATGTTTGGTTCGTCTTAGCGAATACCATATAATTTAATTAACCGTTAATATTGCATTTATTTAGGTGTAGCCACGCACGCGTGGTATTAGCTGGAGCTCATATGAAATTTTCCCAAAGTAAACAACTCAAGAAAGAATAAAACTTTATAAACAACAATGAAAATTATGGATACGCTGTAAATTTTATAAACTAATACACTACATCAAGAGAATATTTATAAATTGTTACTAGAACAGCAGAAATGAGACACATAAGAAAAAAACAGTTTGTCACATGGCCGGTTTATAAATCTAACATACTCCAGGTTTAAAATTTAATTCATTAATCTTTTTAAAATATACGATCAAGACATGAGTCAGATTAGAATTTAGGCATTTTAAATATCCATATTCGTGTATAACGTCCATGTATGTGTTACACACAATTATCTAATTCATTTTCAAAGAGAAGAATGTTAATATCGCCTATCATAATATGATTATTGACTTCTACATAAGAATACAAGAACCTTTCATATTGCTCGAGGAAGGAAACTGAATTTAAATGGACAGTTAATGACACATAGGCTCAATTCTGGAACTTCATAATATTAACTGGCCATCATCATCATCATTATCATTAACATCTCCGGTGTGGAAAACAATGGGAAGCTAACACACCTATAATTCCCTAGTAAAGCTCCAAATCATGGTATGCAAATGCTATGATTGCAGTGAAAGACTGCCCTAGGGCAGAACACTGTACATAAATACATTACAGGGACTCTTGTCTCAATTCCTTTCACAAAACGTTTAACTGAAAATATATAAAACTGTTATTCTACCAGTTTTATATGGATGCGAAACATGGACTCTTACTTTAAGGGAGGAAAGGAGATTACGAGTATTTGAGAATAAAGTTCTTAGGAAAGTTTTTGAATAAAGAGAGATAAACCGACGATGAATAGAGAAGAATACACAACAGTGAGCTGCATGATATTTATGGGAAGTCAGATATAATAAGAACAGTTAAGTGTCGTAGATTGCAATAGGCAGAACATGTGGCACGAATGGAGAATGAGAAAGGTGCATGGAAGCTTCTTGTAGGAAAACCAGAGGTAAAATTCCCAATTGGTAGACCAAGAATGAGGTGGGAGAATAACATTAAACATCATTTAAGGAAGTAGATTATACACGGGATGATTGGAAAATATTAGCTGAGGATAGGGATGTATGGGGAGCATATGTCCGCGCGGCAATGGTCCTAAGAGTTCGATAGTGCCAGTGAGTTAGTTAATCTTTTTAAAATATATGATAAAGACTCGAGTCAAATTACCAAGATGGCCTAATAGAAAATTTAGGTATTATATAGCCTATATTTATATTCGAGCATAAGTGCATGTATATGTTGCAACAATTATTATCTAAGCCATTTCCTAAGATTTGAATGTTAATATCGCCTACAATTCTCATGTCTGACCTGCAATGTTTTTGCACCAAGTTTAGAACGAACACGTGATATTTAATCCAATTTAAATAACAAACCTGTAATTATTAACAATAATGGAACACTAACATTTTCAAGCCAAATCTTTGCAGAACGACCCACAGATTTTGGTTATTTGGCATATATTTGTATACTGTTTTGCAATTGTAATATTGCTCATTCTTTCAAGATGGCATTTTTAATTCAATTTATACTGGCGGATATATCCAGAACTTGCTTGGTTTTTAACATTTAAAATGTCGCAGTTTGTTTTTCTTAAATTCCACTTAATATGCTGTTTTCTTCATTAAATATATAATTCTGATTTATATTATCGATTATCATTCTTCTTTAATGTTCATGCTTCACTGCCATAGGTCAGTACAGATCGTAATATGCCTAAAGTAAGTTATACAATTATTATAACGAGCGAAATACGGTATTAAATAACCAAGGTTTTTGCAGAAATAATGATTTTCCACAGAAATATCGTCCCTCCTGTTGTCAGCAGCATTAAAAAAAAACAATGAAAATAGATAGATCATCGGTTGATTAATGTCTTAGACATCGTCCGATTCCTAATAGCCAATTTTGTCGGTCCATCCAACCTCCTAGTTGTTAGATATTTCTCCTTCATGTATAAATATATTCCTTGACTCCAGGAAGTTTTAAGTCTTCCTCTACCTCGTCTTCCCTCAGGTTTACATTCCAAAACACATTTTGGTAGCTGATCCTCTTCCATTCGCTGGACATGTCCGTACCATCTTAATTGTTGAGTTTTAATATAATCTAAAATAGTGTTTTCGATATTAATTTTCTCCCTTATAACTGAGTTTCTAATGTTTTATCTTCTTGAAATTCTTGTTGCCCGTTGTATAAATAAATTTCATTTCCATTGTCAAAAGATACTTATTTTTGTTGTTGTTCATGGTCAAAGTTCTGCTCCATAAGTAATGACCCTTTTAACAATTGTATAATACATATATTAATTTTATTTTTATTACTTATATTTTTATCCCACAATATTCCATCGAGACAATCAATTTCCTCTTCTTCACTTCCATTTTTATTTATTTTAATTCCTAACTATGTGATATCACTACAATATTTGATTGTTTCTCCAGTCTCCAAAATTAAATTTTGTTCTGGTTCACCTATTGATAAATAGGCTATTCTGTTTTCTTCATGTTCAAAATTAATCCTCATTCATTATATTCTTCTATTTATTTTCTAGTCATATATTCTAAATCTTCATAACCTTGTGCAATTAATAATTGATCATCTGCAAACTGTAAATATTAAACTAATAACCTTCAAAATGTGTCTGCTACTGACTGAATGAGTTTGGGAATATTGCATAATTAACTGTGAATTAGATTAAATTTAACATTTTAAAGTAACACCCATGCCGGACTGGTCGAAGGTGATACGCCAGACGAAAAAAAGTACCTTGGTCGAAAGAGTGACGATCTTTCACCGTAAAAATACAACCGTCAAGAACTGCGGACATGAGTTCAACTGGGGTAAAATTTTCCGGAGGTCAAATAGTCTCCCATTCGGTTCTCCGGGCGGGGACTACTTCAGGGAACCCATGTCAAAGGCTAAAACATAGGGACATGTTCCTAGGAACATGGAATGTTAGTACTTTATACAATACCCTGAGAAATTGATAGATACATTCTTTCGATAAATTTCCATTTAGAGAAAAATCCACATGTTTATGATCGGGAATTGAACTTTAGATTTCATGATCAAGGAAAAAATGGTTACGAGAATATTATTTCTAGGAATTGAGCTACTGTCAAACACAAATTTATTTATAAATGCATTTTTACAATTAAATTAATTGGGTCATAATAAAGAGTAAAGTTACATTATACATTATTTGAATATCAGTTATATAGCATATAAATTAATCGCATGTTAATAAATGATGCTATATGTATTAATTATTGTACAAGTGAAGTGCACCTACGTACGTGATATGTAAATTGGCTACTAAATCAGAATGCGTTTCACAAAATTTGCATTATTATTGGAAATATAATTTATTTAGCTTGGTACTTTTTTAATTATCCATGTCTCTAGTTCATAATTTTCTTTTGCCTGGCTAACAAGTTATTAGCAAAAGAGATGGATTACAGGAGAAGATCATCACGGAAGTCCAGGTTACAAAAAAAAATAGAAACGTTGAAATTAGTAAAATTATGAAAGTTGAAAGAAATGTATTACAGACAAGTGAAGAGAAACTTTGAGATGGAATGGATATCTCAAGAGGGTGACATCTGATAGAATCCATAAGATGATCTTAAAGTGGAAAATGGATGGGAAAAGAAGAAAGGGAAGACCTAAAGAAGGTTGGATGAATGGTGTGAGAAGAAGTATGAGTGAACTGGGACTTACAGATGAGAATGTTCAGGTCCGCTACAACTAGAAACCGAATTTCTTGAGGATGACGAAAAACCACTATATTGTATATAATTTCAGAAATAAAAAAAAATAGAATGGAAAAAAAATATAAGTATGGAATTCTTGCAGCAAATATAAATGAAAATGTTTTGTACATTTTAGGGTTACAAATCTACATCTTTTTCAGAAATAAATATAGGCCTAAAAAATTTATTGGTCCATCATTTTATAATCCTGAGCGCTATACTGGCTGTAGTTTATCTAATCAATATACAAGAAAATAACTTATTCTAAATTACATTAATTATTAATTCTTTCCACTGTATAACCCTTTAATTAAACCTCAAGCTCTAATTAATTAGGAAATCTAGCATATAGAATTTTCCTAAAGTAAATAATTCAAGCAAGAATAAAACTTTATACAGTAGACATAAAAGAAAATCATGGGTCGCTATGAAATTTATACACTATATCAAAGGCATTTTTATAAATTGAACCTTCCCCATAGCCAAGATCCCTTAATGCAATTAATTAAGAAAGGAATTTAGATATATATACCAATTAAAATTCAACCCCCCTTAAAAATAAAGATTTATAGGGCCAACTTTGCCAGGCAGGTCTAAGGTGATGTCTCAGACTAAATAAATACTCTTGATCCTCCAGGACCGGGGTTGGGCGTGGATTTGACGACCCCAACCAGTAAAAATTATAACTGTTGAAAATCCCCAAAATAAACCCTGACTGAAGGAGGGAGGCAGAAGACAGAAGAGAATGGAGGCGTATAGTTGGGACGGTCAAGGCATGTAACAGGTTGTAGCACTTATTATTATTATTATTATTATTATTATTATTATTATTATTATGAGTTTATGTTCAGAAAATTATTGGACGAATACGATAACTGGGGTTTGAAAATAAATTTAGAAAAAAACATTTTATATGGGATGTGGAGCCGAAACCGAAGATTTGATATTAGAAGATCAAAAGGGGTATTTTACAGGATGTGAAGAATTTGAGTATCTGGAAGTAAAATTAGATAAAGAGGATAAACAATAAAGTGATATTAAGAACAAAATAAATAAAGGTAGAGCAATAACAGCAATGATAAATGGAGTCTTATGGAACAGACATATAACCAGGAAATAAGTTACAAATATATAATTCAATAGTGAGAAGTAGTCACATATGGAGCTGAAGTTTGGAAATTCAACAAAAACTTAGAACAAAAACTTATGTCGATGGAAATGGGATTTCTTGAGGAGAGCAGCAAGATGTTCAAAATTAGACAAAGTAAGAAATACTTTCATAAGAGAAAAAATGAATATTGGTTATTCAATAGTAGATTATATATGGTATAAGCAATTAAATTGGTATGGACACGTACGACGAATGCAAGATGAAAGATTACCCAGGAAAACATTGAAATGGTGTCCACCTGGAAGGAGAAGGAGAGGAAGACCTCGAAACTTGTGGATGCAGGAAATAAGAACTGGAATGAGAACAAGAGAACTGGAGGACATGGATTGGATGGAGAGAGACGAGTGGAGAAAAAAATAAAACTTTAGGCACAGAAATATGTGTAAACATTAAAGTTCTGTATGTAAATAAGTAAATTATTATTATTATTATTATTATTATTATTATTATTATTATTATTATTATTATTATTATTATTATTATTGTCGGCCGCGTTGGACTAGTGGTTATGCTCCTTGCCTCTGGTCCCAAGGGTCGCGGGTTCAAACCCGGCCGGGATCGATGGATTTTTTAGGACGGAAAAATTCAAGGTGCAGGTCCTCCGGAAGGGACTTTAAGCCGTGGGTCCCGAGTCTGAAGATTTTCAGGCTCGTAAAAAATCCTTAAGCCTGAATGAAAAGGCCTCTAAGCAAAATTTACCGAATTTTCCCGTCCTAGTACTACCTTGTATCCTAGATGTCAGTATGAGGCAGAACGCTGACCACGTACCACTCAAAATGACATCTATACGAAAACAAGTGTAACTAAATAAGTATGGTTCAAATTCTTCCCTGTAGGGGGAGAGCGCCTAAATCTCTGTAAAGGGAAAACATAGGCTTACAATACAATACAATTATTATTATTATTATTATTATTATTATTATTATTATTATTATTATTATTATTATTATCATTATCATTATTATTATTATTATTATTTTATAATGATAATATGTATTGGTATTCTACATCATCAAATCACATGTTTGTGTACGAGTACGCGGATTGTCATATGAAGACGCCAGAGCTGAATTTACCCATAAATTCCGTAAACCAGCCGCATCAAAGGCATACACACAATCGTTTGCTTGTAAACAAATTTATTCGGACCGCAGTGTGTGTGATGAGGCAGGTCATGAACGACCGCGCGCGTATCAGCAGAAACAGTGCAGCAGGTTCAAATTGTCAGTGATAGTCCGAACGCATCAACTCGATGTCTCAGTAGAAAGTACAATGCCCCTCGCAACGCAGTGTGGAAAATTCTTCGTTTCACTCTACGAAAACGTCCTTATCACATCTGCTTGATTTAAGGAATCGTACCACAGAATCTTAGGTACTTACAAAAAAAGATATCTCACACATTCAAGCCACTGAAATGAAATTTTTAAGATCCGTAAAAGGATGTACACGCATGGATAGATTACACAATGAATCAATAAGAAATGAACTGGAGATATTTTCAATAGTTGATGAACTAGAAGAGCACAAATACCAATGGAAATAACATTCAGACAGAATGGACAATACAAGATTACCCAAAAAGATCGACACCTACAAACCACATGGAAAAATATCTTTGGGACGGCCAAGGAAACGATGGACTTAAGTCCGGAACATGTCGCATTGACCTAATCCTGGAAAGGAAGAAGAAGAAGTACCACAGAACCAGCAGGCTTTTTTACGGTTTAAATGTTCAGGTCTACATATCGTTTCACAGCTGAAAGATTGAGAATGAGTTTTCACGTAAATGGCGGTCATGTAGAAAGGCTGTAAAATATGTGTAAAATAACATTGATTTTTCAATAATTCATTGCCTTCTTTTATTGAAATGGATAGTGACTTTAGAGACTCTCGGTACTTATCGCCACAAATACAGAGTATTGGTGATATCTGTGAGGGACACTATGTTTTTACGTTTATCAGTTGTATTGAATGAAATATGATGCAACGGTTTTTATATGCGTAGAAAAATATAATTTTATAGTCACGTAATTGGCTGTGTAATAAAAGCGAATGCAGTTACAAATAGATATTAGGATGCATAATTGGTTTTGCACAGATGGCTTGTTCCTGTACAATGGTTATAGCATGACAATAGAAATGCGTACCTTGTTGCTTGTGTATCCAATATTACACTGACCTCACAATGACTGTAACGTGCAAATTAAATTACTACTGTAATTGTTCACAATTTCATCTTATAAAGCTAACAATGTACGGAAATTATTTCAACTCAATAACTTTTCTAGTTGATTTTCCGCAAATAGTGAAACCATGACTAAAAATCATATTATTTGAATATACTTTAACATCATGTGTAACATTGTTATTATTATTATTAAATTATTATTATTATTATTATTATTATTATTATTATTATTATTATTACTATTATTACTATTATTATTATTATTATTATTATTATTATCATCATTATTATTAACTGACTGGTATTATCCATTACCTGTGTAAGTATTATTATCGTATCATTATTGTTATTACCCTATAAAATGTTGTTTGTACACGACATTTACATTGCTACATTATTGTATCTTTAACTGTTTATAATTAGTATAGTGTATATCTATATTTGTCAAATATTTATTTGTATTTGTGCTGGTTGAGTGGAAGAGAGGGCCTTATGGTCTTAACTCTGCCAGAATAAATAAAGTATTATTATTATTATTATTATTATTATTATTATTATTATTATTATTATTATTATTATTATTATTATTATTATTATTATTATTATTATTATTATTATTATTATAAGTAAATGTGATCCAATCTTTTGTTTATACATTAGCCTATCTTCTTTTTCAAGTGTTGTTAATTTTCTTAAATTGATTTTTCTTCTTTGTTTTTTTAATTAATTTGTTGATTATTTGTGAATTGTATCCATTTTGTAAAACTAATTTTTTTTTGGTCGATGTGACTAATTTCTTATACTTATTGTTATTACTGGAAGTAAGTCAACGTTCCCACATCTACCTGGTTGTTATGCAAACAAAAGAAATCGCAATGCTGATATGGACTCAAAAAGCACCCGTTCGGTAAGTACAATAAAACATTTCTTGAATGTTTTGTACACTAACTCTCCCCTTTTTTTTAGACTTTTCCGGAATTAATGCAGAACATCGCACTCTCCAGGCTTCTTAAACTTCTCTATCATGTACCATGACTCCTTCCATAATAAAATTATCAAACAGATTCTAATCACGGTACTACATATAAAAATGTCTCCACGGCCAACAATCTTTGCTTATAATAAAACTAATGAAAAGCTACATAGCAACGATCACCAGATGTTTCTTTCTCGTAGAAGTCATTTACATCCAACCAATATTTTAATTAATTTATTAGAATAGAATAGGATAGATTTATTTAGCCTTTATTACTATATTTAATAAAAATTAGTCACATCGACCAGAAAATAGTATGCAGTACACATGAGGTAAGCACGTAACAGATATCGAAAATCGGCGCTAGGGCCTCGTTTTTTTCCAATTTTTTTCTCGATGAGTAACAAGTGCTTACCTCACTTGTATCGCAATATACTATATGTAGTTCATTTCTTTTTTGTATTTTTTTATTTAATGGAAGTTTTATCATTCTATTTATTAAGCATATAAATATAATACATTTTTTGTTGATATCCAACCTGCTATCTAGGCTAAATTGTCATCGCTGCAACTCTTCGATCAAAAGAGCTGAGAATGACGGTACATGTTGTATTCATATGACTGTTATTACATCCAACAATTCCGCTATCGTCGACTCTACAATACGTTTTGAACCCAGAGTTAAACAACCAGATGAGGCAAATTTGGAGAAGATTATATAGGAGCCTACTATCCTTTATTACAAGAATAAATACCACCAGGACAATATCTGATTCGAGTCCCAATAGGAGAGGACATTTTCTCATGGAATTTAAACCAATGTGGTACCAAAGATCATTTAACATCATGAGGAATAATTTGATAGCTACAATAAACAGCGATTTCAGGTTGAGAAAACCAAATATAACGGCTAAAGGACCCGACATGCCGACCACGTCATTAATGGCTGGATAACGGTCCACATTTATAATGGAATACGTGTTTGTGAGGTCAGCAGCTGGCTGATAGGCCTAGATGCTGTCTCGCAACGGAATTGAATATTTGAGGGGTTCAGATTAAAAGTGGACCAAGATCAAGATATACTCTTATGAGGGAAAGTAATATAAAGTTAAAGTAATATATTTAATTGCAGATGAAAAATTAAACATAACTTTTTTACAGTGAAAAAAAAAGCAAATACAATACTTGGTTCGCCATTGCTCTGAATAATTATCAATATTCTGTACGAAAATTCACAGATAGGCTTAATTAGTATTTTCAAATTTTGGAGTTGGTCCATTTTTGATCTCAACCCCTATTAACTAATAATATAATGTAGATGTAAGCAAATAAGCGGGAATGAATAAAATAAATTTGTCAAATTTTAGACTCAATATTTTATCTTGCACAGCCAAATTATTTATGTATTTACAGTCTTTTAATCTCTTATTACAAACAAATACTTGGAAAGCACAAGAAGAGCCATATCCAAGAAGTCGTACAGAGACTGAAGAAACTTTTAGCACGAAGAACCATTTTGTTGGATGTCTAGAAAAATAACAAGGAAGAGACCGCTAAAGAACTTTCTTTGGTATAAGGAAAAACGTGAAGTGCAGACTTGACTCTAATACACTATGAAGAGATTATACTGGACTCCATGGTTTATGGCCACAAGGATACGAGCTATCTATACATACATATCCTGATATAAAAAATAATAATATTGTCCTAGATAGCAGGGGGTTTCCATTAACTTATTTGGACTTAAATAAGTACACAGTAACAATGTACATTTTTTCTTTTAACTTTATTTCCTTCTCCACAATTATCACTAAATCTTCAAACACAATTTGATTTAACAACTATTATTTTTATAACCTTAATCAGATAATCACTTATAACACAGTTGCAGACACAATCCTTCCTCACAGTTACGCTCACAATTATTAACCTCTCGCCATCTGCTCTAGACTGGGGGTCCTTCCGTTCTCGCCACACATTTATAGGCGAATAGACGAACATTTCCAGGTCCATGAACGAGATGATTCTACATGGATGGAACTTGCAGCAAGCTTTAGAAGGCACGAGGGTCTCTTCAGGGTGTATTTTAGATTAATCTTATTTCTGGGTTCTACTGGTGTGAAGGACAAGGGATTCGATAATCAGTAACAATGAGTTGTGTAATTAATTTAAAAGGATTTATTTTGTTAACCTCTTATGAACAACACAATACACAACAAATTAATAAATATCTTGAAGGCTACTTGAGAAAATCTAGATTTCCCTAGTATATTTACGTACGATAGATTGATTAACAGTTTTAGGTAATAATCTGGGAGCAACAGGCTCCTCTCAATACTCGTAAGAAGATAAACTAGCCCACTATTTTTTCCTAAGGGAGCTACTGGCTCCTCTCTGTATGTACTCGTATGGTGGAGCTACTCGCCACACACTGATCGTATGAGAGCAACTGGTCCCCACTGTGTATGTACTCGTATGGGAGTTACTGGCCACACTCTGATCTTATGAGAGCAACTGGTGCCCACTGTGTATGTCGTATGGGAGTTACTGGCCACACTCTGTGTGTGTGTGTGTGTGTGTACGAGCTACTAACCACTCTGTTTACAATACAATTTCTTGGCCTTTTATATTCATTTCCCAAGGAAGTTTTAAAATTGGCTCAAGTATTCTTTTTAATAAAATTTATTGTTTTGCAAATTTTAACATATTCAACACGTCAATCAAATTTACGCTTTTATAATAAACATTAGTTTCGCTTCGCTACGTAAATGTACCTGCCAACCCATGAGTTACCGTTAACCACTGTATAACAAAAGCTTATTGTGTGGTTCCAAATAATAACCAAATTAATTCTAGGAATTACTAATGTTACATATGTTTTCCAAATTTGACCCTGTTCAACACGTCAATCAAATTTACACTTTTATAACAAACATTAGTTTTGCTTCGCTAGGTAAATGTACCTGCCAACCCTTGATTTACTGTTAACCACTGTATAACCAAATTAAATTTTAATTCTAGGAAGAACCCCAGCCTCAAACTCTCTAGTCTTCCGATGTTTCAAGAATGGGGGAATAGATGTTCCTAGAACTCTCCGGCTCATCAACCTAGAAATATCGGTGGACCCGGACTCGCGATTGGCTACTCACCAATCCAATCCAATCCACCAATGCGAGGTTTCTCTCGCCGGCCCGCGCATTTTAAACAACGCTACTACAACGCGTCACAATGCCCTCCTTAGAGCTGATCGTCTCTATCAGTCCCCTTGTATTCAGCGAGGCGATCTAGATGTACTACAATAAGTTCTCCTCTGGGCTGGCGCTGAATCCGGTAAACCACATCGGTGATCTCTTTCCAACCAACCATACATATCAACCCTGTATGGTCCCTCCCCTAGACGCGGTAGCTTTCGGATAGTCCTCCAACCGTCTCTGGTTATTGTGAGGTGGACTACCATCCTGACGAGTCATCTTACGACAGTAGCAAGTACGTGGGTGTATTCCTCCCGTGGGTCGCTCTCATCTTGTGATTGCTGCTCTCTCTCTTTCTTTCATTAATCTTCTGCCGCCCAATCTGTATGCGTGGTCGCCGGGGTTGACCACGCCCACCTCTGAAGGTTAGGGTTGGAACGAGAGCGATGATGAGGTCCCCATGACCTCCATCTCCTCCATGTTCCTTCCTTCTACCTCAACCCTTTCCCTTCTTTGGCTGGATGACGTTTTGGGGGCGTACGCCGGGGCTGCCTATTGTCAAGCTTCCGGGCTCAAAGCGACGACGATGTCTGTATGCACACAACGAGGCTGGCCTCCATCCCTAACTTGTTGCCCTCCCCCTCCGCGGCTTCCCCTTTTCGTCTGCTCTCGACATGATAGTACGACCCTCATTACTTCCAAAGCGGAGTACTTGTTGCATCATGTCCACAGTAGCGTCGTACATTCTCAGGGCGGTCCAGGCCTAAGATGACCGTCCCTAATACTTCCTCTGTAACTCGCTCGACAAACTCCCCACAGTCGCAGCTATCCGCCATCAGCCGAAGATTTAAACATAGAAGAAAGTGAGACAAGACTACCATTTTACAAAGCTGTAGCAGTCCCCTTACTGTTGCATGATAGTGAATTTTAGGTTTAACTAAAAGAGAAGAGAAGATTATAGAATCAGCTGAAATGAGATTTCTGAGAAATGTAGCTGGCTGCAAACTTCTAGGTAAAAGAAGAAGTGAAGATGTTAGAAATGAACTAAATATTTTTTAAACTTTTAGATAAAATAAAATACTCTAGAAAAAATGGAGAGAACATGTTCAAAGAATGAAAGATGAACGCATACCAAAAATTATACTTAATTACAAACCAAAAGGAGACAGGAATATTGGTAGACCGAAAAAGAGATGGAATCAACTTTTTGAATGAGAATTTATGAGACCGGAACAAGCCACATGGGCTTAATCCGTGATTGTTGATGATGATGATGAAATCAGTTCCTTTTGTGACATTTCCGGCATTTTCTCCTGGCATTGGTGCAATCCACTTCAGAGGTTGGAGGGCCCGATGTAGTCAGAAGCTCGGATCACAATACATTTAAGCTGGTCAGTTTAATGTGAAATTAAAATTACTTTTTTTAAGGAGTTGATAGTTAGATATAAATTCATAAATTATATTAAAATGAATATGGACAAAGAATAAATTGATATAGGCTAAATAATAACAAAGAAGAAGGCAAAATAAACCTTCAGTCCTTAGGAGATACTTAGAGTAGTAGGAGGTTAAGGCTCTCACTTTTCTACACAATCGGCACGAGATGTCAGCCGGGTTGTCAATCCTGCGTGACGGCCGCCCATACCCCCATATCAAGTTTATGGTACTCAATTCCTTTAGAGGCAATAATTCTTTTTTCAAATGCCCCAGGTTGTCTTTCGGCATTCCTGGTTTCTCTCCTGGCATGGCGTACTTGTAACCCACTTCTGAGGTTGGGGCGCCTGGAAGGCGGGGTTACGATGCCCCGATGATATGATGAGTGATGATGATGATGATGATGATAATGGTGCGCCAGGAGAGTCCCTAATCCTAAGTTTAACCTAAGATGAATATGAATGATGATATTGCGATGGCCATATGATTTCGGGGATCGTTTGGGCCTTAAAGTTTTCCTGACATTTCTCTTACAGGTGAGGAAAAACCCGATAGAAACCTCACCCAGAAAAACTGTCCCGATCCGGGCCCGCTGCGAGACCACCGCAGTGGACGAGGCAATAAATATACGGATTAAATAAATTGACAGACAACAAATTAAAATGGTTTCAACGTATAAATAGAATGGAGACATCTCGTCTACCAAAACAAGTTTTATAATATATTCCAAGAGGTAAACGTTCCTTACTTTACATGTACATGTAGAGGGGTAGCCATATTGGCTAGTTTATCCCCGATGTACAAATTTCTCTTTATGAACACACTATTTACCCTATGCTTTGCATAGGTTAATTTCCATTGCAAGATGGACTACTAAACAAATTGTGTGAGTTTAACTTGCTCAAGACAGTGATACTCTCATTCTGCACCGATCGGCTTTCGGACTCTCTGCTTGCCGACGGTGCACATTTTGACGCCCTGTTTTGATGTGGGAAGGTCCACAATTTTTCCAACTACCTACTTTTTAAATAGAATTAACTTGCCACCACAAGGCTGAGGTTATATGAACCACAACCATAAACTGATAGCCCAAAAGGAATTCGCTGCCAGGAAACTCTAGATAGGGAACAGTATGCAGCACAGGGACGGTGCTAGTCACTCAACTATAAGAAGAAGAACGTTCCTTTGGTCGCCTCATGATCTGATGGAGGGATATGCTTTGAATCAGTACAGACTTAGAGCTTAATCTTGAAGTCGAAGAAGAAGATTAACATTATTATATTATCCATCTTAATCTTTATATATATATATATATATATATATATATATATATATATATATCTTATTGATAAAATCTTCATTTAGTATTTAATATTAGAGTTAACTGTGATTGCTATATTCTAAAGTAACATATGCTTGACCTAGTGAATGGAAGAGAATGCCACATGGTCTTTACTCCATGAAGCTAGATAAATAAAAAAGAACATAATAAATATATTAAGTTAATTGACCCTGCAATTTGTAGAACCGAAATACATAAAAAAAAAGACCTAGGAAGAAAACGTTAAGAAGTTCTGCTGATTTTAAATATATTTTTGGTACATGGACGGAGTGAAAGCAACAATGTTGTAAGTCACATTGCTTTGTGTTTTTTTTTTTAAATTAACATACAAAATATACTCTTTCACTTTATCTTATCCTATATTTTTATTTAGTCTCTTTTAATTATGAATTATATTTTAGAATAGTTTTTTTAACCTTTTCTGTGCGTAATAATTTTAAATAAGAGTGTAAGTAAATAAATGAAGGGGTAGGAAAAATTGTAATAAATTAGAGAATACTATACGTTGTACTGTGATGTCAATATAGTAAGTGTCACTTGAATCCTAGTTTGACTAGAGACTTGCGTTTATTGAATTTGTAGATCTAAAACAATAAGAATTTTAATCCTTACGAAAAAGGCTTACTATATAACTTTAACTCATCCATTTAGAAAGGATTTGTTGATATCATAAAACCCATTAGATGCTTTTAACATTAAAAATTATAAAGTACAAAGCGGAAGGAAAAGGAAACTTTCAAGTTATTTAGGCATCCGGAATAGTGGAAAATGTTTATCAAAGGTTGTATATTTTTATCATAAATATACGGAATAATGTTATTCCCAACTCTTTAAAAAAACGTTAAACTTAAAATATATACAACTATTATTCTACCAGTTATATTATGTGGATGCGAAACATATCTCGTA
This sequence comes from Diploptera punctata, assembly GCA_030220185.1. Classification (NCBI taxonomy): domain Eukaryota; kingdom Metazoa; phylum Arthropoda; class Insecta; order Blattodea; family Blaberidae; genus Diploptera; species Diploptera punctata. The sequence continues at coordinate 3,331,409 of JASPKZ010009814.1, read as the reverse complement.
ATAAATTCCTAAAAAACACCGTTTAGGTAGAGGTTACAATAGGAAAGCCACTTAGAGTTAGCCACTAGTAATTTTGCTGTCAAGGGAGTAAGATCATTCCCGGAATTAGCACACCGGACGGCAAAACAACTGCCGTCACAAAACAGACAAACAGATGGACTCTTATTTTACGGGCGGAAAGGAGATTACGAGTATTTGAGAATAAAGTTCGTAGGAAAATTTTTGGACCAAAGAGAGATGAACAGACAGGTGAATGGAGAAAACTAAATAACTACATGGTCTTTATAGGAAATCAGATATAATCGGAACAGTTAAGTCTCGTAGACTGCGATGGGCAGGACATGTGGCACAAATGGGGAATGAAAGACGTGCATGGAAGCCAGAGGGAAAACGCCCAGTTGGTAGACCAGGAATGAAGTGGGAGAATAATATTAACCATAATTAGAGGGAAGTAGATTATACAGGGAATGATTGGAAAGCATTAGCTCAGGATAGGGATATATGGAGAGCTTATGTCCATGCGGCCATGAACTTATGGGTTCGATAGTGCCAGTGAGTTATTATAGTCTTCTCTATTCATCTGTCAGTTCGTCTCTCTTAGCTTCCAAAAAATTCTTTAAGGACTTTATTATCAAATATTCGAAATATTTTCTCTTTTCTTGAAGTTAGAATCAATGTTTCGCATTAGACTATTTTGTAAAAAAAATGGAATACATCGTATTTATTTTCTATTTGTCTACGAACAGATTAATTGGCAGTTTCTGTCATTTTTATTATCTTATAACGCTGATTATTTTTTGATTTAGGAGTATTCCACAATAGTGTTTCTCTTTCAACCCAAAGTGATTTCTCTCCAGAGGTTCCTGTCTAAAGCATCTTCTTCCCTCAAATCTCTAGCTTCCTTACTTCTCTTTACCCCATCCAACCATCGTTCTCTGGGCCTGCCTCTTCCATTTCTTCCATTAGCTGATTAAATTTACTATAATTTTAATTTCATCAGCATACAATCCTCATATACTGTACGGATTTAACCGTTGGATCTGTCCCGCCTCCGATTGCTGATTACTTCAAATTCAATTAAATTTGTATACATCTACTAATTGTGGCAGAATGGGGAATGAAATATTAGCATGGAAACTCCTGTTAGGAAAACCAGAGAGAAAGCGCCCAGTAGGTAGACCAAGAATGAGATAGGAGAATAACATTAACCATGATTTGAGGAAGGTAAATTATGCAGGAGATGATTGGAAAACGTTGGCTCAAAATATATATGTAATGAGAACTTTCCGCGTGGCCATGAACCTATGGGTTCGATAATGCCAGTGAGTTGATTATAAATCTATTAATTATAATTTATATTTTGTTTATACATTATGTCATTATACTATTTTTCTGTACCTAATACATTCCAATTGGTAAAAATATAAGTCCATACGACCTTAATCCTTCCAGTTTAAATGTATTTATTATTATTATTATTATTATTATTATTATTATTATTATTATTATATAGAAGAAGCAGAAAAGGAAGATCAAGAACTACCTGGAAGAATAACATTCAGAATTCAATGAGGAAATTTGGTATAACGGATGACGCAGAGGACAGAGAACGATGGAGGACTTTAATTAATATGTATTACAAACTGATAGTCTGTAAGTCCGTAGTCATTTATGTACTTTTAAAACTCATGTTAATTATTAAGATTGATTGGAGAAAACCCTCAATGATGAGGAAAATTCTCAAAATGAATTAATGAATTATTATTATTATTATTATTATTATTATTATTATTATTATTATTATTATTATTATTATTATTATTATTATTGCGACTGGAAGCTTTTGAGATGTGAATATGGAGAGGGATGGAGCGTATAAAATGGACAGACAAAACATAAAATAGAGATGTGCTAGACAGAGTGGGTGAAGGGAAAACAATGCTGTAACTCATAAAGAACAGGAAAAGAAATTGGATTGGTCACTGTCTAAGAAGAAAGTGCCTGCTGACAGATGCCATAGAAGGAATGGTCAACGGAAAGAAGGTTAGAGACAGAAAGATACATCAAATAAAATACAATATTAAAATAAATGGTTTGTATGCGGATACAAAAAGGAAGGTTTGGTTAAGGAAAGAATGGAGAATGCTGAGTTTGCAGTGAAATACCTGCTCTTGGGCAGAACACTATGTATGTATTATTACCATAATAATTTATAACAACAAATAGGGTACAGAAGTACGTCAGAAGTTTTAAATGATAGAATATTTAAAAAATATATTTTTTTTGTCGTAAGAAAATAAAATAGTGTAATTTTATAGGTCTAAACTATGAACAAATTCTGAAGGAATGAAGCTGTTTGAGGTTGTCCATATGCAAATATATTTGATAATGTTCTAAATATATCCATCGATCCTTTATGATCACGATAATATGTCTGTCTGTTAACGACCTACCTGCCGGAATGTTTTCAGTACTAAACTCGGCACACAACAATGAATTTAAAAAATGTAAATAAGGTTCGTTAACCAGCAAATATGAATCATTACGAATGGAGATTAATCTGCAGAAAAACGTTAAATTCTTCTAGCTGAAGTATTTTTATTTTGTTTTTTATTTTTCGCAACAAACTCAGTATTGCACTGAAATAAAAAGAGAAGGTATTCTCAAAAAATCAGCGAAATTCAATAATTAGAAAGGAGGGAGGGTTACCTGAATTTATAAATTAAAAATCGCTCTAACAGCAGCCATATTTGTTTTCTTGCAATATAAAGACCTCTTAAATAAGGAAAGATTATTCATAATAATAAAGACAAAAATAGACCAAAAATAGGAGCATAAAAATTGTATATAAGTACAATTTAATGAAGAAAAAATCAAATAACGAAATAGCAAAAGGGATCAGTATTGGAAGAAAAACCATAGGAATGTTAAACTCTATATTATGAAGTAAAAACATCATTAACAGAACAAAACAACTATTTTATAAGTCCATACTAGAAAGTATAATGTCATATGGATCTGAAGTTTGGACAATTACACAATAACATATCAACAGAATAACTGCAGTTGAAATGGAATTAATGGAGAAGAGCTGCCAGAAAATCTCGACTGGAAAGAATTAGAAATACAGAAATTAGAAAATGGATGAATTCAGAAAGAAAAATAATGAATGAGATTGAACACAGAAGGCTAATATGGTATGCACAAGTAAGAAGAATGCAGGATGGAAGACTACCAAGGGTCGTCCATACATGGAGAATTGAAAGAAGAAACAGAAAAGGAAGACCAAGAACAACCTGGAAGAATAATATTGAACAATGAATGAGGAAATTTGGTGTAACTGATCAAGACAAAGAGGACAGAGAACGAAGAAGACCTTTAATTAAAGGCAATTTGTGAATGTGTATTACAAACTGATAATATATAAGTCCGTAGTCATTTAAGTATTTTTTTTTAAACTCGTATCGGCCGCGGTGGACTAGTGCCTCTCCTCCCGAGGGTTGCGGATTCAAACCCGGTTTCGGTCGACGGATTTTTAGGATGGAAAAATCCAAGAAGCAAGTCCTCCGGCGGGAAATTTAAGCCGTGGGTCCCGAGTCTGAAGATTTTCAGGCTCGTAAAAAATACTTAAGCCTGAACAATGGGGCCTCTAAGCAAAATTTACCGATCTCAAACATTCTAGTAGTACTTTAGTTGCCTGCTAGATGTCACTGAGTATGTATTTTTGACCGCATGCTACGCTAGACATCTTTGGGCAAATAAGTTAACTAAAAATTAACTATAAACTCCTGTCAAGGAAGAGGTTATAGCTCAACAATGAGCTAACGCCATTAATCATAATCATCAGTCACGATTATGAAGATTAATTGGAGAAAAACCTTAATGATGAGGAAAATTCTCAACGAAAAAAAAATGTAATTATCAAAATCCAAACATAAATTTGACTTGCTGAGGGAGTCGCTTAGTTTATGGAGTCTCTGCGAGATTAACATTTTTTTGTTGATGGAATGTTTGAAAGTCTCAAATAACATTTGAGTTTAAAAATGAAGTAAATTAAACGCAATAATGAGATGCATTTAAACAACAATGTTTTGCGATAATGAAGCAATAAAGCATGTTCGATGCAAGGAGACGATAGCACGCAGACACCCATACGGAAGGAAGGCTAATGATCCACTGTATTCATTAACAGGTAGAGAGGGCATGTTCCGGCGGAACACGTGTTCACGAGCTTGTCAACTCTGTGACACACTGCTAATGGCCTCCACATCCATGCAAACTTCTTCATGATACATCAAGTTGCCGTGACATTTAAGATTCACCGGTCCGTACTCAGAGTTTATCATTAAATTACCGACTCGTTCTGATAACATTCAACCCTAAACCCATTACTGTCCATTTTACAACAACTTAGCTTTGATATTTTAATAATAATAATAATAATAATAATAATAATAATAATAATAATAATAATAATAATAATAATAATAATAATGACAAATGAGGGAAATTTTGAAGAAATGGCTGGATTGAAATGCCTAGGAACAATAATCACAAATAGGAATGAGATGCACAATGAAATTAAACATAGGTTCAATTCTGGAAATACGTGCTATTATGCATTACAGAGACATTTGCCGTCCCAACTTCTTTCAAAAATGTTAAACTGAAAATATATAAAACTATTATTCTACCAGTTATATTATATGGTTGCGAAACATGGACTCTTACTTTAAGGAAGGAAAGATTACGATTATTTGAGAATGAAGTTCATAGGAAAATTTTTGGACCAAAGAGAGATGAACAGACAGGTGAATGGATAAGACTACATAACAGTGAACTACATGGTCTTTATAGGAAGTCAGATATAATAAGAACAGTTAAGTCTCGTAGATTGTGATGGGCAGGACATGTGGGACGAAAGGGAAATGAATGACGTACATGGAATCTTCTTGAAGGGAAATCAGAGGCCAAACGCCCAGCTAGTAGACCAAGAATGAGGTGGGAGAATAACATTTACCATTATATGAGGGAAGTAGATTATGCAGGGAATGATTGGAGAACTTTAGATCAGGATAGGGATGTATGGAGAGCTTATGTTCGCGCAACCATTAACCTACGGGTTCTATAGTACCATTTAACATTTCTCAATACTGTTATTTAAACACAGTTCCAATAATAGATCATATTATAATATTATAATGATATTGTGAAAACAAAAATTAATGTCTGAACCAGGAATCAAACCAGAGGTCCACGGTTCGATCCCTGGTTCAGACATTACTTTTTCTTTTCACAATATCATTATGTGTTTGTACATGAAATTTACATTGCTACATTTAATGTATATTTAACTGTTTATAATTAGTATAGTGTATATCTATATTTGTCAAATCTTTATTTGTATTTGTGCTGGTTGACTGGAAGAGAAGGCCTTATGGCCTTAACTCTGCCAGAATAAATAAAACATTATTATTATTATTATTATTATTATTATTATTTTATTATTATTATTATTATTATTATTATATAGTACCAGTGAGTTAGTTAACAACAACAACAATAATAATAATAATAATAATAATAATAATAATAATAATAATAATAATAATAATAATAATAATAATTATTATTATTATTATTAATATCTATAATAAAAATGAAAATCTTTATATACGGAATTAGGACTCTATAACACTATAATTAAACCAGAGTGCTATTACGGAACAGAAACATTAATTTTGAACAGAAAAAAATATATATCGAAAATATAGTAAAAAATAATGCAAAATTATAAGAAATGTTTAGGTCCCCAAGTTTTACGTGAAGCATATAGACTCAAAAGTAAAAGTGAAATAAAATTATATAGACATTATTAGTGATATTAGAAAACGGAGGTTAAGATTTCATGGACATATTAAACCATAGACTCAAATAGACTTTCAAAACGAATATTGGAATTCTACAAAAATAGAAGCACAGCACCAGTGGATACTGTAAAATGGATTAGTGAAGCAAAAAAGACTTAAATTTGGCAGGAATTACTCAAGAAGATATCATAAACAGATATATCTTTAGAATTAAGGTGCGCAAGTGCAGGTGGACCAAGAGGACAAACCCAAGAAAAAAACTGAAACATATGGACAAAAGAGAGAAAGAAAGCCCATAGAAGTAAAAGGAAACGCCTGTAAGTACCTTGCGTAGAGTTACATGGGCTCATTTGCAAAAAAAAAAAAAAAAAAATCATAATTTATCTATAATGGCGTAAACCAATGTACAGCCGTAGTCTCTCCTTTGTTAGGAGTTACTAGACCAAGTTAATTTAGTTACCGTATTTGCCCATATATGTCATGAATGGTATGCGGTCAACATATCGACTCAACGAGATATATAGCAGGCAACTAAGGTATTACTAGGACGTTGAGATCTGTAAATTTTGCTTAGAGGCCTTTTTATTCAGGCTTAAAGATATTTTACGTGCATGAAAAATTTCAGACTGGGGACCCACGGCTTAAAGTCCCTCCCGGAGGACTTTCTTATTGGATTTTTCCATTCTAAAAAATCCATCTGCTCCGGCCGGGTTTGAATCCGTAACCCTCTACACCAGAGGCAAGGAGCGTAACCACTAACCCACCGCGGCCGATTTTAATAATAATAATAATAGTAATAATGGATCCCCAAAGCTGTTCATAATTATATACCAAGAGGACGAAGATCTCTGGGCCCTCTTATGAAACGCTGGAGGGAAAATTTTCTATAGGATCGTAACAGGCCTTGGCCTAATACTTGGAAGGAATAATAATAATAATAACCTGTAGAACGATGGATAGATGGGATGAGGATAAGTATGGAAATTAGAGATTTGAGAGAAGAAGATGCTTTAGACAGGAACCTCTGGCGGCAAATCACTTTGGGTTGAAGGAGAAACACTGTATTGGGGAATATTCATAATAAAATATACTACTACTACTACTACTACTAATAATAATAATAATAATAATAATAATAATAATAATAATAATAATAACTCATTGGTACTCTCGAACACGGAGATCTATGGCCACGCGTACATAATCTCCTCATACGTCCCTATTCTGAGCTAATGTTTTCCAGTCATCTCTGTACAATTTTCCATCCTCAAAATCATGATTGATGTTATTGTCCCTCATTCTTGCCAAAAATATTGGTCGTTTGTTCCTCTGTTTTCCAACAAGAAGTTTTCATGTAAGTCAAAAATCATCCTAAGTGAAATGAGGTTTGGAGAATGATCGAGCTGTACTCTTCTGTTTACATTTTACGACTATCTTTCTACCTCACTGTACACAACATTTTAATCACTCCATTTCTTACAAAAAATAAAGTTGTTTACAAAGATGTGATTGAAGAAATTCAAGATTAGCTTTCGAGATTTGTTTTTAAACAAGATAAGAAGCCAGATAATTATTTATTATACAATGTAGTGTATACGAAAGAGAGTTTGTCAATTCAATTCTCAAATACCCGCCTATGTAAGTGATTCCAGGTCATTCTTCTGAACTTTAATAGTAGTTAACCGCCCCAAGCATGTCTGCAATTTTACTGATTCAACTTCAGTTAAAAATAAAGAAGGGAAATGGAGAAGTTCATTATTAAACAGAAGTACAAATTTCTATTTATATGCAAATTTCCGGAAACATATCTTATATGTAAAATAAACAATATTTGATCAACTCAACATACAAAACAATTGATTCTACAATAAATCACAAAATGGAAAATTATATATATATATATATATATATATAAAATATATATAGATAGGAACAAACCTCCTAAAAATTTTCAGAAGTTTTCAAGAAATGTTTGTTAAGCTTATTATCATTATTATTATTATTATTATTATTATTATCATCATCATTATTATTAAATGTATTTATTTATATACAGAATTTTAATGTTTACACATCTTTCTGTGCCTAAAGTTTTATTTTTCTTCTCCACTCGTCTCTCCATCCAATCCATGTCCTACAGTCCTCTTGCTCTCATTACAGTTCTTATTTCCTGCATCCACGAGTTTCGAGGTCTTCCTCTTCTCCTTCTTCCAGGTGGACGCCATTCCAATGTTTTCCTGGGTAATCTTTCTTCTTGCATTCGTCGTACGTGCCCATACCAATTTAATTGCTTATACCGTATATAATCTACTATTGAATAGCCAATATTCAATTTTTCTCTTATGACAGTATTTCTTATTTTGTCTAATTTTGAACATCTTGCTGCTCTCCTCAATAAATCCATTTTCATCGGCATGAGTTTTTGTTCTAAGTTTTTGTTGAATTTCCAAACTTCAGCTCCATATGTGATAGTACTTCTCACTATTGAATTATATATTTGTAACTTATTTTTCCTGGTTATATGTCTGTTTCATAAGGCTCCATTCATCATTGTTGTTATTGCTCTACCTTTATTTATTCTGTCCTTAATATCGCTTTCTTGTTTATCCTCTTTATCTAATTTTACTTCCAGATACTCAAATTCTTCACATTCTCTAATATACCCCTTTTCATCTTCTAATATCAAATCTTCGGTTTCGGCTCCACATCCCATATTATTATTATTATTATTAATACTATTATTATTATTATTATTATTATTATTATTATTATTAATTATATTTAGGAATATTCCACAATACAGTGTTTCTCCTTCAAGCCAAAGTGATTTGTCTCCAGAGGTTCCTGTCTAAAGCATCTTCTTCCCTCAAATCTCTACCTTCCATACTTCTCTTCACTCCATCCATCCATCCATCATTCTCCAGGCCTGCCTCTTCCACTTCTTCCATTTTCTTATTATTATTATTATTATTATTATTATTATTATTATTATTATTATTATTATTATTGTTGTTGTTGTTGTTAACTAAACAATCTCGAACCCGCAGGTTCATGGTCGCGCGGAAATAAGCTCTCCACATTTTTCTATCCTCAACTATTGTTTTCCAGTCATCCCCTATGTAATCCATTTCCCTCAAAACATGGTAATGTTTTTTCCTACCTCATTTTTGAACTACCAACAGGGCGTTTTCCTTTTGGTTTTCAAACAACAAGCTTCCATACCCTTTTTTCATTCCCCATTCGTGCCACATGTCCTGTCCATCGCAGTCTATGAGACTTAACTGTTCTTATTATATCTGGTCCTATAAAGCTCACATACTCATTGTTGTGTGTTCGCCTGTCTGTCATATTTCTTTGTTCCAAAATTTTATTATCGCCTCACTATGATGGTTATCCAGCGGCTCGCTTTGTTTCTTCGCAGCTGTTAAATATAATTAAATACAAAGATACCGACTTCCGCTACGTGAATGTTTTATCATTCACAACCTTGTCGCGGCACCCGCTTTTATATAAACGGACAACCATCATAGTGAGGTCGTAATACTAAGAATTTTATTCTCAAATACTCGTAATATATTCTCCTATTGTTATTAATTTTATTAAGATTATTATTATTATTATTATTATTATTATTAATTATTATTATTATTATTATTATTATTATTATCTTTATGGGGGCAGAGGCTAATTGGGATTTCCGGATCTTTGGTCTGGTCAAATACCCTGATGGAACTGATATTTAACCTCTGGGTGAATTTCGGTGAAGTCCGGAGGGTCTAACGTAGCCAATTCCACTCTACTCACCACCAAGATGGGGCCCCTCGAGACCTTCTTAAGATCTTTTAAGATCTTAAGATGCAAAAGAGAGAGTGGGGTGTGGACAGAAACGGGAAGCTACCACACATATAGGCCTATATCCCTAGTAAAGCTGCAAACATGAGAGTTTCTTGAGCAGAACACTATGAATGAATTATTATTATTATGCTTTGTTGTTCACATTCTAGTCAGGGACTTATGTTGATGTCTAGTACGCAGTGGTGTCGGGTTTAACGTCAGTTCGGGACAGAGTTTTCTCGGTGAGGTTTTTTCGGGGATTTCTTCACCTCATAGATAAATGTCGGGAACCTTTAAGGCACAAATAAATCCCGAACACCACTCAATCAAAATGATCAACTTGGTCTATCAGCTGCCCTCACGTCCTCATGTGTCAATTACAGAAATAGACGATCATCTAGCCCGTGTAGGGGTGACATATGGTCAGCATGTAGAGTCCCCCAGCCGTTATAGCTCGTTTTCTCAATCTGGAGCTATTTATTGTAGCTAACCAAATTCTTCTCGATGTTGGGTAGGCACCAGTCCCATATTGCCCGAATTTTCATGAGAAAATTTATCTCACAATGGGGACTCGAATTACCGCAAGTCCCGCAGCTCTTCGCCAAGGCACCATGCCTTGAACCGCTCGGCTAATTACGGCGTAGGTCTGGAAATAATATTAATGAAACTAAATATGTGGTCACACGTAGAAACACATTATTTAAATAAAATGTGCAATTAATCACTGCAGGATAGAAAAAAGTGTGTTATACCTTAGGTTGAGTATCAATGTATTGTACACGTACTGTTTACATTGGTTCCACTTAAACTGCGGTAGAGATAATAAGAACCTCATTACTACGTTCAGTCTCAAAACTATATATATATATATCCATCCGTCCATAGTAATTCTGCCCGAGGGCAGGTCCATCACTGCAATCATAGCATTTCCATGCTATGCTTGCAGCTTTACTAAGGAATTGTAGGTGTGGTAGCTTCCCGTTGCTTTCCACACCGGTGAAGGATGGTAATGATGATGATATCCATATGATTTCGGGGACCGTTTGGGCCTTAAAGTTTTCCTGACATTTGTCTTACAGGTGAGGAAAAACACCGATAAAAACCTCACCCAGAAAAACTGCTCCGACCGGGGATCGAACCCGGGCCCGCTGCGTGACAAGGCAGCACGCTACCTCGAGTCCACAGCGGTGAACATATATATATATATATATATATATATATAAGAATGTATGTCTATCTGTCTGTCTGTCCTTTATGCGCTGCCATACCGTTCATCCGATTGTGATGGGACTTTCTGCAAAATGTTCAGGAGTTTCCCGGGAGGGTTTAAGGCTATAAGATGGTTGTAATACTCAACCCCTTCACCCTTAAAAATCACCCTTAGTAGAGAAAAACTTGTTTTTCTGAACGTAAATAGGTTACGCTGCCTAAACCATAACATATGCACCAAATTAATGTACACAGAATTGAATATCTCACAAAAACGTACAAAAAAGTCCGCGCGAAAACATATGTCTATCTTTTACGGATAACTCACAATAACCATTTTTATATTTCAACTCATTGTTGCCAAGTAGAACGGGATGACTAGATTCCCTGGCAAGCGTACCAGCGCATAGCGAGTATTCTTTTCCGGATAACTATCAATAACCATTTTTGTCTTTCAGCTCACTTATGCCAAGAAGATCGGGATAAGTAGATTCCCGGGAAACGCCGGGTAATCAGCACGGGTTATCTAAAAATAATTACGATATACATTTATAATTATTTTTCTTTTTACTTATTCAACTAAACATAAAAACACATTTTATTTACTTAGGCGCAGCAACACACGCCCGGTTTTAGCTAGTAATCTATAAATACTGGAATCAAATTGTAATATAGTTATGAATCATTAAATTATCTAAGTATTGTAGCCTATATTTAGATTTCTCAAAAAATTCTCTAAAATATGGACGGACCTTTTTTATATCGATAACTAAATTCTGCAGCCAAACGTATTGATTATATAGTTTACTGTATAGGTCTAGATCCTTTTACGTGTAAATATCTCATGCAATAAGGTTTTACATTGCACAAAAAGAGTAACTATATAAATGTGGCCTACAAAATAGCTAACAGAGAATTGCTTTTATCAGGAGAAATAAACACGTTAGCGAATTATCGTTCTAAATACTCACAGAATTGGATATAACTGATGGCTTATTGGCTGTATTAATTATGGCATGATATCTGTCAAAATAAGCCACTGTATCATCAATGAATAACTCACATTCTGCAGCAACATTACTGACCTGAATACGAAATGTTTTCAATTATATGTTCAACGAGGAATGATATGTTCCCTAAGTGCTATTTAACCTTACACATCAAGTTACAAGTATTTGTGCAAGATAGAGTGCTATGCATCCGTGTTATACAATGCATCTTCATTTCAGCATTCCACTATATTCAGGGTTGAAATAAAATAGGCGAGCAGTTTATTATTATTATTATTATTATTATTATTATTATTATTATTATTATTATTATTCATAGACATTATAGAAAAGAAAAGATTACAGTGATATGGCAATGTCAGAAGAATGCGAGAGCAAAGATTGCCTAAAATTGTTATGGAATGGATCCCAATGGAAAGGACGAAGAGAGGAAGATCGAAGGAAACTTGGATAGAAGGGGTACAAGTGGCTATGAATATCAGAGGATTGGAGGGAGATCAATGAATAGACAGAGAGGAATGGCGTTTGATTTCCGGATGATGATGGTGATGATGATTATTATTATTATTATTATTATTATTATTATTATTATTATTATTATTATTATTAGCAGTAGAAATGGATTTTTGGAGGCGATCGACAAGAATTTTAAGAAGGGATAAGGTCAGAAACAGTACAATAAGGGAAATTATGCAAGTTGAAAAAAAAACATATTAGGGTAAATAGAAGAAAAACGTTTGAAATGGTATGGACACCTCATACGAATGGAAGAAGAGAGAATACCAAAGAAGATCCTTAATTGGAAAGTAATGGAAGAAGTGGAAGAGGCAGGCCTAGAGAACGATGGATGGATGGAGTGAAGAGAAGTATGGAAGCTAGAGATTTGTGGGAAGAACAAGCTTTCAGACAGGAACCACTGGCGACAAATCACTTTGGATTGAAGGAGAAACACTGTATTGTGAAACACTCCTAAAAAATTAAAATAAATTATATTATTATTATTATTATATTATTATTATTATTATTATTATTATTATTATTATTATTGTACAAGCATCAATATTAGATTTTGTGAGATGTAGACAACTAGAGTGGTATGGTCATGTACGTAGGACGCCAGAGAAAATATTACCTAGAAAGGCTTTGGAATGGATTCCACCTGGGAAAGGAAGGAGAGGTCGACCTAGATTTAAATGGAGGGATGAATTAAGAATATGTATGAGGGAGATAGGTATGGAATAATTGGAATGGGAAGATAGAGAAGAATGGAGAAAGAAGTTAAAAATGTACAAAGCTTTGGGCACAGGAATATGTTTTATTACACTGTAAACCTATTTATAAATATAAATTATTATTATTATTATTATTATTATTATTATTATTATTATTATAACACATATGGTATTTGTGTCACAAATGTATTGTTTTCTCAAAAGAAAAATAATATGTATGTGCAAAAATGTATTACTATATTACTTAATAATGATAACGAGTATTGGTATGATTTTTTATACAGTACATAGAGGACGTGAAATAAAACCACTTTTTTTTTTCTCTAGTGCCATTTAATAAAATAATTAATAGAAAGTCAAATGCGCTTTTTACGTTCACTGTTAGGAATTAATAGACTGGATCGCCAAAGGATCGCTATTATCAGAGAAAAACATGGAGTACCAAGTTTAGATGAAGATACGGAAAGATACCAACAAGAATGGAAAAATCATCTGAGAAGAATGGAAAGAAATAGACTTTCCAAATTGACATTCCAATCAATATACTCCAACTGGTCAGAGGGCCGAAGGAAGAACTAAATCATTGGTGGAAAGATCAAGACCGCCTTCATTACGTTTACCGTCACAGACCACATGGCCTAAAACGTATTTGTTCATGATGAATGATGAAATAATAGTAGACCTAACTTATTAGTACAATTCAATCCATGAAAGTGCGGAAATAAGCTCTCCATAAATCCCTCCTCAGCTAATATTTTCAAAGTATCCCCTATATAATTTACCTGCTTCGAATCACGGTTAATGTTATTCTCTCACATCATTCTTGGCCTTTTTGCTCGTCGTTTCTCTCTGGTTTTGCGACAAGGAATTTCCATTTCCGTCGTTCATTTCCCATTCGTGTCACATGTCCTGCCCCTCGCAGTCCACAAGAATTGTTTTTATTACATCTAGTTTCCCATAAAGATCATGTTTCTCACACTTATGTAGGTTTTGTCCTTTCACCAGTCTATTCGTCTGTCTTTGATCCAAAAATATTTCCTAAGAACCATTCTCAAAAACTGCTAATTATAAAAATTAAGACTTGTAGCATATTTTGGTATACATTATATCCCAATGCCTTTAATTTCTTTCTCAGTTTCATATTAAGCTATTCTATATTCTTTTGTTATTTTTCTACTTTGTGTCTATGTTTTATGTGTCACAATGCATTTTATATTCTGAAACTTGCTCCTAAATTTGTATTTTCTGTTTTCCTTCTATCTTTAACAGTAACTTTGTTATGTTTATTTAATAGTATAGACTATTAATTTCTGTAACTTAACTGCACCCGAGCAATTGCTCTTTCAGATGTTAATCCTGGGTACAAAAGTGTTTTCTGATTTTTTTGTCGACTTTATTATCTATAGGAATTCACAGAAAAGTCTGGTCGGAACGGCGATGGAAGATTTGGTCAATAGCAAAGTAAGGATTTTTTTACATCTTTTAATTTGTATTACTACTCTTAATCTTTTTATAGGGAATGTCTTTTCAGTGAAACAATTCTACTCTCTTATTTCACCTGCCAAAATTTTTCCCAAAATGTTGCTTTCAAAAAATTGTTTTAAGGAAAGCTTTGGCAAGGTGATGAATATGAATTAAGATTCATCCCTTACCCATTTTTAGGCCGACTTTGCACAACTAGAAAGTTCAACTCATCTAAGGCTACTTGATGTGTTCGGGTGTGAATTCCGAACTCCCATACCCTCATCCAAAGTAATTCTGCCCGAGGGCAGGTCTTTCACTGCAATCATAGCATTTTTTCATGCTATGCTTTGCAGCTTTACTAGGGAATTATAGGTGCGGTAGCTTCCCGTTGCTTTCCACATCGGTTAAGGATGATGATGATAATGATACGGATGATGATGATGGCCGGATTATTTTTGGGGACCGTTGGGCCCTACGCTTTCTTACATTTGTCTTACAGTTGAGGATACATATGTTAAACTTTCTTCTTCTTCTTCTTCTTCTCCTCATTGTTTTAGGTCCTTGACCTGATCCATCCAGAATTAGGGGTCCCTCCATCTCTTTTTTTTTTGTCTTCCAGGTGTCCTTCTTCCATCCTCTGGTAACTTATCTCTTGTTATGCGTACAATTCTATTTGGTGTCATGCGACATAAAAGTTGATTCCATTAAAATCTTCATTTTTCCACCCATTCACCTATTGCCTGAATATTCATCTGCCTTCTTATTTCTTCATTTCTAATTTGATCTTTCATGGATTTACGTATAATTTAAAGCTTTCAGAAATTATAATATTTAGAAACTATCATTAAAATATTTAGGAATAGAACAGAATAACAGATGAAATCATCCATCAAGCAAATAATGCAAACAAAATATCGGGATGTTTAAACAATACTGTTTGGAAAAATAAAAATTTAACAATAGAAACAGAAGTAAGAATTTACAAATCTGTCACAAGACCAGTTTTAACATATATGGTTGTGAATGACGAAAAGAAACTAAAAAACATAACAAAGTAATGAAACAACCGAAATGAAAGTTTAAAGCAAAATCGTTGGAAAATCGCTGAGAGAGAAAATTCGCAACTCTGTTATTAGAGAAGAATGTGAAATTGAACTATTAAGCTCTGGATAAATGATAGAAGAATAAATTGGAACGATCACATAGATCGAATGGAGAACAGTAGATTAGTGAAAAAAGTATATGAATGGATACCTCAGCAGAAAAGGCCATTAGGAAGACAACAATTACGATGGAAGTATATCACCATACCCGGAACCTTCAGTGAATGAACATGTAACAAGCTGCCACCTTTCATGCGTAGAGAAAGAAGGAGAAGAAGAAGAAATTATAATTCTCAGTGCGTGTTTATCAGATTTGTTTTATACCTGTTTTGCTTAAGAGAGTATGTTACATCTCATCTTAAGTGTTTTTTGTCTCATTTTAGTGATGTAATGTTGTTTCATGAAATCTGTCAGAGTCTGCTAACAATTTAGTTGGTTGCAACAAGTCAGTGAAGTCATGTGTATGAACTTCACACTTAGTGAATTAGGTTCTGCCTCCATTTAAAAGTTTTAATTAATGAAAGAGCTTTCATATTAATTACATGTTACTATTTAACTTTTAATGTTATACGCAACAAACAGATGGATGTAAATGCGTCACTTCTCAACTCTTATAAATTAAAATCAATTGATTTCATCACGATTCAAATTTTCACTAATTGTAAAGTTCTGAACACACAGTACTAAGCTGAAATATTTTACTAAGAGAAAAGCAGGACTTTGAAATGGCATATATGGTCTGTGGATTTACTATTTAGGATATTTTCCCCCAAATCCGCCAGATTGTCTTGCGACATTTTTGGCCTTCTTTCCTGGCATTGCATTATCGGAATTGTAACCCACTTCTGAGAATAGGGAACCTGGAAGACGGAGTTATATTATGTTATTGATATGATAGATGATAAATAGGCTTCGCGGTTTTGTCACAAAATCGGATTCTGAATTTATTGAGAAGTATTGCCTGGTTTGGAGGGAGTTCAAATACCTCGCGTTCACTCGTAAGGGGTGGTACAGTACAGTGAATGTAAATAGTGGAGCATATCATTCATGATTAATGACCACACCGCTACTAAGTTTTAACGTATTTCGCAATAAACAACTACAGCTTTACCATGCCGTGCTGGAGTGGCTTGCGTGCTTAAATGATCCCGAGAGCTATACCGGCGCGCCGCGGCGGTAGAATTTCTGCCGACAGGGTTACCCATGCCGGACTGGTCGAAGGTGATAAGCCAGACGAAAAAAGTACCTTGGTCGAAAGAGTGACGATCTTTCACCGTAAAAATACAGTCGTCAAGAAATGCGGACATGGATTCAACTAGGGTAAAATTTTCCGAAGGTCAAATAGTCCCCCATTCGGTTCTCCGGGTGGGGACTATTTCAGGGAAGCCATGCCAAAGGCTCAAAACATTTCAGAGACTCTTGACTTCCCAACTCCTTTCAAAAACCCTTAAACTGAAAATATATAAAACTATTATTCTATCAGTTATATGAGTGCGAAACATGGACTCTTACTTTAAGGGAGGAAAGGAGATTACGGGTCGTATGTTAGAACATTACTCTCTACTCAAATTACTTCCAATCACTAGTGAGCTGATTCGCCGTGAGCAATTGCTGAGAACGAATTAACGGCCGACTTATCGGTCATGCACGAGAGTCGACGTTTTCGTAATATTGGCAACGAATTACCCAGAATTCTCAGCGATAAAACCACTTCCGTTATTTTCGTCTGCTATAGAGGAATGCATTTATGCTTGCATCCCGCAAATAATACCGTATACAAACACGTCTGCGACACGCAATATTACGCCGATTCTCCTGTTCTTCCAGTTGAATTCTTTGGTAGACTCTATCAAATTCCTCTTCTCCGTGTATACCGAAAACATGATCGAAGTCTTCAAGGTCCGACATCTTGGATAAATGTTGGATAAAGCAGCAAAGTACATCGATTACCATCGGTTCCCGTTCGGTTCCCTTCGGGATTTTAATTTGAGTTGCTCATTTAAGCTACCTCCGCAGGTAGCTTACAAATTTAACCAATTATTATCGCATGAACAGATTTCTGAGTAAGCAAAATCGTATTAGCATACAACTTGCTCAGCAGAGAAGGCATTTTACTGTCTAATGCGTCCAAACATGCGACCCTACAAGTATTTGAGAATAAAGCTCTTAGGAATTTTTTTGGAACAAAGAGAGATGAACAGACAGGTGAATGGTGAAGACTACCGAACAGTGAACTGAATTGTCTTTATGGGAAGCCAGATATAATGAGAACAGTTAAGTCTCGTAGACTGCGATGGGCAGGACATGTGACACGAATGGGGAATGGAAGACGTGCATGGAAGCTTCTTGTAGGAAAACCAGAGGGAAAACGCCCAGTTGGTTGACCAAGAATGAGGTGGGAAAATAACATTAACTATGATTTGAGGGAAGTAGATTATACAGGGGATGATTGGAAAACCTTGGCTCAGGATAGAGATATATGGAGAGCTTATGTCCGCGCGACTATCAACCTACGGGTTCGATAGTGCCAGTAAGTTAGTTAGTGTAGATATAGATGGCGGCATTTTTCTCCTCGTGTACTTTCTCTACGACTCACCTGAATGAACTTTTCACCGCTACCACTCACAGTGGGACTGACGAATATTTCGTGAGAGAGTTTCTCGCAAGTCTAGCCCAAAACTATGTAGCTTGTGATTTTCATAATTTTTTTATTGTTTTATTTGAATAGTTACTTTCTTATTTAAATATTAGTAGAACTGTTAGGATGAGTTTCAATTTAATTAAAATTAACTTGTCCCTTCCTCGCGGACCATCAGTGATCTACGGACCCAGGTTGATAAACGCTGAACTATAGCGGTAGCGAACGGTAGAAGTCTACGATTTAAAAGACGCAACTGCTATTAAATCATCCATTCACTATTGTTGATGAATGATTAAATTTTCAGGGGCAGATATGACCTGGGCATGTATGTTAGTCCGTTCAGTTGCCGAGTAACGGACAAATGACTTTTTTTCCGTCATGCGTACAATATTACTTACAACTCATTTTTTTCTTCCCTTAAATCGAAAATCATTATATTCTTTTTTCAGAAAAAATAGCAAGATTTACATTATTTATTTGATTCATTTTATAGATCACTTAAAGTAAAGTAAAGTAAAGTAAAGTGATCCCACTACAGGCCTCAGGAGGTCCTTGGGGTAGAAGGTCAAGGCTCCCACTTTTTCTGGACATTCGGATTTGATGTCAGCCGGGCTGTCAGCCCTGCGTAACGGCCGCCTTTACCCCCAGAACAAGTGTCTGGTACTCATTTCTGTTAGAGGCGGAGTCGACCCCAGGGCCATAGTGCCGCCAGAATGTTTGGGTCAATTTAAAAATCCTGACCCCACCGGGACTTGAACCCTCGACCTTCCGGCTTGTAGTGCAGTGCCTTAACCACTACGCTACGGCTTGCCCCCACTTAACTTTTTAAAATCATATACACATAATACATACAACATAGACGTATTATTGCCCCGTTAATCCCGTTGACGGTCAAAATTAAAGAGTTCACCGCCTGATTATGCAGATTACATGATATAGTAGGAGGGTTGGTGTGACAGAATTTGGGAAAAGGGAGACCCAAGAGAAAAACCCGAAAAATAACTTTTGATTTCAAAACTAACATAACTTTGCTTTCAAAAGTGCAGTTTACATAAAAATAAATTTTCATCATAGTACATTCACGAATTTAGGCCATTTGTTGACCTGTTTCGGCATCAAGAGAAACACCACCCGGAAGTCTTTTGAGTGGACGTCCTGGTCTTCTTCCTGCAGGTTGATAGCATAACATTTATTTGGGTATCATGTGATCTTCCATTCGATGAACATCTTGACTTATTATCAGGAATTTTATTTTCTAAGGTTCCATGTGTAATTTTTCTAAGATGTCTTCATTTTTTGTGATCTAGTAGCGTGTATCCTGCAGTCCTCCGAAGGTATCTCATTTCAGCAGATCTAAGTCTCTGTGTATCCTTCTGTTTCAACGTCCATACTGCGCTACCATACAATTCCTACCCAATTCTCATCCTCACCTTCTCGTGGTACAACCCGTTTTCACAAACGAGGCTCTGAGGACCGAGTCACGTAGGTATAATCGTTCCATCGGGTACTGAGTAAATGCGATATCCCAACGTCTGTCCAGAGACTAAAAGGTAGCAGCCCAACCACTGGAATACTTAGCGCCGGGCCAGTAACTCGTCCTAAGGAATCTCAACTTTACTTGCAAGTCTTAACACGAAGAAATCCAGAAGGAATTGAAAATAAAATTTCAATTGACATAATTCTACCTCTCGACTGAAAATAATAACCGTCTATGGCAAAATAGAAAAAACATTTAAATATAGATACATAATAACAAATCATTCGCGTAAATGAGCTATAAAATAATTCACTCACAGCATCGAAGAATGACTGTTATTTTATGTCATACGTATTCACTAACTAATAACTAACTTACTTACTAATACTATCGAACCCAGAAGGTCATGGCCGCGAAGGCATAAGCTCCCCAAACATCTCTATCATGAGTTAATATGTTACAATAATTTCCTATATAATTGGACTTCTTCATGCCATGGTTAATCACCCATCTCATTCTCGGCCAATCTACTGATCGCATTTTTCTTTGGTTTACCTTCATGAAGTTTCTACACCCTTCATCCATTCCTATTTCGTGACACATGTCCTGCCCATCGCAGTTTACGAGACTTAACTGTTACATCTGTTTTCCCATAAACTTAAAATACTTTACTCTCATGCAATGTTCTGCATTCGCATGCCTGTTCGTCTCTCTTTGGTCCAAAAAACTTTTTTCTCAAAACTCGTAATATTTTCTCCCCCATTAAAGTAAAATACCTTGTTTGGCATCCATATCATAGAACTGGAGTGTAGCATTGTATGGTGTAGAGACTTGGACATTACGACGGAATGAGGAAATGCGACTGAAAGCTTTTGAGATGTGGATATGGAGAAGGATGGAACGTATAAAAATGGACAGACAAAATAAAAAATAAAGATGTGCTAGATAGAGTGGATGAAGGAAGAACAATGCTGGAACTCATAAAGAAGAGGAAAATAAATTGGATTGGTCACTGGCTAAGAAGAGCCTGCCTGCTGACGGATGCCCTAGAAGGAATGGACAACGGAAAGAAAGTTAGAGGCAGAAAAATACATCAGATGATAGACAATATTAAAATAAATGGTTTGTATGCTGATACAAAAAGGAAGGCTGAGTTAAGGAAAGAGTGGAGAATACTGAGTTTGCAGTGAAAGACCTGCTCTTGGGCAAAACACTACGAATGAAAGAAATAAATTAATATTTTTATTTTAACATTTTTTTAGAGAAGTTGGGATGGCAATAGTCTCTGCAATGCATAAAAGCATGAGTTTGCAGAATTTAGAATTCCTGCAAAATCGATTATATCCCAGGTAGATTATCTTATACCCGTATTAATATTTCTACTGCTACACTAACATTTTTTGTTCTTTAGAACACGTCCCTATGTTTAAATCGTTTCGATGGATCCACTGAAGTATTCCCGTCCGGATATCCGAATTGAAGACTATTTTATGTCCCGAATGTTTTTTAGGATGCCAGAAAATCGTTTATAAAAAAAATTAAATTATCATCTTGCGGAAACGGAGACTTAGGTCGACCTCATCACCGTTAAACAAACCAGTCCCATGTGTATTTCACAGACGGAATAAACCCAAACTTGTATATTTAGCAGAAGAAGATGAAGCAACAGAAGAAGAAGAAGACGAATATTTTACCATTCAAAGGGGAAGGTATTTCTCGATCTTCAATCATTTTTTATAAAATAAAATAAAATTCATCCGCTCTTTTCTAGCCGGTTGTATTTTTACGAAGAAAGGTCGTCACTCTTTCGACCAAGGTATACCTTTTAGTATTTCTATCGCCTTTGAATAGTTCAGTATGGGAACATAGCATTTAAGTCAATAAAATACCATTTTTCACGTACTGATATAGTAAAACAGATTACTGCAATTAAGTAAAACTTTCTTGTTTGACGTAGAAAAATCAATAGGAAACTGTCAAACTCTTACTCAAATCTACTCGTATCACTCAAGTTTGTTTTTCGTCAAACTTCATAACTACTGTGCTCTTGGAGTTCAACATTTCTCTGCTAATATTTATATCAAACTTTAGCTTTACATTATTAGTAAGAACTTGCAATTTTGGACATTTTAATAGTTATACTTATAAACGATTTACCTTAGTAGTAATTCCGCTGAAAGTATCAGCAATCAATCTGGGAAGCAAACATGTCGAATTAAAACCACAGATTCCAATAAAAGTGATAAAAAATACAAGAAACGCACCCAAATTGACACGTATTCGCCCTTAAATAGGACATCATCAGGTTGATAACATAAAAGTAAATACATTAAGGGCGAAACACTTTTACAGGCGAAATAGGTGTCAGGATCAATTTGGGTATGTTTCTAGTCTTGTTTTATCACTTTTACTGGTATCTGTGGTTCTAAATGGACATGTTTGCATTCCAGATTGATAGCTGATTATTTTAGCGGAATTGCTACTAAAGTAAATTGTTTTATGTTGTATATATATTACCAGATGTAGCGGGAACTCGGTCTCCACAGCCACCTAGTAGCTACTGTAACAAGTAAGCAAATTAAAGAGAATATTTTGACTTTATAGCAGAGTAAAAATATTCTCTTTAATTTGCTTACTTGTTATAGTAGCTACTAGGTGGCAGTGGAGACCGAGTTCCCGCTACGTCTGGTAATAATAGAGAATATGTATAAGAAAAATAAATGTTTGTTCTGGATTCGCCTGGTAGCGCACTGAGATATCAACTCAGAGGTCCGGGTTCAAATCCCGTCCAGGCATTTATTTTTCTTATCTTGTCATATATATATAATGTATTTCATCAAAGCTACGCCTGCCATACAAATGACAATTGTTCAAAAAAAATCTGAGCTTTGGTTAAAATAAATAAATCTTATATTTCCCTTTCTGACTCTAATTTTTTTAACTTACATTCAGTCCAAAAAAATGAGATTTAAATCCGCTACCAGGTACCCGGAGTGAGTGGAAGATTGGAATTTACCGTCTACTCAACGATGACACTATAAAAACGTAACCTAGGAAACTTGTCTCGGATGCACTGCATCTGAAACAACAAAGTTACCCACAGACCAGAACTGTAAGGAATCTTACTAAGGAACTGTCAACCAATGCATGCCGAAACCTACCTTGAAATTTCTCCAGAGAAGCGTTGTGATGTACCAAGGCCGTATCCAAAAAAAATTATCTGCCATTTTAAAGTGTAAGTCACAGAAATCGAAGCCAGAATCCAGTAATGGCAGCCCTCTGTACGGAGCAGATGTACATCCCTGCATGAGTTAAAAACAGAGTGGAAAGAGGCGGGACGCAGCGCGGACGGCGGATAGTGAGGGTTATCCAGTCTGCCAATACAGGAGTTGTATTAATTGTCTTCTTCTTCTTATTCTTCTCGGCTCCAAATTACTGCTGTTTCCATCTTTTCCTTGGACTTCCCAAACTTCTTCTTCCTCATGGTGAATAGTTGTATGCTGCTTTTAGTATTCTATTCTTAGTCATCCTTGCCAAGTGTTCTTTCCAGTTTGTTCTGTATTTCTCTATTGTTGTGTTTAATTCCTCTACTTTTAGTTGTTTTATTTCTGTGTTATGTTGTTTTTTGTCTGTTCTTTGATATCCTGCTATTGATCTGAGGAATCTCATTTCACGGCGGAGATAGAAATATCGGAACCGCGAAAATGATGGAAATGGCAACCCAATCTCTGGGGATGAGATAAGAGACCCAGCTCCGGGAAACAAGAGTGAAGTCCTCAATGGTAGAAGAGGCAACCCTCCTTTTTTTTCTCTCTCTCTTTATTAATTCCTCAGCATGCCCCATTACAGAGTAATATTACATGCTTTGTTTTCATATAATACATCAATGACTTATATTATGCTATTACATAACAGTATATACATATTTACATACACATTTTACTATGTCTTACCTATATACTATTGTCTATACTATCCTCTATATTTATAATATTTACAATTTTACTTATGGTACGTAATTCTAAATCTAATCATCTCATTTTTATATACTATGTTACATATTTACATTAACAATTTTTGTAATTTTAATGTCTGAATAAACTTCCTAAGTTCTAGTAAATGCTTAGTTACTAGTTGTTGATTTGTGGCTGGCCAGGTGGTTCCACTTCTTTTTATAGCATTTATCATTTCCATTCTGTGTTGTTTTACGTCTTGGCAGTCATATATTAAGTGGTTTACGGTTTGGTCTGCTCTATGACATGTGCATGTAGGATTGTCTATTATGTGAAATCTGTGAAGGTAGGATCTTGTTTTGCCATGTCCTGTTACTATTGCAGTGAATTCTGGAGTGATTGGGAGTTGTTGTTTTAATCTGTCTTGTATTGATGGGAAAAGGCTTTAGTTATATTTTCTTTGTTCGTATTGTCCCATCTTCTCTGCCATTCTTGTACAGCTAATTGCTTTAGCTCTGTTTTGATGTTTGATTTTGGGGTGATGCTACATATTAATTCTGTTTGTTCGTCTGCCGATGCTTGTTTTGCTAGTTGGTCTGCCATCTCGTTCCCTGCTATTCCTATGTGGGCTTTAACCCAGCCAAAATGAATAATCCAGTGTTTGTTTTCCAGTTCTCTTACTGTATCTGTTATCATTTCAATTATGGTGTTGTGCTTGGTGTTGTTTTTTAGCAAGGATAGAGTCACTCTGCTATCTGTGTACACGACAGCTGTTCTTTCATCTTCTTTCGTTCTTTCTATATTTAGTAGCTCCTGCAGACCCTTCAAGATTGCGAATTTTTCAGCCTGGTTGTTTGAACATGCTCCTCCTAACCTGTATTTAACCTGCTGAATAAGCATTCCATTGTGTAATATGACTGCCGCCGCTCCCACCTTGTTGTCTGTCTTACTACGGTCTGTGTATACCACATGAGAGTGCTCTCTATCCTCCTCCATATCTTGAACGTGTACCATCTCAGCTGGGTGAGTCCAGTTCTTCGGTTCTAATGGAGCATCATACTCTCTTCCTCCATGAATTGCTTCATACAGTTTAGCTTTCTCATCGATAGTTATGTCAATTGGCTGTATCCCGGCTATACTACAAGAAGCATCATAAGAAATTGTCCTGTATGCGTTTGTGATTTTAATGTTTATCAATCTTTGAATTCTCTGTAGTTTGATTCGATTCCTGTTGTTTTCTATTGCCTTCCCCCATACTGGTGCTCCATAGGTTAGAATTGGTTCTATTGCTCCTGTGTAAATAGTGTGCAGTGCCTTATGGCCTAATCCCCAATTGAGCTTTGCTGATTTTGATAGGGCGTGTATGAGACTCATTGTTTTGTTGTATATGTGGTCAATATGTTTGTCGAACTTCAGTTTTTTATCTATGTAGATTCCAAGGTATTTCAACTCCTCTACTTGTTCCAAAAGTTTGTTGTTTAGGTAAATTTTCGATATTCTCATTCCGCACATTTCTCTTGTTGGTAACGAGCAACACCTTGGATTTAGATTCATTAAATTGAATTTTGTTTTGTTTTGCCCAGTTTTCGATTACTTTTATGGCTTGGTTTGTGTAGTTTTCAGTCTCTGTTGTACTTTTCCCTTTTGTCATAATCAGCAAGTCGTCTGCAAACGCAATAATTTCTGTTCGCTGAGAGAATTCTAGATTGAGTAATGAGTTATACAAAACATTCCAGTAGCCGGGACCACAGCATGATCCTTGAGGACAGCCCTTCTTCACTGCTTTTTTTACTCTATATTCATTAGAACACAAGCTCGCTGATCTGTCTTCAAAGTATTGTTTTGTTAATTGGAATAAATTTTTGGGGCACTCCATTTGGCGTAGGTTGTCCATGATACTAGGCCACCAAGCGGCATCGAATTCTCCTTTCACGTCTAGGCTTGTTAATGATACAAATCTGTATACCTGGAGGTTTTGATCCACGAAGTGTTTCATTGCCATAACAGCATCTATTGTAGATTTCTGCGGCATAAATCCATACTGACGTGAATTGAAGAGGTTTTTTGAGTGCACATGATGTAGTATTCTGTTAATCATTAACTTTTCTAAAACTTTTCCACTTACATTTAATAGGCTAATCGGTCGAAATTTTGTACCCTCCTTGTGGGGATAAAACACAAGGAAGCAAGTCCAAAGGCTTTAAGGAGCCAGCCCCTCCAAAGGACTAACCCTGCAGAACGATAGTAGCGTACTCAGGGGACACTTCAAAATACTTACAAGCTCCAAAGAGATAGCCGGACTGTCCAATCGATAACGACAAACGCAAAACATAAGGATAAACGTTTTGGAATTCAAGACCAAATTAAAGTAGCAACATGGAATGTCAGAGGAATACATTAATTGTCCATAGTTTAAATAAGATATTTGGAGCTTGATTTTTAACAATTTGCAGTTAAAAACGGCAGAATTGTTTTTGAACATGGCCATCACAACGTTTCTCTGAAAGAAATTTCAAGGCAGGTTTTGGCATATAATTGTTGACAGTTCCCTAGTGAGTAAAAGTTTTCCTAATTTTTACGAGTAGCTTTGAACTGGGAAGCAAATGATCGGATTTGTTAAAGTTCAGCATTAAATAAATTACTAACCTACATATTAAGTTGCATTTTATGATTTTAGTTAAATACAGGAAATTCCAAATGTCTCTAAACGGAATTTTATCATTGAGGTAAAGCATTATGGGGTGTTACTATGTGCATTATTGAAGTAACAATGAAACAGGTGGATTAAGTGGGGAGTTCATCACACACGCATGCAGGTCAATATCACGGAGAACTGTCTCACTTCAAAGAGGTTACGGGTTGGATGGCATATCCGACCCCAAACCCTTCACCCCTCTAGCGATTTCGATATTTTTAGCACTGAAAAGTCATTCCTATTAATTACCCGTACATAAAAGAATAACTTGCTTTTTCAAAACCTAGAAATCTACAATCTTCTATATACCACACCAATACAAAATTATAACAAAAATGGAATATCATACCTATTGTACTTTTTAAAATAGATTTTATTCCTTTATATTTTACTCTACATTTTAATTTCGGCAGAATAACAAATGAAGTCACAAGAAATAGTGGAAAAAGAACATGTAGAAAGAATGGAAGAGAATAGATTACCAAATAAAATATCACATTATTTTCCGAAAGAAAGAAGAAATATCGCAAGTCCTAGGGAATGTTGAGGGAAAAAAAAGGCAGGTTTACTCCTGTATATATATATAATTTTAAATTGGAGGACGTCCTCGGAAGAGATGGTCTTAGATCTGTTAGTGAAGACGGAACAGGCAATCAATGCCTAAACCAAGTGAAGAAGAAGAAGAACAAATTAAGTGATCCGGTATCAAGTGAATAACTTACTAACATTATCGAACCCGTAGGTTCATGGGCGCACGGACATATGCTCTCCATACATCCCTACCCTGAGCTAAATGTTTTCCAATCACCCTCTGTATAATTTATCTCCCTCAAAACACGGCTACATTTATTCTCCCACTTCATTCGAGCTTACCTACTGGGCGCTTTCTTTCTGGTTTTCCTACAAGGAGGCCAAATCCATTTTTCATTTCCCATTCCGTGCCACATGTCCTGCCATCTCAGTAGCATGTGAATAAAGAAAATTAAATTTTATATTTTGTAAAATACACACAGATTGCAATGATATGGACATATAAAATGAATGGATACTTTTGGATTGAACTAGTCATTCCTCATGTGCTAGCAATTGCAGTCTATGAGACGTATCACATGTGCTTTCCCATAAAGATAATGTAGCTCATTGTTATATACTCTTCTCCATTTACTCGTCTCTTCATCTCTCTTTGATCTAAATTTTTTCTTAAGAGTTCTATTTTCAAATACTAACCATTCTTCACGTTCTGAGACAACAAACAAAGCGGCCGATAGAACAATTTTAACCCTTAACTTCACAATGTACCTTTTTAGATACAATGATTTAATTTATTTATTTATTATTGTTTATAAAACAAAAACAAATAATTATAAATTACTTACGTTTGTGTCAAATTAAAATAATGTAGCCAACAATAATAACTTAAGAGTTTTAGATGATTTTGTTTTCTTTGCGGTCCGAAACATTTGAATACCTGGCACGAGAAATTATTGTTTCGCCAATTTAAGGGACTGCTTGCCGACGGTGCAGTTTTTGACGCCCTGTTTTGATGTGGGAAGGTCCACAATTTTCCAAACTACTTACTTTTTAAATAGAATTAACTTGCCACCTTAAGGCTGAGTTTATACGAACCACAACCCTAAACTGAGAGCCCAAAAGGAATTCGCTGTCAGAAACCCTAGATAAGGGTACAGTATACAGCACAGGGACGGTGCTAGTCACCGTCCAAAAAAGAAACAAAGGACCTAAGGATTAAATTTCTGCTGTCAGGTAAATTCCCATTTCTAGTGGTCGGATTCGAATGAATTGTTGAGGGTATTTTTATCGTTTTTTGTCAATAACATATCTTGTTTGGCTGCAAAATTTCAAAAACTGAGCCCACTAGAGCTATTTTCAAATTATCGTTTCAGATTAACCCCTAATCGCAATAGTCCGATTTTGCTCATTAACGAACTCTGACCTTACGTTACTTAATTAAGTTTAGGATCAAGGACTCACCTGGAGAACCAATATTATCATCATCATCATCATCATCATAGTACATTCACGAATTTAGGCCATTTGTTGACCTGTTTCGGCCTCAAGAGAAACACCATCCAGAAGTCTTTTGAGTGGACGTCCTGGTCTTCTTCTTCCTGCAGGTTGATATCTTAACATTAGTTTGGGTATTCTGTGATCTTCCATTCGATGAACATGTTGTATCCATCTTGACTTATAATCAGAAATTTTGTTTTCTAAAGATTCCATGTGTAATTCTTCTAAGATGTCTTCATTTTTTTTGTGATCTAGTAGTGTGTATCCTGCAGTCCTCCGAAGATATCTCATTTCAGCAGATCTAAGTCTCTGTATATCCTTCTGTTTCAACGTCCATACTTCGCTACCATACAAAAGAGTTGGAAGAGCCAGTGTTGTATACACTTTCAGTCTTGAATGCTTTTGGACTAACTGTGGCTTGAAGATAGAATTTATTAACCCTAAAATTCTTAAAAATTTAGATATTTTTGCATTTACATCCTTTTCTTCTTCATATGAGATATTGCATCCTAGATATGTAAAATTATTCACCTGCTCCAAAATTTTATTGTCCAGTACAATTTTACTTCTGACAGGATCTACACCTTGAAATGCCATAATTTTTGTTTTTTCTGTAGATATCTTTAATCCATATTCTTCTGTAATTTTGTTAAGTTCATACAGACCTTTCTGTAGATTATCTTCGGAATTTGCTATTATTATTTGGTCATCTGCAAACAATAGGGTGTTTAATTTTCTATTTTCTGATATTCTTATTCCAAATTTATATGTTTTGTTCCAGCAACATATTACTTCATTGATATAAATTGCACTATAAAGATAACTCCGCTTATGTTAAAATGGGAAATATAATGTCTAATCCTATAAACACCTCAAAGGGATTGAAACAAGGGTGCAGTCTATCACCAATTTTATTTAATATTTATGTAGAATTTATATTAACGAAATGGAAACAAAGCTGCAAAGGTATGGGGATCCCAATAGGCAATAGATTTTTGCTGACATTACAATTTGCCGATGATCAACTGGTTTTAGCGCAAGACAATTTTGATATGGAATTCATGATAAAAAGGTTGAAAAGCACATATGAATCATGGGGTCTCACAGTAAATTTACAAAAAACAGAATATCTGGCAATAAATAGCAATGAAAGAGAAAACTTAGTATTGGAAGATGGAATCCAAATAAAGCAAGTGAAACAAACTAAATATTTGGAAATGATTATGGATAACATCGAAGGTATAGGCAAAGAGAACATAAAACATAGAATTGAATTGAGTAGCAAAATAATATCATCATTACATTCCATATGGTGGGATAAGCATATTTGGAAAGACACAAAAAAATATATTGGTAAAACATTGGTGGAATCTGTTGCAATGTACGGAAGTGAGGTATGGACAATCAATAAGTACTACACGAATAGACTAATAGCTCTAGAAATGGATTATTTACGAAGAAGTGCCAGAAAGTCTAAATTAGAACGTGTCACAAATAAGGAAATTAGAAACAAAATGGAAGCAGAAGAAAGCATAATTGAAAGAATTGAGGAAAAGGAATTAAAGTGGTTAGGACATGTTTTAAGAATGGAAGATGAGCGATGGCCGAAGCAACTATATGAATGGCATCCTAACAGAAAGAAGAAAAGAGGAAGACCAAGGTTAACATGGAAGGAAAACATGAAGAGAGTAATGCAAGCTAGAGGGCTAAGCATCGAAGATGCCCAAGACCTAAGGCTTTGGAGGTTTGGCACGGGAAGACGGCAGCAGCTGTAAAAACCCGAAGATAGATAGATAGATATAAATTGCAAAGAGTGTTGGGGATAGGGGGCAGCCTTGTCTCACACCACGATTTATAATTCCTTCTTCAGAAAATCTGTTATTTAATTTAATCTTTATGGTGTTGTCTTTGTAAATATTTTGTATGTTCTGCCGAAGTAAATTTGGTATATTTCTGTCTTCCAATATATTTAAGAGTTTTGATCTCTTGACTGTGTCGCAATATTATCATCACCCATCATATCATCGGAGTAACGTAACCCCGTCTTCCAGGCGCCCCCAATACTCAGAAGTGGGTTACAATAATTATGCCAATGCCTGGAGCGAACACCAGAAATGTCGAATGACAACCTGGAGCACCGAAAAAAAAACTCAACGGAGTTTTATTATTAATTTTATTAATGTTGAAAGAGAAACTACCACAAAATTCTCAATAAACACGGTTTCGAAAATTAACTGTTTACAAATAGATTTACATGGGATTGCCTCTTTACAAGCATCTGGTAGTTGTTTACGCATATTCTGTAACTGGATTTCTCCGCTGGGAGTTATTTCTCGGAATCGTTATTTACTATTCAGCGAGCCCCACACAACACAAAATTACAATAACTCGTAATCGGTTTATTTTCGGTCTCATGTTTACTGGAAAGATTTTATATATCATCAATTTTTTACTTAAAATTTCATACATTTTTAACCATTGCTTTCGACACACCCTGTATGAGACTGCTTAACTGTATTAAAAAACAAATGAAAATGTATTTACCTTTCCCAGTATACGACTTCATTAATTTCGCATGAATATAAGGAAAAAATGGTTATTTCCTTATGCGTGTTTGGAAAGCATAAATATCGATCCGTCCGTTTTTTGGCAGCATTTTTGCCGTCCAGTGTGCTGTTTGGTGGGAAAGTTTTTCATCCCTGGACAGCTAATTACTAATGGCTATCAGTAAGTGGCTTTCTTAGTATAACCTTGGCCTAAACGGCATTTTTTAGGAATTTGGTGCTGGATATGGTTACGGATTTGTGGATATGCGCTGTGATGGTATCTCAGCGTCATGTGCTTATGTTTTCACCACTTTTGCCCTTATGGAGGTTGTTCTAGGGTGAATATGTTTCTGTGAACTGTACGCCATTGCGGTAATTGTCCTATCGTGCGTACTGTTGGGTTATGATGTTCCAAAATATTATGATGCATTTTGGTAACTTGATCTTTCACTATAGTATCAAGATAGGGCAATTCAGTGCCATTTCACCATATGTTCACCCTTACTTTTACCAAAATTATTTTTAAACTTTATTTTTGTTCACACGAATGGCCCTTAAATTCAACTTTTGGAATAGAGATAAGTACTGTAGTTTAACGATGATATCACCAACAAGTTTGGAGCTTTAAAGAACTGAAGAACCGATTTGATATACAAGAAATAGTTGAGTTTAGTATTACCGAAGGTAAGCATATGTACAAATAATTTTGTTACTAACCCTTCATCTAACTTCAAAACCACCCTCCACCACAGATACTGTTTAGTTTCAATACTAGTAGTTTCATACCCGATATTAATTTTGCTATAAGTATTTAGTTCTGAGCCTGTTACACAAAACTAAACAATTAAATTTCTTAGTGAGAAAATTTTAATTACTAAGAAAATCAGTTAATTATGTTGGATAACAGTTTCTAATTATACATATTGACTGCTATGTTATTTTTCCTTGTATCCATCCATAGTAATTCTGCCCGAGGGCAGGTCTTTCACTGCAATCATAGCATTTTCATGCTATGCTTTGCAGCTTTACCAGGGAATTATAGGTGTGGTAGCTTCCCATTGCTTTCCACACCGGTGAAGGATGATGATGGTAATGGTAAGGATATAATGATGGCCGGATGATTTTCGGGGACTGTTGGGCCTTAGCATCCTGACATTTGTCTTACATGTGAGGAAAAAACTCGAAAAAACCTCACCCAGGAACCTGTCCCGACCGGGAATCGAACCCGAGCCCGGTGCGTGACAAGGCACCACACTACCTCTAGACCACAGCGGTGGACTATAGCCTCATCAATTTCGCATGAATATCAGAATGAAATGGTAAATTCCTTGTGTTTGTTTGGAGCAAGAAATATATTCCGGGAAGTTTCATTAATAGTAGTTTCATCATTCCTAACAATTTGTTTTAATTTTGTTGAGAGTACTTAGTTGTCTTGCATGAAGCCAAAATTAATAGTTTTTCCAGTGAGAAATTTGTGAATCACTAAACAAATAATAAGCTATTTCTGTTAAGTAAAAATCACTGGTACTAAAAGTGAGTGAGTAAAGATTTCATTTCTTCTTGGAGCTGGTGGTGCAGCCTTCTCTATTCTTACGAGTCCGAACTTCAACGGGTCCATGTTTAACACACACACACACATAACCCCTACATATTAGGAAAATATCCGCGAAAATAAACTAAGGGCCAGTTTCACCAAGAGAGGTAACTGTATTATGCCAGTTTAAGCTGTGCATTATACATGGGGAAAACTGGCGTAATACAGTTACCTCTGTTGGTGAAACCGACCCTTAGACTCAAAATTACACCTAACGAAATTAACCCGTCCTTCATTCACCGGGAATGGAGGACCCCACAACGCAGGGCCATCGCCAGCCATACTCACCATCCCAGCTCTCGGTTAGACCTACGAACTATACCATAACCATCATCTCGAAAATTTTCAAAGTCCTTATCATTCCACCGGAAATGAAAGACCCAACACCGCAGGCTCGCCACCTGCCACACACAACATTACACGTCTCGGTAAAGCACCTTAGTGCAAAAATGAACTAAATCAATCGTTTCCCAGACAGT
This sequence comes from Diploptera punctata, assembly GCA_030220185.1. Taxonomy (NCBI): domain Eukaryota; kingdom Metazoa; phylum Arthropoda; class Insecta; order Blattodea; family Blaberidae; genus Diploptera; species Diploptera punctata. Next base: position 3,298,274 of record JASPKZ010009814.1, on the reverse strand, counting down.
GCGTGACTCTGGAAACATTAAAATTTTTTACAAGTCCATAGACTCACACTATCACCGACCAAATGGAACCCCATGAAAACACAGGCAACATCCGCCAGCCAGGGATCCGGACCCTCGGTGATCATCAACACCGAGCCAGGCTGCCGAAGGGATGGGTGACCCTCCTAGCTGCTGGATGGGTAACCATCCAACATATCCGGATGGATGACAACCGCCATGCAAAAAATATACTACCCAATAAACATATTTATTTCACACAATTTAAAACACAACAAGCAACAACAAAATTTTACGCTCTAAACTGACACCGATCTGGGCGTGGACCGACTTCGTTCTTTGAGTCTTTAACATCTAATTAACATCATTATCACACCATCAATAATACATCAGCTGCTCACAACTCCGAATTAACACCAATTTAACACCGAATTAACGCTTGTTGCCGTCCTGTCATGATATATCACACTTACTACACTCTTTTAATATATTCGCGGGGCTAAAAGGCAATTCCTTGGAACCCGCGAGTGGCTAATTAAATCAATTAGACCATCCAAAGCCGCATTCAGCAATTCCCATCGGATAGATAGATAGATCGAACTCTCAAGTACATGGCCACGCGGACCAAAGCTCTCCACGTATTCCTACTCTGAGCTATTGTTTTCTAATCATCCCTTGTATAATTCACCTCCCTTATTACTATGGTTAACGTTATTCTCCCATTTCATTTTAATTCCAACATTCTATGTTCCTAGGAATATGTCCCTATGTTTAAGCCTTTGGCATGGATTTTCTGAAGTAGACCCACACATAGATCCAAACGGGGGATTATTTTACCTCTGGAATCAATGTCCGTATTTATTGACGGTAAAAGATCATCAGTATTTCGGTCAGGTGTTTTTTCGTCTGGTTTATCGCATTTGTCTTGTCCGGCATAGTTAACCATTTCGGAAGCAAAGCCACCGCCAGCACAGCTCTCGGGATCATTTAAGCATGTAAGCCAGTCCACCACGACAAGGTAAAGATACCATAGGAGGGTATCATTACTAACAATGAATAGTAATTGTTGTGAGTGATTAGTTCAGAGGTTAAATTATTAATTCTTCTAGTGATAAATTTGTAAATGACTAAAAAAGTGGCTAATTCTGTTGCATAAAATGAATTTTAAATTTTAAATATTGGCTGCTGTGGTCTCAAGGTAGTGTGCTGCCTTGTCACGCAGCGGACCCGGGTTCGATCACCGGTCGGGGCAGTTTTTCTGGGTGAGGTTTTTATCGGGGTTTTTCCTCACCTGTAAGACAAATGTCAGGAAAACTTTAAGGCCCAAACGGTGCCCGAAATCATATGGCCATCATCATCATCATCATCATCCTTCACCGGTGTGGAAAGAAACGGGAAGCTACCACACCTACAATTCCCTAGTAAAGCTGCAAAGCAAATCATGAAAATGCTATGATTGCAGTGAAGGACCTGCCTTCGGGTAGAATTACTATGGATGGATATTGGCTGCTATACCTGCGTTTGTTATATAAAAAAGGTGTTAAATGTAAAATTGTGCATTTATCTTATTTTTCAAATGTGCTCGACACGATAACTCATTTTAGATCATTTTTGGACCTAACACCCTTTACACAGCGAACAGTAATATTACTTTTCCATGTATAGCCTCTTAAATTTCTCACGATTATTAGAACCAAATGGTGATTTCCTCGCACTTGTTTGGAAACCATGAAACTTGACACTGTTAAGTTTCAATATTTTGTACTTTCCATAAATTAGTATACATTTTTAACCCTTAAATTTGCGAAAATCAATATGTTTTGTCGACTATTTAAATGTGTCCGACTGCAATGAAAACAAACCATGCCTAACTGAAGATATTATTGCATACTGTTGAATCACAAATTTAAATAATTTATAGTGATTATCCTTCCATTAATTTATTTAAAATATCAAATAAATTAAACCAATAAATTTATTTGTAGGTTTCATTGCCAATTTAAGGCTCAATTTGGTCTTAATAGTACAGAACTATTTGAGGTCTGTTACATAAAATTAAACATTACACTAGTCGACAAGTTTTTCTAAACAAGAAATCTGATTAGTGAATCTAGTGCATTTTTCATACTGAAATGAGAAATGTAGTCAGAATTTATCCATCAGGCACAGTTTTTTTGTGACAGCCACTTTTTAAAATCTTATTTTAGCATTCACTTTGACCTTTCATAGGAACCTTTATATTTAGCTATTTTATTCAAGTTGTATTCAAGGAAATTATATATGTCATACTGAAGCATCAAAAGACAAGACTGCTCAGGTTCATTCATGTTTTGACATGCTCAGACCGGGTTAATCTGTCATTGTGATGTGTCAGTCTCACTACGTTAGAAAATTATGACCTAAACGTGAATCTCTTATCCCTGTCCAGAAAAATGTGTCACATGTCCCTTCAGTAAATCCTGAAAAAAATATATTTACCTTCATTGCATATTAAATCAGGAGTAATGAAAAATTTCGTCAAAGTTATGGATAAACGTTCTGAAGGATTCTTGTACTTGAAATCGAAAATTTTCCCAAAACCAGTGAGGCTAAACTGAAAGAAGGAAATTTTATAGGACCATAAATACGATCATTAATGACTGATGAACATTCTGAGGACTGTTAAATCCACTTTCAAAAATATATGTTGCAATCTCCTTGGAAACCATAAAGCAGAAAACTATCGTGGCCTAGTGGCTGTTCTGAATTCTACTAAAGTAACATGTATACCGGTATTTAAAAATTCATTTCTTGGACTCTTACTTAGACTTCTTCTCGGAAATTCTTGGGACTGTCAGCATGAGCACGGTGAGCATTATCATCAGCAAATTTCTACAATGGAAAACAGGTACCAAGGCAAGTGGAGTTCTAATATGCTGGCTGACTACTGTTGGACCAAGAATAAAGATGTTTCAGATGCAACATACGTCCGAACATCGCTATCTACCACTTTCTAGGTAAGTCAGAATGAGTAGTATTATTAAAAAAAAAAAACAAATAAATATCATACAAAACTCCTGATTGGTCGGGAAAAACCTGAAATGATATTTGAATTCAGCACGAAAAATACTTACAGAATATATTATTAGCGTTACTGATGAAAAAGTGAAAAGTGAAAAGTGTCTGAATTACTAAGAAACTAAGAAATTCTGTTGGCGTGTTACATAAAGCTAAACATTATTAGTTTTACTGATGATTTTTTCTGAATTACTAAGAAACCAGGAAATTCTTTTGGCGTGTTGCGTAAAGCTAAATATTATTAATTTTACTAGTGAGAAATGTGTAAATTACTAAGAAACCAGGTAATTATGTTCGATAAAAATTATTTTTTAATTATAAATATTAACTATTACTTTTCCTGGGGCACTCCCTAATGTAGTTGGTTAAGAAAATACACTACAAGCCTAAAGGTCGAGGGGTCAAATCCCGATGAATGCAGAATTTTTAAATAGGCCTGAACTTGCTGTCGGCACCATAGTCTGGGGTCGACTCCTCTCTAATTAAAATGAATACAAGACAATGTTCTAGGGTAAATACGATCGTGATACAGGGCTGACAATCAGGCTGACATATTCTGCAGATTTTCTAGAAAGGCAGGAGCCGTAACTCCTATCAACCCAAGAAAAATTTATATTATTTGAAGATAACATATCTTCACATAATAAAAAATTATATTAATCATCCATGCAAGTATTAGGCCATGTGGCCTGTTAAAATTAATACAGTAAAAGGTCCTTATTCGCGGGGGATATGTTCCGTAAATATGCCGCGAATACACCAACCGTGGATATGGAATGGTAATTTGTATGGGTATATAGGGGATACGTTCCAAGGTTCCAACATAAAATAAAAATTAGCAAAATAAAATCAATTTAATGAGAAATTTTGAACAATTTCTATTAACAGAATTCCTTATTTTGTCTTCGGATTTCTTATTGAATCGTAAGTTGATTAATTATCATTGAAACAGTGTAATATGGATGGAAACGACTCGTCAACGAGTAAACGGTCAAGCATTTCTATTTTTACTTTAAGCGGCATCACTACTTTTATCCGCTTAAAAACTAATTTTTCTTTCCTTTTACTCGACATTATAAACTGGGAACAAAAACGAAGAGACACGTGATATTCAATCAAAATTATTTCAACGAATGACAAGTTGAAACAATAAAACACCGATCATGGCGAGGACGGCATTTATCAAAGGACATAGCGGCACGTGAAATACTGCGGCGACCGCTTTTATTAACGAACTTTAGGATTGTTTCACTTTGATATTTATTTGTTCATTTGGTTTGAATCACTCTTCATAAAAGCAGCCTTGGCGCATGCCTGCAGTAAAAAAAAGGTGCCGATGCGTTAATAAAAATACCAACTCCTAATATACCGATTGGATCCGCGAATAAAGAAATTTTTAACAGCGAATACCGGAACTGTGTCGCAATTTTGTAACTCGTGAATAATGAAAACGCGAATAACGGAACTGTAAATAAAGAGCTTTTACTATAATGCGAATTATTTACTTAATACAGGCTTTCCACTTTACAGCAGTTCGCCCTTTATTCCTGATTTCCAGAGATACCTATCTTCCCATTGTCCCTCTTCCATACTCCTCTTCATCATAACCTCATACCATGTTCTTCTACTTCTCCCCCTCTTCCTTCTGCCTGGTATCATCCAATCTAACACAAGTTTAGGCCATTGGTCTTCCGACATCCGTTGTACATGTCCATACCACTGTAAAACTCTCTTTGTTATCCTTTCGATAACAGTTTCTTGTGCATCCATTTCTTGTCTGATATATGTATTTCGAATATGTTGTAGCCTGGATATTCTCATACTTCTCCGTAATCCATCCATTTCTGTCGCCGATATTCTTTTCTGCATCCTTTGATTTATTGTCCAGCTTTCTGATCCATATGTAAATAAGCTTTCTATTATTGTCTGTATAATCTTTTTTTCTGTTTTTCTGGTCAAATGGTAATGCAAATTACAAATTAATTATTTCCTAAGGCCTGTGCTGGGATCACTTGACCATCATCTTTACTCCTCTTTCCGTTTGTAACTAAGTAACTGGCATTATCCTATAGCTTACTGTTAGGTCGTGTAGCTTACTGGTATGTAATTTTCACCAATCACCTTCATCTATCTTCATGAGATCTTTATTTTCAAATAATCATAATCTATCTTTTCTTTGTACAACCTCATGAATCACGTGTGGATTTTCGGACAAATTGGCCACTTCCTTTCGCTCATTTTGAAATAACAAAAACTGAATAAGGCTATTGGTAAGTTTCAAATCTACTCACTTTCATTATTCCTATATTTTTTTTCAAATAATTATATTTTCAATCTTGTATCTTGTAAGCCCATTTTTCCCTTAACAAAAATTTAGGCGCTCTCCCCCTACAGGGAAGAATTCGAACCATTACTAATTTATTTACACTTGTTTTCGTATAGATATCATTTGAGTGGTCAGTGGTCAGCGTTCCGCCTCATACTGACATCTAGGAAACCAAGGTAGTACTTGGACGGGAAAATTCGGTAAATTTTGCTTTTCATTTAGGCTTAAGAATCTATTACGAGCCTGAAAATCTCGGGACCCACGGCTTAAAGTCCCTCCCGGAGGACTTGCTCCTTGGATTTTAACATCCTAAAAAAATCCACCGACTCCGGCCGGGTTTGAACCCGCGACCCTCGGGACCAGAGACAAGGAGCATACCGTAACCACTAGTCCACCGCGGACAATACAGAAACAAAAACAGAAGCAGAACATATACAAAACCATAACTTAAACACACGATCACAACATAGTTTCTTGCTTAATATACCACAACATAGGACATCACATCACTCCATGTCATATACTATCTTCACTTCTCGCAACTGGAATTCCCTACCACAAGAAATAAGGGGCTGCCGGACATTGACATCTTTTAAAATAAATCTAAATTTATATTTGCTCTAACCTCGACTTCATCATTACCCAGTGTAAGGTACATATATTAACTGGTGTTTCTCGTATAGTTTTATCATATTTATACAACTAACTAACTCACTATGGAATCCGTAGGTTCATGGCCGCACGGACATAAGCTCTCCATATATCCCTATCCTGAGCCAATGTTTTCCAAACATCCCCTGTATAATCTACTTCCCTCAAATCATAGTTAATGTTGTACTCCCACCTCATTCTTGGTTTTCCCTCTGGTTTTCCTCCCTCAAATCATAGTTAATGTTATACTCCCACATCATGCTTGGTCTACCAACTGGGCGTTTATCCTCTGGTTTTCCTTGTAGGAAAGTCTATTATTATTATTATTATTATTATTATTATTATTATTATTATTATTATTATTATTATTATTATTATTATTATTACAAGTATTATAATTGTTATTATCGTAAAAAAAGTTTCTTTGACTATGAAATTTACATTGCAACATTTAATATATTTTAACTCTTTATAATTAGTATAGTGTACATCTATATTGTTAATGTATTTGTATTTGAGCTGGTTGAGTGGAAATAGAAGGCCTTATGGCCTTAACTCTGCCAGAATAAATAAAACTATTATTATTATTATCATTATTATTAATATTATTATTATTATTATTATTATTATTATTATTATTATTATCTAAAACGTTTTGTTACCTTTGTCACTGTAAAATACACGTAGAAATGTAATTACAACGATCCAAATATAGCTTAATTATTTCTTATCACATGAAATTGAACAAAAATTTCATCATGAAACATGTGCCATTTTCCCATATGTTAAATGAATTTATGATTTCAATTAACAGTTGTGAATCGAAAATGTCTTCAGGTTAATTTCTGCACAAATTTCACTCAAAACAAACTGAAATATACAAAAAGATTGATAAATAATAGAGGTAATTTTGTAGGACTATTTTGTTCATACGCTTACTGCCCATTCCAAACTACAGGTCAAAAACTTATCACGGTTGAGTATTATGAAACTTTATTCGAATAAAATAGTGAATCCTGACATGCAATTGTTTGAAAATTAAAAAAAAATGCAAGCTATGTAAAACGGAATGTCATACCAACAGATTGTTACACAATAAATTATATTAAATACTTAATTTCCCATGCGACCCAAGTTATTTTTTTTTTACTTTAAAGTTGAAAAAAAAATAACTTTGAGATTTAGGCATAGTCAACATAGCCAAAATTGTCAATATCTTACATATTTTTTTAAAAGTAAAAAAAGTCCAGTCCAAACGAAAAAATAAATTTCAAGATCTACCATCCATACACTGACTTCACGAAATTCAGATCGATTATTATACATCCATCCATTGTAATTCTGCCCGAGGGCAGGTCTTTCACTGCAATCATAGCATTTTCATGCTATGCTTGCAGATTTACTAGGGAATTGTAGGTGTGGTAGCTTCCCGTTGATTTCCACACCGGTGAAAGATGATAAGGATGATGATGATAATGATAAGGATGTTGATGATCATATGATTTCGGCGACCGTTTGGGCCTTACAGTTTTCCTGACATTTGTCTTACAGGTGAGGAAAAACCCCGATAAAAACCTCACTCAGAAAAACTGCCCCGACCGGGGATCGAACCCGGGCCCGCTGCGTGACAAGGCAGCATGCTACCTCGAGACCACAGCGGTGGACTCGATTATTATAGAAAACATTAATTCAGTCTTGTGCAATACTTAAATTTGAGCCAAAAAGAGATGAAGACAGTTGAATGGAGAAGACTACATAACAGTGAACTACATGGTCTTTATGGGAAGCCAGATATAATGAAAACAGATAAGTCTCGTAGACTGCAATGGGCAGGATGTGGCACGTACGGGGGATGAAAGAGGTGCATGGAAGCTGCTTGTAGGAAAACCAGAGGGAAAACGCCAATTTGATAGACCAAGAATGAGGTAGGAGAATAACATTATCCATGATTCGGGGGAAGTAGATTATACAGGGGATGACTGGAAAATATTAACTCAGGATAGGGATGTATGGAGAGCTAATGTCCGCACGGCTATGAACCTACGGGTTCAATAGTGCCTGTGAGTTAGTTAGTTAGTAATACTTAAATTATTGGCAATGTTACCGGCATCAAAACAGCGAAAACTGGCTTTATTTGTCTTGTCTTTCTTTATTTTATTTTGTACAAGTTTCAAGTCACATACGCCATTTTTCGTCTTTATATTATTACCAACGCCGATGAAGAGACAACAAAAACAGTAAAAACAGTTGTTTTCATCACAACCACACAGCGAAAACGTACTGTCATAGACGCAAGTGAAACCTTATGTTTGCCGACCTTCCTTTGCACCCCGCTTGTACCGATACTATATTGAATATGGGTATTGGCCTACCATTTTCCCTTATAATTAATGTTTCTCTTAAATTATGCACATCAAAACGTTTAACTTTACTCCAGGACCATCGTTTTACAAACTACAGCTAGTTGGTAAGTGATCACCAATTATTATCGACGGAGCACCAAATATGGGTTCCTTAATTTGTAGTGATGGTTATTACGCTTAAAACAGTTGAACAAATTAATTCAAATATCCAAGATATAATGTAACTAATTGACTGGCACTATCGAACCCATACATCTCTATCCTTAGCTATCGTTTTCTAATCTTCCCAGCTATAATCTACTTCCTTAAATCATGATTCGTGTTATTCTCCCATCTCAGTCTTGCCCTACCTTCAAGGTTTTTATGGGAAACCAGATATAATATGAACAGTCAAGTCTAGTAGACTTCAATGGGCAGGATGTGTGTAACGAATGGGGAATGAAATAGGGGCGTGGAGACTCCATGTAGGAAAACCAGAGGATATAATGTAGGTAAGAGAAAAATCTGGATACGTCCTAATGAAAGTAAATATATTTACACAGTTTAATGGAACAATACAAAGAACATTAAAATACAATGTACAGAAATAAATATTATTAAAATTTTATAAGGTAATTGCATTGCCTTTGCTGTTACATGGATTAATATTAGGTCAGTTAAGATAAGTCGAATCATCAGAAATTATATTTTTCTAATTTGTATGAGGTTATAAATATTACTAGACCACAAAAGGAGCACATATATTAGAGAATTAAATATAGAATTAATTACATTTTTAGTTATAAAAATGTAACAAGATTACCAGCATTTAACTACAAGCCAAAAGGTTCAAGGAATAAAGGAAGGCCAGTGAAAAGATGGACAGAACAACTGTGAGGCGCAACAGGCAATTTGCCTAGCCCGTGAAGTGAAGATGAAGAAGTTAGAAAATGCAGAACAAACTAGAGGGGCCACATTCAATGAATGTTATACTCAAGGATATTTAGAGTTTTTCTACACTATAATCTAACAAGAAGAATATAGGCCGACCATTGAAGAGATGGTGTGAACAACTTTCAGAAGTAACAGGCCAGAAGGTCTAATCCTTGATGCCGATGATTGATCATGATGAAAACAGTTGAATAATAAAAAATGTCTGTATAAGTAAGCTCAAATTCTAATCTTCCTTAATCCCGCCGCAGCTCTTAGTGAGTCCCAATCCTCTCGTTTGTAAAATGGGATAAATTTCAATTCTGCTACAATTCTACTATCTGTACTCAAAAACAAAATTTTATGTGCCGTGCAAAAATGTCTCGATAAGCTTTGTGTGCCTAGACCAGCGTCATGATCTTGTCAGAGCTTCTAACTACAATTTAAGAGATCCCGGGTTCTACTCCCACTCAAATCACAGCAAATTTTCTTGTTGTTCTTTAGGTCAGGAATTTAGGTTAAGTTTAGGTTTAAGGACTCTTCCGATATTTCATTATCATGAATCATCTCCCGCCAGAAACGAGGTCTCGCATATATTATCCAATATATATTTTTGGTCTAATATCCTTCAGAGAGAAGCTGTGATGATCAGAGTGCCTGTAATGCACAATAATATACGTTTTCAGATTTAGCCCTATGTTTAATTTCTTTTAGTACCTCATTCCTGTTTGTAGTTATCGCTTATAGGTATTTAAATTTCATTACTTCGAAATTTTCATCCTTTGTTAAGTTTCTACGTTGATGTAATCAAGAATTTAGGTTCAGAAAACCAGCTGAAATGGCTGGGATGCTAGACTGGTGACCTGTGTCACTTCTACTAGGATATTCGACTCGTGGCCTAGTGTCACTCTTCTACTGGGATATTCGACTGGTGACCTGTGTCACTCTTCTACTGGGATATTCGACTGGTGACCTGTGTCACTCTTCTACTGGGATATTCGACTAGTGACCTAGTGTCACTCTTCTACTGGGATATTCGACTGGTTACCTAGTGTCACTCTTCCACTGGGATATTCGACTAGTGGCCTAGTGTCACTCTTCTACTGGGATATTCGACTGGTTATCTAGTGTCACTCTTCTACTGGGATATTCGACTGGTGACCTAGTGTCACTCTTCTACTGGGATATTCGACTGGTGACCTATGTCACTCTTCTACTGGGATATTCGACTAGTGACCTAGTGTCACTCTTCTACTGGGATATTCGACTGGTTACCTAGTGTCACTCTTCTACTGGGATATTCGACTGGTGATCTGATGTCACTCTTCTACTGGGATATTCGACTGGTGACCTAGTGTCACTCTTCTACTGAGATATTCGACTGGTGACCTAGTGTCACTCTTCTACTGGGATACTAGACTGGTGACCTAGTGTCACTCTTCTACTGGCTTGATTACGATAGCATTAACCATGTTTTAAGGGAGACGTATAATACAGGGAATGATTAGAAAATATTAGTTCAGGATAGGAATGTATAAAAACATTATGTCCACGTGGTCATCAACTTCGGGTTCGATAGTGCAAGTTATTCTTCTTTTTTAATGTGTACAAAATACACCAATAATAACAGCTTTTATACGCATACGCATCGCTTATGTAAATAGCTACCCACGTTAAAACAATATGACCTTTAGTTAATACTAGAAATTTGTATCGGAGACATTGACATTATTACTGTTTATCTTTCTAGGAGACTTAAAAAAGATCAGCCTACCATTAGCATAGAATTTTGTTATTTATTTTCATATTTAATTAACTTCATTCTAATTTTGTTTTTACAGTTTGAATAAAAGTTGCACACGAATTCTCTATTTTTTAACTTATTATTATTATTATTATTATTATTATTATTATTATTATTATTATTATTATTATTATTATTATTATTATTATTATTATTATTATTATAGAATATTTAATAAATACACAGCATAATTTAAAGTAGAAGTGTTCTTATATGTAAAAAACTTCTAGAGTCATTTATAACATTTATAACCTGGTATACTGTAAATTATAGATATATACGAGTATCTCCAAAACCCAAAGGATCGTAGACAACCGCGCGGCCAAGTTACACAGGCGGCCAATTTACAAAACAATTATCATACTATATTTATCCATTATGGCTGTAGATATATAGAAATAAGGAGATGCATGTTTAAAAACCCATAAAATAACATAGAAAAGAACATTTAATAGGGGAATGTTGGTCAAAATAAAGTAATCGGACAAAAAGGTGTTCTCTCTTATATATTCGTGATTACAGCAGTCATCTATCGAATTATTGTCGAACTACTTTCCAAATATATATTTTTTTCAGTTATAAAATATTTCAGTTGATGGCGGAGAGTTATTTTGTCATGAGAATAATTATTGTTTCACGTATTCAAATTTGTCAGCACTGAATATTAATATTATGCATATAATATTAAAAGAGAGACTTGGCCGTTTTGGATGGGGGTTTTACCATTATTTAGATAACTTTTCTGAGACAATTAACGTGTTTTAAATATTACCGTACGTACTATAGGCCCGGAGCTAAAAAAAGTACTTCGGTGCACTAAAAAAAGTAGCTTTTTGGACGCTTAAATGACTTACGCTGCCTGAACTATAACAAATACACCAAGTTAATGTACACAGAATTTAAATCTAAAAAAGGTCCGCGACAGCAAATGTCTACTTGAGTTATAACTTTTTGGACTTTTGTGAAATAAAATATTTCCTGTGAAAAGGATGGATGAGCTTTTACTTAAAACCATTAAAAAAGACCTTCATTTCACTGAGCTTCAAGAAAAGGTCATCCCAAATATATTTGTATATCAATATTTAATATTGATTTTGAGGGTGACCTTTTCTTGAAGCTCAGTGAAATGAAGACCTTTTTCAATGGTTTTAAGTAAAAGCTCATCCATCCTTGCACAGGAAATATTTTATTTCAACAAACAGTCCAAAAAATTACAACCCTAATGTGTTTTACGGATAACTCACATTAACCATTTTTTGTCTTTCAGCTCATTAATGCCAAGAAGATCGAGATAAGTAGATTCCCGGGTAACGCCAGGTAATCAGCACGGGGTACATAAAATAATTACGATATAAATTATAATTAGTTTTCCTTTTCCTTATTGAACTAAACATAAAACACATTTAATTTATTTAGGCGTAGCAGCGCACGCCGGGTATTAGTTAGAAAATCATAAATTTTGCAATATCCGAAGATCATCTGTATCCGCTCTTCAGCGTGAGATTGACAGTAACGTAGGATAAACACAAACGTAGATTTGTTGTGTGCAGAAACTGTGGCAACTAGCCTCATCAATTAAATACATACTGAGTTAGTGTGGGAGTAATTTGACAGCGTCGGTTAAATCTGTCCAAATCATTTTGATTTTGATTTACAACAGAAATATAACTGATGTCAGATGTGAACTGTACATTTTTTTAAAATTACATAACAAAGCAATTAATAAATATATCCTGAATCTTTGAAAAGTCAGTGAGCTGTTTTTTAATCGGTTAGCCTTTCTAGTTTCTGCAGCATATAGGATAACTGGTCGAACTATCGTTTTGTACGTGCCTTTCTAAAACTATTATTATTTTACTGTATGCCCATGTTTTCCCTTTACAGAAATTTAGGCGCTCTCCCCCTACAGGGAATAATTTGAACCATAGTAATTTAGTTACACTTGTTTTCGTATAGATGTCATTTTTGAGTGGTCCGGGGTCAGCTTTCCGCCTCACACTGACATCTAGGAAACCAAGGTAGTACTAGGACAGGAAAATTCGGTAAATTTTGCTTAGAGGCCTTTCATTCAGGCTTAAGGATTTTTTACGAGCCTGAAAATCTTCAGACTCGGGACCCACGGCTTAAAGTCCCTCCAGGAGGACTTGCTCCTTGGATTTTTCCGTCCTAAAAAATCCATCGACCCCGGCCGGGTTTGAACCCGCGACCCTCGGGACCAGAGGCAAGGAGCATAACCACTAGTCCACCGGGGCCGATTTTTCTAAAACTAAACAAATAATAAGCACATGTGAAATGAAAATCTTAAGAACTATTCAGGGGAAAACATTATTTGATGAAATACACAACACAGAAATTAGGGACAAATGTCATATTCAAGATATAACCAAATTTATTACAGATACACGAAAATAATGGAAGGTCATATAGAAAGTAAAGTGATCCCACAACAGGCCCGGAGGCCCTTGGGGTAGTAGGAGGTTAGGGCTCCCACTTTTTCTAGACAATCGGCACTTTATATCAGCCGGGTTGTCAGCCCTGCGTGACGGCCGCCTTTACCCCCAGAACAAGCGTCTGGTACTCATTTCCGTTAGAGGCTGAGTCGACCCCAGGGCCATAGTGCCGCCAGAGGGTTTGGGTCAGTTTAAAAATCCTGACCCCAAAGGGACTTGAACCCTCGACCGCCGTAGCGTAGTGGTTAAGGCACTGAGCTACAAGCCGGAGGGTCGAGGGTTCAAGTCCCGTTGGGGTCAGGATTTTTAAACTGACCCAAACCTTCTGGCGGCACTATGGCCCTGGGGTCGGCTCAGCCTCTAACGGAAATGAGTACCAGGCGCTTGTTCTGGGGTAAAGGCGGCCGTCACGCAGGGCTGACAACCCGGCTGACATCAAGTGCCGATTGTCAAGAAAAAGTGGGAGCCTTAACCTCCTACTACCCCAAGGGCCTTCTGAGACCTGTAGTGGGATCACTTTTCATATAGAAAGAATGGAAGACAACCGACTTGCAAAAAAATAAAAAAGCTAAAGAAGATAGACCAATGGACGGGAGAAGAACAAGAGGAAGACCAGCCAAGAGATGGATAGACAGTGAATGCACATCCAATATGTCTTCCTCCGAGGAGTGATTTTGGAAATCAAGAGGATGAAAATCCTATAAATTGTGAGTAAGAAGGAGAAGGTTAGCCTTTCTCCTGGCTGCTTCTCAACGCAGTTTTGTATTTATGATGAGTTGTGTTTCACTTCCTCCAACAACCAGGACAATTTCCATAACTTTGCATTTAATTAGGTGGGCGGTGTCCATCTCTGCTTCTTCACGTAGTGGGCAGAATGGGTTGCCGACAAGGCCAATCGTATGCAAGTCTATAGCAGAGAAGTAAAAATGATGAGAAGAAAAAAGTTTATATAAAAATGGGTCCGGAAATTAACTGATTATTCTTTCTTTCTTTCTCATTCTTAATCTTACGAGGGAACTGTCAACCATTGCATTGCGAAACCTACCTTTAAATTTCTCCCACAGAAGATTTCTGTTGTACCAAGTTTGTGTCCATAGAATTATCTGCGGTTTTTAACAGGAAGGCACAGAAATCGAAGCCAGAACCCAGCAATGCCAACCCACTGTACGGTGCAGATTGTCTCCCTAGATAAGTAAGAGCGGAGTGAAGTGAGGCGGGACGCGGCGCAGACGGCAGGTACTGAGGGTTATCCAATCTACCATTTCAGGTGTTGTATTACTTCTCTATAATATTATAATGATATTATGAAAAGAAAAATTAATGTCTGAACCAGGAATCGAACCGTGGACCTCTAGTTCTCCAGACTAGTGTGCAGCCCACTACACCTGGCAAAAACATTAACAATTTTTTCCACATATACAAATCTATAATTCTCGTTTCGTCTGCTGCCAGGTAGGTCACTACCATCGTCAACGGCCGGCTTCGTTTAGAAGTATCTATATTTAAGAATTTTACACCACCACTTTTATAAGCAGTAAATTATGTTATTTAACATTTTTCAATACTGCTATTTTAACACATTTCCAATAATTGATCATATTATAATATTATAATGATATTGTGAAAAGAAAAATTAATGTCTGAACCAAGAATCTTCTCTATAGTTTAAATGAGAGACTTGACACAGGATTTTAGTGCCTTGCAGTTAAAATGGTAGATATTTTTTTTGGATATGACCTTTGTACATCACAACGTTTCTCTGGAATGAATTCCAAGAAAGGTTTCGAAAAGCAATGGTTGGCAGAGTCCTTGTTAGTTTAATGTAGGTACTTTTTCATGCTTCATCATCCGGGCATTACAAAGACTCAACTTATCGGAAGATAATTTTAAATTATACATCACACTCATACTTTATTTTACCACAGAAGGACCTCCATGGAAGAGTGATCAATTCAATGCTAGGACTACACACAAACAATAAGACAGGACACTTCATTCACGTATACATTCATACTATATAAAATTAATATGATATGGATAAATGTGATTGCCAGATGGTGTTCGGGGACTTTTCCGATTGAGGGTCTTTCCACTTTTCAGCGGTTGCCCTTTTACCAGCCGGCTGCTGGCCCTTCACATCCACATGTGTCAATCACAGAGGTAGATGATCAACAGCCAGTGTAGGGGTGACATGTGGTTAGCATGTCGAGTCCCCCAGCCGTTATAGCTGGTTTCTCAACCTGGAGCCGCTACTTATTGTAGCTACCCAATTGCGTCACGATGCTGGGTGGGCACCGGTCCCATACTGGCCGAAATACCATGAGAAAATTTCTTCTCCCATAGAGACTCGAACCAGCGCAAGTCCCGTAGCTCTGCGCCAAGGCTTCCTACCTTAACCGCTCGGCTACGGCGCGGGACGTTCGGGGACTTTTTGGGCCTTAAAGTTTCCTGACGTATCTTAACAGATGCCGAAAACCCCCGAAACTCTTAAAAGGGATACTTCTCTGCGAACTCGTTTGATATCTTATAATCTTAGCTCATCTAATTTCTGTTGCATCCTCCAAAACTATTTTCCTCGGTCTTCCATTTATTTTATCTCCAAACTTGTTTCAAGAAAATTATTTCGACGTAATATTTGGTCAATAAAGGACACTTTTATATTCTTGATTTTAAAGGTTAGTCACCTAAATTCTATTTCATCTAATACCTGATTGATTTATTTTTGCCAGTACAATTTATTTTTTACTAACTTTATTGTCTCCATAAATACATTCAGATTTCATCAAAACTTTTGTGTGATTTTTTGTCATTACCCAAACTCCAAAAGCATACAACAATAATCTCGAAATACAAGATTAAAAAAAAATGTTTCTTCTTTTCTTTACAATGTAAAGTACATCGAGAAAGGCTACATGGGTAAGACTACAATGTATGTGTAACAGCAATTCAAGTTAAAATAACCAAATAGCCTAGAGATTGATTATACCTCGCTTGACTTAATCTGTCTTTTGCCTTGTGAATAGATTCTAATGTAATGTGAACGTTTGTTTGTTCCCTTGTTTGTTTGTTTGTTGCGTATTTGCCTAAATAGTATCCGAGGTATCGATTTTGGTAGATGGTGACTGGAGCTAGATCTAGAAACTTGTTAAATATGTGAGTATGCCTTCAAAAACCTTAAAATATGCCTATAAATATGTACAAATCAACGAACCCATTATTTAAATTAATACACTTAGACAAAAGATATTCATATGTCTCTGTTAATACGACAATAAAAAGGAAATGTCAACCATTGCAAGCAGAAACCTACTTTGATATTTCTTCAAGAGAAGCGTTGTGATGCCCAAGGACCATGTCAAAAATGTCTTTTTAACTGCAAGACACTAAAATCCAGTGCCAAAGCTCTCTCATTTAAGCTATAGGGAAGTAATACATCTAATGAATTGGTAGACTGGATAAACCTCACTACCTGCTGCCGGCGCCGCGTCACTCCTCTCCGCTCTTACCGATGCAGGGACTCCATATGCTCCGTACAGTGGGTTGAAATTGCTGGATTCTGACTTCGATTTCTGAGCCTTGCAATTAAAAACGGCAGAGTTTTTTTACCTTTCTTAGGTCAAATTAGAAGAAATTAAACTTATATTATTATTGCTCCGACGATACATTTAAAATATAGTAGTGATAAAAGCAAAAATTATAATAAATAAATTATTACAAATTATACAAAAAATTGATGCTATAATATATGCTATATATTAATTTCGAAATATCTAATACAGCAATACTATAAAGTTTAATAATAATAATAATAATAATAATAATAATAATAATAATAATAATATTAATAATAATAATAATAAATTATTAATAATATATTATTATTATATTATTATTATTATTATTATTATTATTATTAACTAACTCACTGGCTCTATGGAACCCGTAGGTTCATGGCCGCGCGGATATAAGCTCTCCATACACCCCTATCCTGAGCTAATGCTTACCAATCATCCCCCTGTATAATCCACTTCCTCAAATCGTGGATAATTGTATTCTCCCACCTCATTCTTGGTCTACCAACTGGGCGTTTTCCCTCTGGCTTTCCTACAAGAAGCTTTTTCATGCACCACTTTCATCCCCCATACGTGCCACATGTCGCAGTCTATGAGACTTAACTGTTCTTATTACATCTGGCTTCCCATAAAGACAATGTTATGCAGTCTTCTCCATTCACCTATCTGTTCATCTCTCTTTGGTCCAAAATGTTTCCTAAGAACTTTATTCTCAAATAATCGTAATCTCTTTTCCTTCCTTAAAGGAAGATTCCATGTTTCGCATCCATATAATATAACTGGTAGAATAAGAGTTTTAAATATTTTTAGTTAATGTTTTTGAAAGAAGTTGGGACGACAAGAGTCCCTGTAATGCATAATAGCATACATTTCCAGAATTGAACCTATGCTTAATTTCCTTGTGCATCTCATTCCTATTTGTAATTATTGTTCCTAGATACTTGAAATCGGCCACTACTTAAAAATTTCCTTCATTATTATTATCATGTCCACCGCTGTGGTCTCGAGGTAACGTGCTGCCTTGTCACGCAGCGGGCCCGGGTTCGATCCCCGGTCGGGGCAGTTTTTCTGGGTGAGGTTTTTATCGGGGTTTTTCTTCACCTGTAAGACAAATGTCAGGAAAACTTTAAGGACCAAACGGTCCCCGAAATCATATGGCCATCCTTATCATTATCATCATCATCATCATCCTTCACCGGCATGGAAAGCAACGGGAAGCTAACACACCTACATTCCCTAGTAAAGCTGCAAGCAGTGAAGGACCTGCCCTCGGGCAGAATTACTATGGATTGATTATTATTATTATTATTATTATTATTATTATTATTATTATTATTATTATTATTATTATTAATATTAGAATTATACATTCAAATCAATTCTCAGTGAAGTCATTATTTCTCTGCAATTCTAGAACCGCCATTTTTCTTCACGATCTCTGTCTGATGCTCCCCCTACCTCAGTGTCTCTTACCAACGAGAGCAGAAAAACTCGAGCTCATTCCTTAGAGCAATGAGATGATTACGACTGATGTAGCTAAAATCCTCTCCTGGCAGTTAGTCTCACTTTTAAGGCCCTGATGGAGTGGGACACACAAAGCTAATACAAAGGAGAGGTTAGAGTAATGATAAGTAAAAATAAAATTATTTGTAAAGACTATTTAACTCATGTCGCAAATTGTAGTCAATGACCAATCACGTTTCAATGAATTCTGTTTTACACCAATGACAGTCGTGTTTCAACTCGCTCTTTATCGATTTCTCTTTATCCGCTCCTGCTTTTGTGATAAAGAAAGCTCCTCCTTTTTTAAATATTCTGAACAGGTTAGACCATTATTTTTCTCCAACAAATACACTGAATATAGCAAATAATGAATAGATTCAGTGATTTTACTGAGTTGTTTATTCAAAATATAAATGATTAAGCTATAATGTTGATTATAATAGTTGATGTGTTTAATTATTTCTCCACTAGAGTGCATTCTTACAATATTGCGTTCCTATTTGGCAATAAATAATATGACCGAGTTGCAGTGAATATACATAACCTCACATTTCTAATTTGTTTTCAAACATCACCGTTTACATTAACTATATAAATATTTTAAAACACCGGTAACTATAGTTAAACAATGATTTGTGAGTAAACAGCTTAATTTTATTCGTTAAATAGTCCTAACAAATGCCACTCTTGATTTCCAAATTCTCTAGATAAATTCATTCGTGATTCGTGAATTTATCGATAATTTGGAAATCACTCGTGGCATTACTTATGATAAATAATCATCAATTATTTAAAGTAAACAAGAAAATATTTTACAAAGATAATTAATCAGGAATTATTTAAAACCAATGAAACATTTATTCAAGGTAACTTTTTTATTCAGCGTTATATCTTATTTGATTACATGAGCATGATGAAATGTTAGCCATATTTCTTTCCTGGAGTTTAGATTTAGCCCAGCGTGACAGTCTGTCATTCAAGAGTAATTTAATCAGGGCGTTGAGGCGATCAAGACTAGGATGCTGATAAATGTATACAGCCAGCAGATAACTGAAAACGAAGATGTAATTTTCTCATGAGTGATAAGGGTTACCAATGTTTGCCTGACCGTAACTGAACTACTCGAAGTTACAGACTAGAAGAAAATGTTTGTTTCATTGGTATACATACATAGTGTTCTGCCCAAGAGCAGGCCTTCCATTGCAAATTCAGCATTCTCCACTCTTTCCTTAACTCAGCTTTCCTTTTTGTATCCGCATACAAACCATTTATTTTAATATTGTCTATCATCTGATGTCTTTTTCTCCCTCTATTTTTACCGTTGACCATTCCTTCTAGGGCATCCGTCAGCAGGCTGTTTCTTCTTAGCCAGTGGGCAATCCAATTTCTTTTCCTCTTATTTATGAGTTCCAGCATTGTTCCTCCTTCACCCACTGTGTCTAGCACATCTTCATTTCTTAATCTGTCTGTCCATTTTATACGTTTCATCCTTCTCCATATCCACAATTGAAAAGCTTCCAGTCGCTTTTCCTCATTCCGTCGTAATGCTCAAGTCTCTTCACCATACAATGCTACACTCCACACAAATCACTTCACTAGTCTCTTCAGTAATAAGTTTGCCAAAGGTCCGCAGAAAATGCTTCTCTTCTTGTTAAAAGTTTATTTTGCCATTGCTATCCTCTGCTTTACTTCTTGACCGCAGTTCATGTTACTACTGATAGTACAACACAAGCATTTGAAGCCATCCATTGCCCAATCGCCTCATCTTTAATCCTCATATTTTTCTTCCTTGGTTTCCTTCCTATAATCATGGCCTTCATCTTATTTATATATATATCCATCCATAGTAATTCTGCCCGAGGGCAGGTCTTTCACTGCAATCATGCTATGCTTTACAGCTTTAATAGGGAATTATAGGCGTGGTAGCTTCCCGTTGCTTTCCACACCGGTGAAGGATGATGATAATAATGATTAGGATGATGATGATGATAGCCGGATGATTTTCGGGGACCGTTGGACCCTAAGCTTCGTGACATTTGTCTTGCAGGTGAGGAAAAACCGCGAGGAAAACTCATACAGTAGCCTGTCCCGACCGGGAATCAAACCTGGGCCCGTTGCGTGACAATGCAGCACGCTACCTCGAGACCACAGCGGTGGACATATATATATATATATATGTGTGTGTGTGTGTGTGTTCATGTGTGCGCGCATGTGTGTATTTGTTTCATTGTAATGTGTGTGTTTATTTTTTCTCTCGATATTTTATGTGAGTTTGAGTGAGAGAGTGTATTCCAAGATCACACAGTGGACTTCTCGGGTTTCGAGGGTTAATGTGGTCTATTGTCAATTTACGCATCACTTCGGCAGATCATGTTACGTATATTATATTTATATACTTGTATACAAACAGTAATGTAATCAGCGGATATTTAAATGTAGTGTATGTTGTATAAGAAATGATGATATAGTGAAGGGAGAAAGTGACAGCCTCTCCTGGCATGTAGCCTAACACCGACTAAAACACCAAGGTGATTGTCAAATTTCATGTCCCCATTCGT
Source organism: Diploptera punctata (assembly GCA_030220185.1). Lineage (NCBI taxonomy): Eukaryota > Metazoa > Arthropoda > Insecta > Blattodea > Blaberidae > Diploptera > Diploptera punctata. The sequence continues at coordinate 3,277,084 of JASPKZ010009814.1, read as the reverse complement.
CGGAAGAATCGCATTTAACACAACCACATGGGCCTATGTATTGTGGAGGGATGCACAATCTAGTCATTAAAAAATGTACACCTCTACCACTTCTAGTCAAAAAATATACTTTATATTTGAAAAGAAAAATATACGCCTAGACTGGGGTTTGAACCCAGGACCTTTGACTCTATGTCAATGCTCTTCCATCTGAGCTATCTAGGCCTTCAATCTAAACGCGTATTTTTCTCTTATACATAGTTAATTCCCTAACCCCAAATGCTACGAGCCGTTGCTACGATTTTTGCAAATGGCGGCTTCTTTATTAAGAAGACTTTTATTGGGAATTTAAACATTACTTATAAAGCCAGTAGTGCGCCTCCATATTTTGCACACATTGTCCGTGATTACCTTGAACAGAATATATCCAGCGAGATGCATAGATAGTGGATCACCTGTGCTGTGGACTTCCCGTTCACCGGACCTGATCCCCTAATACTTTTTTGCATGGGGGAACATTAAGTACAAATTGTGCACTAGCAAAGTGAATGGTGTGCCTGATTTACTGCATCGTATGTGAGAAGTAGAAGGCCTTATTACAGTCCAGGTGTTAAGGTGTAGCTACATTAATTTCCTCTAGTGAAATATGGAGTATGTGTTTTGACCAAGATGGCGGTCACGTAAAAATGCAGTAGAATATATGTAAAACTTCACAATAACATTTATTTTTAAATCAATGGCTTCTTTCATTGAAACGAATAGTGACTTTAGAGACACCCTGCATATTTGTATAGTGGTTATGCTCCTTGCCTCTGGTCCCAAGGGTCGCGGGTTCAAACCTGGCCGGGGTCGATGGATTTTTTAGGACGGAAAAATCCAAGGAGCAAGTCCTCCGGGAGGGACTTTAAGCCGTGGGTCCCGAGTCTGAAGATTTTCAAGCTCATAAAAAATCCTTAAGCCTGAATGAAAAGGCCTCTAAGCAAAATTTACCGAATTTTCCCGTCCTAGTACTACCTTGGTTTCCTAGATGTCAGTATGAGGCGGAACGCTGACCACGTACCACTCAAAATGAAATATATACGAAAACAAGTGTAACTAAATTAGTATGGTTCTAATTCTTCACTGCAGGGGGAGAGCGCCTAAATCTCTGTAAAGGGAAAACATAGGCTTACAATGCAAAAATGATAGATCATATTTTAGTAAGTTAACGGGCATATTAGCCATATTTTTAGTCTTTGAATAAGAAAAAAAACCTTAGTTAGCTATAAATAGATATTTACTTACTCGTTAGGTAATTGGAATACCGCTAAGTACAATGTGGCTACATTTATCAAGTAATAAGATTAGATTAGATTAGATTAGTCTCAATTTATCTCTCTCTCTCTCTCTCTCTCTCTCTCTCTCTCTCTCTCTCTCAATCGGAATGAATCTACACAGAATTCGGCTTTTTATGCGGCTACTGTGTAGTTCTGTCGACACTGTAAATTTTGTCGACATGAGTACGAAGGCCGAGCCCATTAACCTAATGTATGAATTTAGTGCGAATGTTAGAAACACTTGGAAAATATATAAAGAAATATAATGTTGTGTGATAGTTTGTAAATCATTGTTTCCACGGCTGTGACCAGCAGCATGTTAGGCTCCGTATGATTGGCTACTGTGTGTCCAAATTAGGTATATTATGTCTACAGTTATATTAATTTGTTAATAATTGATTATTATTTATTAGATAATACTGTAATAGTAGAATGATATCTACATTGAGCCTGAATGGGTGACCGTTTGAAAAGGATATCTGCATTGAGTATGGTATGATATCGGTATAGGCGACCGTTCGAGAAATGTGTCTTTTATTTTTTATGTATTGGCTTATATAAAAGTCTGTTGATAATTTATTTAATTTAATATGTTTATATGTGTCTAAATGAATATTTAAATTTATATTTGAGTTATTTCTTTGGTTATTTTGAGCATGTAAAGCTTTACGAAAGCCTCAGAAATTGTGCACTAAGGCATGGACTGCCTCAAAATTATTGGACTCTGAAAATGTTTGCTTGTTTTTTGGACTTTAAAAAAATTAGATTAGTAGAACTGGGTACTTAAAACCATAAATAGTATTATACACCTATTATATTTTTTTGTTTCAGCTTATTGGCCTCATTAGCTTGACACCTTGACCAAATTTTCTTCTTACAGCTTATTGGACTGCATAGCTGAGCATCATGATGACGCAATGTGTCAACACCAACCCTACCAAAAAATTATAATAAATTATGTATTAATGTATTAATTTCTTAATAAAGAAATGCCCTTCAACATCCCATACAACTTCCTTTCCTAATTGATTTATATTCCTTTAAAAACTGTAATAATCAACAAATAAAAACAAAGAAATATCTCTGAATATCCTATACCATCCTTCATTCCCAAAATGATTTGTATTACATCATCAATTCCATTAATAAAGATATAAATAAATACTCATGAACATCCTATACCACCCACCATTCTCTAATTGATTTTGGCCACCAATATTTAATAAGTTCAACCCACTCTGCTAAGCTTTTCTGGTATTTTACCTTAGCGCCAAAGGCAAATGCCGGAGTGGCTCTTAGTTCCACCAAGTAAATGTAAAACACCCATTTTTCCAAATTTATGCCGGGTGGAGAAACGTGATTGAAGCTGCCTTGATAAATAACAACAACCGAGGTTCCAGATGCGACTAGGCCTTCACAACACCATATCAACTGCACCATAAACAAACACATAACACTCATAGAAAACATTATAACAAACTGCTTAAACACCCTGCCATGACACTTATTCTATTTACTTGTTTCGGCCACACATTCAAAATTAACGGGACAAAAAGGCATAGCCTTGGAACCCGTGGGATCACTTCTAGTGCTCCCGAAGGAATTTCATAGCCGCTCACATAAGGTCGCATTTGAATGTTCCAAGATTAGATTAGACAGATTAGCTGGGTAAGGGGTTTTAAAGATCCTAATACGTCATTTTTTTCTAGGTTCACTGTATTTTTTAGTCACATTTACTTTATGGATTAATACGATTAAATTTACTCTACGGTGATATGTAGCCTGTTATGATGTTCCTGGCTCGACACATATTCAAACATTCGCACACAAGACTCATACCGCCATTTATCTGTGCTGGGCCCAAGGCCTCGAGAAGGGACTACAATCCTCCCTTTGGTCCCATTCTGCCCTAAGTTGATACACATGCATAGGATCATGAGGAAGTACATGGGTGTGCCCTATTAGATCATCGCAACCAGATATTTTAAACATCTGTGATTTGCTAAACCCGGCTATTTTTCATTACCGTGAGATGAGATAAAAGGTGATATGAAATGAATACATATAAATGACATGACATGTTGGGGGAGAGAAGAGAGATGCAGAGTGTTGGTGTGATGAAATTTGGAAACGGGAGAACCCTGGGAAAAAAATCCCGAAAAATTCGAATGAGGCCCACCGTCAATACTTCTCGGGAAGCGTCAGGATTCGAACCTGATATTTCAGCCCACCGATACAGCCAGATAATGGGATAAATAATTTAAGTATTTAGGATCAGTTTATTGTTAATATAAATAATACAAAATAACAAGAGATAAATTAATTAATCCTACTTAACAATAAAAGTTATTTTGCCTATCAAAATATATTTAAAAGTAAATTAATATTAATAGCTGTCAAACTGAAACTCTATTGGGCCTGATGTGACATATGCTAATGTAACCTGAGTTTTAAAAAGATGCTGATAAAAATAATAGTGTTAAAAAGGAGGATATTAAAAAGAATATATGGATCAGTTAGAGAATGAGATGATGGTATATGAGGAATAAAGTTTAATGAAAAACTTCATATATTTTTTTTTGTTCAATGTCACCAGATTGTCTTTTATGAAATTTCTGGTTTTCTTCCCTGGCAATGTCGGAATTGTAATCCATGTCTTAGGTTGGGTCACCTTGAAAGTGGAGTTACGTTACCCCGATAATATGATGGGTGTTAAATGATAATGAGGCGTCAGGAGAGTCTTTAACCTAAACTTAATCTAAATTCCAGACCATGGGCAACCACAGGAATAATTCCATTTAAGGAAAAATGCCTATGGTCTGATCGGGAATCGAATTCGGGACTTGATGAACTGTTCAGAAACTCTGATCACTAGCCCATGAAGCTGATCATTTTGACTAAATAATAAAACATAAAAATATTATCAACTTCATAAAATTCCATAAATTAAAGTAGATAGCACATGTTTGCAGGATTGAGGAAGACAGACCGATTACAAAGACAGCAATTACTGACAGACTATTACAACATTTGTAATTCAACCTACACCAACTCCACGAACGCCACCCACACCAAACTATTCATTCCAAACATATCACGCAGACTCTCCTTATACCTCTGGCCCAATTATACTCTCACAGAATTCCTGACAAACCATATGCATTTCCTTTCCCTATGTCTACAAAATGAACAAATTAACTTCCCTACTATGTAATAGTCCTGAAAGACTACCACAAACGGTTCTACATCTCGTAACTGAGTGAACTTTGTTTTGTAACAACAGACCAGCAGTTCTAAAATCAACACCCCTGCCAATCATACTGAAATAAATCAACTCAGTCTGTGTACAACACTTCCTCAAATACTTCTTTCACACTTCTTCTTCACTTCACGGGCTAGGCAAAGATTGCCTGTTCCGCCTCACAGTTGTTCTATCCAGGCTTCTTTCACACTCTCCAATATTAATGTATTTCATCTTCCGCATTTTTGTGTAACTTCAATGTATTTTTGCGCGATAGTGCGTTTTGTTGTACTTACAGCAATGGCGACTATGATTGAAAGTTCAACTTCCTACATTTCGGGGTTGCCAACCTAAATAATTTTACTGTTATAAAATAACTATACTGTGATATTACATATTACAAACACGCGTGTGGGAAATGAAACCACTGCCCTCTACTACATACAATGTATATACAAAAAATATTCAAAAGATAGTATCAATGTACATTTTACGAAACAAATCACTGCATTTTAAATTAGATTAACTTTGTTTGAAACAATATAAAACAATAAATACGTACTTGCTGTCATTTTATCACTAAATTGGTCTCACGGCCTCCTATTGTTTCAACTAATAAACATTGTCCACACTATTAAACCTTAAATTCACAATGTATCCTATAAGATGCATCAATTGGTTTAATTCATTTCATGTTTTTAATAAATCAGGAGAAAAAAACTAGAACAAATTACTTAATATATGTCGAAATACACAGTGCAACTAATAATAAGTCAAATTCAATTGTTCACGATAAGGGCATATACTTCAGTAACGTGGTGTACACCGAAACACATTTGCCAGACCCCAACGCTGAGGGATCCAGACCACTGAAATGAGTGTTGAGCTGCAGCTAGGTCATTCCGTACCGTCGACTTTCGAACTCTCTGCTTGTCCGGCCGTGCTGTATTCGAATGTCCTGCTCTATACCTTAATCTTAACATAAACAAAATGTCAACTGTATCCTTCCGCCATTCATTTTTGAAAAATGAATTATCCACTATTACTCGAATTGTGTATGCCACACATTCATCACACTTATCAAAAACATATTGTACACGTTTCCTTTTTTTACCGGGAGTTACAACCTTACCACGTGTTGTTTTTTATTTCCGAGCACTATTAATACTTACACACGACACACCGGTAAACTCAGATATTAAATTCACTATATATTTTACTGGAAGTTCTCGATACTTCTCACTAAACTTGTGAAATAAATTAAAAATTGTTGTTTTTGTCCACTACTCAAAGGTTTATAAGACTTGTGTTTTACAAATTTAATGGCGACACGGCAACAGTAGACTTGACACTTTCAGCCATGTTGTCGACTGAAGCATGACTCAAATGCATCATCCATATGTGCTGAATTTCTTTTTTTGCAAATGCCCCAGGTTGTCTTTCGACATTCCTGGTGTTCTCTCCTGGCATGGCGTACTTGTAACCCACTTTTGAGGTTGGCGCGCCTGGAAGGCGGGGTTACGTTGCCCCGATGATATGATGAGTAATGATGATAATGATGATAGTGGTACGCCAGGAGAGTCTTATGTTCAACAAAAATCAAATGCAGTCATAGCTATATTATATCCATTCTTCCGGGATGGGACATTCCATACGAAATCGGCAAAAAAAATTGTGAAAATTGAACTCACATCTTTAAAAGTTTACCATTTTTTTTTACAGTGAAACTTTATGATATACTGAATATCTGAACCGAATTTCAAGTCTTCGCTTGGTGTAATTAAAAAGTAATAGAGCTGTCAATTTATCGTATTGTTTGAAAAAGTCTCTTTTATAAAATACATTTCTCGAAGTATGTCTATTCCCTCAACTTGAAAAGATAATCATATTATAGATGATTTTATGCTCTATCGCTTGAAAATTAGTATCTTAATATTTACGTTTTTCTGAAGGGCGTAAATGCAATTAATATGCAATTGACCTTCCTCACCAAAAATTTTATAAAATCAGAAAGTGTCACATTATTACCTGAACACCAGTTAATTTTTTGTAATTAGTATTAAAGTGGAGTCTTGAAAGGAAACTACCCAAAATAATTATTTTTCCTAAAATCCCCTATGTGTAGACTGCCCGCAATACATTTAGCGTGAGTGGAGATCGCTCGCTCGTATAAACAATGACGGAGCTACTTGGTAATAGTCCTTTGCGCACTTACAAATATTTTTTATTGTTATTATCATCATTACATTATTTTTATTATCATTATTATAATTATTACAACATCATCATCGTGGACTAGTGGTTACTCTGCACGCCTCTGATTCCGAGGTTCGCGGGTTCAAACTCGGTAGGAATCAATGGCATTTTAAAGGCATAACAATTTTGAATGTAGCTTTCTCCAGAAGAAAGGAAATCCGTGAGTCCCATGTCGTAAATTTATGGTACGTAGGAGAACCTCGCGCTTGAAATAAATTGCTACATAATAAAGTCATTAAATATAACAATCTTTATTGATACGAGTATATTCAGTAGGCGGTTAATTTTGTGCTGATTTTGGCTAATGTATAGTTTAATTTAAATTACTAAGCACCTACGAATTCAAGCTGGTAGGCCTATTAAAAATATTTTCTAGAGAGTAGTTTTGTAATGTGTTGTAATATTTTGTACTTCTATCCTACACCAATGTCTGATATTGAATATTGTAAGTAATGTTAAGCTATCGATAATAATTTATAACAATTTTCATGCTGTTACAAGTAATATTTAAGAGGTATAAATATATTTTATTGGCTTGGTATCACTTACTGATCTTGCATCCCCTACTCATGAAATATCTAAGATGATATTAAAATGTACGATAATATTAGCTTTTATTATAAGCTAAATTATTGTTATAGTATTTAATTTAATGTCTAAACTTCCCATTATTCTCCTTTTATAACACAAAATGTATATCTCTACGATTATTCTCTCATTCCAGAAACATTTAAGAAATTGTAAAATTATATATTAACACATAATACTGTTAATAACTATTGTATACTAATATATGCATAATTAAAATTATATTTAACTTCTAACTCACCATTCAGTCTTTGTAGATCTGCAAACTTGTTAGTTAAAAACAATAAGATATTATTTTTAATTTGACTGTGACATTTAAAATGACAAGATGCATTAAACAAACACACTGATGTAAATCAACTGCCTAGTATGTAATCTGAACTTGAGAATTGTTGATGTAAAACAGATGTTTAAGGAAGACTTGCTGACATTGCATTATTATCGTTTGGTAGGAAGTGGTACGAGTATTAAAACATTCGGTTTTATTTGGAAGTGATATCTTATAACAATACTATTTCGTCAAAGTTATCAGGGTACAATAAAATACACTGAATAAAAAGTTATTTTAAGACTGAAATTAGTAATTATAACATAATAAAAATTTATACCAGTTTATTCAATTAATGACGAAATAGTTATTATATAATATTACATTTAAACTGTAATGAAAAATTTGTAACAAAATAAATAATTTGTTTTAAAAAAGGACAGAAGATTACGAGTATTTGAGAATAAAGTTCTTAGGAAATTTTTTGGATCAAAAAGAGATGAACAGACAGGTGAATGGAGAAAACTACATAATAGTGAGCTACATGATCTGTATAGGAAGCCAGATATAATAAAAACAGTTAAGTCTCGTAGGCTGCGGTGGGCAGGAAATGTAGCACGTATAGAGGATGAAAGAGGTGCTTGGAAATTTCTGGTAGGAAAACCGGAGGGAAAACGCCCAGTTGGAAGACTAAGAATGAGGTGAGAGAATAACATTATACATGATTTGAGGGAAGTAGATTATACAGGGGATAATTGGAAAACGTTAGCTCGAGATGGGATGTATGGAGAGCTTATGTCTGCGCTGCAATGAACCTACAGGTTCCACAGAGCCAGTGAGTGAGTTAGTTATAAATATATTGTTTAATAATTCACAGTAAACGTAAGTAACAGAGCTCTTTACTTCTCACTTCAGCAATAAAATTTGATAAATAAATATCTACTGCGTAAGAATTAAAATATCGCCACTTTTATAAATTTATGGTACTGTTCCATTAAGCAGAACATATAATAATCTACCGTATTCGATTTAATGGCAGTTGAAAAAGTCACTGATGAAGCTCTTTCAATAAAGTACGCGCGCGACCTTGGTTGTGAAATGAATCTGCTGCGCCGTGGACCAGCGAGTTTTTTTTACGAAAATAGAATAAAAAACATTTATATTGTCTGAACTATTCAACTCTCCAAAAAGGTAATTGCTGGAAATTAATCCTTATTACGTGAGTAGTATCCTGTATTTTTTCCGTTTTCATTTTTTGATATGTACTGCAGTAAACCGCCATAAAACAGAAAATTGACACCGAAAATAAAAATATCCTAATTATAAAAATAACATCCTTAAACTACATGATATCACCTATATAAATATGTTTGAAACAAATTTTTGCTGTTTACTGTTTCAGAAATATTAGTTAGTAAACGTTTTAGTTTATCATATTTACGATAATTTTAGATCATCATAACTACGAACCTATAAATGATAAAAATTAAATTTCTCCATTAATACGTTTATAAATGTATTCACTATATTTAGGGATACATAAAATTAAAAAAATAAATTGCAAGATTTTTTGCTATCCGATTTGATATGGATTGTCCCGGATGCAACACTCTCTAGTTTACATTATATGTAACAGTAAACCGTAGCATGTTACTGTACGGCTGTGAAGCACTGAGTATTCTTGCCAAAAACATAAAAAGAAAATTCAGATCATTCAGAACAGATGTCTAAAAATTATATTTCCGTACCCATGTATACAAGAATAACAGAGCTACATGTAGTAGCACAATTGCCCTATCTTGATGCTATTGTCAAAGATCAAGTTACCAAAATGTATCAAAACATTTTGGAACATGATAATCCAATAGTACGCACGATAGGACAACTACCGCAATGGCGAACAGTGCATCGGAAAATATTCACCGGAGAACAACCTCCATAAGGGTTAATCTAGTGGACAAATAAGTACATGTCGCTAAATACCATCTCAGCGCATGCCAAAACATCTTCGTTTCCACATCTCGTTACAAATTCCTAAAAAACACCGTTTAGGTAGAAGTTACAATTGGGAAAGCCACTTAGAGTTAGCCATTAGTTATTTTGCTGCCGAGGGAAAAATCAGATCCCGGAAACAGCACACTGGACGGCAAACGAATGCCGTCAGAAAACGGACGGACGGATGGAGGTAATATCTCATTGCACCCAATTCCATATCGACTATCGGCTGAACATCACACGCCGCAATTAACGTGAGAGCTAAGTGGTTAAACGCCAATAAGGTATTAGCCATCAGGGAACCTCAACTGGTTCCAGACGTGGCACATTGAGCAATGCTTAGATCATTGCTACCTCTTAGAGTTAATTAGTGTGTGTGTGTGTGTGTGTGTGTGTGTGTGTGTGAGAGAGAGAGAGGGGGGGGAGGGAGAAATAGTTTTATATCTGTTAATGATTTTGCTTATTTTTAACTATTCATGTCGCTTTGTAATCACGACTGAAGTATAGTTGGCTCAATCATTTAGTTTATAGGAGGCGTCAAAGACAACTGTTTCTCTCTGGTTTAAAAACTACATTGTTACTGCCAGGCAGAGCCGGGGAGTTGTTGTTAGAGGTTTCTAAGACGCCACTCCAAAACGTCAAAACAGTTTTCTGCCAATAATAATAATAATAATAATAATATAATAATAATAATAATAATATAATTGTAGGCTTTCACGGCCGGCGTCTTGATCCATATTTGGTTCGTCTTCCGGGCTTATAGGCCGTGGTCTGGTTGTCTTCTTACTCGACGTTTCGTCTACTGCTGCGGTAGACATCATCAGGAGATACTGCGTGCTTTCTGTGAACTCCTCAACAGTCGGCTGCAGACTGGATGGTCATTGGAAACTGTCTCTCTGTTTATAGCTAAACCCCGGGTGGAGGGGAGGTTTTCTGCGCGCACCGAGTTGTGCGCTGTATTGCCGTGTGCAGAAGTCATAGGCTTCGTTGTCGTGTTATGCAGTGCTGGGATCCAAATTTTGTTTATCTTCATTTGGATCCCAGCACTGCATAACACGACAACGAAGCCTATGACTTCTGCACACGGCAATACAGCGCACAACTCGGTGCGCGCAGAAAACCTCCCCTCCACCCGGGGTTTAGCTATAAACAGAGAGACAGTTTCCAATGACCATCCAGTCTGCAGCCGACTGTTGAGGAGTTCACAGAAAGCACGCAGTATCTCCTGATGATGTCTACCGCAGCAGTAGACGAAACGTCGAGTAAGAAGACAACCAGACCACGGCCTATAAGCCCGGAAGACGAACCAAATATGGATCAATAATAATAATAATAATAATAATAATAATAATAATAATAATAATAATAATAATAGGAAATGTGCACTCAGGTTGAGCATTAATGGTGGTTTAGTCTTTACTGTAGTCTGTAATAGTTTTTGTTCTTTTCGCACATGTTATGATGTGGTATTTCCTACATCTTTGTCCACATAATACACACTTGCATTCTTCGGTTGGCTCGTGGAATTTCTTGTTTATACATATTTTGTTGTGAAATCCATGTACTGTGAGTCGTGTTGTGACGTGTCTCTGGGGGTTGGCACTCTCTGTTCCATCTGTCGTCCAGCATTTTCTCACTTTTGTGGTGTAGAAATCTATGTCTATTTCCTTCTTCTTCATATTTCTGATGCTTATTAATTTCTGGTATGGTTCTGTGGATTGTAGATAGAATTGTGTTCTTATGTCCTCTATGAAGTAGGTCTCTCTCATGAGTTCGTATGCAAAACGAGATGGCGCTGTTTTTCCTATTCTCAGGATCCGTTTCATGAACATTGCTTTGACTTTTTCTATTCTTATCAGATCTCCGATCTTAAGTTTTTCCCAAATTATCTCTATCCCATATGTTATAACTGGCGCCACTGTCGTTTTGAATAACTGCATTGCTGTAGCTGTCGATAAGTTGGCCAGATTCGGGATATTGTATGATGTTCGGATGGCTGCCGCTGCTCTTTCTTGGATGTGTATTCCGAAGGACGTTGCTGTTGTCTGTAGCGTGAATCCTAAATATTTGTATTTTCTCACTTTTTGTAGTGGTTGATTGATTTCAAATGACGTTTCCATGTCAACTCCGCGTGGATACAATTATCTTAACATTTCAACTTTTGTCTTTTGCAGTATCTTTAGTTGGTAAAAATGTATTCTAGTGAATAAAACGTGACAACGCCGCTTGATATGCTAAATACTTATGCGTGCAAAATAGACCTATCTAACCACAAAGTAAAGCGCCTGTAAAAATGATGAGCTGACTATACAAATTCTGGCAAACTGATTCTCTCTCAACACCATTGTAATCCCCCTGTAGACTCCAGTTATAGATAGCTGTCAGATGTTTAAAGATCCATTAGTTCCACTGTCGTTAAAGCGACTATAAATAACAACAAACAAAACAACTGGATGTTTGATAATCTTCCCAATAAAGTATAAACAGATTGTTAGTGACCAACAAGTTTAATGAAAGTCCCCTCCCCCCAAAGTTCATTTCACTGGAGTTTCAAATCGATTTACAATTGACACCGCACATTAAAGCACAGAGACACTTTGAAAATAATTAAAAATTGAGTGTTTGGTTTTGTTGATGGCAATGAAAAATTGTTAGTCCTTATGATCTCTGCATGGGGTTCACAAATACAATTTCCTTGTTGTTTACCTCATTGAAAAACACAAGTTTACAGATTCAATTCCGCGATTAACAAAGCGCTCAACTTTAATTACAGTTTCATTAAATTTTGTGACGTCAAATATGAAACAATGATTTTACTTCACGTAAATTTCTTGGTACTTTCATTGAATATGTATTTCGATTATCACATATATTTTAAAAATGATTAAAATTAGGTTATTCAGAACAATTTATTAAGCCTTTTATGATACAAGATAATGATTCTTGGGTGGTTCCACAAAATGGTAAAACTATGTTGGAGATATGGGAGAGGAAATACTCAGCATGATAAATAGACTTGGCGAACTGTAAAAAAGAATAGAACTGCAAAACCTGTATAAAGAATGAAATGGCTATGGCATATTGTCTGGATGAAGATGAAGTGCTCAAGATTACTTTAGATGGCAGTGTAATTAGAAAAAGAACTTTTGAAAGACAAAGACAATGATATGTAAAAATAACATTAAGGAAGTCAGTATTAAAATATGGATAATGAAAGCTCAAGACAGGTAAGAATGGAAGGAGGTAATTAGGGAGGCCAAACTTAAAAGATCTCAAATACTCGGTAATCCCCTTTCCTCCCTTAAAGTAAGAGTCCAGGTTTCGCATCCATATAACTGGGAGAACGACTGTTTTATATATTTTCATTTTAACGTTTTTTGAAAGGAATTGGGACGACAAGACTCTCTATAATGCATAATAGTACGCATTTCCAGAATTGAGCTTATGTTTAATTTCTTTGTACATCTCATTCCTATTTGTAATTATTGTTCCTAGATACTTGAAATCAGTCACTTCTTCAAAATTTCCTTCATTTGTCATTAGTTGTCCATTTCCATTATATACTGCATTTCTATGTGTGACCATATATTTAGTTTTATTGACATTTATTTCCAGTCCCAATTTCTTAGTGTTACTCAATAGCGTGTGCGTGTTGGCCTTTAGTATCTCCTCGAGGGGAATTTAACGCTAGGTAAGGGAAAGTTTTATCAATGAGAGTCAAAGAGAATTTAACAAAGAAATGTAAACTGGAGAAATGTGATGGAAGTGCGCGCTAAATTTGGTTTTCCACAACAACAGACGAGAGGTTGTATTACCTGAGGGTGAGGTCACATTTTACAAAGAGCAGGCGACAACGATTCTGCGCGTTTCCACTAACTGTTCTAATAGTGACATTCAATACCTCAATCCCCTCCTCCTGTTATTTACAGTGTGTTTGCTTTCTCATATGCTCAAATACTATCTTGACTTCCCTTCTGCTCTCACGACCAGCTTTCAGCGTTCCTAGATTCAAACTAAGGACATGTTGAACCTTCCACTATCTGACATTTCAATTAACCCTTAACTTTAGTAGCCTATGTATCTTATAAGATATACTGATTTCATTTATTTATTACTGTTTATAAAACAATAAAAAATATTATAAATTACTTAAGTTTGTGTCAAATTACTTAACAATGTACAATAATAATTTAGAGTTTTACGTGATTTTATTTTCTTTACGGTCTGATGCATTTGAATAACTGGCAGGAGAAATTATTGTTTCGCAAATTTAAGGGTTAAATATCGTAAATACAATCTCTATCTCTACCTGAGTTTAAACTCTCCATTACAGGTACTTCTACCTGTCCCAGGTCAACTGTTCCTTACAGTGGCACTTACGTTTTTGATCACACAAGAAAATGGAGCGCTTCCCCAGATGTGTGATCAGCTAAATGCCAGGGCCACCTCCGAGACAACTCGTACATTTTAAGACAAGACACATCATTCACTCATAGATTCATATTGAACAAAGGAGAATATAAAAACTAATTTTCGCAAAATACTACCAATTCCAAGCGCGACAGGGCTAGTAGGCCATTGGACTACAAGCCGGCTGCTGGCATCAGTCCACATGTGTTGTTAATCACAGAGGTAAACGTTAATCGAATCAGGCAAAATACTACCACCGCTATATATTTAACCATTTGAAGTCTAGTGTCCGTTGTGACAAACATTATATATATATATATATATATATATGTGTGTGTGTGTTTAATTTCAAAAGCAATCAGAATGAAGTACTTGTCTTTCACTCGTAGAAAAATTAAACTTAGGGGACCAACATTTAAAAAGAATTGCCAAACAACAAAATCAATTCTGAAGGATCGATTTTGTCCGAAATGTAAATATTTATTTTCTTTAGCAAAATGTAAAAAAAAAAGTCTGGAAGGGTTAATTTAGCTTTAATTATATTTCCATGTTTCATAAAGAGTACTTTGAAAATTGCCAGAGGATTTTGTTTAAAGTTGCCAGGTATCTGAACAAATAAATAAACATGATACCTAGAATTGTTTAATTTCTTTGATTAACCATAGGCTAAATTCTGGAATTTTATATAAATAGAATTGTATTGAGGCAGGAAATAAAAATATGTTAATGAAAATTTACCTAGCAACCAAAACCCATTACATATACAATTTACAAATAAACAAATACAACAAATGTCATGAAGATGAAATAAAATTTCGAAAAACTTCACAAAAATAAGATACATAGAATAACAAAGAAAAATTAAGGAAGACGGAGTATAATAATAAAAAATAAAAAAAGTATATATATAATAAAAAATTTAAGATGGCGAAATGACAACAATACTTTTTTTTTCTCCATAACAATACTTATAGCCGATTCACCTTCTGAAATATAACATTCATCTTCAATTATATTTATAAATATTTTAGCTAATATATTAATTACTAAAATAAATTCATATAGTACAAGACAGTATGCAATACTGTGAGAGAAATAATTAAGGGCAATTCTGTTTTAAGGTTAATAAGGGATGTTTGGGCGCCAGGAGTATCGAAAGGAATTCTCCATGTATAAGTTGCTCAGATTGGAAATTGGTAGAGTTGAGGTTCTTTATCTTCAGGGAAAGCAAGGAGCTGGTCGGCGCAAGACTACGCTAGATGAATTTTAACAAATAGGCTTTATTAATCGAAGTGGACACTGGATACACGTATAATTCTAGACACATTTAATGTCGGACAAGGTATTGACCGCAGGAACGCGTCTATCACGGCCGAATTGTTTCTAAGTGTGAAATTCCTGGTTATGTTTTTTTTTTTTGCTAATTGATGGCCATTGTGCCCTTTAACAAGTATGTCGGTGAGTCTGTTCCGACTCCCGCCTCGGTGAGTTCCGCAGGGCTAACTTAACATAGTTTAGATATAACTTTAGTTGGATATAATGCAAACTTCGTTTACCCTCTCCCTGTAATCGTGTCGTCATGAGGTCATTACCTTGTCGTGATATAACCCTTTACTATATTGGCTGACAACGATTCCTTAGGTCTCAGGAAGGGATCGCAGTCTTTCGATTGGACAAGATTTCACCAAGTTTCTACGTCCTTCTAAAATACAGTTTTACCCGACAGGCCTAGAAGGCCCTTAGCCTACCAGCCGGCTGCTGGCCTCACATCTACATGTGTCAATCACAGAGATCATCAGCCAGTGTAGGGGTGACATGTGGTCAGCATGTCGAGTCCCCCAGCCGTTATAGTTGGTTTTCTCAATCTGGAGCCGCTACTTATTGTAGCTATCCAATGCCTCATGATGCTGGGTAGGCACCGGTCCCATACTGCCCGAAATACCACGAGAAAAATTCTTCCCCCCATGGAGGCTCGAACCAGCGCAAGCCCCATAGCTCTGAGCCAAGGCTTCCTGCCTTAACCACTCGGCTACGGCGCGGGACAAGATCTTAGGTTGCTGGTCTACAAAGAAAAATCTGGTAATCCGCTTAGTACAATAGATTTCCTCAAATTTTAACTCTTTTGTCGCCGCTTCAAGTATCTGTCACTTGACAATAGCGGTACCATATACTTGCTAAATGGTTTCCGTAATAACTAACTGATCGTTTATTCCGGATCCTATCGACTTCTTTAATTTAATTTATTTTTATTTAATTATATAAAACCCTCCATGGTATCTTTACCTTGTCGTGGTGGAGTGGCTTGCGTGCTTAAATGATCCTGAGAGCTATGCCGGCGGTAGCATTGCTGCCGATAGGGTTACCCATGCCGGACTGGTCGAAGGTGATAAGCCAGACGAAAAAAGTACCTTGGGCGAAAGAGTGACGATCTTTCACCGTAAAAATACAACCGTCAAGAAATGCGGACATGGGTTCATCTGGGGTAAAATTTTCCGGAGGTCAAATAGTCCCCCATTCGGTTCTCCGGGCGGGGACTACTTCAGGGAACCCATGCCAAAGGCTCAAACACAGGGACATGTTCCTAGGAACATGGAATGTTAGGACTTTATACAATAGCGGGGCACTAGAGATATTAACGCGGGAATTGGATAAATCGCCCTTGGATATAGTCGCTTTACAGGAAGTTAGGTGGCCAGGAGAAGGTAGTCAGGAATCAGGAAGCTTTGCATTATACTATGGGGGTGCAGAAAGACCTGCATTTGGAACGGGTTTTTTAGTCAGAAGGAGGATCCTATCCGCTATCCGAGATATTAAGTTTGTTAGTGATAGGATATCATACATAATTCTAAAGGGTAAACGACATGATTTTATAATTGTAAATGTACATGCCCCCACAGAAGATAAAGATGACAAGATCAAGGATGAGTTCTATGAAGAATTAGAATGCTTATTTGATAGCCTTTCACGATATCATATGAAAATTGTCTTAGGAGATTTTAATGCAAAAGTGGGGCGGGAAGATATATTCAAACCAACAATAGGCAAATTCAGTCTTCATGAAGATAGTAAACGACAACGGGGTTAGATTAGTCACATTTGCCACATCAAAGAATCTCATTGTTAAGAGCACAACATTTCAGCATAAGGATATTCATAAATACACCTGGACGTCCCCAGATGGAGAAACTCGGAACCAGATAGATCATGTATTAGTGGATAAACGCTGGCACAGTAGCATCATTGATGTTAGATCAGTTAGAGGGACAGACTGCAATTCGGATCATCATCTGGTCAGAGTGAAAATCAGACAACGGCTATCGCTTATGAGAGGAACAAACGCTAAAGATGATTCTGTAAAATATGAATTAAAAAACTTGAAAAATGATTGAAATGCGGCAAGAATACCAAATCAAAATTGCTAATAGATTTGAAGTACTGGAATCTTCAGATGACAATGTGGCAAACGAAGAAGAAACTGATATAAATAAAGAATGGGAGGCTATAAGAGATACTATTAAATTGTCAGCATCAGAAAGCATTGGTTGTTTAAAAAAGAGGCAAAACAAGAAATGGTTTGATGAGGAATGTGCCGACATTGTAAAGAAAAGAAAGCTAGCAAAAATGAAATGGTTACACGAGCCAAATGAGGTAAATTTAGAGCAATTGGGTAGTGTTAGACGGGAAACCACCAAGTTACTAAAGAGTAAAAAGAGGGAATATTTGAGAGAGAAGATTAATGATCTTGAAATGAATGCAAAAAATAGGAACATTAGAGAATTATATCAGGGAATTAGTATAGAGAAGAAAGGGTTTCAGGCTAGAACAAACATAATTCGGAATGAAAATGGGGATATGATTGCAGATTCCAGGAGTATATTAAATAGATGGAAAAGTTACTTTAATCAGCTATTAAATGTACATACAGAACAGGACATTGAGGAGGATAAGTTACAGACAGCAGAAATGCTAGTCGCAGAGCCAAGTGCATTAGAGGTTGAAATGGCGATTGAAAAATTGAAGATGTATAAAGCATCAGGTTCAGATGAGATCCCAGCAGAACTGATAAAATCAGGGGGAGAAAAATTGATGGACAAGATACGCTGGTTGCTTAGTATGATTTGGGAAAAAGAAGCTCTTCCAGATGAATGGAAGGAATCAATTATCGTACCAATTTATAAGAAAGGAGATAAAACTGATTGCAACAACTACAGGGGCATCTCATTACTTTCAACTTCGTACAAAATTCTAACAAATATATTAGTAAGCAGACTTACTCCCTATATTGATGACATTCTAGGAGATCATCAATGTGCATTTAGAAGAAACAGGTCTACAACAGATCAGATTTTTAGTATAAGACAGATTTTAGAGAAGAAATGGGAATATAATGGTACTGTACATCAACTATATGTAGACTTCAAAAAAGCATATGATTCAATTAAGAGGGAGAAGTTATATAGTATCCTGCTGGAGTTCGGAATTCCTAAAAAGTTAGTTAGACTTATACGAATGTGTCTAAATGGCTCAAAGAGTAGGGTGCGTGTAGGCAAACAGTTTTCAGACACTTTTGAAATCCAGAATGGGTTGAAGCAAGGAGATGCACTATCTCCTCTACTATTTAATTTTGTACTAGAGCATGCCATTAAATCTTTAGAGAATGAGGAAGGCTTACAACTCAATGGTATTAATAAGCTGTTAGTTTATGCTGATGATGTAGTACTACTGGCCGATAGCGAGGAGATACTAAAGGCCAACACGCACACACTATTGAGTAACACTAAGAAATTAGGACTGGAAGTAAATATCAGTAAAACTAAATATATGGTCACACGTAGAAATTCAGTATATAATGGAAATGGACAGCTAATGACAAATGAGGGAAATTTTGAGGAAGTGGCTGAATTCAAATACCTAGGAACAATAATCACAAATAGGAATG
Source organism: Diploptera punctata (assembly GCA_030220185.1). Classification (NCBI taxonomy): domain Eukaryota; kingdom Metazoa; phylum Arthropoda; class Insecta; order Blattodea; family Blaberidae; genus Diploptera; species Diploptera punctata. The sequence goes on along the minus strand of JASPKZ010009814.1, from coordinate 3,258,092 downwards.
AGATGCACAAAGAAATTAAACATAGGCTCAATTCTGGAAATGCATGCTATTATGCATTGCAGAGACTTTTGATGTCCCAACTCCTTTCAAAAAACGTTAAGCTGAAAATATATAAAACTATTATTCTACCAGTTATATTATATGGGTGCGAAACATGGACTCTTACTTTAAGGGAGGAAAGGAGATTACGAGTATTTGAGAATAAAGTTCTTAGGAAAATTTTTGGACCAAAGAGAGATGAACAGACAGGTGAATGGAGAAGACTACATAACAATGAACTACATGGTCTTTATAGGAAGCCAGATATAATAAGAACAGTTAAGTCTCGTAGACTGCGATGGGCAGGACATGTTGCACGTATGGGGAATGAAAGACGTGCATGGATGCTTCTTGTAGGAAAGCCAGAGGGAAAACGCCCAGTTGGTAGACCAAGAATGAGGTGGGAGAACAACATTAACTATGATTTGAGGGAAGTAGGTTATACAGGGAATGATTGGAAAGCATTATCTCAGGATAGGGATGTATGGAGAGCTTATGTCCGCGCGGCCATGAACCTTCGGGTTCGATAGTGCCAGTGAGTAAGTAAGTAAGTAAGTACGTTAATTATATAAAAATCAAATCCCTCGTGTTCTCACAATTTGATTGCATATACGTTTCGTATATCTACGATGATTATTTCGTCCTATAAAGATTTAACATATGTATGATAATAATACTCGTCCTGATTAATTAATTATTTTAATTTCTTAATCTAGGAGTCTGAGTGAATGATTATGCTTCAATACACATGTGGTAAACATAGGCTATAATGGAATGTCGGAAATTAAAACAAAAAATTGGCGCAAGTGCCTCGTTTTATTTAACTTTTCCTCGATCCGTGTCATGTGGTTACCACACTCGTATCATAATATATTATTAAAACAATTAATTAATTTTAATTATTTCATTAATTCCCCTCCAATCAAAGTAACAAAAATTACTATCAATTTTAAATAGGTAGGTAAACAAATAAATATAGGAGTAGGGAAAATTAATCAACTTAAAAACAAGATTAGTTTTAATGCAACATTAAAGCAAATATTAAAATGTATTGTATGTGATTTATCTCTTGATTTGATTTGTACATTTTAAATTAAATACAATGTTAGCTATAGGTAAAATGACTGAATGCAACACGATACACCTATAAAATCCTGTCTACTTTAAAACGTATCATTTGTAATATTACTTTTTTCCGCAAATTTAAATATGCTCTACATGATAATCTGCTTAATTTAAATACAATGTAAATAGTATTATGAATATGGTAGAATGGTAAATTTAACGATATTTTCAACAAACGGAGGTAATATTTATTTTAAATTAAGTTACGTCAGTCATAAAAATGTTAAGGTTAATACTATGGCATTAGATTAAAAGTGCATAGGTCCGATTTTAGTGAGTTTTATTTTGTAGATTAATAAATCAAAAATACAGAATTCACGTCATCATTATTATAAAACTCACACATTTTTTTACAAATATTAGGCTTTTAAGTAATATATATTAATACCAGATTATATAAGATACAAGAAATTAAATTGGTAATGGCATGTACAACGAATGCAAGAAGAAAGATTACCCAGAAAAACATTGGAATGGTGTCCATCTGGAAGAAGAAGAAGGAAAGGAAGACCTCGAAACTTGTGGATGCAAGAAATAAGAAATGTAATGAGAACAAGAGGACTGGAGGAAATGGAGTGGATGGATAGAGACGAGTGGAGAAGAAAAATAAAACTTTAGGCGCAGAAAGATGTGTAAACATTGAAAATCTGTATATAAATAAAAATTAAAACCACATCTTGTAGAAAACATTTAAGACTCAAATTACATAAAACTCTCGCCCTCCCGACTTTCCTGTATAGAAACGAAATCTTGGTTCTAGGAAATAAAAACATCACCAGATTAAGAACTGCGGATATGAGATTCATTCGCCGAACTACTGGATTCTTCACCATCAGAGGAATGAAGATATTTTAAAGGAACTCCACATGCAACCTTTAGAAGAAAAGATATCTACCTACAGAGACAGATGACTGCAACATGTATCTCGAATGTCACCTACTAGGATTCTAATGCAGTTCTTCGGTATCGTCCACGAGGACGACGACGACCAGGACATCCACAAAAACGACTTTTATACCCCTCTAGAGACCGAAACAGGTCAACATTGGCCTACGTTCATGAATGGTATATGGTGATGATATATACAGCATTTATCTTCCTCATAAGAGTAAGCTCTATATATATATCACCTGATGGAGTTAAGACCGTAAGGTATTCTCTTCCACTTCACCAAGGTTAAATTATACATCCATCCATCCATCCATAGTAATTTTGCCCCAGGGCAGGTCCTTCACTGCAATCATAGCATTTTCATGCTATGCATGTAGCTTTACTAGGGAACTGTAGGTGTGGCAGCTTCCCGTTGCTTTCCACATCGGTGAAGGATGTTGATGATAAGGATGATGATGATGAAGGCCATATGATTTCGGGGACCATTTGGGTCTTAAAGTTTTCCTGACATTTGCTGACATTTGCCTTACAGGTGAGGAAAAACCCTGATAAAAACGTCACCCAGAAAAACTGTCCCGACCGGGAATCGAACCCGGGCCCGCTGCGTGACAAGGCAGCACGCCACCTCGAGACCACAGCGGTGGACAAATTATACATAATATAACAATATGAATTACCTACATGTTATTTGATAATACATAGGCTACACAATACAGAGTCCACAAGGGGAAAAAAGTATTAATAATGATAATAATAATAATAATAATAATAATAATATTTTTTTATTATTCCGGCTTTTACAATGAATATACATTTTTCCGGTAGCCATGTTCACAGTTAACTAACTACACATTTGTTTCAACACAATAATAATAATAATAATAACCTATAAAGTGGTCTCGAGGTAGCGTGCTGCTTTGTCACGCAGCGGGCCCGGGTTCGATCCCCGGTCGGGGCAGTTTTTCTGGATGAGGTTTTTATCGGAGGTTTTCCTCACCTGTAAGACAAATGTCAAAAAAACTTTAAGGCCCAAACGGTCCCCGAAATCATATGGCCATCATCATCATGATCATCCTTATCATTATCATCATCATCCTTCACCGGTGTGGAAAGCAACGGGAAGCTACCACACCTACACAATTCCCTAGTAAAGCTGCAAGCACAGCATGAAAATGCTGTGATTGCAGTGAAGGACCTGCCTTCGGGCAGAATTACTATGGAATGATGGAATTTAATTAAGTAAGCCTTGCTAAATCATGGTAAGTATTCTAACAAATAAGACTAGAATTTTTAAATGAAGTATTCTTAGTGACTATAAACTATTGTTTGAAATCGCAGTGTATTGTTATATCGATAAGCGTGTGAACAGAGTATTTTGCGCCTTAACGTTTCTTGACATTTACCGTACGGGTGAGGATATTCCCCTAACAGAAACATGTTTATGTAGGTCTCTTGTTCACTTAATTAAATTCAAAATTCCTGAATGAAGAGTTAAAATAAATTATTTAGTTGAGTTAATGCTAAAATTAAGTCCACCGCTGTGATCTCGAGGTAGCGTGCTGTCTTGTCACGCAGCGGGCCCGCGTTCAATTCCCGGTCGAGACAAGCTTCCTGGATGAGATTTCTTTCGGGGTCTTTCCTCACCTGTAAAACAAATATCAGGAAGCTTTGAGGCCCAAACGGTCCCCGAAACTCATCTGACCTTCATCATCCCGGTGTGGAAAGCAACGGGAAGCTACCACAGCTGTAATTCCATAGTAAAGCATAGCATGGAAATGCTATGATTGCAGTGAAGGACCTGCCCTACTGCAGAACACTATATAATATAATACTAAAATTAGAGTAGGCTACGTATTTTCTGAATTTACAGCTGGAAAGTTTATGCTTTTATTTAAAGTGAAATGTGCACATTCTCTAGATTCATTCCAGCTAGCTAACGGCTTACCAAATCTTAACATAAGCTTATTAATAGTTTCTTAAGACTCTTTGCACAACTACTGAGATTATAACAGCTTTAGAATTATCTCAGCTGTAACGTCTAACTCATTCATTCGCTGAGCACTGCATACAGCTTTATTCATCACAGCCAAGGTCATTCACAACTTTCATTAAATAATGCTGAGATTCAAATACAGTGCAACCTCTTCAAGCCGACCACCAAAGTCGTCTACAGGAATAATTATATATATATTTTTTTTTTTTGCAAATTCTCAGATTATCTTTCGACATTCCTGGTGTTCTCTCCTGGCATGGCGTACTTGTAACCCACTTCTGAGGTTGGGGCGCCTGGAAGACCGATGATATGATGGGTGATGATAGTGGTGCGCCAGGAGAGTCCCTAATCCTAAGCTTAATCTAAGATGAAAATGAATGATGATGATTGCGATGGCCATATGATTTCGGGGACCGTTTGGGCCTTAAAGGTTTCCTGATATTTGTCTTACAGGTGAGGAAAAGCCCCGATAAAAACCTCACTCAGAAAAACTGTCCCGACCGGGGATCGAACCCGGGTCCGCTGTGTGACAAGACAGCATGCTACCTCGAGACCACAGCGGTGGACGGATAATTATAAATATTAATAAAATAACTTTTCATTTTTTATTGTTTTATTTATTTAGCCTGTTTACTAGACTTGTCTGTTTTCCAAATTTAAGGATTAACTGCACCAGGCTAAATAAATAAAACAATAAAAAATGAAAACTTATTTATTTACATGTATCTCTCGTGTAAGTTATTTAATTGTGTCGGACCGCTCTGAAAACGAAATGGCGCGTAACTGTTATTAGGTATATTGTGATATTCCAAAAAAAAAAAAAAATCTCTTCTCGTTAGTTTTCATCTGCTTTTATTAAGTTCATTAAATGAGTGAAACCAATTGATATATCTTTTAGGATACATTTTTAGTATAAGGGTTAAGGCCATATGGCTTCCTCTTCCACTCACCAGGACAAACATATGTTACATTAGAATATAGCAATCACATTTAACTCTAACTTTAACTCTACGAAATGAAAATTTGATCAATGAGATATCTAAAAGATTATTTTCTATAATAGAATAATGTTAATGATAATTAAAATGAAGACTAATAATATGAAGAGAAAAAAATACTGTCAATAACTGTCTCAATAGCTATCATAATAATATGGTCTTCACATATTATTTAACAATAGTTAATTATGACTATTGTTGAATGATTTTGTATTCAGGAAACAAATGACTGTATTTAAATAGTAAATTAGTTTTTTATGTTTTATAAGCGATTATTGTATTATTAGATTGCAATGAATAAGAAGAGGTCTAATGGGCTATAGTGCTACAGGATTTAAATAACTTACTACTCTCCCTTCGGCACAAAGACAAGAATAAAGGCCTCATTAGACTTAGCAAGTTGTCGTCTTAAAGGGGAATGAAATAATTTATTAACTGGTCAAACGGATGGTTGTTGGTCAAGAAGAGAAATGGTCGTCTTGTAGATGATCAAAGTATGTTGGTCTTATGGGAATAATATTCCGTGCTGAGTAAAAGCTGTGGGAGATGGATCGTAGGTTTAAAGGAGTGGACATCTGGACAAGTTTGTACTATATATATATATATATGAAAAGAAAAATAAACGATTGAACCGGGATTTGAACCCGAGACCTCTAACTTTTACACATGAATGCATTACTAACTGCGCTACTCAGGCTCCTAGCACAAACATTTATTTTTCTTCTTTATATATAATTCTCTATCATGAGTTCAAGTCATATTTGGTCTTCATTGCTAAATGCCAAAATTTAGTAATTATAACATCGAAAATATAGCCTATGTCCCTCTAGGAGACATGGGTGCTCCCATTGCAGGAGTTTTTTGACTAAGCAAATTTAGTTAAGCTAATTTCCCTATAGATGTCAGTGAGTGGTCAGCACATCGTCTCAGTGAGACATCTAGTAGGCTACTAGGTATTACTTGGATCGACATGTCGGTGAAATGTTGCTCATAGGTTCTAATTTCGGCTTAAGGTTCTTTTACGAGCTCGAAAGTCCCATTGCTTGAAGTCCCTCCCGGAAGACTTGTCTCTTGGATTGTTCCATCCTAAAAATCCATCGATTCTGGTCGCGTTCGAATCCTCGACCTTTGGGACCAGAGGCAAACAATATAACCGAGGCCGACATACACACAATCAGTAACAGTCTTGTTTGTACACATGGATTTTATAGGAAAAATATTTTACATTTATTATAATTTTTTTTCTATAATATTCAGTGTTTAGTAACTCTTTAAATTCCATGGCGCGGTAGACCTAGAAGGCCCTTGGCCTACCAGCCGACTCATGGCCTCACATCCGCATGTGTTCATCACAGAGGTAAATGATTATCCAGCCAGTTTAAGGGTGACATGTGGTCAGCAAGTCGGATTCTCCAACTGTTATACCTGGTTGTCTCAACCTGGAATCGTTACTTATTGTAGATATCCAAATTCCTCACGATGCTGGGTGGACACAGGTCCCATACTGGCCGAAATTCTATGAGTAAATGTCTTCCCCCATGGAGACTCGAACCAGCGCAAGTCTCGTAGCTCCTTGCCTTAACCACTGGGCTACGGCGCGTGACTAGTAACTCTTACTTACTTACTTACTTACTCACTGGCACTATCGACCCCGTAGGTTAATGGCCGCACAGACATAAGCTCTCCATACATCCCTATCCTGAGCTAATGTTTTCCAATCATTCCCTGTATAATCTACTTCCCTCAAATCATAGTTAATGTTATTCTCCCACCTCATTCTTGGTCTACCAACTGGACGTTTTCCCTCTGGCTTTCCTACAAGAAGCTTCCATGCAAGTCTTTCATTCCCCATACGTGCAACATGTCCTGCCCATCGCAGTCTACGAGACTTAACTGTTCTATCTGGCTTCCTAAAAGACCATGTAGTTCATTGTTATGTAGTCTTCTCCATTCACCTGTCTGTTCATCTCTCTTTGGTCCAAAAATTTTCCTAAGTACTTTATTCTCAAATACTTGTAATCTCCTTTCCTCCCTTAAAGTAAGAGTCCATGTTTCGCACCCATATAATATAACTGGTAGAATAATAGTTTTATATATTTTCAGTTTAACGTTTTTTGAAAGGAGTTGGGACATCAAGAGTCTCTGCAATGCATAATAGCATGCATTTCCAGAATTGAGCCTATGTTTAATTTCTTTGTGCATCTCATTCCTATTTGTGATTATTGTTCCTAGGTATTTGAATTCAGCCACTTCCTCAAAATTTCCCTCATTTGTCATTAGCTGTCCATTTCCATTATATAATGTATTTCTACGTGTGACCATATATTTAGTTTTATTGATATTTACTTCCAGTCCTAATTTCTTAGTGTTACTCAATAGTGTGTGCGTGTTGTCCTTTAGTATCTCCTCGCTATCGGCCAATAGTACTACATCATCAGCATAAACTAACAGCTTATTAATACCATTGAGTTGTAAGCCTTCCTCATTCTCTAAAGATTTAATGGCATGCTCTAGTACAAAATTAAATAGTAGAGGAGATAGTGCATCTCCTTGCTTCAACCCATTCTGGATTTCAAAAGTGTCCGAAAACTGTTTGCCTACACGTACCCTACTCTTTGTGCCATTTAGACACATTCGTATAAGTCTAACTAACTTTTTAGGAATTCCGAACTCCAGCAGGATACTATATAACTTCTCCCTCTTAATTGAATCATATGCTTTTTTGAAGTCTACATATAGTTGATGTACAGTACCATTATATTCCCATTTCTTTTCTAAAATCTGTCTTATACTAAAAATCTGATCTGTTGTAGACCTGTTTCTTCTAAATGCACATTGATGATCTCCTAGAATGTCATCAATATAGGGAGTAAGTCTGCTTACTAATATATTTGTTAGAATTTTGTACGAAGTTGAAAGTAATGAGATGCCCCTGTAGTTGTTGCAATCAGTTTTATCTCCTTTCTTATAAATTGGTACGATAATTGATTCCTTCCATTCATCTGGAAGAGCTTCTTTTTCCCAAATCATACTAAGCAACCAGCGTATCTTGTCCATCAATTTTTCTCCCCCTGATTTTATCAGTTCTGCTGGGATCTCATCTGAACCTGATGCTTTATACATCTTCAATTTTTCAATCGCCATTTCAACCTCTAATGCACTTGGTTCTGCGACTAGCATTTCTGCTGTCTGTAAATTATCCTCCTCAATGTCCTGTTCTGTATGTACATTTAATAGCTGATTAAAGTAACTTTTCCATCTATTTAATATACTCCTGGAATCTGCAATCATATCCCCATTTTCATTCCGAATTATGTTTGTTCTAGCCTGAAACCCTTTCTTCTCTATACTAATTCCCTGATATAATTCTCTAATGTTCCTATTTTTTGCGTTCATTTCAAGATCATTAATCTTCTCTCTCAAATATTCCCTCTTTTTACTCTTTAGTAACTTGGTGGTTTCCCGTCTAATACTACCCAATTGCTCTAAATTTACCTCATTTGGCTCGTGTAACCATTTCATTTTTGCTAGCTTTCTTTTCTTTACAATGTCGGCACATTCCTCATCAAACCATTTCTTGTTTTGCCTCTTTTTTAAACAACCAATGCTTTCTGATGCTGACAATTTAATAGTATCTCTTATAGCCTCCCATTCTTTATTTATATCAGTTTCTTCTTCGTTTGCCACATTGTCATCTGAAGATTCCAGTACTTCAAATCTATTAGCAATTTTGATTTGGTATTCTTGCCGCATTTCATCATTTTTCAAGTTTTTTAATTCAAATTTTACAGAATCATCTTTAGCGTTTGTTCCTCTCATAAGCGATAGCCGTTGTCTGATTTTCACTCTGACCAGATGATGATCCGAATTGCAGTCTGTCCCTCTAACTGATCTAACATCGATGATGCTACTGTGCCAGCGTTTATCCACTAATACATGATCTATCTGGTTCCGAGTTTCTCCATCTGGGGACGTCCAGGTGTATTTATGAATATCCTTATGCTGAAATGTTGTGCTCTTAACAATGAGATTCTTTGATGTGGCAAATGTGACTAATCTAACCCCGTTGTCGTTACTATCTTCATGAAGACTGAATTTGCCTATTGTTGGTTTGAATATATCTTCCCGCCCCACTTTTGCATTAAAATCTCCTAAGACAATTTTCATATGATATCGTGAAAGGCTATCAAATAAGCATTCTAATTCTTCATAGAACTCATCCTTGATCTTGTCATCTTTATCTTCTGTGGGGGCATGTACATTTACAATTATAAAATCATGTCGTTTACCCTTTAGAATTATGTATGATATCCTATCACTAACAAACTTAATATCTCGGATAGCGGATAGGATCCTCCTTCTGACTAAAAAACCCGTTCCAAATGCAGGTCTTTCTGCACCCCCGTAGTATAATGCAAAGCTTCCTGATTCCTGACTACCTTCTCCTGGCCACCTAACTTCCTGTAAAGCGACTATATCCAAGGGCGATTTATCTAATTCCCGCGTTAATATCTCTAGTGCCCCGCTATTGTATAAAGTCCTAACATTCCATGTTCCTAGGAACATGTCCCTGTGTTTAAGCCTTTGGCATGGGTTCCCTGAAGTAGTCCCCGCCCGGAGATCCGAATGGGGGACTATTTGACCTCCGGAAAATTTTACCCCAGTTGAACCCATGTCCGCATTTCTTGACGGTTGTATTTTTACGGTGAAAGATCGTCACTCCTTCGACCAAGGTACTTTTTTCGTCTGGCTTATCATCTTCGACCAGTCCGGCATGGGTAACCCTATCGGCAGCAATGCTACCGCCGGCATAGCTCTCAGGATCATTTAAGCACGCAAGCCACTCCACCACGACAAGGTAAAGATACCATGGAGGGCTGAGAAAATAGGTTTGGAATTTTTGTGTAGATTTACCTTGGAACATATTTTTTTGCACTTAGGCTCTATTATATTAAACTTAGATTTTTAAATTTGGTTTATGATAAATGCTATTTACATAAATTAAAAAAAAGAGTAACACTTTTTATAACATTCTTGTTTGTACGGAAAACAAATTAAAAGATAGAAATATATGACAATTCGGTAGAGGGAGTTCAGTACGGTGTTACATAGCCTTTTTTTTATCACTACTTTGCATATATTATCCACTGAATTAACGAGGTTTTGGCAAGTTTCTGGTTTAATTTCACTCCATTCCATTCAATTCTTCTATTGACAATTTTTTTATTATAGACTCTTGTTTTGAGAATGAACCACAGGTAATCCTATGATTATTGTCAGAAACATACATTTAATTAGTAAGGGGCGGATTCCTATGACATGTCATATTTTTACCAAAGCCTATATTCCAAGCTTCAAGTAAGTAAAAACATTTATATATGCCTTATTATTGAGATTAAGTGGTTTTTATTGGGTCTTAAAAGTCATATTTATCACTTTCTTCAGATCTTTGGTCATATTTCTGCTTATTTATATGATAAAGTCATATTTTGGTTTTTTAACAGCCTAGTCATCAGGCGATTGGGAATAACCAACATTGTGTCTGTATAAAAATCATCAGTTTCACAGTACACTTGTTTGGAAGGTTTCTGTTAACTGGTAGCAAACGTTTTCACTGGACAATAGAAAAAGATTTCCTTTTTTTTATGATACTATTGAAAATGTATATGAATGAACAATTAATATAGTTTGGGTAAAAAATTCATTGAATTATAAGGTCATATTTTTGTCTTTTTAGGTCATATTAAACCCTGTTTTTAGGTCATAAATGCATGCATATTTTCCATTTTTAGGTCATAGAAATCCGCCCCTTATTAATAAATATAATCAGAACTGATTCCAAAACTCTTGGTTCTTGTTTTGATACTCTTTAGCAAATTGAATTGTGGTCATTATGTTCTTTATACTAACTAACAGCCTTTTTCGTGTCATTCTGCCAAGATAACAATGTTTCCATAAGACTCACCATACAGTGTGATTTGACATTTTTATCTGAAACTTCTTCTACGAATGCAAGGACTTCATGTTCTTTTAATTTTGTATGGAATTTCATTTGGCGAACTAGGAAATTATCTTGCTTTACATTAAATTTTTTTCTTTGCTTGTCTGGGTATTTTTATAGTATCACGATATTTGAATTTAATATAATAGGAATAATTTATTCTGGCAGAGTCAAGGCCATAAGACAATCTCTTCCACTCAATCAACACAAATATACTACTGACTAACTCAATGGCTCTATCGAACCTATAGGTTCATGACCGAGCGGACATATGCTCTCCATACATCCCTATCCTGTGCCAACGTTTCCCAGTCATCCCCTATATAACCTACTTCCCTCAAATCTGGATAATGTTAATCTCCCACCTCATTATTGGCCTATCATCTGGGCGTTTTGCTTTTGGTTTTCCTACAAGAAGCTTCCTAGTGCTACATGTCCTGCCCATCGTAGTCTACGAGACTTAACTGTTCTTATATACATGATGCTAAAAATAATGTCTACAACGTTTCAGAGATGATAGAGGAGGTAAGAACAAACACTTTTATTTATATGACAAAACTTTGGTATATGCACCGTTTTGCTGCTAGATGGTATTATGTGTAGATGGCTTGACTTCCTTCACAACACGCACCGATTAATTCTGTTTGTGCTGTTGGGTCTGCATCAAGTTGAAAGGGTCATCACGGTGTCAACGAAAACTTGCTACGATAAGTACAGCAAGTACATTTGCGTTTACTATCCATTCTCGTGCCTCAGCATACCTACAATGTTAAAACGTGTTTACGTTTGTATTACATGGTGGTTTTCATTTGTTGTAGTGCACTGTACACAAACGGACATGTATCTTCCGTATGGAGAGACACGTGCAACACGGCGCCTTTACGCAGAAAGGTTTCCGATGAAGAGGTTACCATCTCATGTTCTCTTTCAACCAATTAATACCAATATGTGTGAAACTGGACACGTGGGACCAAGCAGACGAGCAGCTGAGACATGGTAACCTCATAATCGGAGACCTTTCTGCGTAAAGGCTCCGTGGTGCACGTGTCTCCCCATACAGAAGATGCATGTCCATAAGCTCGTTTAGAGTGTACTCAGCTACAGTTGTGTAAAGTGCACTACAACAAATGGAAACGGCCATATAGTACAAACGTAAACACGTTTCAACATTGCAGGTACGAGCAACGTACTGTACTTATCGTATCAAGTCTTCGTTGACACCGTGGTGACTCTTTCAATTTGTTGCAGACACAGTAGCACAATCAGAACTAATCAGTGAAGTCAAGCCATCTACGTAACATCATCTAGTGGCAAAACGGTGCATATGCGAAAGGTTTCTCAGATAAAAAAGTGTTTGTTTTTACCTCCTCTATCATCCCTGAAACGTTGTAAACGTTATTTTTAACACTATGTATAAAGATGAAGCTCACTGTTATGAAGTCTTTGAAATATAAATTACTGTACACAACTTAATAATAATAAGTTGGTAAGAGGCACTCGAAAGAGCATTAAGTTATAAGTTTATGATTTGTCTTTTATGAGTTCGTTCAGTGATCCTGTCCATATTCTGCATTGTTTGTAATGGTATCGCTCACACTTTTGGTCGCATATCTTGCATTCACACGAATCACTCGGTTGGTGGAATTTTGTATTTTTGCACATTTTGTGATGATATCCGTGTGTTGCTAAGCCTATGATTCTGTGCCTTTGTGGTTGGTTACTTCCAGTCCACTCTCTGTTTACCATGGCATATGAGGCGTAGAAATCTTCGTCAATCTCCTTTTCTCTCTGTTTCTTTTTTTCGATGACTTTCTTATATGGCTCCGTTGCTGGCAGTAGTATCCTTTGCCTCAGGTCCTCTAGGAAGAAGGTTTCTCTGGCTAGCATATAGGCCATTCTATTTGGTGTGTATTTGCTTGCACCTAATGCCTTTTTGATGAATCTTGGTTTTACTTTTTCTAACCTCTCCAAATCGCTGGTCGATAGTTTCTCCCATATCAGTTCTATCCCGTATGTACACAATTTACTATCTATCCATAGTAATTCTGCCCGAAGGTAGGTTCTTCACTACAATCATAGCATTTTCATGCTATGCTTGCAGCTTAACTAGGGAATTATAGGTGTGCTAGCTTCCCGTTGCTTTCCACACCGGCGAAGGATGATGATAATGATAAGGATGGTGATGATGATGATGGCCATATGATTTCGGGGACCGTTTGGGCCTTAACGTTTTCCTGACATTTGTCTTACAGGTGAGGAAAAACCCCGATAAAAACCTCACCCAGAAAAACTGCCCCGACCCGGGCCCGCTGCGTGACAAGGCACCACGCTACCTCGAGACCACAGCTATGTTCATTATTATTTTTACTCATATTTAACGTATGTACTATGACTGTCGTATTTTAATGTGACATAATGCTTGTCCTGGTTAAGTGGAAGACAAGGATACATGACCTTAAAGTGATCCCACTACAGGCCTCAGGAGGCCCTTGGGGTAGTAGGAGGTTAAGGCTCCCACTTTTTATGGACAATCGGCACTTGATGACAGCCGGGTTGTCAGCCCTGCCTTTACCCCAGAACAAGCGTCTGGTACTCATTTCCGTTAGAGGCTGAGTCGACCCCAGGACCATAGTGCCACCAGAAGGTTTGGGTCAGTTTAAAAATCCTGATCCCACCGGGACTCGAACCCTCAACCTTCCGGCTTATAGCGCAGTGCCTTAACCACTACGCTACGGCGCGCCCCTCCACCTACCTAAATAAATAAACACTGAATATTCATAATATTACTTAGGGCTAGAGCGCGAAATTAAAGAGAGGAGTAAAAAAAAATAGCTCATAATCAAAATGTAATATCTCTGTTTCTAATTATCAGGCATAATTAAACATATGTGTTAATTAAGGATACATTTAGCTACAAAAATATATGTATATGCATTTTTTAGATATCTTTCACCATTAAGGTTTAATTAATTTTTTAATTATTAAAAAAAATCACATTTTTCAACCTATTAGTACAATATTTTTCAGGACTATGTCATTTTCCATTATGTACTACAAATATAATATTATCTTGGGCATATTAAATTTTTGAGTCTGATGGTTGGATCTAGAGGAACAATGGCACAGCTTCTGGTGAGCTATCTGAAACCATTTAGATTTAGTCGCCGGTTTTTTATAAATAGGTAAAGTCCTTTGTGCTTTAAAAAATAATAATGACAATAAATTCAGTAGAACGAAAAATTGTTGTGAAATCTGTAACATTTTTAATGTTAATTTTTAGTATACTTATTGTTTTTTCTGTTATTTTTTGAGAACTTGATATTATACTGATGAAATTCCTCTAGTGAAGTCTGTAAAATAATACTAAAAAATATATTTTTATAATCAGTTTATATGAAACATTACATATATATTCGAAGTTAAAAATTCAATATTATCTTCTTCTTCTCTAATATTTATTTCAGTTTGACATTTCATCTTATAGGTATTTTTTTTACATTCCACACGCCACCCGGTCCTTACAGTAGGACGACTTGTCGGGGAGAGATATTTTAAACTATGGATCACACATCTGCTTTTTCGATCACATAAGGACGTGGATGGGCTCCCTGAATGAGGGATCAGCTTGAAATCAGAGTCTTCTCCAAGAAAACACAACATTAAGACGGGACATACAATTCACAGACACACACACTCACACTAAACAATGATTGCCTGTTGATATTCGGGGGCATTTTGGCCTTAACGTTTCCTAATATTTGTCTTATAGGTGAGGAGAAAAAATATCACTCAGGAAACGTATCCCGATCAAGAATCGAACCCGGGTCCCCTACATACGAGGCAGCGACGTTACCCTGACATCACAGCGGTGGACTAAAATTTCATAATATCCAACATTCAAAATATTACATATACAACAATAAAACTGTTGCAATAAGTTTGTATCTACAAGGTGTATTTACAGTTACAATTTTACTGTATTGTTTAGTACAGAAAATGAGAACTGTTCCTCAACATAGGTATGCGATGGCCCAAACTTCATTTATTTAAAATTTAATACAGAGTGAATGAATTTAGATATATTTCATTCCATTACCGTAATTTAGAATTATAATATAAAATTACACACCTTTTAGATCCGTCTCCACAACCGTTGAAACATGAAACTACTGAAGGCCTTTCGGGACTAGTCCCATCATCAGCAGAAAGTACGTCTGCAACCACTGGATTCGACTAGTCCCGAAAGGCCTACAGTAACTTCATATTTCAACGGTTGTGGAGCCGGACCTAAAAGGTATATAATTTTATATTATAATTCTAAACTGTGAATAACACCTCAACGGAGTTTAAAAAGAATCTTAATAATGATGACCATTATTGTAGTTTAATCTCTAACCTGATAGGTACTTTTACGTGTCACATGCTACCCGGCCTTACAATGACATGACCTGTCGAGAGAGGAATCACATACTTTTTTTGACTACATAAGGACATGGAGACATGATATATATGTAAATATCCATAACTAACACAACTGAAGGATAACGGCTAAAACAGAGTATTATATACCAGTATTTAACTTTTAAGGTTGTAACAGTAATCTAATATTAGGGCCTACAAGAATGGTAAACAATAATTAAATACGATGGAAAAAAACAACTAATTTTATTACAGACTATTTAACTCATGCCCCAAATGGGGGTCAATGACCAATCACGTTTCAATGAATTTTGTTTTACAACTAATCACAGTCGTGTTTCACCTCGATAATTATAGAATTTTGACTACCTAAACATAGGAAGCTCCTCCTTGTTTCATTTTTCCTCCACTAGGGTGCATTCTTACAATACTGCTATCCTATTTGGCAATAAATAGTATGATAAAGTTGCAGTGATGGACAAATGAAACATAACCAAACATTTCTCATTTGTTTTCAAACATCGCCGTTTACAATATATATATATTAAATAACTATATTTAAATAATGTTATTCGTTAAACGCTCCTAACAAATGCCACTCTCGATTGCCGAATCATATAGATAAATTCACATGTCACATCGTGAGTCGTGAGTTTATCGATAACTTGGAAATCACACGTGACATTACTTATGATAGAGTGAAGGGAACAACAGTAATTTTGTATACATATAAGGAAATAGCACTACAAATTAGCTTTCCAAAAAAAAACAGACTATTTAATAGTTACCTTAAGTATCTTCCATATTATGGACCTTACATAACACCTCCTTTCAGGCATTCCAACCTCAGAAGAAGGCTAGAATTCTGCCAACTCCAGAAGAGAATGCCACTAGATAACATTATGGCATTGGACAAAAAACTCAATTTATCAAAAATTTTCCTAATCTTCCATCCACTAATTTTCCCCAAGGTTGTAATTGATTAATTAATTTATCTCATACTCCCATTCTCATCAGATGGTAAAGATATTTTTAAATTAATGTAAAAGTATAACGCGTTAGGTTACGAGATTTTATAAGATAATAATATAGCGAAAAAAAGATGGCTTTCAAAACAGTACTCAATAATGCGATGACGTTATTTCATTTTATTAAGGCACAGTGTTAACAAAAGCTATATGCAACTTCGGGTATTGAAACAATGGATTTTATAGCCTATAACAGTTAACTGAAACAAAAACTTATCAGATATCGTTTTCTTATAAAGAACTATTTTCCAGCATTTAATGTCCTCGCGATAAGAGGCGTCACATTTCACAGTTCCGCTAACTCTTATTCAAATAGAAAAAAAATACTATAAAAAATCCCTATCCTCTATCATCGGTCACAATAACACTCCAAAAATTCACAACTAATATCTCCCTGATTTGAATACCTACAAGGGAACTGTCAACCATTGCATGCGGAAACATACCTTCAAATTTCTCCCAGAGAAGCGTTGTTATGTACCAAGGCCGTGTCCAAAAAAAAATTATCGGCCGTTTTCAACTGCAAGGTACAGAAATCGAAGCTAGAATCCAGCAATGGCAACCCATTGGACTCCCTGCTTGAGTAAGAGCCGAGGAACTGAGGAGAGACGCTGCGCGGACGGAAGTTAGTGAGGGTTGCCCAATCTACTAATTTACGAGTTGTATTACTTCCCCATAGTTAACATTAATAAGATTCATGATAAAGTTCCGTTGAGGTATTATTCAAAATTAAAATATAGGCCTAACATTATGAAATATTTACCTAAAAGGTCCATATCCTCAATTTTATTAGTTATTTATCTGTAGCTCTTTCGGGACTACTAGACTAGTCCCAAAAGCGCTACAGATAAATAACTAATAAAGTTGAGGAGATGGACCTTTCAGGTAAATATTTCATAATTTTATATTTTAATCCCCCATAGTTTAAATGAGAGATTTGGCGCTGGATTATAATGCCTTGCAGTTAAAAACTGCAGATATTTTTTGGACACGGTATCGGTACATCACAACGCTTCCCTGGAAGAAATTTCAAGGTAGGTTTCGGCAGTCAATGGTTGTCAGTTCCCTTGTAAGTATAAGTCTAACGCTTGCGTCACATGTTTCAGATTAACTAACTAACTCACTGGCATTATCGAACCCGGAGGATCACGGCTGAGTGGGTACAAGCTCTCCATAGATCCCTATCCTAAACTAATGTTTTCAAACCATTCCTTTATAATTCAGTGCTTCAAATGATATCTAATATTATTTTCCTATTTCATTCTTGGACTACCAACTGTCGCTTTCCTTCTGGTTACCTACAAGACATTTCCATATTCTCTATCATTCTAAATTCATGCCACATGTCTTGTCAACCATAAATATTGTCAGCTCAGAAATATTTAAAAGCAAAGTACTTAATCAGTAAAATATGAATTAAATTACATCAATAAATATACGGCCGTAACAAGGGTTGAAGCCATCTTAATCTACGAGACTTGACTTTTCTTATTATATCTGATTTCCTATAAAGATCAAGTAGCTCACTGTTATGAAGTTTTCTCCATTCACCTGTCTCTTTGGAATTTTTCATAAGAACTTTATTTTCAAATACTTGTAACCTTTTTCCTCCCTTAAAGTAAGAAGCCATATTTCGCTCGAAATTAGCTGTTTTGTGTATTTTTAATTTAACATTTTTTAGAGAAGTGGGAATAACAAGAATCACTGTAATGTATAATAGAGTGCGTTTCCAGAGTTGAGACTATGTTTAATATATTTCTGCACCTCATTAATATATGTAATTATTGTTCCTATAGAATTCAGCCACTTGTTCAAAACTTCCATCATTTGTTATTAACTGTCCATTTCAATTATATAATGAATTTCCACGTGCGACCACATATTTATTATATTGATATTTACTTCCAGATCCAGTTTCTTACTTTTATTCAATAGAAATGGGTCTGTTCGATTTTAGTATTTCTTCGCTAACGCCTAATATTCAACATCATCAGCAAATAGTTAAAACTTCACGGGGTCTCAGATTAGTGCTAATAATTCTGACCGAAAAAAATGATTTTTGACTAAGGCTTTAAAATAAAGTAGCAGTTAAATTCCTGGAGGTACAATTTTACATATCATTTTACTTTAAAAAAATTCTTCCTAAATAAAACAAAAAACTTAAGAGTTTAAAGAGTAGGACCCTATAAGAAATAAAATTGATATTAATCGTAAAATAATTAATTGGACAAGTAAATACTTTCAAATATTAATATACGAAAGGGGGCAAAGGCTAATTGGGATTCCCGGATCTTTGATCTGGTCAAAAACCCTGATGGAACTGATATTTAACCTCTGGAGTGAATTTCGGTAAAGTCCGGAGAGTCTAACTTAGACAAATCCACTCTCCTCACCTCCAAGTTGGGGCCCCTCGGGACCTTCTTAAGACCTTTTAAGATTTTAAGATGCAAAAGAGAGAATGTGGTGTGGAAAGAAACGGGAAGCTACCACACCTCTATATATATATATATATATATATATATATATCCCTAGTAAAGCTGCAAACATGGCATGACGAGTCTTTCCACGGTAAAAGACCCCGAACGTAAATTATCCCCCCATTCTGATGTCCGGGAGGAGGATACTGCGGAAGGAAACATCATGCAGTCAAAACAACAGAATAAAAGAAGACTAAGGATTAAGGAAAGAGTGGAGAATGCTGAGTTTGCAGTGAAAGACCTGCTCTTGAGCAGAACACTATGATTGAATGAATATAGGAAACATCTTTCATATGGAGGACAAAGTATATTTTCAATAAGTTGATCATCTTTATAAAAATAACAGGAATAATAAATAGCACGTTCAAACCCAAGTCAACATTAAAGAAAAACTTCATCATCATCATCATCATCATCATCATCAACAATCACTGATTACGCCCATGTGGCTTGTTCCGGTCTCATAGATTCTCATTCAAAAAGTTGAATCCATCTCTTTTTCGGTCTACCAACATTCCTGTCTCCTTTTGGTATGCGTTCATCTTTCATTCTTTGAATGATGTTCTTTCCAGTTTTTTTCTAGATTCTTTTATTTTATCTAAATCTTTAAAAATATTACTTTATGGAATTATTACTTTATGAAATTATTATACAGTGTCCTAGCTCTTCCTTTTCTTCTATATGATGGTATGATGAATGAGCCACTTTGTCCCTTGAAGGGCTCGAACCTCTTGCAAGTGTCAAACCTCGTGTATCTGTGACGCATGTGGAGAACTATTACACTTGAGAGAACTATTACATTTTTAAGCCTATATTATGACCTACAAAATTACTCCTTTGACGTTTTTTATTGTTCACTAGCACTCTCCACGCACTCCCGTCACAGGCGACGGTAGACCAGTTAGACACTTAACTGATGTAGGAAACATTAAAACAACAGACGTCTCAATAATAAGATCGGCAGTCATGAGATAACTAACTCTAACTAACTCACGGACACTATCGAACCTGTAGGTTCATGGCAGCACGGACATACGCTCTCCATATATCCCTATCCTGAGCCAATCTTTTCCAATCTTCCCCTGTATAATCTACCTTCCTCAAATCATAGTTAATGTTATTCTCCCACCTCATTCTTGGTCTACCAACTGGGAGTTTTCCCTCTGGCTTTCCTACAAGAAGCTTCCATGCACGTCTTTCATTCCCCATTCGTGCCACATGTCCTGCCCATCGCAGTCTACGAGACTTAACTTACTTACTTACTTACTTACTCACTGGCACTATCGAACCCGTAGGTTCATGGCCGCACGGACATAAGCTCTCCATACATCCCTATCCTGAGCTAATGCTTTCCAATCATTCCCTGTATAATCTACTTCCCTCAAATCATAGTTAATGTTGTTCTCCCACCTCATTCTTGGTCTACCAACTGGGCGTTTTCCTTCTGGCTTTCCTACAAGAAGTTTCCATGCACGTCTTTCATTCCCCATACGCGCAACATGTCCTGCCCATCGCAGTCTACGGGACTTAACTGTTCTTATTATATCTGGCTTCCTATAAAGACCGTGTAGTTCATTGTTATGTAGTCTTCTCCATTCACCTGTCTGTTCATCTCTCTTTGGTCCAAAAATTTTCCTAAGAACTTTATTCTCAAATACTCGTAATCTCCTTTCCTGTTCTTATAATATCTGGCTTGCTAAAAAGACTATGTAGTTCATTGTTATGTAGTCTTCTCCACTCACCTGTCTGTTCATCTCTCTTTGGTCTAAAAATTTTCCTAAGTACTTTACTCTCAAATACTCGTAATCTCCTTTCCTCCCTTAAAGTAAGAGTCCATGTTTTCGCACCCACATAATATAACTGCTAGAATAATAGTTTTATATAATTTCAGTTTAACGTTTTTTGAAAGGAGTTGGGACGGCAGTCATGAGATACATTAGAAAAATAGTCGGGTTATACATGATCAGACTGCAGAACTAATATAAAAATAAAAACTGAAAAAAATATATTAATATAAAAAATAAAAACTGAAAAAAATATAGACTTGAAAAAATAGAAAATTATAAATCGTATGTGGATAGCGCGTCAAGTCAGATTACCAAAGTCTCTAAATACTATAAACCATTAGGTAAAAGAAGATGAGGATGTCCCATGAAGAGACCACTCGACGTAAATATCCAGTGAGATGGAAACAGGAAACAAAGTAACCTAAATCTATGACAGCTAGATGATGCTTATTATTATTATTATTATTATTATTATTATTATTATTATTATATAAATATTGTGAATGAATCTAAATTAATTGTAGAAATACATATTTAATACAAGCCAATGTAAGCAACTTTAAATATTATGGATCTGAGGCCTAGATTTGAATAGGGAAAAATATAATACTTGGAGGCATCACAAATGAAATGTTTGCGACGTTTTTGGGATTGCCAAGATTACACAAAGAGCAAAATAAAAATGTAGGAGAAAACTCTAAAGTACAAAAATATTGTGGTCTATCAGAAAATAATACTACCAAACATATTTTGTAAATCATTTAATGATTAACCTCATTCGAAAAGGAAAATTCGTTCTGGTTTAATTTTTAAGGGCTTTATAATAATGATGGTGGAAATAAAGTTTATAAATACAACTTAAAGTCATGGGTCCCCTATGAATTTTATAGCTAATGCACCATACTAAGGGAATATTTATAAAACAAGTGTTCCACTACCAACTGACCGGAAAATTCTACGTACGAAAATAAAGGAAGATAAGGAAATACCAAATTCAACTTGAAAACTGAGAAAGAGGCAACAGGCATGAGCTATCAGAGTTCTTCTTCTTCACTTCCTGGTTTAGGCATTGATTGCCTGTTCCGTCTTCACTAATAGATCTAAGACCATCTGTTCCGAGGAGGTCCGATATCTCTTCTTCCTCTCGAAAAATAATGTAAGATTTTCTTTGGTAATCTACTCTCTTCCAATCTTTCTATATGTTATATCCACTATTTCTTGTTATTAGATATATTTTATTTTATGGAGTAGATTGCAGATATTCACGAATATCATCGTTTCTTATCTGGTCCATTCTAGCATATCCTTTTACACTTCTTAAAAACTTCATCTCGGGTGCTTGGATTTTACTTTCTTGTTTGGTAGTGATAATCCAAGATTTGCTCCCATATAAAATGACAAGGACTGCCATTGTTTTACAAAAATTTAATTTTGTTTGTTTATGGGCTTTATTATTCAATGTTCTACTTATTGTGCCACAAATAGCTTGGATTTGTTGAATTTCATATTCAATATTTGTATATATGAACAGCTGATATCACATTCTAAATATTTTAAGTGGCGTACTTATTCAATCATTTTGTCTCTAATAATTATTTCTGCGCTCACAGTGTTTCTTCCACAATATGCCGTTACTTTTGTTTTATTTACTGAAATTATAATCATTGCATATCCATCAGAGTTAATTACATAATTTAATAGTATAGACTTTTTGTGTCTTATACCATTCGTCCTATAATTATGTTTTTAATTATCATGTTCACTGATTTTGCATTTATATTCCTTTGGTTGCTTTTGTAACACCTTTTGCTGAAACTCTCCAAGCCAAAATGATTGATAGGCCATGCTTTAACAGTCCCTATGCGTATTGAACATCGGGATTAAGCCAGCTTTTACCTTTTCCTCCACGCGAGATTTCTGCCCTCGTTGAGCTGGCCTTAGGACACCTGCTTTATTCTTTTGTTATTACTTATTGTGCGTCTGAGGAAGGACTGGATTGTGTGGTTGCAATTAATTATTATAAATGCGAATATAATTTTTTTTAACAGTTTGTTGAACCCACGCAAGTTTATACTCCTTCAGGGGGAATTTTAATAGTATCTGTTATTTGTAAAAAATATGTATACCTATATAGATGAATAAATAAAAACTTCCACATATGCCAATATATTTTTAAAAATATAAGGGAAAATTAGCGTACTGTATAATTAGGTTCATATATAGGATATATTTGAAATATTCTATTTCTCCCTTTCTCTTCTTTTTTCTACTGATTTTCTTTTACTCCCCTTGTGTACATATAGGACCTAAGTACTCTTCAATAAAGAAATTTTTTTTTTTTTTTTTTTTTTGCAACTAACCTTCACTCATTCTCAGAATGTTTGTAGTATTTCTCGAAGTTGTCTCCTTTGGATGCAATCCACTTATCCCAGCGTTTCTACCAGGGTTAATTAAAATACATGTATATTTGATTAAAATATTCTCGAAGAATTTGAAGCTAATCAGAAAAGAACGTTTGGCAGGTACTTCTATGATCCCTATTACGAACTGTTGGTTTTCGTAGGGCTTAAAGGACCTTCGGGACTTGGAATTTTGGTAGCATGAGGTTCTAGCCGAGCGTTAGTATGTGGATGTATTAGTTATAAAGGCATACGTGTTTTCGAACATAAATAAATGGATTATTGATTTAAATTATTTTATTTCTGTAACTATAATGATTAGAATAACCCTACGTATTCTAACCCTAAATAACTAACCTAAGCTTATATTAAGAAAACTTACATTCGAACTTTCCTGAGATTTGAGAGAGGGAGATAATTATCTAATAACTCCTACACTTAGACATATAATATTGAAATATTTAAACTACTTGATTCCCTTTCTAATTGTCCTAGCAAATTTATTAAGAAAAATGGTACGCAGACTTACCCATCAGAACACTGCTTCAACAGACACGAGTCCCCTATTTTGCCAGGGTTATATACTAAGCTTCTCTCCTCCCAGCTATAACTAACTGCACTAAACATTCCTACAGTCTAAATGCAGAGATTTTACAGTTAGCCTTGCAATCTTTGTCCTGCCATAATCAAAACTCTGTCCTGAAATATAATATGTCTAAGTGCTTTATTTCAACAACTGTTTTTATTTGGAATAATTAAAATAATCTATGAAATAATTAAATATCTATGTAAAATACTCTATGTATTCGTAACAATCCTTCACACGTTTTACTAGCTATGTAAAGTAAAATCTGTCTTAGCTGGAACCTTTATAAGAAGGAAACCTGTAGAGACGGAAAAAAATCTCCAGAACGGTACGAATTTATACATAAGACGGAAACCTTCATAACGCGGAAACGGAATGGTTTTTAAAGTACCAATAGTTAATTTTTACCTGAGTAAGACGCAAAATTATTCTTAAGCACGTTCTAATTCCAGTATTAATGACCACACGTGAAAATGTTGCATATGACGCTTTCTGCATTATATTGTTTTACCATCTTGTGTTGCCATTTTATTGCAGGGATACCCTTGCTTATGTGTGAGAGCGGGGAATCCCTCGCTTTTCCTGCCTGCTTACGTTACCTGTCGAGGGAGTTGGGGGGGGGGAACTCTTCAGTCTTCATGTAGTTGAGTTCCTTCTCGCTTTTGGGTCTCGTAAAGTGTGTTTTGTATTGCTGTGTCCAAAAAACCCTGAGCTGTGTTTGAGAACATACACTATTTTACCTGTAATTTGCGGTCAATACGTTTAGTCTTTAAAACCGTGCATGTAAAACCCTTACACTGCGTGAGAAAATTCAAGCTTGTAAGGATCCGCCATGTTCCTTCATAGACAGGTTTTACTGTATTAGTCTTCTTCTTCTTCTTCTCCTCCTTCACTTCACGGGCTAGGCTAATTACCTGTTCCGCCTCACAGGTGTTCTGCCTATTTTTTCATTGGCCTTCCTACATTCCTTGAGCCTCTTGGCTTGTAGTTAAATGATGTTTTTGGTAATCTTGTTTACATTAATTTCTTTCTACATATCTAAAGGCCATTTATCGTCTGTAGTCTTTGATTTTGTTTCATTCAGTGAATCTATTTTAAGACGTCTATTCTCTTACCGCGGTCCCATCGCTGTGGTCTCGAGGTAGCGTGCTGTCTTGTCACGTAGCGGGCCAGGGTTCGATTCACGGTCGGGACAGGCTCCTGGGTGAGGTTTTTTCGGGGTTTTTCCTCACCTGTAAGAGATGTGTCACGAAACGTAGGGCCCAATGGTCCCCGAAAATCATCCGGCCATCATCATCATCCTTATAATTATCATCATCATCTTTCACCGGTGTGGAAAGCAACGGGAAGCTACCACACCTATAATTCACTGGTAAAGCTGCAAAGCATAGCATGAAAATTCAATGATTGCAGTGAAAGACATGCTCTCGGGCAGAATTACTATGGATGGATGGATGGATGGATGTTCTTACCAG
The DNA here is from genome assembly GCA_030220185.1 of Diploptera punctata. Taxonomy (NCBI): domain Eukaryota; kingdom Metazoa; phylum Arthropoda; class Insecta; order Blattodea; family Blaberidae; genus Diploptera; species Diploptera punctata. The sequence goes on along the minus strand of JASPKZ010009814.1, from coordinate 3,232,874 downwards.
TATATCTTAATTTTTTATCCGATCCAATCTTATACATTATTTTGTTCTCCTAAGGAAGTTCATTTCTACGCTTTGAAATCTACTTTGAATTTTTTTTGGTCATTACCCAAGTTTCGCTCCCATAAAGTAATGCAGGAACTGTCAATGTTTTATAAAACTTCAATCTAGTATCTCTTCTTGTTTTGTTATTTAATGTTTTATGCTCCGTATATCACTTGAAATTTCGACAGTTTCATATTTACACATAACCACAAGGTAAATTTATCATCGGAGGGCAAATAAAATAAATAAATAAAGTGTAACATATGTAAAAGGTTATGTAATATATGACGTTGGTTACGATAGAAATCTCGTCTCGAACCGTAGGCGCCGAAGTGTTTTTCTAAGGACGGAAGAAATAATCAAACATTTCTGGTAACAATATTTACAAGCGCACAAATTGATTAAAAGAAATAAAGTTGTTTACATCTTACAGCTGGAGTGAAATTTCCGTTTATGAATGGAATTGAAAAAAAAAAAAGCTGGAAGGACATATCGGAAACATACAACAATGAGGTTTTCAAGTTGGAGGGGAAGAACGTGGGTGAGAAGAGCGACAGAGAGGGCGGGTTCACGCATACAACACTGGGGGCCCCACTCTACTTAACGGGCGGTAATCTGTGCTAGGGGTTCACTTCGCTTCTCACCACCATCCCTGTGAGCCGACGACCAGTGTTACTCTCTCGTACCCGTCCAGGGACATCCCACGGCCTACAGTCCTCTTCTGTTGTGGTAAGTACACCTTACCAACTCTACTACATTTTTTTTAGGAATATTTCGTCTTTTGAAATAAGGGTGGAAATTCATATATTTCGCAGGAAAAAATGTAATTTACGTAAATGTTTAAAATATTAACATAAGTACATGATATAGCAGTGGTCCTCAATTGAAATGGATTTCTGTTAAAAAGAACTTTGGAATACCAAATGACATGCCGGAGATGGGAAAGTTTCTGAAAGGCCTACTACATGGTTTTAACTAATTGACGAAGTTTTTTTTAACAGATCTATTTTAGTTGAGGATGACTGATATATGTGGCACTTAATTTAATAGTTTAAAATTTTACAACATAACATGCATTTGATAGTTTACGTGTAAAATGTAGGGTAAGGATAGGTGTTTTTTTGTTCTAGAAGTTACTTTGCGATAATTTTATAAACTAAATAAAAATTCTATTTTCTCTTTGTCATTTTTTATGTATTCAGGAAGGAGTACTGTACTTTTTATGTGCAGTAAAACTGAACTTAGGCCCCTACATATATTTTAGTTATTTATTTAGAAATATTAAACATTTCATCAAGAAATAAACACTACCACTAAGTAACCAATTTTTACCCTATTTGTTTATATTTTTACTTACTTAAGCGTTTATATTAATTTGAATTGGGATCAATATATTTTTGAGATGTTCCAGTATAGAAGTTTATACAGTAGGCCTAATAGTTGCTGATTGGTCATCTAATTCGAATTATTTTTCTTAGGAGATATATTATGTTTTATCCAATGTTTTAATATTAGTAGGTAATAGTCGGTAACAATACTAATTTATTATAAGAGTAAATAAAATACAGTTAATAAAATATATATAGTATATAATATATATAATACATTTTATTTATCTATTTAATAATTTAAAAAAAATATATTTTCATATTCTCTTATGAAATAAACAATGTTTTTATGTTTTATCCATTATAATACAGATGAGAATATTTTTAAAATTGTTCAGAAATAAAATAGTTTACTTCTAATGTAAGTCTATGTAACTTATTTTTTTTCTATCCTAATTCCATAAATGGAATTTTCCAAACGGAAACAATAGGGCTAAGATTCACAATAAGGGGTATTAACTATTAAAATATAGAGGTAAATATTTCCAATTTCGCGTGTTTTATTTATAATAGTACAGCAGTTAATAGAGTGCACTCTTCTCTTTTGTAGATTTTTCTGTTTTATATACGGAAATGAGATAGAAATAATGTTTTATGGCGCGGTAGGAAGTTAGTAGTTGGTTTATGACTAGCATACAGTATAATAGAACATAATAACTTGCGGACATGAAGAATTTTATAACACCCTTACGGACATTAAGATGTTAAGGTTACGAAATTCATTGTTACTGATAGTCATGTATAAAAACTGACACATTTGATTGTCACTTACTAAAAATTGACGATCTTTTAGAATTGCTAACTTAAATCTTATGTTTTAATGGATTAATTTATTTCCTTTTCGTAACTATTTCTCCATAAGTTTCATACTGCACCACGGGTGTTATTAATGACTATACTCTCGGATGACTTACAAATCTTCAGATTAGAATCCATCAGATTTCTAAGCCTGTCACTCTCAAGAATAATTGTTACTATAATACCCTAGATATTTAAATAATTATTTGTAGAAATAAATACATAGCATAATAATTTACTTATTATAATATTTGTATTATATCATATATGGTATGGCAATTTAAACAACATTTATTTATACACTCTAATTCAACCCAGGAAGTTACTACAGACATTATAGGCTACGCCAGTTTCCCCCTACATACAGGGGTAGATGTTGCCAAACTCATAATTACTGTATGTGTTTGTTTAGGGAGGGGAGGAGGGGCAAGGTTAGCTGTAATCTTTCCAAATCTATGTATTATAATTAAAAAAAACATACTTTTTCTTTTAAGGTATGTAAACTGGTTTTGTAGTTTTTTTTTCTTCTTTAAGAGGGGGTGGCTTAGACGGCTACAACTTACAACTCTGTATCTGCTATCTGCTGTGTTGCATACTTTAGTTTTATATAAGGATTTCTCTCAAGAAAATACTGTTAAAATGGCAACCCAGTTCCCTATTCCAAACACACAGTAACTTCCTGGATTGAATCTGACTGTGTTATATCGTTACTTAGAACCAAGGACATTCTATTAAAAATATTTTTTTAATGCAAGATATTCTAAGGTATCTTCTGTAACAGTTTTACACATAACATTGTACATTTTGCATTCAGAAAATATGAAACTCCTCACTCAAAATTGTGATATTGGGTAGTGTCCAAACCTTCATTGAGACGGTAACAAGCAAAGGGATGTAAGTGATTATTTTTTGCAAAAAACTAATTTAGCACATAATTACATTCTTGAAGCATAATTTTATATTGGCAAAGGACTATAAATCTATTCGTTAGGATTATAAAATATGGTTGATATAATTATTTTTAATTACTTACGCTTTTCTTATACAATTTCAACTTAAACCGTTTTTCTCAAAACTTCAAAACTTGCACTTGTACCTCTTTGCTTCTAACAGCCTAAATTGAGCTCTCCTAAAAAAAAAAGTTTGAAGAACCTAGTTCTAAGCAGGGGATAAATAACCAACATTGTATAAAAAGATCCAACACACACGCTATGAAAAATAATCGATATTGCATGGTTTTATTATTGAAAGTGAATTTAATTAAATTGGTAATACAACATGACTGTGGAATATTTAATTATAAAAATGTGTAAAATTTACATTACGTACATAATTTGAAAGAAGCGAATTGAAACCTTTGGAAATTAAGAAAATATTTGCAATATTAGCCATAAGTGCATCAGAATGTCTAATTTATTGTAAGTAATAATCCAGTATTCTTACAACCTCGAAATGTAGATTTTTAGACCATTTATCTGCGAAACTAGGAATTTTTATTGCTTACAAATCTTAATATATAAAAATTTCGTGTCACGTTGTTTGTCCGCGTTGGAATCCTAAACTACTGAACCGATTTTAATAAAATTTTGCACACTGTGTGCAGTTTGATCCAACTTGAGACATACGGTAGTTTATAACTAAATTTATAGTCGCATTATTTTCTTATTGCAAATTATTTGTTTATTATTTAACAAAGAGTTATATCTTTAAATTCGATACTATTGTAGTATGAGCTAAAAGTAATACTCTTCTAAAAAAAAACCTCCCAGCCGGATTTGAACCAGCGACCTATGGATTACTGAAATTACATACCACTAGAGTTCACCGCTCTACCAACTCAGCTCTTACAACGATTGACCGAAAAGTAGACAAGTCCGCAACCTATTATACCAGTTTTCATTTTTTTTTTAATTTTCTGATGATTCTGGCCAGGATTTTAGAAACAAAATATGACATTATTGATTTGTCACGGGTCCTTTACAAGTATACAAAATTTCAAGTCGATCCAATGTTTCTAAGTAGGTGAAAATCGTGTTAAAAAATTCCGTTACATAGATACAAAGACACTTTTTTTTTATTTTCTGATGATTCTGGCCATGATTTTAGAAACAAAATATGAAATTATTGTATTGTCATGTGTCTTTTACAAGTATACAAAGTTTCAAGTCGATCCAATGATTTTAAGTAGGTGAAAATCGCGTTAAAATATTCAGTTACATAGATAGATACAGTTCAAGCTAATATAAAGCGTATAATATAATTAATTGTATAATTTATTTAGTACTTCCCAAACCGCGCTTCGAGGATCACTTGGTGCTTCACAAAGCAACTCTTAATTCTCCATGATGAGAATGAAATCAATATTAAAAGCAGGTTTTACATGTCTAAAGTTCCAAATGCTGATAACTTCTATCCTCAAACAGTATGACTATAAAAGTGCTAGATGAAAATTAATGCCTCCCGATTAACTTTCCTTACTGAAAAGTGGTCCATGATGTAAAAAGTTTCAAAAACGCTTATTTATACTATACACGATTAACGCATAAAGTGTTTTAATTAATGTATAAAGTAATTTAATATAAACTTTCAGTGGAATAGGTCAACATTATTTTAACATGGACGACACATTAACCATAATGTAATCATTTATTTAATTATGTTAGAGAGGGCCAAGTTAGTGAATACCAGTTTAGTTTACAGTTTATTAAGTAATATAGTGGAGGGAAAAAATAGTAACTTATAAATTAATAAATTTCACAATTTAAAAGTGACAAATCCAGTGAACGTTTCTACAAATGTTATATAATAAGAGTAAATAACATTACTTTAATAAAATGAAATGGATCTTACCATCTTGTAATCTTTGATTTATTATGTAGCTTGCTTATAAATTTTGTTTAAAACACGAAGATCTACTTCTCGATTTATATTAGCCTCTGCCACTGTCTTCCGATTTGTAACATTATAGTTGGTAATTTGAAATTAAGAATAAACAAAAACACCTGAACTGCATTGTTGAGAAAAGCATTCCTGACTCTATGTGTGAATATTAGATAATCGAATATATTCAAACGTAAGATGTTCAATTTTTCTCACGATTTCTAACTAAAAAGTGAACATAAACAAATGCAAAATTATTTACTAATTTTAGTAAAGAAAACAACTGATATCAATTCATTTAATTGTTGCATCACTTTTTAGTTAAAGAGTAATAATTAAGGGATGTACAAGACGAGATCATATAATGAACGAAACTATAAGAGAAGAGTTAGGAGTAATGCCAATTACACATCAAATATATAATTACAAGAAGCGATGGACTGAACACCTGCGACGGATGGATAACAACAGACTTCCGAAGCAGGCTTGGATGTAGAAACCGCGAGGAAAAGAGATACTGGCAGACCAAGAAAGCGATAGAGTATTGAGCCGGAACAAGCCATGGAGCATATACCGTGAAGATGATGATGATAAGTAATAATTATTGTTAAATAATATACAATAATACTTTAATGAGATTCCGAACCTCCGAATACGGTATGTTCAATAAGAGTTCTAAAACTGTGGGGCGCGCACAGGGGAGACGCGAGAACTTTCAATAAAGGTCCTAAAATGTAATAGGCCTAGTACAATGGCCTACACCATGAAACATATTTATAATGCAACAGGTAAAGGTAATACTGTATAAATAAACGTGAATATATTACTTATCATATTTAATTGAAATAGGCGATAACATCTGCATTAATGACACACATTTCCATTAATAATTAATATATTCCCATATTGAAAGCTTTTCTTTATATATATATATATATATATTTATTTAACTTGATAAGAGTTAAGGCCATGTGGTCTTCTCTTTCACTCACCAAGACAAACATACCTATGTTACATTAAAATACAGCAATCATAATTAACTGTAATATTAAATACTAAATGAAAATTTGAGCAGTGAAAATAATATTTATAAGAGTAAGATCGAAAATACAATAATGTTAATGACAAAACTAAAATTGAAACCAATAATAAGATATACACAAGTAAAATAGGGATACATGTAATTTTCGTTAACATATTTCAGCGGAGGCGCGTACTGATTACGGCGGTTGAGGGGTGTCCCGAGAAAAATTCTTGAAAACCAACCATATTTATGTGATAAAATGTTTTCTGCGCGTATACAGTAGAGTCACAAAATTTAGACTCTGCTATGAAAATTAGGTAAATTTAATAAGGTTGTAAATAAAACGAAGACATACATAATTTGATAAAGTCTTCTTAATGCAGAAAGCCATTCTGAGAAATGTTAAGAAAGAATACTGCGTAAATAGTAGGCCTATACTATTGGAATGGAATCTGAATATAACGAAAAGATGGCCAAACATTCAATCGATATCACATACAATAATGAGATAAAAAATCACACAGTAAAATAAAATTTCCGATTGAGGGTCTTTCCACTTTTCAGCGGTTGCCCTTTTACCAGCCGGCTGCTGGCCCTTCACATCCACATGTGTCAATCACAGAGGTAGATGATCAACAGCCAGTGTAGGGGTGACATGTGGTTAGCATGTCGAGTCCCCCAGCCGTTATAGCTGGTTCCTCAACCTGGAGCCGCTACTTATTGTAGCTACCCAATTGCCTCACGATGCTGGGTGGGCACCGGTCCCATACTGGCGGAAATACCATGAGAAAATTTCTTCCCCCATGGAGACTCGAACCAGCGCAAGTCCCGTAGCTCTGCGCCAAGGCTTCCTACCTTAACCGCTCGGCTACGGCGCGGGACAGTAAAATAAAATAAATTCTAAATTACATTACTTACGCTTATGGAGACTTCAGCAATATCAAGGAACAGACCTGCAACAAAATGAAAACCCTAGATTCAGTGAACGTTTTCTTAGTAATTTCATTATATTTTCAATAGACTTAAAACAATATGTACCATATTACTTATAAAGTTATTTTCCAGAAAAAGAAACCTTAATGCTAAAGGCTATTCTAGAGCAAATTTCAGTCTATGAATCGTGGAATAACACCTAACACTAACTACATAAAATGAATAAACATAATCATATAATGTATTAGAGTTATTTTAATTAATTTTATAAGTTTAAGATCCATCCATCCATAGTAATTCTGCCCGAGGGCAGGTTTTCACTGCAATCATAGCATTTTCATGCTAAGCTTTGCATCTTTACTAGATAATTATAGGTGTGGTAGGTTACCGTTGCTTTCCACACCGGTGAAGGATGATGATGATGATGGCCGGATGATTTTCGGGGACCGTTGAGTCATAAGCTTCCTGACAATCGTCTTACAGGTGAGGAAAAATCCCAAAAAAACTTCACCCAGGAGCCTGTCCCGACCGGGAATCGAACCCGGGCCCGCTGCGTGACATGGCACCGCACTACCTCGAGACAACAACGGTGGACAGATTAATATAATGATGTGAATATAATATTGATGAGCAGATGATTTTCGCGGACTGTTCGGGTCTTAAAGTTTTCTGACATTTGTCTTACACGTAAGGAAAAGCCCAGAAAACTTTTTCCGGCCAGGGATCGAAACCGGGCCCGCTGCGTGACAAGGCACCACATACCTCGAGACCACAGCGGTGGACAAAATTAAGATGGATGTGGATTATTCTTTTAGTTTTCACGTATTCCAGTAAATTGTACCCAGAATTCATAGCTATCTATATATTATAATGTTGAGTGATTGCGGACCATGTGGCCGTGGTACATTACTAGTGTTCCTACCAGACGTTTCTCCCTCAGCTGCGGAGGGCATCTTCAGTTGTGAGTACTTCTAGGTGTTGTTTCCTGGTCTGAGCCTCGACTGTGACAGTCACAGACTTATTCACAGTCGAGCTTTCAACCAGCAAACAATGCCTAGTAGTACTCGCCACTGAATATGCCCTCCGCAGTTGAGGGAGAAACGTCTGGTAGGAACACCAATAATGGGCCACGGCCACATAGCCTGGAATATCTCAACATTATGATTACCGGCCGTGAAAGCCTGCATTCAATTATCTATATATTGTTCATCTAGCATTTTCTTTTTAGCTTTTTCTATCTCAAATTCTAATTCAATTGTATTTCCCATACTTTTCTTGAATAAAAAAAACAACACACACTACTCTTCAGGTCACTATTCACATATTGCTGTAACAATTTATTAATTTTTACTTAGAATTACTTCAGTATGTCATTTCCATTAGACTTCCCAACCTATGATTTATCATAACTAATGCCACGAGCGATTTCCAAATTATCGATAAGTTCGCTACTCACGAAGTGATGAGTGAATTTTTTATAGAGAATTAGAAAATCAAGAGTGGCATTTGATAGGACTATTTAAAGAATAAAAATTAAGCTGTTTACTCAGAAATCATTATTTAAATATAGTTATTTTAAAATATGTTTAATGTAAACGGCGATGTTTGAAGATAAATGAAAAACGTTATGTTTCACTTGTTCATCACTGCAACCAGATCATATTATTTATTGCCAAAGGATCGCAATATCGTAAGAATGCACCCTAGTGGAGAAAAAATGAAACACATCAAACTGTATATTAATTAATTTCTGATGTCCTATGATGTAAATATGTCAATTATATTTTTCTTAAACGTTATTACGTGGGAAGAAATACGTTTAAGAAAGTGCAAACAGTGGTTTATGTTGTTTTGTGGTATAATCAATTGCTACAAATGTTTTTATATTATCTTCCGCATCCACGATCTGGTTAAATTCGTGCACTATATATACAATCTGGTAGCCACATGGGATCACTGCAAAATAATGCTATGACCTATTCAGAATGTTGAAAAGGAGGAATTTGATTTTACAGGTGATAAAATTAAACTGATAAAATCGAGGTGAAAAAAGACTTTGATTGGTTGTAAATAAAAAAAATCATTGAAATGTGATTGGTCATTGACTCCCATTTGGGGCATGAGTTAAATAGTCAGCTAAAATATATTATCTTAGCCCTTTGTTTTTGCTTCTATTGAGAGATTTTTTCTCATTTACAGACGCTTTTAAAGTAGGTCATTTATAGTCCATTTACTTCTTTTATTCTACTTAGTTTATATTTAATTATGTTATGAAATGGTGAATGAGATGAAATGGAACAGAGTAATGAAATTTCAACTCAGGATTTCTCTTGATGATTAAAAAAAAAAACTCAGGCCGGCACATGAGTCTAGACCTCCCGAATACAATTTTCCTGCTATCATTGAACACCTGGAGGATGCATATCTTCCACTAAATAAAACAATGAACATTATTGAAGCATTTAATAAACTAATGATCTTATTGGTGATAAAATCGTAAAACATGTAGTCAATATACCCGATTCCGATTGAGGGTCTTTCCACTTTTCAGCGGTTGCCCTTTTACCAGCCGGCTGCTGGCCCTTCACATCCACATGTGTCAATCACAGAGGTAGATGATCAACAGCCAGTGTAGGGGTGACATGTGGTTAGCATGTCGAGTCCCCCAGCCGTTATAGCTGGTTCCTCAACCTGGAGCCGCTACTTATTGTAGCTACCCAATTGCCTCACGATGCTGGGTGGGCACCGGTCCCATACTGGCGGAAATACCATGAGAAAATTTCTTCCCCCATGGGGACTCGAACCAGCGCAAGTCCCGTAGCTCTGCGCCAAGGCTTCCTACCTTAACCGCTCGGCTACCCAATCCACCAATTAAAAATTAAAAGTCAACATGTTTCAACAGCGAAGCTGTCATTTTGAAGACTAAATAAAACAATAGGGCTTGAACGCTAAAATGCAATAATTTTTCATGCTCAAGTTTTATATACCAAAATGTCTTCTAGTCCAACAATTTTTAGTCTTGAAAATGACAGCTTCGCTGTTGAAACATGTTGACTCTTTTAATTTTTAATTTGGTGAATTGGGTATATTGACTACATGTTTCATTATTGAGGCAGTTTCAAATAAGAAAATACCAGATGTAGTGGACTGTGTGCTCTTTTCAAAACTCCCTCGAGTCCTTAAACTGAGTCTTGGATGCGCGAAGATAATCTGTTTTTCATGGAGAAGAAATTACTGGATAATTACCAAGGGGATCGAAATCAGTGACATCCATCAAGTAGGCGTACTCACTTGTGATTTCATGTTGTAGGCCTATTAAGATAAACTTTTTTTCGCTACAAAAATGTGTTGAGAAACAAAAAAAAAATGTTTCGCAACAGATAAATTCTAATTATAAATACAGTTTCTCATTGTAACAGTTATTTTTAAGAAGATATGAGCTTATTATTTCGTATTCAATTCTAACCAAATATGAGAACTGAATACGAACGCTCATTGTAATGATGTTCTTTCTTCAAAAATGTTTTTGTTGGTGCTGTAAATTGACTAAAAATTATCGTTAATCAGTGATTGGTTGAATAGATTACATAAAGAGTGTTTGCAATTCAAATTAATGTATTACTCATTTTAATGTATTATTTGTCAATTTCATACAAATGCAGCATGCCTTGAAGAAATAAAATCCTAAAATGGGCTTAAACGATATCTTTATAAAGCCTAAAGTGATGATTATAAAATTCTTTAAAAATGTCCCTTATAGTGATGTGTATATTTCATTGAATATATTTTTGTTAATTAAACTGAAAATATATTAAACTATTATTCTCCCAGTTATATTATATGGATGCGAAACACGGACTCTTATTTTAAGGGAGGAAAAAAATATTACGAATATTTGAGAATAAAATTCTTAGGAAATTTTTTGGGCCAAAAAGAAATGAACAGACAGATGAATGGAAAAAAACTACATAATAGTGAGCAACATGATATTTATAGGAAGCCAGATATATTAAGAACAGTTAAATCTCGTAGACTGGGATGGGCAGGACATGTGGCACATATGGGAGATGAAAGAGGTGCATAGAAGCTTCTTGTAAGGGAAAACGCCCAGTTGGTAGACCAAGAATGAGGTGGGAGAATAACATTATCCATGATTTGAGGGAAGTAGGTTATACAGGAGATGATTGGAAAACATTGGCTCATGATAGGGATGTATGGAGAACTTATGTCCGCGCGGCCATGAATCTACGGGTTCGATACAGCCAGTGAGTTAGTTATATTTTTATTAAATCACAATGTGGTATTCTTCACAGTTAGAGATATATCCTTTTACATACCCACCAAAGTATTCTAGTCACGTTATGGCAAGACCGGCGCGTCCTGTATTCAACAGTTAACCGAACACCAATTTAAAAATATCCAATTGATTAAAAATAGTTAATAGTGTTAATGGCGAATAGTTTTATTGAATTTTAAACAAGTTCCTTAAATACCGAGATAATTTGAATCAACTATTTCTGCCGCAGAGATCTCTCGCAGGTAGACTTTACAAATTCCGATTGCGTTTTCACTCCATGAACCTCCTAAAAGAGAGACGAGAGGTCAAGAGAAATATAGCGAGTATCCAAGTGTCCTCCTCTCGCGATGATAAAAAAAAAGAGCGGAAACTAACGAGTCAATCCGAAAGTCCCAATTTCTGAATAAAGTTATGATGATAGAAATAAGATATCCCAATGATATTTGTTTTTTTTTGTTTTTTTGAAAGTTTAAATTTGTTTATGAATCCTATTAAACTACTTTCAGTTAATAACAAATAAGGGAAATTTTGAGAAATGACTGGAACAATAATTACAAACAGGAATGAAGTGCAGAAATAAATTAGACATAGGCTCAAATCAGAAAACGCGTTTATTATGCATTACAGGGACTCTTGTCGCAGTTTTTTCCAGTTATATGGATGCGAAACATGTTCTTTTATTTAAAAGGAGGAGAAAATATGAGTATTTGAGAATAACAATTTTAGGAAAAATTTGAGACCATAGGTAGACAAACAGACAGGTGAATGGAGAAGAACACATTATACTGAGCTACATGATATTTATGGGAAACCGAATTAATAGGAACAGCTAAGAATCGTAGACTGTGATAGACATGACATGTGGAACGAACGGTGAATCAAAGAGGGGCATGTAAATTTCTTGTAGGAAAACCGGACGTAAAGCCCCGGTAGGTAGAACAAGAATGAGATGGGAGAATATTATTAACCATAATTTGAGCTATATGAATTATATAGGGAATTATAAAAAAACCATTAAATCAAGATAGGGATATATATGGAGAACATATTGTTCACGCGACCATCAACCTCCGGTTCCGATAGTATCAGTGACTTATTCTTATTATTAATGTACGTTAAATTTAATTTTAAGAGTAGTTTAGTGAAGCCAGTTACTGTATGCAGGAGCCGCCACTGCAATATGGTCTTAATAATAAACAATCTATGAATAGGCATAAAGTAAATAATTATACAAGGCGTAACTAAATTTCCATTACAGGCTTTGAGGACGTGTAGTAGGTACCAAGACGGTTACGTTTAGCATAGGAACTCATGTCCGAAAACGTACTGTTTTCTCGCTACACGCAAAATGCCACAATACACGTTGCTCTCACTGACGCCTACTGTTTGTCGTCTGGTCCACAAGAAGGATGTGATGACCACCTATGTCAACACATACGATACCTCCGTACCATGTTCTGGTACACACGATCACCAATCCTTGGTTTTGCAACATTCGCCGCAGCCATAACCCGCGCCAGAAGGTCCTCCTCGGATGCCACAGGGGTTTCCAAAATCAGGAATTTCATGTAATCCCACACGTACTGTCCTCCTCCGACGAGTTTAGCGCTGGGAGGTAGAGTATTTTTGCCATTCGGTTTACTACTCTTGCAGGTAGATTCTTTTGTTCCTACAGCTCGAGTCGAAGGATGTATTGTTTATTCACAAACATGCAGTTTTCTGTGACTGTGTCTTTCGTAAATGGGGAAAATAATTTCAATATGTTGACTTAGGCTTTCACGGCCGGAGTTACTATGATGATCTTGCAGAAGATTTCCGGGCTGTTGGCCGTGGTCTTGAGGCTTGTAGTTCCCCAACGTTTCGCCAGAGACTGCGTCCGGCATCCTCAAGGGTTGTCTCAAGACCCTTGAGGATGCCGGACGCAGTCTCTGGCGAAACGTTGGGGAACTACAAGCCTCAAGACCACGGCCAACAGCCCGGAAATATTCTGCAAGATCATCATAATTTCAATATGATTGTACTTCCTTCCTGACTGTGTTATCATCCAGAATCCATCGCCACACCACATTCCTTTGAGCGCTAAACTCGGAGGAGGAGGATAGTAGTAGTCTAGCCGGGTCAAGTCCGGAGAACGTGCAGGGTCTTTGGCAACGAAAATGAGGGAGAGTTGAACGTGTGTCATGATATTTTACGTGCGTGTAGCTGGGAAAATGGTGCGTTTTTGGACATGGGTTATATGCTAAACATAACCGTCATGGTCCCCACTACACGTGCTCAAAGTCTGTAACGGGAATTTAGTTACACCCTGTATATTAATTTACGTCTCCGTTATTTTCTCTGAATAATGTTCGTGCAGGATAAAATACAAAGAGTCTGAGATGTTAAATTGAATGTCTTATGTATTAATATTAATTTTCTTTCTAACTACAAGAATTTCAAGGAAAAATCTTCAATTTACTATAATTATAATGTATATAACAGTTTAATGAAACAAAGTGAATGGAGTTTAATATTGTTCTGCGCTAGTTCAACAATATCGTATGTCACCATCAGAATATCCCGTAACAAAGTAACGACATAATTAAAAAATAATAATTAAAGTCAACATTTTTAGTCGAGAGTTTATTCTCACCTGCCATTGGTTTAAAGTGAGTTGCGTCATTAAACTTAGATCAATTTGTTGAGTTCGAGGAAAGTCGAAAAAAAAAGTCAAGTGGCGAATTCTTTCTCTTCCTTAGATTAGCATCTCTCCTTTTATGTATTTTTATATGTCACACTCCTCCTAGATTATCATAAGTAATGCCACGAGTGATTTCCAAATTCGTGAGTCGTGAATTTATCTAGAGAATTTGGAAATCAAGAGTGGCATTTATTAGGACTATTTAACGGATAAAATTAAGCTGTTTACTCACAAATCATTATGTAACTATAATTATTTTAAAATATTTATATATTTAATGTAAACGGCGGTGTTTGAAAACAAATGAGAAACGATTGGTGCGCTTCATTTGCTTCTTTTGTTTATCACTGCAACTATATCATAATATTATTTATTGCCAAAGGATCGCAATGTTTAAGAATGCACCCCTAGTGGAGAAATTTATAACCAACGTTATAGGTATTAATTAATTAATGTCATATGATGTAAATATGTCAATTATATTTTTTGCAACGTCATTCCCTGGAAAATAATTCGTTTAAGAAAATGCAAACAGTGTTTTTTTTTTGTGATATAATCAATTGTTACAAATGTTTTTATAGTATCTATCACATGCGCTTTCTGCTGACACTCATGCACTATATATATATATACAATCTGGTAGCCGTATTTTTTGAGGGTCAGTCACTGCAAAATAATGCTATGACCTATTCAGAATGTTAAAAAGGAGGTGCTTTCTTTATTTTGATAAACTTCAGTTGGTAAATGTTAGGCGAAACACGACTGTGATTGGTTGTAAATAAAAATCATTGAAATGTGATTGGTCATTGACTCCCATTTGGGGCATGAGTTAAATAGTCTGGAAAAATTACCTGTTAAGACTAGAATTTTAAACTTTAGTTCACATGCATACTTTTTGACCACACAAATACATTAGAGGGCCTGCTTGAATGAGTTTTCAAATCAATACCAGGCCCATATTCAAGACGACACGAACATTTAAGAATGACAATTATATAGGCCTATTATAGAAAGAATGACACCCAATAGACTCCGAAAACTGTTGCTTCACTACCCCAACCCAAAGGAAGAAGAAATTGGGCGCAACATAACTAGATGGAGGGTTCGGTCTCTTGATGTGGAAACAGGTCTATGGCCTAATTCCATGACGTAGAAGAAGAAGAAGAAGAAGAAGAAGAAGAAAATTTATACCCTTAATAATCCAGTAGTTTAATATAAAACATAAAGGGATCCTAGGATTACTACCAAAATTAATAATTAATCAATTTATAATATTAAATTCGTCCACCAAGACAATTCATTCACTCATAAATTACATTCATACTGAAAATGGCGAATATGATGGGAAGGTTATGATGCCAGAAAGTATTTGGGAACTATTTAGGCGTTAAAGTTTCCTGATATACATTTTATAGGTGAGGGAAACCCCAAAAAACCTCATCCAGGAAACTTGTCCCGACTGGATATCGAACCTGGACCTACTGGGTCCGAGGGAACGACGTAATTCAGAGGCTACAACGATGGACGATGCATTTATTAAAATATTAAATGAGGCGGTTAGAAGCAAAGGGGTGTGACTTTTTTGCAAAAAAAGTTTAATGCATACTTTCATTCTTGAAGCATAATTTTATTTAATGGCAATATAAAAATGAGTTCAGCTAAGCAAGAAGTAAACTATACAACAGATAAAGGAAAAGTTAAAAAAAATAAACTCTTAATATTGTGTAAGTCCACCGCTGTGGTCTCGAGGTAGCGGGCTGCCTTGTCACGCAGCGGGCCCGGGTTCGATCCCCGGTCGGGGCAGTTTTTCTGGGTGAGGTTTTTATCGGGGTTTTTCCTCACCTGTAAGACAAATGTCAGGAAAACTTTAAGGCCCAAACGGTCCCCGAAATCATATGGCCATCATCATCATCCTTATCATTATCATCATCATCATCCTTCATCGGTGTGGTAAGCAACGGGAAGCTACCACACCTACAATTCCGTAGTAAAGCTGCAAGCATAGCATGAAAATGCTATGCTTGCAGTGAAGGACCAGCCTTCGGGCAGAATTACTATGGATGGGATATTGTGTTGTCTCGGAGGAGGCCGTACATGTCCTTGTGTGTGAACCATAGTTAAAATCCTTCTCTGGACAGGTCTTGCCATTGTAACGCCCGGGTAACGTGTGGCACGTAAAATTGCCTGTAAGGTGAGAACTTAAAAACCGAGTTAAGTATTTAAAATTATTATAATTGTTTTAAGTGGAGTTTTATGTTAGTAGTATTTAATATTAGTTGTAGAATGAATCACAGTGCACGGATAATTAGTTTATATCTTACATATGGTTGAGTGGATCTAATACCAGTTCAAATAAAACTTTTATAATAAACAATAATAACTTACTTACTTACTTACTCACTGGCACTATCGAACCCGTAGGTTCATGGCCGCGCGGACATAAGCTCTCCATACATCCCTATCCTGAGCTAATGCTTTCCAATCATTCCCTGTATAATCTACTTCCCTCAAATCATAGTTAATGTTATTCTCCCACCTCATTCTTGGTCTACCAACTGGGCGTTTTCCCTCTGGCTTTCCTACAAGAAGCTTCCATTCAAGTCTTTCATTCCCCATACGCGCAATATGTCCTGCCCATCGCAGTCTACGAGACTTAACTGTTCTTATTATATCTGGCTTCTTATAAAGACCACGTAGATCATTGTTATGTAGTCTTCTCCATTCACCTGTCTGTTCATCTCTCTTTGGTCCAAAAATGTTCCTAAGTAAAACAATAATAACTTACTAGTAAATAATATATAATCGGGAAATGGTTTTATGTTGATACAGGAAGACATTCTTCTTTTCCAGTTCTTCCGAACTTAATCTCCATGTTTACGACCACCATCCACATTATTATTTTAAATATCCTCTTTGTATTCTTCCTCTATTCCATTTCCCAGTGTTTCCAAAGTAAGACTTCTTTAATCAATTGAGTTGGTGTTTACTTGATGAAAATCCATATTAAAACTTAGTTTTATTTTTATTTAATTAATAAGACTTCTTTGTTCAATCGATCATTTCTTTTCATTACGTGTCCATACCAAATTAATTGTCTTTAACAAAATTCTATATCGTTTTCATTTTCTCTCTTATATTTGTCCAACGCTCTGATTTCGGAGTAACGTCGCTGTTTCGTAAGCAGCTGGCCTGGATTCGATCTACGGTCGGGACAAGTTTCCTGGGTGATTTTTTCTGGGTTTTTCCACACCTGTGAGACATATCAGGAAACATTAAGGCGCAAATATCCTGTGTCCATCATAATCATCATTATCTTATACGCCATGTTTGGTATGAATGTTGTATGTATGTGTGTGTGTGTGTGTGTGTGTGTGTGTGTGTGTGTGTGTGTGTGTGTGTGTGTGTCTGTGAATGAATGGTGTGTTTCGTTTTAAAGTTGTGTTGTTTATAAATTCCTAAAAAACACCGATTAGGTAGAAGTTACAATTAGGAAAGCCACTTAGAGTTAGCCATTAGTTATTTTGCTGCTGAGGGAAAAATCAAATCCCGGAAACAGCACACTGGACGGCAAACAAATGCCGTCAGAAAACGGCCGGACGGACGGAAGCCCTCATATTGAGCTGATCACTCATTAGGGAAGGACCTCCATGTCTTTTTGTGGTCAAAAATGTATGTGTGATCCATAGTTTAAAATCCCTATGCCCCTCTAAGATCCGTGTGGCGTGTGGCATGGTAAAAGTACATATATGTTGAAAGGTTAAACCAAGTTAATGGAAGGGGGAAAAAGGAATTATAATATTTAAATACTCTTACTTACTCTTACTTACTTACTCACTGGCACAATATTGAACCTGTAGGTTCATGGCCGCGCGTACATAAGCTCTCCATACATCCCTATCCCGAGCCAATGCCTTCCAATCATTCCCTGTATAATCCACCTCCCTCAAATCATAGTTAATGTTGTTCTCCCACCTCATTCTTGGTCTACCAACTGGGAGTTTTCCCTCTGGCTTTCCTACAAGAAGCTTCCATGCACGTCTTTCATGCCCCATACGTGCAACATGTCCTGCCCATCGCAGTCTATGAGACTTAACTGTTCTTATTATATCTGGCTTGCTATAAAGAGTATGTAGTTCATTGTTAGTAGTCTTCTCCATTCACCTGTCTGATCATCTCTCTTTGGTCCAAAAAATTTCCTATATATTTTATTCTCCAATACTTGTAATCTCCTTTCCTCCCTTAAAGTAAGAGTCCATGTTTCGCACCCATATAATATAACTGGTAGAAAAATAGTTTTATATATTTTCAGTTTAACGTTTTTTGAAAGGAGTTGGGACATCAAAAGTCTCTGCAATGCATAATGGCACGCATTTCGAGAATTGAGCCTATGTTTAATTTCTTTGTGCATCTCATTCCTATTTGTGATTATTGTTCCTAGATATTTGAATTCAGCAACTTCCTCAAAATTTCCCTCATTTGTCATTTATTTAAATAGATTCAAAAATTTTCTTTTGACTGATCTCAAAAGAATTCTAGTGAAACTGTCATGATACCTAAATTTTATTAATATGACATCATATCCACAGATTTTAACGATGAATTAGCACATAAATTGTAACGTATTCATAACATGTGCATCAGATATTCAATGTTCGTAAATATGATCATATTTCTTCATATTACCACGAATTATATTGGCTCCTTCTTCATTATCTTAGTATATTTAATAGTATGCAGATCTCTATACAAAACTACTCCATCTTTCCCTTCCGTCTCCTATTTTCCAATCATAATTTGAGTACACGATCACACCTGAAGCTTCTATTTTCACACCCCACAACAAAGAACCTTTCACTATGCTAATTTTTATACTATATCCACTGATAGGCTCTGAACTACCTACCTCACAAGATGTAAAAGAATGCTGGACATTAGCTTCCTTTGAAAGAAATTTAAATCTCTTCTTTTGATTTGTCTTTCAGCAGATTAATACATAGTTTCTCATTTTTCGCTACTGTAATAATATTTATTTGATTAAATTTAATTTTACTTTATTTTTTTTTAAATATTTATTTATAATATTTATTCTATGCTATGATCTTATGCTTTTTTTGCATTTAATATTTTTCTCTGCTTGAGTGGAAGTAAATAGGGAATGAAAGAGGCGCATGGAAGCTTCTAGTAGGAAAACCATAGGGAAAACGCCCAGTTGGTAGACCAAGAATGATGTGGGAGAATAATATCAACCATGATTTGAGGAAAGTAGATTATGCAGGGGATGATTGAAAAAATCTCAGGATAGGGATGTACGGAGAACTTATGTCCGCGCGGTCATGAACCTATGGGTTCGATAGTGCTAGTAACTTAGTTGCTTGGGTTGAGTGAAAGAGAAAGATTTATAGCCTTAACTCTGGCAATTTAAATAAATTATTAATATTATCATCATCATCATTACCGTCATTGTTATTTATAATTTTGACTTTTCTAGATATTCTGGTTACATGGCTTAGTTACTCTAAATCTCTTACAAACACTTTATTTTTATGTGTTTGCTTCAGTGTTCAAATTTCAGTTCCAGAGATTACGAGTATTTGAGAATTCAGTTCTTAGGAACATTTTTGGACCAAAGAGAGATGAACAGACAGATGAATGGAGAAGACTACATAACAGTGAACTAGAAGTATTCATTGGAAGCCAGATGTAATAAGAACAGTTAAGTCTCGTAGACTGCGATGGGCAGGACATATGGCACGAATGTGGAATGAAAGAGGTGCATGGAAGCTTCTTGTAGGAAAATCGGAGGGAAAACCCCAATTGGTAGACCAAGAATGAAGTGGCAGAATAACATTAACTATGATTTGAGGGAAGTAGATTATATAGGGAATGACTGGAAAACATTAGCTCAAGATAGAGATTATGGAGAGCATATGTACGCGCGGCCATGAACCTACGGGTTCGATAGTGCCAGTGAGTTAGTTATAGCAAAGCGCTTTTACTACCGGTGTTACAAATTTTATTTTTCAGAGACTAAAATAAATATATTATTGTCTTTAAATTCTGATACTAAACTTACAAAAAAAATTTATTTCTTCTATCCATTTTAAAATTTGTGTTATTTATACATTTAAGCAAAATTCTCTGTGCAGTTAACTCATAGAATATTACTTTTAATAAAAAAATTATATAATAAATGGAATAGGCCTATTCTGCATGTCGATTGATAGGACTTGTTTATATTAGAAACCAAATCACGGCAAATGGTGAACTTATTTACTGTGCAAGCACTTATCTAATTAATGTTCTGAGATCTCTACTGTACTAGCCGTGAGGTACCTTGATTTAAAAATTATAAACTTCCCGATTTCCTCCTGACACAAGATCAACTGCAAGTTTTCAACTTTGCCGATCCCAGCTTTGTAGAATTTCAAAGTTTCCTCCTTTATTAGCGAATTCCGAAGGGATGAAAGTACAGAGGTTCTTCTCGTGATAATAAATTTTTAATTTTTTACAGATCTTCACCGATCCTATCTAGTACACATCGAAGTTGTTAATGACCAAAATGTGTGTGTATATTATATAATTCTTATGTACGTGTGTTTGTCACTGAACTCCTCCTAAACGACTGCACTGATTTTGATCAATTTGTTTTTTTTGCCTGTGTCTAATTGAGTTCCTCAATGATTTAGACTTACAATCAGACCCTCTACAATAGGGCCGCCCAAACGTTTTAATGGGCCGGGCCAATAACTGATTGTGCAATTGATCGCGGGCCGGAACAACTTCTTGGCAACAGCAATCAGACACTTTTTCACAAATTCGCCATCAGAAAACGGTTTTCCGTTTTCAGCAATTAGTTTCGAAACTTCATAACTCGTTTTGGTAACATTTCTTTGTCTTACACCACCACCCTGAATTAATAACTGCTGTTGTGCCGTAACTTTAGAAAGAAGCTCGTTCGTTTTTTTTCAGTTCGCTCATCTCCATCAAATTTATCAAAATGGCTATGCTCTATTTGTTAATGTCTTTTAATGTTATATTCTTTCACAACTGCAATAACATCGTTACAAATAACACATAAAACTTTGTTTCCATGCTCCTTCACGAAGTACTTGCTGGTCCAGGATTAGATAAACTCCCTACACTCGGGATCAACTTTGCGTTTTTTTTTCAACGTATTTTCTCACTTTAACACTATTTTTACAACTAGCCCATGCACAGGCTACTGTTTGATTGACAATACAACAAGCGAAACAATTAATGTTCAGAGTTTGGAGTGGGGGATAAAACGGTAAATAAAGGATGAATCATCTCTATTACTTTGTCAAGAGAAGCGGTGACACCTCAAATGCACATTCCAGAGAGATGAATTTCACACAGGGATGTCCAAACTAGATGTTAAATTTTAAAATCTAAATTAAAAATACATTAGTTTGTTCATTTCATTCCTTACGCGGGCCATACGAAAAGCCATGGCGGGCCGGATGTGGCCCGCGGGCCGTAGTTTGGACGGCTCTGCTCTAAAACCATTGGGTTGTAGGAGTTCATCTGAAGTGAAAATTGAAAAAATCGCTCTAGCGGTCACATTTTTCGATGTTTCACAATGACACTCAGGCGATATGCCGACTCCATATCACTCGTTGACATCTATGGGTAAATAAGCGCAACTAAATTAATTTGATTAAAACAATCTCACTAGGGAGCACCCTAATCCCCATAAGGGGAAGGACTGGGTATATAGATAGTGTGAATGGACTGCAATCAATGAAAGGAATGCAGTACAGAATTAGGCTGTTTTTTACAACACAAGACGCGACCTTGTTAATCCTTCATAAACTCCTGTCAAATTTTATTCTTAGTCTTCCATTTTTCAAATTATTTTCCACCATTTACAATAATTTTTTACATTTTTTCTATCGATTATTTCAATATATTTTTCTATGATATTTAACTACATAAAGACGTGGCAGCCATATTGATTTAACGAATATTCTATGCAAAACCAAAATCGTGTTACAGTGCAGCCAACATAGCATATGTACTAATTAACTGTACACATATATTTCAGAATTTCAGAACTTACTATTTCTTTTTGGACGTTGCATTCTTTCACAGGTTAGAGTGCTTAAATTGTGTTAGGTTAGCTTTCAGGTTGGTCTTTCACAGGTTAGAATACTTAAATTGTGTAAGGTTAGCTTTTAGGTTCGTTAAATTCGTGCATATGTTGGCTGCATCCATAATTCCATAGTGTAAACAGCTTTGCGTTTGTTGGCGCATGCGTATGGTATATGATTGGAACTTAGAAACATTTTTCGCGTCACATGTTGTAAATAATCCCCTAGAATTGGGTCTTAAACACACACCCACTACGATATATCTCCAAGATAAGAAATAGTTTTTTTTAATTCATTACTTTAGATTGAAGGAAATACTACTGTAACTTAGAAAAAATCCCAATAAAAGTTATAACTGTAAACCGAAATAAATGTATTTATATGATCTATATGTATTACATTATTTCCTGAGGTGCAGTTATTTTTCCCTGCACGCATGTTCATGTTAAGATATGTGATTGAATTTCTGTTTGATAGAGAATGTTTCTTTGTAAAACACATTGTTGGAATATAGTAGGAAATGTAAATATATCTGAACTAGAAGTAATGTGGGATATATCGGCCACGTCCAACTGCAACAGGTTGTGTTGATATCACTGACAGGATATTTCACGATACCAACAGGATACTTCACTTACAACTACTACGACACTCTACTAACGTACCTGTTGCCTTACAGTTCAATAAATGAGCCACGCACATTCTCTATGCACAGCGTTAATTTAATTCAACAAATTCATCCTATTATAGTTAACTTTACGGTCTCACTCACCAAAACATGGAATTCCCTTCTGCCCTATATAAAACTATAACATCCTTCAAAAACAAATTAAAGAATTATTTAATAACAAACTAACTTATACACCTCACTGATAGTATTCTTTCAACAATTAACAAATTAAATTATTGTGAAAGTAATATTAAGAATAACAAATATTTTCATTTGTTTTGTTTAAATATTTATAATCGTAAAATTAGTTTTCTATATTCGATTATTTTTCTTTGTTTTTTATATACATTAGACAGGGACAATTTAATGTGTCTTGCTTGTATACGTTTTATTATTAGTTTTAGTCTTAATTTTAACTAACATTAACTGCCTGCATTATAGATCGTAATATAATAGATATTATCTTTTTGATCAAATTTTTATTTAGTATTTAATATTAGAGTTAATTGAAATTGTTATATTCTAATGTAATATATGTTATATTCTAATGTAATATATGTTTGTCCTGGTGAGTGGAAGAGAAGGCCACATGGCCTTAACTCCACCAGGCTAAATAAATCTAATCTAAATCTGATCTAATCTAATCTATCTCACTGTCATTATTGAATCCGGAGGTTGATACCCACGCGGACATTAGCTTTCCATATATCCCTAATCTGAAATAACGTGATAATCAGAGACTGGTCAAGAAAACTATAAATGGAAACCTATAGGAGGCAGAGCAGTTGGAAGACCGAAGATCAGATGGGAGGATTACACAATGATCTAAAGAAAATGAAAATGACTAATTTGAATATGGCAAGAGACAGATTGGTATGGAGGAGGATTGTTGAGAAGGCCAAAATGTTCACCTTTGAAGTTGCCACGCCTTAGGATGATGATGTGATGGTGATCTTCTTCTTCTTCACTTCCTGGTTTAAGCATTAATTGCCTGTTCCGTCTTCACTAATAGATCTAAGACCATCTCTTCCGAGGCGGTTCCACATCTCTTCTTCCTCTCGGTATAATGTAAGCTGTTATTTGGTATCTCTTTTCATCTTCTTCCGTTCCTTTTACAATTTCTTTCCACTGATTCCTGTTGGTTAAATATATTTGTTTTATGGAGTAGATCTGCAGTTCTTCACGGATATACTAATTTATTATCGTGTCCATTCGAGTGCATCTTTTAGTCTTTCCTTAAAAATTTCATCTAGGCTGCCAAATCGGCTGCTTGAATTTACTTTCTTGTTTGTTAGAGATAATCCAAGTCTTCGCTCCTCATACAAAAGGACAGGGGACCACAATTGTTTTATAAAATTTTAATTTGGTTGTTTATGGGGCTTATTATTCAATGTTCTTTGTATTGTGCTACAGATTATCTCAATCCTATTTGTAATTATTTTTCTGATGGTCTTTGAATGTCAGGGGACCACTCCTTCAAAAATTCCCCTCATTTGTCATTAACTGGTCCATTTCCATTGACGCCTATAGAATGTATTTATATGTGTGAACATATATTATTAGACGTTAAAGCATATATAATTAGCAATATAAACATTCAACTAAATTATAGGCTTTTAATTACACAGAGATGGCCGGTTGTTTAAATTAAATACATCCATCAAGCAAATTGCTTCATCGAGTATGCATATGACAGTACACCTCCTGATGTCTCGTTAGCGACAGGGGCCATTTTAAAAGGCGATCAATTTGTTATTATTTATGACTGGTTATTACTTATTATACCTAGTTTTCCGTTCTCACTTACTTGAAACTTTCACCATGGGGATTTTCCGCATTAACCGACAGAGTTGGTCCAAGCGGTGGCATCTTAGATTCGTATCTTGTAGATCCCGAGTGTCAAAACGTAGAATAAACATTTGCAGTGAATGGAAAATACATTTCAATAACTACACAGCAGTAACTCAAGCACAAGGAAGTCCGTGATACGTAACGGGGGTCAAATACTGCACAAGAGAACGACTAATTTTCATATATTTTAACACCATAGCATTTCATATGCTAATAAGACCCTGCGATAGTAACCCGAGAGTAAAATGCCTCTCTGTGACTACAAAACTTGCTTAGAATCCAGGAAATAATCAATCATGTAAGATTTACAAAAGGTTCTCAGCACAGAGAGTCCTACAAATAATCAAATTATCTCAATTGATAAAGGCTATGTATGAATTGATAATGCAACCTAGACAACAAGTGGTGCACATGCGGTAAAAACATGTCCTTAATATGAAGATTGCAATATTCTTCAAGAACTATGGCTAAAATACTTGCAGATAAACGAATCACGAGCAAACCGTAATAAATTCACGATCGAAGTTCGGCTTACGACCGTGATAGAAAAGTGTCAGATAACAAGTTATAGCCGTCGGTGAAGGGGCCCGAGATGTCAAGACGAAGTCCCTTTACAATATTGCACGTCTTGCCCTACTGACTAAGACCCTAATTTCAACCGGTAGAATGAGTGAATACTCTACCGTGTGAGTTCACGCTGGCTAGTTCACCATAAGAGCCGAACAAAGGGCCGGATACGGAGAGTTTGGCAACTAGTAATCATTTTTACAAACTTTAAAACCACTCTGAGACACTCACCCTTGAAAAAGAATTCTTCGAATTTGCATTGTGGAGAATGAAATAGAAAAACCAAGACATAACAATGGACGAACGCGAAGAATATTTTAAAGAAGGCCAAGAACAGGACAAGTCCAGGTTTAGATGATTTAAAGTATTAGAACTTATTAGGTAGGAGAACTGAAAACTGCCTTTAAAGAGAAACTATATAGAACTTATGTACAATATTTTGGCAGTGGTGTCTTAATATTCGCAGACGGATTTGGAAAAAAAAACGTCTAGTAATTAATATACATAAAAACGTTCAGAAAAACAAAGGTGATAACGTAGCCGAGGCATGACCTTACTCCCAACGGGCATCTAACCTTATATGCCAACATAATTAAAAATAGGTTATCAGTAAGTACTGAAACATTTTTGGAAGAAGAAACAATGTGGATTTAGAAAAAGGGAGGAGCACTATAGATGCAATAATTTACCCTGCCAACAAATTATGGAAAAAAGGAGAGAATTTAATCTCCCACTGTACATACTATTTATAGATTATGAAAAGGCATATGATAATGTAAAACCGAGATAAACTTTGGCAGATACTGCATGAAGAACATATACACTCACATGTAATACGAGCCATACAAAGCTTATATCAAAATTCTAAAATCAAAATTAAATTACCAGATGGAGAAATAACAGAACACATAAACACAGGCAAAGGTGTTCGACAAGGATGTGGACTATCTCCACTCTTATTTAATATATATATTAACAGAATAGTGCAAGAATGGAAACAAACAGTAAACAGTGGAATTTCAATAACTAGGAATAAAATAATTCAAACAATATTATATGCTGATGATCAAATAATATTATCAGATTCCGAAGATAGCTTACAAATAGCAGCATATCAATTATTCAAAATTGCCAGCAAATATAATATGAAAATTTCCACATCAAAATCCAAAACAATGGCAATGTGTGGAAAAAACATACAACGGGTGAAAATTGAGATTGATGGAAAAATTATAGAACAAGTGTCAGATTTCTCTTACTTAGGAAGTGTATTTGGCAGAGTATAAGAGTGACATTGATTCAAAATTACAAAAATATAATAAAATGAATGGGGTAATACGAAGACATTTTGGTAAACAGATGAGGACAGAGACAAAACTAAGATTACATAACGTCACATCAAAAGCTGCTCTAAAATATGGAAGTGAAATTTGGATTTTAAATAAAAGAAACTCTCATAAACTTCAAGTAAGCCAAATGCGCTTCTTACGATCATTGTTAGGAGTTAATAGACTGGATCACCAAAGGAATACTACTATCAGAGGAAAACTTGGAGTAGCAAGTTTAAATGAAGATATCCAAAAATACCAACAAGAATGGAAAAATCATCTGAGAAGAATGGCAAGAAATAGACTTCCAAAATTGGCATTCCAATATACCCCAACTGGACATAGGGACCAAGGAAGACCAAAACATCGGTGGAAAGATCAAGACCATCTTCGCTAGGTTTACCGTACAGGCCACATGGCCTAAAACGAATTTGTTCATGATGATGATGATGATGAAAACCACTCTGTCAAGGTTTCTGATGGTTTCCTTAACGCTAAGACGAATGTCGGAGCGGTTCCCTTATTCTCCATCATTAAATTCAATTATTAATCCGATAATTATTCTTCCAAATTCAAAATTACGAGTATATCGGGACATAATCATATTATTCCAAATTATACCTCAAAATAGTAAAATTTATATTCAGAATTCTAAAATAAAAAACATTATCATAAAATTAAATTAACTATAAACATATTACAAATATAATAAATAACAATTAATAAACAATCATTTAATAAATTTAATTAATTATAAATATAATATATATAATTAGGTCACACAGGAGCCAATCATACGGAGCCTAACATGCTGCTGGTCACAGCCGTGGGAAGAATGATTTACAAACTATTACACAACATTATACTATATTTTAATTCTCAAGTGTCCTGGCACTTGAACTAAACTCATACATGGGGTTAATGGGCTCGGCCTTCGTACCCATGTCTGCAAAATTTGCAGTGTTGACTGAACTACACAGTAGCCGCATAAAAAGCCGCATTCTGTATAGATTCATTCCGATTTGATTTGATTGAGCACAATGCAAGTTGTAGGAATTTGTTTTAGAAAAACTGGTGTTGCCCAACCCAACTGTTTTTTTTCTGGTTTTCCTAAATCGCCGAGGGAATTACTGGGTTGGGATTTTATTATTAGAACACATTTCTTCATATTCAGCGTCAAATAATAATAAAAAATCAAACCCACTACCTAAGTCGAGGATTACGTGAGGTGAGATGCAGGTACTTTTATTGAGATATGGACATTCAGGCGAATGGAGAAGATTTTATAACAGTGAGCTACATGATCTACGTAGAAAACCAGATATAATAAGAACATTTTAAGCCTCGTACACTACGGTGGCCAGGGCATGTGGCGCCAATGAGAATGAAAGAAAGGCATTGCTTGTGGGAAAATCAGAAGGAAAATGACCAGTTGGAAGATAAAAAATGAGGTGGGAGAATAACATAAACTACGATTTGAGGGAAGTAGATTATACAGGGGATGAATGGAAAACATTAGCTCAGGATAAGGATGTGTGAAGAGCTTATGACCGCGCGGTCAGGAATCTACGGGTTCGATAGTGCCAGTGAGTTAGTTTATTAGGCTATATGGTTGCGAAACATGGTCTTTTTTTTAAGAGATGGGGAAGAATTGCCAGTATTTGAGAATAAAGTTAAGATCATTTTAGACCAAAATGAGAGACAAACAGACAGGTGAAAGGAGGAGGTTGCATAACAGTGAGCTACATTAATTTTATGAAAAAAAGACAGATGTAATAAGAACAGCTAAGTCTCGTAGGCAACGATGAGCAGGACATGTGATACGAATGGAGAATGAAAGAAAGGCATATGCATATGCATATACATTTTGTAGCAAAGTCAGACAAGAAACGCCCAGTAGGTAGGCCAAATGAGCTGAGAGAATAACATGATTGAAAGGAAATGAATTTTAAAGGGAATGATTGGAAAACATTAGCTCAGGATAGAGATATAATAATAATAATAATAATAATAATAATAATAATAATAATAATAATAATAATAATAATAGCTTTATTTTACCTGGCAGAGTTAAGGCCTTAAGGCCTTGTCTACCACTCAACCAGGTTTAAAAAAAATACAAAAGAAAAGTCTTAAATCTAAATTACAATATATATATATATATATATATATATATATATATAAACGATTACAAGTTATGAGTACAATACAATTAATATTT
Organism: Diploptera punctata; assembly: GCA_030220185.1. NCBI lineage: Eukaryota > Metazoa > Arthropoda > Insecta > Blattodea > Blaberidae > Diploptera > Diploptera punctata. Next base: position 3,204,084 of record JASPKZ010009814.1, on the reverse strand, counting down.
ATAATGTATTTCATATGTCTGCTGGACCATGCATTTCCTGGTAAGATAAGCTAGCGAGTTAGTTTATGGGCTAAGATTTATTTATTTATTTTGTTTGAAAATAGAAAATAACTCCAATTGCCCATACTTATCTTATATCAATAAACAAATTGCTGGACAATTAATTCTAAATCGTGTAGGTTTGGTAGAAAATAGAGCCAGAAGTATCAGATTATAAAGCGTATATTTAATATTTAAACAGTTATTTACCTAATATGAGTTATATAATGGTTATTTGAACCTGACCAGATTCCAGGAAGCGACGTGTAGAATACAAAACAGTTTTGTCTTTTCTTTGTAACAAGTTTTCGAACAGCGTGTACTCCATGCATGAAAATGAGTTCACTTAGTCGTTAGAATGCCTGTATGTGCAGATATTGCAAACTTTTTAATGCAAAAATGCTCTGCTATATTTCTGATATAGAGTTTTAGGTGCTATGTTTCCAAACTAAATTACCTTCTATACTCACATGTCGATATTAACTACTAGATAGAGAGCAGCGGTTCTCAACCTTTTTAAGTCTGAGACCCACTTCGCGTAATCCGAAGTTAAATAGTACACTCTAATCAATAGTCTTAATGCCTAATGCAATCAGTTTTAGCCTCGTAACATGACAGACAGTAAAAGTGCAGTTACTTTCAATGGAGTATATATGACGTCACTTAATATTGCGTACTTAACGATCACATCAATATATATTAATACGTGAAGGAAAAAAACTTTGTACCTCTTTTTAAGCAGATTGTGCGCACGGAGGAGTGTGCATAATTAAAGTTAATTTAGAGAAGGAGTGCAGAAAAATAAAATTTATGTAAAATATGTGTTACAAATAAATTAAATTAAACAAAATAAATTATCTCTAAGGAATTTATGTGTATTACTCATTCATTTGTTTACGTTCATACTGAAAGTGTATTGTTGTAAAAAGAAAATTGTGCAGCAGCAATGTGAATTCACTTATTCTCGTGTATTTATTATTAGTGGTTTAAAAAAGTGAGTACTTTTTATTATTTAAATTTAAATTAAACCCTGCCTAATCTTTGTTTCAGTAATTTCGTTACATATATTTTTTTTATATTCACATATTCGCACCTACTTCCATTATGCCACGACATAGAACATTTACGAGTCGGAGTGAGAGACAAAGAGAAAGGGATCGTACACATAATATAAGGCAAATGCAAATTTAAATAGTATAAATGGTATAGAAATGTCAAATGACGGGTTATTGCTTTTTAAATATGGCTTAGCCAAGCTATAATCACATATTTCCTATCGTTCGTATTTTTAAAATAAATCGAAAATGAATGCATAATGACGTATTTGTGACAAACTTAAAATTTTAATGAATTGTGGTCGAATTTCGACCGCTGGGCGACCACTAGTAAAAATAAACTGTTGTTGAATGATCGCAGGAGAAACTTTATTTTCGAAACTTTACGCATGCACTTAGTTATTATACGACACAGCGGAATTTTACCTCTAGTCATAGCAGCACTGTTGCTGCGTTGCACAGTTGTAGATACTAACTAACTATAGTCAGAAACAAATGGCAAATGAAGCACTTATTCAGCTTACTTATACCTTATCCGCTCTGAGAGTGAACCTAACATCAACAAACGCCAAATGTATCCTTCTGCCATTCACTTTTGACAGGGAAAAGACGACACAACAACAGAAGACTCGACACTTTCAGCCATTTTGTTTCGTGAGAATGGACTGATGCATGACTCAAATGCATCACCCATATGTAATGAACTATTTTAAGTTGTAATTATTGATTAGGTATATTTTAGAATATTTTCTATGTTATGAATATTATTATTTTCATTCACGAAGAATAGCAAGTATATTCAGAGGACATATTTTTAATTTAGTACGTCGCTGTCCATAACAAATGAAAAGCGAGGTGGTGACATGGTTTTGTTTTGATAAGGATCACTTTAAGAGCGGACAGCCTTTAGGGTATTGCACTGCAGTTCTTGACGCCACAGACTGACGTGAAGCGAGTGTACGCGGGATGACAGGGCATTAGTTCGCAAAATCATGCACAAACGAAGCAGGTCATTGTTCCGCTGTGTCGGATAGCATAAATTGTAACAGTTGAAGTTCATTTGTTTCGCTCCAGATTGAATAACACAAATGGCTTACTTTATATTAATGCGAGTGTATGTGTTCAGTGTGTCCCAGCGGGTATTCCATCCCTTCGGTCTGATGTCAACAAACATCGACGCCAACTTCATGTGTACATAACTAAAAGCTAAGAGGGCTAAAAATGAATGCTTTACTAATGAGTGATTATGTTCCTTGGATCTATATTTTACATATCCTCTTTATTAATATTTTGTCTATTTTTTGTATGTATTATTCAAATTGTAATTAGGTCTATATATTATAATAAAAACACAATAATAATTGTTTATTTATTTATTCAGGCAGAGTTAAGGCCATAAGAAATTATCTTCCACTCAACCAGCACAAATTACATGTACATATTTTACAATATAGATTATTTATATATATATATATATATATATATATATATACACTATACTAATTATAAAGAATTAAAAATGTTGCAATGGAAATTTCATGTACAAACAACATTTTATACGAAAATAATAACAATAATAATACATACGATGATGATGATGATAATAATGATAATAATAATAATAATAATAATAATAATAATAATAATAATAATAATAATAATATGATTAATTATACGAGAAACGCCAATTAATATATCTACCCTACACTGGGTAATGATGAAGTCGAGGTTAGAGCAAATATAAATTTAGATTTATTTTAAAAGATGCCAATGTCCGACATATAATATTCTTCTTCTTCTTCCTTCCAAGTATTAGGCCAAGGCCTGTTACGATCCTATAGAAAATTTTCCCTCCAGCGTTTGAGGGAAATTCTCGTATAAGACTTGAAAGCATAATAATAGTCCCTTCGATTGGTTGCTGGCCAAAGGAAGGCAATACCAGTGATGGGGCTGCCATCTTATAGCCTCTGGTCAGGCTTTTCTGGAGAAGAAAAGAAAATAAAGGAAAGAAGAAATGGAAGAAAGGAAAGACTCCCTAGCCCTCGGATGCCCTAATAGCGTCGGCGTCAAAAAAACAAGAGTTAACCAAGAGAGGTTAGATAGTAAAGTTAAAAGAGTGCAAAACACAAGTAAGTGGAAGAAATGTTTTGCACAGCTTGGGCACCTTGTGGTCGCCATCCACATATCCCCTAGATGAGGACCTACTATAACTAAAATGTGTTTTAATGTAATCTATAAATATTATCAAAATGTTCATATCTTCTCTTTATTTCTAGAAACGGAAGTTATGTGAATTTCAGCTTTATTTTTACTATTTTCTTGTATCTCTGAAAGAATCTGAACATGCGAAATGGTGTGTTGCATGAACATTGTCTATTGCTATCTTCCTACGCAAGTAGGTTTCAATTCGAGTTGAATTTCCTGGTTTAAGTTTTTATGTAATTTTTCCTCAATTATAAGGAAATTCACGTCATTATTTCCAAAAAATAGCCTCATAATTACCATCGATGTTTCATAAAACTTAAGTAAAATATACGGAACCGTCTACATCTATTGCAGGTTGTGACTGGGCAACTATAGCCAAAATTATTTTAAAAAAGGAAAACATTTAAATATCTAGTAGCATTGTAAACATAATACACATATTATTGAAAAAAATTACAAAAAATATTTTATCCCCGACCATATAAAAAACATGAATTTCCTAAATAATTTTTTGTTTGCAAAATATGTTTTTAACTTTATATCGTATGTAAAAGTGGCAAACCGTAGCGCATTTGTTAAGGCAGTGCGATACAAACCGGAAGGTCGATGGTTCAAGTCCCGGTGGGGTCATGTTTTTTAAACTAACCCAAACCCTCTGATGGCACCATGGTCCTGGGGTCGACTCAGCCTCTAACGGAAATTAATACCAGACATTTGTTCTCGGGACAAAGGCAGGGCTGACAACCCGGCTGACATAAAGTGCCGATTGTCTAGAAAAAGAGGGAGCCTTAACATCGTACTACCCTAAGGGTCTCCTATGGCCTGTAGTGGGGCCACTTTACCTTTCATCATATGTAAAATAAAGTACATTACCTCAGAGTTCGTAGCCAATTGGATGCATTAACAGAATGTTATAAGTAAAATAAAGCACATTACCTCAGAGTTCGTAGCCAATTGGATGCATTAACAGAATGTTATAAGTAAAATAAAGCACATTACCTCAGAGTTCGTAGCCAATTGGATGCATTAACAGAATGTTATAAAGCGGATAGGGTACAGAAAGTAAAGAAAACAGAATTCATACAACACATCAGAAATAAAAACAGAAAAGACTCATTAGAAACTAAATAACTTGGCCTATACAATATATGACATTGTTTATAATGTTGACTTATTTTATACTTCTATTTTTAACCCTTTGTTTAAAGTCGCCTTTAACATCAAGATCATATGGCGTAGATTTATTTTACATATTTGTACTTTTTTATTCATATTTAATGATATTATGAAATGGTGAATTTGATGAAATGGGTCCTGGTAATTTTGACTTAATAATTTTAAAATTCATAGCAAAACACCGTTGAGGCCACTTGTCAAATTTAAAATATAAAAATAGATATCTGAGATCTCGGTCTTCCTCAAATCAACACATCTTACATCCAAAGGTGAGCAAGTCTGAGATCTCAGGTATCTATTTTTATATTTTAAAATTTGACTTACCCGAAAAATGTACTAACACTACATCATCACAAATGTTGTTAACACTTGTAGCACTACATCATTATAAGATTTCATATTCATAAGTAACTTTTTCGGCAGTAAACTTAGCGTAGAATTTCGAGCTGCCTCTTGAATTACATCTGACAAACTTTCAGGATTATAATCATTCGTTTTTCCATTACTCATTTTTCCAAGAAAGATTTTTTAAAAATTATCCAACACTTTGTATACGATTATTGACTATTGAAAGCCTCCCAATCCTGCTTAGCACTTATATCAATTCTAAAACCCATACTACGATACATAAATATATAACAACATCCATCCATAAAAAGTTTGCCCGAAGGCAGGTCCTTCACTGTAATCATAGCATTTGCATGCTATTCGTGCAGCTTTACAAGGGTATTGTAGGTGTGGTAGCTTCCCGTTGCTTTCCACACCGGTAAAGGATGATGATGATAATGATACGGATGATAATGGTCATATGATTTCGGGGACCGTTTGGGCCTTAACGTTTTCCTGACATTTGTCTTACAGGTGAGAAAAAAACCCGATAAAAACCTCACCCAGAAAAGCTGCCCCGACCGGGGATCGAACCCGGGCCCGCTGCGTGTCAAGGCAGCACGCTACCTCGAGACCACAGCGGTGGACTATAACAACATATAAGGTGTTAATTATAAAATTGGTACCTGGTAAGTCAGTCGTCCTCAACTTAATTATTAAACTTCATCAATTTATTCCAATATGGAGGCCTTTCAAAAACAATGTTTCATCTTCTGCATTTTAACTACAAAAATAAGCAAAGAATAAAGACCTACTGAACGAGAACATACCCGCAGGCATAAATCCGTTATACAACCTTTACAACACCATCAATACCAGTTAAAACGCAGAAGATGAAACATTGTTTTTGAAAGGCCTCCATATTGGAACTACTTGATGAAGTTTAATAATTTAATTGAGGACGACTGACTTACCAGGTACCAATTATATAATTAACATCTTATTACATAACCTCAACGGTGCTTTAATATGAATTTCAAAAGAGTTGATAACTTGATATATTTTTATGAAATATAATTTCTTATGGTCGTGGATAAAATTAAACGTGTTACTTGTGAGTGTACTCGTGTCATTTAACTGCTTGGCTGACACCTTACTTTACACTCTCACAATAAAGATAAGCTATATTAGGCATCACGATTTAAACATATATTTCTCTTATACTAATACGATTCCCGCGCGTCAGGTAACAGTGAACTTCGTTCTACTAACGCCATCTAGCAGCCTCTTAAACAAGGAGACTTCTAAATGGAAATCAACACATTACATTTATAGCAAGTAAAGCTAGTATTCCGTGTTTAATACTAAATTTATCACTTCTCACTGAATGACAAATTAAATAAGAAGAATATATGCCTAAATCGGGATTTGTACCCGATTTAGGCATTTTGTTTCTTCAAATCTAATTTGTCATTCAGTGAGAAGTGATAAATTTAGTATTAAACATACAATAAAGATAACTGAACAATAAAAAGTTATAAGAAATGAGGAAATAGTCGAAGAAGTTATTTTTTAAATACTTAGGCTGTGAGGATCCTACTATTAATGTTGAAGATTTACAAAATAAATTGTATAAATTTCAACAAATGTGTGGGACCATATATTATTTTACTTAAATATATTACTTACCCCCAGCACTGCTGGGGTAGCAAGAGTTGAATGCACGCTACTGATATACGATTTTAAGTATTTCGTTACAAATAATGATATCATTTCAATTATAAAAATCGTTTGTACCATATAAAACAGTCCTCAACTATAATAACGTCTGTTATAAACGTTGTCACAATATTAAAATTCAATGTTTTTCAAAGACATGCTTCATCCTCAGGAATTCTTATGGAACTGTTTTAAATTATTTGTATATTTTATATACAGAGGGCTTTGGTTGTTGGGTGTGTTCTTATTTATCACTAGGGCTAGGATTTTTATGTAATAAAAGATAAGATTGCAATGCAGATAGTATGTATTATTCAACTGTTAGAATGTATTGTTTGTTTGAATGAAATGAAATTGAAATGTATTGAATTAAAATTAAATCGTTTGAATGTATGAAACCAAAACAAAAAACAGTCAGAAGTCTAACTTATTATTATTCTATTCAACTGTTTGTGTGTGAAACCAGAACAAAAGATAGTCTTAAGTCTAACTTCTCATTATACTATGTTGCAATCTTACCTTTTAGTACATGAAAATCCTATCCCAATTTATCACCCAACAACCAAAGCCCTCTGTATAAAATATACAAATAATTTAAAATAGTACCATAAGAATTCTTGAAGATGAAGCACATGTCTTCGAAAAGCATTGAATTTTAACAGTGTGACAACGTTAATAACAGAAGTTATTATAGTTCAGGACGACTGTTTTATAAGGTACAAAAATATATAATTGAAATAATATTAACCTCAACGGTGTTCAAACATGATTATTAGAAGTAATGATACCAGTATGAAAATAAACAATGTATAGAGAAAATTGAAATGTGCAACAATTTCGCGAAATAGTTGCATATTTAGATCTATTATTCGCTAGGATACTTGCCTTCGTTTTCCATGCATTACTAATCTACGAAATGGATAATTATTGTTGATAGTTGTTTGTTCCAATTCTCTCTCCTGAGGCAAATAAACCCAACAGCAAGTTATTAAACATTTGAAGCATATTTGGTTTTATTTTCTTCCTGACTAGCGTTCATAAAATGCCCTAAAGCCTTATTGTGGATACGTGTATTACAAGATAATAAATTATTTCGCATCCCAATCACTTAAATGAGTAATTTGTATTTGCATCTTCTGCTCCATTTTCCATCTGCCGATGGCCAAGTTTTAATATCTAGTTCTGAAAATGATGCACAGAGGGATCTATTACAATTAAATCATCAGTATCATCATCATCATAGTCCATTCACGAATTTAGGTCATTTGTTGACATGTTTCGGCCTCAATAGAAACACCACCCAAAGATGTTTTGAATGGACGTCTTGGTCTTCTTCCTGCAGGTTGATGGATTAACATTTGTCTGGGTATTCTGTGATCTTCCATTCGATGAACATATATTACAATTAAATAATAAATATAAGTAAACTAGCGAATACGCGACGTGTGCTGCTACGCCTAAATAAATTAAATATATATATTTTAGTTGAATAAGTTAAAAGAAAATTACTGGTTATAAAGCTTGGATTTCACTGATTTTCGGAAAAGATAACATCGGTTAATTTTAATAGCATATACTGAGTTTAGTTGTGAAACACCAAAAAATTGTGACTCCTAAAGCGATTTTTAAATTTTCGTTTCAGATGAACTCCTACACCTAATGGTTTCAGAGAATAATAGATAGCGACTAAACACTCGCCGTACCTGAAAACCTGTACACAAACTTTTCTATTCCTATTCAACTAGTAAAATTCTTAATATGGCCCGCGAAAACTCAAACGACCATCAAATGTGTCGCGCTCTGTATAAAAACGTTGTGTCAAAATTCGTTTTTTTTTTTTTACTGATGAACATTGCTTTTCTCTCTCTGACGAGTCTCACGGCCTAGTTATCAGCGTTTCTGATTAAAGTTCTTGAGGTCCCGGGTTCGATTCCCGGTCAGCCAATAGGATTTTTTCCTTAAAGGGAATTATTCTTGAGGTTGCCCTTGCTTTGAATTTAGGTTAAGTTTAGATTAACGACTCTCCCGGCGCTTCATTACATTTTATGAATTTAAAAAACGGAGACACGGATTACAATTCCGTCAATGACAAGGGAGAAAGCCAGAAAAGTCATAAAAGATAACCTCGAGCCATTAAAAATTAATAAATACAATCATGTCTTAAAAGACTATAGGCAAGATTCCGTGGTTTATAAATTTTGTTGAACTTCGAATAAAAAAAAATTAAATTCTCATTAACCCTTAAATTCATAATATATCCTATAGGTTACATCAGTTGGTTTAATTAATTAATTTAGTGTTATAAATAAATCAGAAGAAAACGAACAAAAAGAATCCACTTAAATGTGTGTCTAGTTAAACAATATACCTAATAATAAATTATACAAGATTCCGTTTTCACTGCGGTTCGCCACATTTAAATAAGAGGCAGAAGAAATTTGTGTTTTACAATGCCAGTCATTGCCATCACTCAGTCAGTCAGTCAGTGTTTTGCTAATTTAAGATTTAACAAACTTTGATAGAAGGATGCAAATGCAAAAATATCAATTTTTAAAAGAATTTTAGGGTTAATAAATGCTATCTTCAAGCAACAGTTAGTCCAAAAACATTCAAGACTAAAAGTGTATAAAGCACTGGCTCTTCCAACTCTTTTGTATGGTAGCGAAGTATGGACGTTGAAATAGAAGGATATACAGAGATTTAGATCTGCTGAAATGAGATACCTTCGGAGGACTGCAGGATACACACTACTAGATCACAAAAAAAAAGAGGACATGTTTAGAAGAATTACACATGGAACCTTTAGAAAACAAAATTTCAGATTATAAGTCAAGATGGATGCAACATGTTCATCGAAAGGATATCACAGGATACCCAAACAAATGTTAAGATATCAACCTGCAGGAAGAAGAAGACCAGGACGTCCACTCAAAAGACTTCTGGATGGTGTTTCTCTTGAGGTCGAAACAGGTCAACAAATGGCCTAAATTCGTGAAAATACTATGATGATGATATAATGATCCTAACGTCTATGTTGCTACAGTACCTTAGTCTGTGTTTTTCTATTGTGTTTCTGTAAAGCGCCATATTTTAAAACATTTCTTATTATAACCTCATTAAGTAGCCTTGCTACAAGAATTTTAAGGACGTCATATGATACTAAGAAGCACAATGGTTCATTTTCAATTCTTTCATGCACTCATATCCCAAGGGGAAGAATTCAATTTTCGTTATTCTGTCATTTGATATCAATATCGTCTTAACAATGGACTCACGATTCTTCATGAGGTATTCTGCTTTGTTAGAATCAACCAAATCCTATGGAGCTTCTTGGTCTAAATAAATCCAAATTAACGTCTTATTAATAATAATTATAGTAATTTATTTTCATGGGCTACTATTTCATTAAACTACGCTCCTTAAAATTACAGATCATCAGAGTGAAAATTTTGATCAAAACCATCATCAAATAAGATATTTCTTTCTCGTTCTAATTTTTAATACGCTTTAATATTTAAACTCACATCACATCTATTTATTATTTTTATTTTTGAATGATAATTCTTTTCTGATTCTTCTTTCAATATTCTACACATAGACAGCCTTTGGTAGTCTTCCATCCTGCATTCTTCTTACATGTCCATACCATTTTAGCCTTCTGTATTCAATCTAATCCATTATACTTATTTCTGCGTTCATCCATTTTCTAATTTCTAATTTATTATTTTCTAATTTCTTCTTCTTCTTCTTCTTCTTCTTATTATTATTATTATTATTATTATTATTATTATTATTATTATTATTATTATTTCAAACTTGAGATTGCTTAGCCCTTCATTCTATATTATTTAACGACGCTTCCCAATAACTCTGCTTAATACTGTTGCATTTCAAGTCTGAGCGTGAAGAGATCAACAAATTTTGCTCCTAAGCGTAAGTTTCAGGATTGAAGTTAATTTGTCAGTAATTTATTTTAAGATTTTTCTAACAACTCAGATAATTAGCGCCCCAATTCAAATCTGGGTGAGAAAGAACCGACAACATTTTGGTAAGTGATCGTTATTTCGGACTTTACGCTTTTTACGTCCTATATAAATATATTACCGGAACACTGGATCTTAACCAAACACCCGAACGAAAAATAGAAACTTCGGAATTGAGGTTTTTGGGGGAGGGGTGTGGCTGGCTATACAATAGCAAATCGGAAACGAAATTAAGATAAACGAAAATAACTAAATATATTCAAGCTATTAGAAAGGATTGCACAATATAGAGACGAATGGATGGACCACATCAATAGAATGGATAACAACATAATCCTGAAACATATTCTTCACTACAGACCATTAGGACGAAGAAATGTGAGAAGACCCGTAAAAGATGGGCCTCAATATTCTAAACATAAAATCGGAACAGACCTTAAAGTTTAATCCTTGATGCTGATGATACTAATGATGACGATAAATAGGGTTAAGATTTTTATGTACTAAAAGTTAAGATTGTAACATAGTATAATGAGAAGTTAGACTTCTGACTGTCTTCTGTTTTTGTTTCACGCACAAACAGTTTAATAGTATAATGAGAAGTTAGACTTCTGACAGTCTTTTGTTTTTGTTTCATACACAAACAGTTGAATAGTATAATGAGAAGTTAGACTTCTGACTGTCTTTTGTTTTTTTCATACACAAACAGTTGAATAGTATAAAGATAAGTTAGACTTCTGACTGTCTTCTGTTTTGGTTTCACACAAAAATAGTTGAATAATATATATACTATCTGCATTGCAATCTTATATTTCATTACACAAAAATCCTAGCACTACTGATAAATCAATGACACCGAATCCAGATGACACAGAATCCATAATTTTATTTGGAAGTAATTCTGAGGAATATTAGCCTACATCCTGAAAAAAAAATGAATCCGGCCGTATTAATATGAGTTAACATCGGCGAAAGACGAATATGGTTACCACAAGTCCACAGTATAATGTAGTAATTTCGTGTCATCAGGCTTAATTATTCACAAAACTACTGTAAACATAGTGAACTCATATGCATGTCAACATTGTCATTTGTCACTGTACAATGCAGATAGCAATACACATTGCAAACACAAATATCAAAGTTAGTTCAATGCACTACTACTGTATTTTAAGTTGTCAAGATTATTATTATTATTATCATTATTATTATTATTATTATTATTAGTAGTAGTAGTATTATTATTATTAAACTTTTGGTGGGAGTCCAACATTCCGAGCCATACAACAGAACAGGAATAGCTAAAACTTTGTAAAACTGTAGAAGTGTTTCTTTACGAACTTTCTTTGCTAATGTTCTTCTAATTGTACCGCAAATATGTTGAAACATGACAGGATGTACTCTTTTGGACAAACGGAGGAGTGAAGATATTCGTGAGAAATTACAAATAATTAGTGTGATAACAAAAATAGAAGAATATAGAAATAAATGGTTTGAACATGTTAGTAAAATGAATGAAGAGAGGATACCTTATAGGATGTTGAATTACAATCCACAAGGACATAGAAGTCGTGGACGACCATTTAAAAGATGGAGCGAGCAACTATAATATGGAGCCGAAACAGATCAGAAATGGTCTATAAACTGTGACGGTAGATTATTTTTTTTTATTGCAGATGAGCCCATGTAGGACTACGCAAAGTTCTTAGAGGCGTTTCCTTTGAGCCCAAATTGCTTTCATTCTTTTGCTATGAACTTGTTTTCTATCATCTGTCCAAGTTGTTCCAGTTTTTTTCTTCGGTTTGTCCTCTTGGTCAACTTGCCACTTATTCACCTGAATTCTAAATATATCTCTGTTTGGGATATCTTATTTAGTAATTCCTGTCAATTTTAGGTCCTTTTTGACTCCATCAATCCACTTCATAGTATCCACTGGAGCTTTACTTCTGTTTTCGTAGAATTCCATTATCTGTTTTGTAAGCCTATTTGAGTTCATTCGTTTAATATGGCCATAAAATTGTAACCTTCGTTTTTTAATATCACTATGAATGTCTGTATATATTTTTATTTCCTTTTTATTTTTGAGTTTAAATGCTTCACTTATGACTTGTGGACCTAAAACTTTTCTTATAATTTTGCATTATTATTATTATTATTATTATTATTATTATTATTATTATTATTATTATTATTATTATTATTATTATTATTATTATTATTATTATTATTGCGCAGAAACGTGGACTATAAATCCTAAATTAAAGTAAAAATATTGCAATCTACAGAAATGGGTTTTTTAAGAAGATCTGCACGATGCTCTAAATTAGAATTAGAAACAGTATATTCAGATGAAAAATGAACTTTAACGAAACAATTATACTATTTGTGGGAAATAAACAATTGCAATGGTTATGACACGTGAAGAGAATGAATGAAAATAGATTCCCAGTTTAAGAGTTTGGAGTGGATACCAAATCGGAGGAAAAGAAGAGGGAGACCTAAGAAGAGATGGATAGAGGGAATAATGAATTTTGTGAAGGACATGGGAGGCAGGATGATGACTGCTAGGATAGAGATGAACGGATAAATAAAATCAAAACTTAATATTGGGCACAGGAAGATGTGTATACATTTAAAATCTGTTAATTAAAATATTATTATTATTATTATTATTATTATTATTATTATTATTATTATTATTATTATTATTATTATTATTATTATTATTATTATTATTATTATTATTATTATTGCTGTTGTATTCTTCTTGCCAAAATACAACTGAAATCATACTACAAATTCGAAGATGTAAGTTCCTTACTAACATGCTGTCCAAGATAAATCATGAAAACCCACAATTTTATTAATTTATTTATTTAAACTGAAAGGACAATGTTTCATATTACTGCAATCTGAAATATCTGTTACGCTTTTCTCGTCTATGGAAAAAATGGAATACAATCAATTCTATGGTGTTATATCTGTTACGGTATTCCTGATTTCGATACACATCAAGCATTCAAACTGATTCATACCCCCATTAATTGGGCTGTGCCCAGGGCCTCAAATGGAGGCTACAATCTTCTCTTTGGCCATGTTAAGCCCCACGTAGACACACGTAGGCTCGAAGTCATGAGGATGTACATGATTATAATGTTAAAAATTAGAATATATAATTATAAAATGATGTACCTCGAAGGTCCGTCTCATCAACTTCTTAGATTATTAGAAACTGTAGGACATTCGGGACTAGTCCATTATCAGCAGAAGACAGCAGGTCTATTTCATCGACTCTCGTTGAAGTACTTCAACTACTTCCTTCTGTTGATGATGGGACTAGTCCCGAAATGGATGGATGGATGGATGGATGGATGGATGGATGGATGGATGGATGGATGGATGGATGGATGGATAGATGGATGGATGGATATAGAAAATAGAAGTTACCCGAGAGATAATTGTTTTTAAACTGGTTGCATCATGGTGCTGAGATCGATTCACCCTCTAAGAAAATGAGTACCAGACCCATATTATGTGTGTAAAGGCAGCCGTTTGTCTACAAAGATGAGAGTCTTAATATATAAAACGTCTGTTACTCTAATGGCCTCCTAATATCTTTAGACAGATTAAATAACTTTGAATAAGACCATTAAAAACACATTAATATTTTTTGCTCAAATATTTTACGTGTTGTCAGTTAGCTCCATTTTGCAGAATTTGGTTCATTTTAATACATGTTACTGCATCCTGCTACTTCAATTCATAATATTTATCACAAATGCTTCAGCGTCGGTAGGAAGTTAGATTTACAAAGCCCTTTGAAAAAGTGCCTTCCAGTAATCTAGTTTCAAAAATTGCAGACTGCTTTGTTCTGAAGATGGATTCTCGCGTATGAACAATAATGGCTTGATAATAGCAATACCCACCAGACCTCCATCTCGTCAACTTAATTGATAGCGGTTTCAGCTCACTGTGCTCTAAAAGATAAAAATGTATCACAATTTACTAGTTGAAGTAAATTTAATTACATCCTTTTGTATACCCAATCCAGCTTTATAAATGCATGTTTCCCTACTTCGAGAATTGAACAGTTTCACCGAAAAAGGTCTACAACCATCAATTTATGGGAAAGCGATTTTAAAGTGTTAAAATTATGTAATATTAGCACAAGAATATATACTTAACAACAAATGAGGTTCATTTCCAAATGGCGAAATTCAAATACATCAGAACAGTAAACAGTAATGTAATGCGAAAAGAAATTAAACGCAGACTCAACTCTATAGTGAGACAGTAAAAATTCTACGAGTATTTATTGACAAAAACTTAAATTGAAATACACAAATAAACCATACATGCAAAACAGTCTTCTCAATAATACATTCATTAAATCGCGTAAGAAATTGTCTGCCATTCACTCCTAGGAAAATGTTAGTAAAAATACTTGCAATGCCCCATTTTGATTATTGTGACACTCTTTTTTACAGACTTAAATATTATTTTCACTCAAAGACTTCAACGTGTTCATAATTCTTGCGCACGTTTTATTTGTGGTATTCGCAAATTTGACCATGTTACACAGTCCCTGGAACATTTATCGTGGCTTCGTCTAAGAGATCGTAGAACTGTCCATTCCCTATCCCTTCCCTATAAAATACTTCACACATCATCGCCTAATTATTTATCACGCCGCTTCATCAGACTATCCGACACACATAATCTTGACACTCGATCACATCAGCACATTGTCCTTTATATCCCTCCTCATCACACTGTATACTATTCATTATCTTTTACGGTCTCACTTGCCAAAACATGGAATTCCCTTCCGCCCTATGTCAGAGACTGTCAAACTATAACATCCTTCAAAAACAAACGAAAGAATTATTTAATAACAAACTAACTTATACACCTCACTGATAATATTCTTTTAACCATTAATAAAATTCAATTATTCATGAAAATAATATTAAGATTAACAAATATTTTCTTTTACTTTCTTTTAAATATTGTATAATCGTGAAATTAGTTTCTTGTATCACATTATTTTTCTTTGTTTTTTATATACATTAGACAGGGAAAATTTAATATGTTTTGCTTGCATACATTTTATTAGTTTTAGTCTTAATTTTAACTAACATTAACTGGTTGCAATTAGATTGTAATATAATAGATATTATCTTTTTGATCAAATTTTTCATGTAGTATTTAATATTAGAGTTAATCCAAATTGTTATGTTCTGATGTAATATATGTTTGTCCTGGTGAGTGGAAGAGAAAGCCTCATGACCTTAACTCCACCAGGCTAAATAAATCTAATCTAATCTAAAAACGCATCTTAGTTCTGCATTATAGGGACTATTGTCATCCCAACTTTTCTCAAAAAAATTTAAACTAAAATATACATAACTGTGAAAACGCATCCTATTTATGCTTTATAGGGATTCTTATCATCCCAACTTTCCTCAACATTCTTTAAATTAAAGATATACAAACGCATATTCTTTCAGTCATAATAAATATGTAGATGCGAAATATGGTCCCTTAATTTAAGATAGGAAAAAGAATATGATTATTTAGAAAAAAGTGATTACGAAATTTTTTGGATCAATGGGAAACCATTGTGAATAGGAAAAAATTGCAATGGGAAGGACATGTGGTACGAATGTGGAATGTAAGAGGTGAATGTAAGCTTATTATAGGGAAAACAAAAGTAAAGCACCTAATGAGAGGCCAAGAATGTGGTGGGAGAATAATATTAACCAAGATTTGAGGAAGTCCTCTTGGCGGCTTGGTGGAATAATAACTGGAACAAATTAAGATCATCAGACAAGACCAGTTGAAGGCTTGTTAATGTCCGACCACTGGACCTTCTTGTAATCTTGTAAGCCCATGTTTCCCTTAACAGAGATTTAGGCGCTCTCCCCCTACAGGGAAGAATTTGAACCATACAAATTTAGTTACACTTGTCTTCGTATAGATGTTATTTGAGTGACCCGTGCTCAGCGTTCCGCCTCATACTGACAGCTCATTTATGCCACGAAGATCGGGATAAGTAGATTTCCGGGCAGCATAAAATGATCAGCAGGGGGTATCTAAAATAATTACTATATAAAGTTTTCTCTTTTACTTAAACATAAAAACACATTCTTTTTCGTCTTTCAGCTCATTTTTGCTAAGAAGATCGGGGCAAGTAGGTTCCCGCGTAATCAGCACGGGGTGTATCAAAATAATTACGATATAAATTTTTTCTTCCACTTATTCAACTATACATAAAAACACTTTACTTTTCGCCTTTCAGCTCATTTATGCCAAGAAGACCGAGATAAGTAGATTTCCGTGCAACACTGGGTAATCAGCACGGGGTATCTAAAAATAATTAGGATATAAATATTTCTTATTACTTATTCAACTAAACATAAAAACACATTAATTTTCCTCTTTCAGGTTATTTTTGCTAAGAAGAATGGGATAAGTAGATTCCCGGTCTACGATGAGTAATAAGCACGTGATATCTACAAATAATTACGATATAAATTTATAATTATTTTTCCTTCCACTTATTCAACTAAACATAAGAACACATTCATTTTCGTCTTTCAGCTCATTAATGCAGGGAAAATTGAAATAAGTAGATTCCCGGGCAATGTCCTGTAATCAGCACGAGGTATTTTAAAATAATTACGAAATAAATAGTACCGCTCACTTATTTAACTAGACATAACAACACTCAGCTCATTTATGTAGAGATGATCCGGGTGCTGATTCAATGGCAGTGCATGGTAAACAGCACTGGTTATCAAAACATAATTACGATATAAATTTTGCTTTATACTTATTCAACTAAACATAAAAAAAAACAATAATTTTCGTCTTTTAGCTCATTTATGCCAAGAAGATCGGGTTAAGTAGATTCCCGGTAACGCCGGGTTTTATACAATCTGGTTTTTGTTTCGCGTCTCTGATATTTTGAATTTAAATACTTTATTTATTGAAAAATAACATTTCTTAGTATTTTGTATTCTTTCATGTATGTCTTCTTGGATGTTATTATGTTTATATAGTCCATTTAAACAAAAGTCCATAATTTTTTTCAGTTATTGAAGTAATGACAATTTTACTGTTTGGGATCTGCTGATGGTAGGTGTCAATTCTAACAAAACCATCACCGTTTTATTTAATTACACTGTGTACTTAAGAAAAGGAGCAACATAACCTTAATTGACGAAACAATAATTCATCCTGCCAGTTATTTATATATTCCGGACCGCAAAAGAAAACAAAATCATATTCATTGTACAGTATTATATAATTTGATGCAAATGTAAACATTTCTACTCATTTGTTTTTCTTTTGTTATATATATAATATAATCGAATATATGTATGTTTGTCCTTTATAGACTTCTAAACCGTTAAACCGATCTTCGTGAAAATGTGTATGCACAGGATTTCAGATGCGGCAAGTGTTTAGCCGATATCTATTATGTTCTAAAATCATTAGGTGTAGGAGTTCATCTGAAACGAAAATGTAAAAATCGCTCTAGCAATCGCAATTTCGATGTTTCACAACAAAACCCGGAATATTGTATTAAAGTAAACCGAGATATGTATTTTCAAAAAATCAGTGAAATTCGACCATTAGAAGTGGGGGTCTACCTGAAATTTGAAATAAAAAAATTTACTCTAGCAATCTTCATGTTTGGTTTGTATCAGTGTATACCATATCATTAATTAACCCTCAATATTTAATTTATTAAGGCATAGCAGCGCCCGCAGGGTATTAGCTAGTATATATATATATATATATATATATATATATATATATATATATATCCATCCATAGTAATTCTGCCCGAAGACAGGTCCTTCACTGCAATCATAGCATTTTTCATGCCATGCTTGCAGCTTTACTAGGGAATTGTGTAGGTGTGGTAGGTTCCCGTTGCTTTCCACACCGGTGAAGGATGATGATGATGATGATAATGATAAGGATGATGATGATAAAGATGATGGCCATATGATTTCGGGGACCGTTTCGGCCTTAAAGTTTTCCTGACATTTTTCTTACAGGTGAGAAAAAACCCCGATAAAAACCTCACCCAGAAAAATTGCCCCGACCTGGGTTCGAACCCGGGCCCGCTGCGTGACAAGGCAGCACGCTACCTCGAGACCACAGCGGTGGACTATATATATATATATATATATATATATATTCTCTTTAATTTGCTTACTTGTTATAGTCAGCTACTAGATGGCAGTGAAGTCCGAGTTCTCGCGACATCTAGTAATAATGGAGAATATAATACATATATAAGAAAAATAAGTTTTTGAATTGGATTCGCCTGATGGTATAATGGATAACACGCTGAGGTGCAGACTCAGAGTTCCGGGTTTGAATCCCGTCCAGGCATTTATTTTTCTTATCATACCATATTAAGCTTGCATTGCTCAATGTTAAACATTTAATTATAAAATCGATAAAGCGTCACTGCTATGAAGTAAAAACATTCTCTTTAATTTGCTTACTTGTTATAGTCAGCTACTAGATGGCAGTGAAGTCCGAGTTCTCGCGACATCTAGTAATAATGGAGAATATAATACATATATAAGAAAAATAAGTGTTTGAATTGGATTCGTCTGGTGGTGTAATGGATAACACGCTGAGGTACAGACTCAGAGTTCCGGGTGCGAGTCCCGTACAGGCATTTATTTTTCTTATCATACCATATATATATATACAAAGCCCACATTATTATTTCTCTAAACATATCGTTTCTGCAATAAATACATTTAATTAAATTTACTAAATATGCAACATATACTAAAATACTCTAACGTAAATAAAATATTGTAGACAACACGCTACAAAATTAGATTTAGCAACTCGCTGCTCTTAGTAACTAACTTGGGCCGTGTTCTAACTTGAGCATCTCGTTACTAAACATCTACTTTTGTAACTAATCGCTTAAATAACTTTCCGTTTATTATTTTTACTACAAAAAGACAAATAAAACTATAAATTTGTCGCTAAAAATTGATATTCGGAACCATATCCTATGTGTAAAAGCAACCCTGATACAGAACATCACAATGGCATTTTAAGAGAATGGAACAGCAATGAAAAAGTGTGCACCTATACTCATATCGTTAAATCCAATCATATTTACAAGAGATATTGCAGGAGCGCTTTCTCGTATAGTTTCGTATTTACTTTGATAAGTATGAAAACAGGAACTCACATCGACTGACCCATATCGATATTCCGTTTCCGGTTAAAATATTTTACCACCACATGAAATCCTTTTCTTGTACTCAAAATGAGACCAGATGTAAAAAATGCTATTGGACAATTCGTGCTTCAGTTGAGATCAGTATTGGAAATGTTATTATATCATTTCCTTACATCGGTTTCCTCATCCTCCTCACAAACATATCCATACATAGTACTTCTGCCTGCATTCTTAGCATTTTCATGCTATGCTTGCAGCTTTACTATGGAATTGTAGGTGTGGTAGCTTCCCGTTGTTTTCGACACCAGTGAAGGATTATGATGATGATAATGATAAGGATGATAATGATGATGGCCATATGATTTCGGGGACCGTTTGGGCCTTAAAGTTTTCCTGACATTTGTCTTACAGGTGAGGAAAAACCCCGATAAAAACCTCATCCAGAAAAACTGCCCCGATCGGGGATCGAACCCGGACCCGCTGCGTGACAAGGCAGAACAATACCTCGAGATCACAGATGTGGATACTCACAAACATATGTAGGATTCAAAATTTAAAAAAAAAAACAATTTAGCGGCTAATATGAATTCTAATACAAATGTATCGCTTTAAAACAAACATTTGACACGATTAAAAAAATAAATAAAAATCGTAATATTAAAAAAGTAGGCTAAACTTTACAACCTGTGACGCGTTTCCATCCATAGTAATTCTGCCCGAGGGCACGTCTTTCACTCCAATCATAGCATTTTCATGCTATGCTTTGCAACTTTACTATAGGGAATTATAAGTGTGGTAGCTTCCCGTCGCTTTCCACACCGGTGAAGGAGGATTATGATGATGATAATGATGATGGTCATGGCCGAATGATTTTCGGGGACCGCTGGACCCCAAGCTTCCTGACATCCTGGCATTTGCCTCACCCAGCAGCCTGTCCCGACCGGGAATCGAACCCGGGTCCGCTGCGTGACAAGGCAGCACTCTACCTTTAGACCACAGCGGTGGACTGTGACGCATTTTTAGAAGCTAAAACTTTTACGTATGCTAGTTCCTTATTCTAGTTTTCTTGGTTTAACGGTAGTTTCGTCTTTCTATTTACGAGGTTAATAAAGGTACTAATTTTTTGTTACGGAAAAATTGTTATTATTTCTGTTATTGTTATTATCATTATTATTATTATTATTATTATTATTATTATTATTATTATTATTATTATTATTATTATTATTATTATTATTATTATTATTATTATTATTATTATTATTATTATTATTATTATTATTATTATTATTACAATTTTCTTACTTTCCCTTGTTAACTTTATATTTATCTATTATCATAATTCTTATTGTATGTATAATTTAACCCTTGTGAAGTGGAAGGGAAGACCTTACGGTCTTAATTCCATCAGGTAAAATAAATAAATAAATTGTATTTTCTCATACGTTTTGTACAGTACTAATAAGATATATTTTTCTATTGGATTTTCGTTGTCGTAATAATTTTATGTTGGTCTTTTCTTTTAATTTCGAAATGTTTCTCTTCCTAGTTTTGTGAAAAAAATTGGGATATTGATTTCGGAAGTAGGGCTACGAAGAAGACGGTATGCCAATGGATAGCCCAATATTATCAACCACATGTATAACATACTGTCAATAAAATTCGAGTCACCGAACTAAAATGTTAAAATAGTCAACGCGTTTCGATAGCGAAGCTATCATTATCAAGACTAGTTACTGACAGTCAATGGATAACGATATTAGAAATGAGAATATTAAATAGGAACTAAAAGTATAACCACTTATTCAACAAATAGAAGAAGACAGTAACAATTGGATAGAACATCTGCAAAGAATGACGGAGGATAGGATGCCAAAGATGGCACTGATGTATAATCCTGTAGGACGAAGATGTAGGACGAAGATCGGTGGGAAGACCAAGAAAGCGCTGGGCTGAGCAGATGTGAGATCGGAACAGGCAAAGGCCTAATCCGTGAAGGATGATGATGTTGATAACGATACCATCGTTGTCGAAACGTGTTGAGTATTTTAACATTTTAGTTTGGTGATTTGGGTTTTATTGACAATGTATAATACATTTTTATCACCGAGAAAATCCTATTTATTAATATATCAACCATATGGATCATCAAAGAAAGAGATGGCTCAGGAGCTCTAGCTATTCATTCAGAATTCTTCTTCTTCTTCTTCTTCATCGCGGTTTAGGCTTATTTACTAGCCTGTTCCGACTCCAAATTGCTGCTGTGTCCATCTTTTCTTTGGTCTTCCCAAATTTCTTCTTCCTCGTGGTGAATAGCTGTTATGCTGCTTTTGGTATTCTATTCTCAGTCATCGTTGCTAAGTGTTCTTTCCAGTTTGTTCTGTATTTCACTATTGATGTGTTTAATTCCTCTACTTTTAGATGTTGTCTTATTTCTGTGTTATGTTTTTTGTCTGTTCTTTGATATCCATTCATTCAGAATTAAAGTATAAAATTATGAAATATTTACCTAAAAGGTTATTTATCTGTAGCGCATTCGGGACTAGTTCCATCATCAGCAGGATTCAAAACTGGTGTTTCACTGAAAATCTGGTAGAGGAGGTTACACGTACCCTTTAGGTAAACATTTCATAATTTTATATTAAATTTTGAATAATACCTCAACGGAACTTTATCATGAATCTTATTAATGTTGACTATTCATTCAGACTTTAACAGACTAACACACGAAAGGATAAGGATAATAATGATGTTTACGAAATAGTGATTTTTATTAAATTAATCCTGTTGATTTAATTTCAACCCAGCATTTTTAACAATATTGAAGAAAACTAGGAAAACGAAAACCTTCCGAATACTGCGTGAACTAACGTGTTCGAATCTATTATTGTTGTCATAACAATGATAAAAAACAAAACCACACCGTTAATTTAAAAACACAGCCTGAAATAGGTTTATGATCACTGCTGTGTATGCTCATGTACATTTTCGTTACCATGGAAACAATGAAAATAAATAAAATAGTGAGTGCCTCAGATTTTGTTTTTACAATCGACTGAAAGTATCTAAACAAAATATACATTTTAGATTGGATAGAGATGCGTAGATATATCAAATGTACGGAGATAAAGAACGACCGACTCCACAGATCAAATACACCGTGTCCCATTCAAACCTCCCACATTTTAATTAATCATAACTCAAAGTGTGCAGAATTATGAAATGAGGTTGGTATTAAAAGAAAGAGAAACTCAAAGAATGTTTGTTTTCGTTTTTGCAGTTAATTCATCTGTCGCATGTTGGACAATAATGACATGAAACAAAATGGCGACTCCTCAGCAATGAGCATAAACTTCTTTTCTGGTATGCAGAGACGAAGTCAATTATTACAGTGCAAAGAAATTACCAAAAGTAAATGTTTGGTGCGGCCTGATGAAGAACAGGATTATAGGTAATTTTTTCTTCCATGAGAAGTCAATACCTGGCCCAGTATACCAAGACATGTTGGAACAGTTCTTGTACCCACAAGTAGCTGATCTGCAATCCCAAGTAATCTTTCAACAAGATAGAGCCCCGCCACACTGCAGCCTGGATGTTCGATATTCACTCGAATAATCCTTCCCAGATAGGTGGATTGGACGCGGCGGACCAATTTTCTGGCCATCAAGTTCGCCAGACATCACTCCACTGGACTTTTTCCTCTAGGGTATGTAAAAGACCGTGTGTTTGCGACTCCAGTATAAGATGTTCATGATTTATGAACCATCCTTGACACAACTGAAACAGTACCAATGGACATGTTGGACAGAACGTGACACGAAATCGAATACAACTTGATATTGTTCGTGCTACTAATGGTGTACATATAGAGGTGTTTTAGTGTATGGCAATGAAACTTATTTGAGTTTCTGTTTCGTTTAATACCGGCCTCATTTCATAATTCCGCACACTTTGTTAGTTATGATTAATTAAAATGTGTGAGGTCTGAATGGGACACCCTGTATAACATCCTTTATATTTAGAAATTTAGAATTAAATAATTATAATAATTGAAATAATACAAAATGCTGTATAAATCTGTTAACTACTGCACATGGTAGCAAGGGAAAACACCAGATTGGTTGAAACTGAGGTTTGAGTACGGGACCTTCGAAATATATTCTCAAACACTACAAAGCAGTACCCTGTATTTTATTTAGCATCTTTCTGCGCCCAATTAATCTACTGTCATTCTCCTCCACATCACTCTGTCATTACAATCTCCATAGTCCAATCATTTTTCCCTCACTCATGCAGCTCAAAACACATAAGGTAATACAAGCAAAAATTAGGAGAAAAGTTACAGAAAGAAAAAATTAGACATGGCAGAAGACATGTTTTAATCTATAAATGTATCTCGGAAGAGTAGTGAAGCATGGAAAATAATCACTAACTCAAAGAAAATAACCGTGAGAAATGTTTTGTAGATTGTACTTCACTAGAAAGCTGGGAAGATTATTTTAAGGAACTTTTCCCTGAACATAAGCATGTTTATAAACATAATGGAAGAATTATAAAAAAAGGAATTTAGAAATAATAATAATAATAATAATAATAATAATAATAAATTCTCCTCTTTGGTTTATTTTAATCGCTCTCTTATACGGAGGGTTGTTTCCGATCTCTGATTACGATTTGCCAAGTAGATTGTGACGTTGGAGTGTGAGTCATCAGGACAGGAGCGTGCGAGGTGATCAAACCAGTCAGTGTGCTGCTTCTGTTATACTCACATGCGTGTTGCTCTCATAATGCCTAATCAGACAGACCCGTTTTAAGAAGGGTACATTACTGCGCTAATTATAGATATTCCGCGATTATTGAGGCTTGCAAAAACGTAATTTTATGGTGTCAAAGTGTGGAATTAGCTTAGTGCTTAATAAAAAGGGAAAGGGTTGCTTGGTATTAATTCCAAAAGGAAAAAACGGACAAATCCACGACCTGCTACTACCCATACCCCAGATGTAATCAGAAAGGTCAAGGTCCTTATCTCTGGCGGCAACCCTGCCACACAAAGGGTGATTGCGAACAGATTGGGAATTTCCATTAAAACTGTAAACACCATGATAAACAAAGATTTAAACATGGAGAAGCGCCACAAAAGCAGGGTTCATAAATTGTTGCCACGTCACATTGCTGAATGCCGCACCAACAGCAGGAAACTATGAAAAGCACCTGGCAGGAGAAAAATGGAATTTTTTGGTCACACTTGATGAAGCATATGTTTATCTAGGAGACTGCAACAAACCCCGGGCAATTTACTATAGAGAAAGGGGTGAAAAAAGTTTCAAAAGGGGTATGCCGAATGCAGAGAAAGTTTCTCCAATGGATTTATGGTTATTGCGGGATATTGCTACAATGAAAAACTGACCATTCGTAGAGTAGCTAAATAGGCCAAAATCAACTCCCAGTACTACCAGGAAGAAGTTCTCACCCCAATTTACCCGACTGAAATCCCAGCTCTCTATGGTACAGACAAAAACCAAGTCTGGGTGCACCAAGACAAGGCCTCCAGTCACACTTCGGGTTCAACCTTGGTGTTCCTGGAGAAATGGAGCAGGAAACTGGAATACATGCTATTCCATTCAGCAACATCCCAGTGAAGTCTCCTGATGCATCACCGATGGACTTTGTGTCTTTGGACTCTTCAAAAGGGCACTGGGAAACAGGCGTCCTTGAACAATACACGGTCTCGGGAATGCATATAAAGAGGAGTGGGGACTTCTAGACATGGCTGTGCTGCGTAAGAGTCTTCTGCAGCGGAAACTCCGATGCCGAACCATAGCTCGGGTGAACAGCCATCAATTAGAGCATGCTCGATGGTGAAGACACGGCTTTTCTAAAGGTAAAACATAAAAATCATTTGTTATCATAGATCAGAAACAACCCTCCGTAGACACTTTTACATTACCCACGCCATAGGGGCCTTCCAGGAACACGACCTGTCGGAAGGAGATTTGAAACTCTGGATCACATACTTACTTTGACACCCCGGATAAGTGATAAGTTCAATGCCAGTACCACCACAGAGACAACACGAACATTTAAGACAATATATACCCGCTACTTATAAGGTATCGACGTTATCCCAAAGCCACAGCAGTGGACAAAAATAATTGCAATTGTAATAATAATAATAATAATAATAATAATAATAATAATAATAATAATAATAATAATAATAATAATAATAATAATAATAATAATAATAAGAAGAAGAAGAAGAAGAAGAAGAATATTTCCTAGGAATTTCTCTACAATACAGTAGTTTTCTTACAACCGATTGTACATTTTACTTCTCCTCAAATCTCTATTCTCCACATCACCCTCTGTTAATCCTCTCGACACCATACTCCTATGCACACCCAGTCAATCTAGCCTCATTTTTGAGAACTATGCTCTGCCTGTCACAAGCTAAGAAAAATGGGGAGTGATGGAGGAGTAACATCTTAAAGAAAAAAACAGGGTTCATTCTGACCCGAATGATAATACCTTGTGAGGGTTCCTTGCCAGGATACGGCAACTGCGCGCGGCAGGAAGACGTTGGTTTGTCAAAGGCTACACGAAGAAAACCTTGAACAAAAAAAAATCACCTTTTCCTCCAGGTTGGGGGTTATAACGGTGGACCAGTTTCCCGTCTTATTGAAAAAATGAACTATACAAAAAACCCAACGGTGATAATAATAATAATAATAATAACAATAATAATAATAATAATAATAATAATAATAATAATAATAATAATAATAATAATAATAGATTCATTTATTAAGAGATAAGTTCATAACATTCCATGGTAAAATTTCGTTGAAGTATTAGTCACAATATAAAAAAATTATATGAAATTATAAATGTTGTTGATACTATCTAATACTCTCTACTAGTAGCCTATCTGGTAAACATATAACCTTCTGTTTATAAAAAATTGCCTATGTTCAGGGAACTGCCGAGAACTGGTCCCGAGAAGCCTATGATGTTTTAATTATTTTAACAGGCGAGGAGAACTGCATACAAGGTACATAATTTTGTAATTTTATGTTATAATGTTTTATATCAAGGCCATAAAGATGGTACTAATAATTATGAACTTCCTTTTCTTATTTATTCATGACAAAGAAATACATATATGGGCTCCTGCCTAATCCGATTTTACGTTTTTCAATGATGTCGATAGATGTCCTAATTTATAATTTCATTATGAGCAGAATTTGTGCTCCATTATGATTCACCTGTAAATTCTGTTGTTATTTTAACCACATCATCAGTGACTAAAGTAGGATATTTTTCACTAAAGTGTTTGAAAACATTCAAAATAGTGGGTTTATCTCCGCTTTTCAAATGGTTTATTTTCTAATATTTTAAGAAATTCTACAGAAAATACAATTTTGAAACAATAGAAATCCCAACGTATTCTGAATTGCATGTTAGTAGGAATGAAACAATGCTTATCGAATCTATTAATTATGTAATTACATATTTTAAGATTCTCCTATATAACTTATATTAAAATGTGTTAGATGATATTTTTATTATATTTGTTTTATTTATTTTGAGTGTTGGACAGCGAATAACATTTTCTTACCCGCAGAAAGGTAACATTATTCGACCAATAATAATGCAGTCCATAGATATAGTTTGTTTAAATTACAACTGGAACTTGGTTCGGAAGAGATATAGGTATATTGTTTAATTCGACATAAATTTAAGTAATTTCTACTCGTTGCTTTTGTTCTGTTTTATTAAAAATAATTAATTAATTAAACCTACAAGATATTTAAGGGTTAAATGCTAATATGCTACGAACTTTTGTATAATGTGATTGAGCAAGCATCCTGCAGGTAGTGGTAACGTTATTAACTGAAATTGATAGGCCTAATATTAGTTAAGTAACGTCTGGAAACTCTAATCATTAACAAAAACTATGTTCTTCACCGGATGTATAAGTTTACCTTGTTCTCTCGTTCAAGTTGTCTTCCTGTTGCATAAATCGAAGATTTTATCATTAGGTTATGCAACAGTTTGTAAACTTGTTAGTTTTCGGCTTTTAGTATCTCAAGATTCCAGGATGTTTCCTTTAATTCTTATAGAAATAATAGGCCTATGAAAACAGAATAATGCCGTGTCTCTACTAGTAAAATATATAATAAAATTTCGTTGAAATATCAGTCAAATATTAAAACTGTAAAATACAAATTTATAAAAATTAATACGTACTAGTGGTTATGCTCGTTGCCTCTAGTTCCGAGGGTCGCGGGTTCAAAACCCGGCCGGGTTCGATGGATTTTTAGGACGGAAAAATCCAAGGAGCAAGTCCTCCGGGATTAGTCTGAAGATTTTCAGGTTCGTAAAAGTTCTTAAGCCTGAATAAAGAAGCCTCTAAGCAGAATTTATCGACATCAACGGCCTAGCAATACCTTAGCTGCTTGTTAGATGTCTCATTGAATCGGTGTGTTGACCGCATGTCATCCATGAAATCTGTGTGCAAATAAGGTAATTAAAAATTAACTTGCTCTGGTAACTCCTTACAAAGGAGAGGCTATGGCTCAACAATGGGCTATGCCATTATAGATAGACTTGTAAAATGCCATCTTCCTTAAAAAAAACTATACTTTACAGGTAATAATTTTATATCCTAAAATTTTATAGTATTCATTCATTGAGGTAAATTGTAATTAAAGTAGCTTACTGATTTATTTAAAGTAAGGAAAGATTTTAGTGATGTAGGTAATTTCCTGATGTCTAATTTGAAATATTTTCACGGTGTTACGGTGCAAGGTAAAATTTTGAAATTATACATGCAACAGGGCCTATCTTCTGGGAACGCAAGTTTTAATTTCATTGTTCTATCTAACATACTAGACCGTGAGAAGTCCCTAAAAAACTATCACGATTTTACCTATATCACGAATATGCTCTCCTTCTACCAAAATGTTAACATATAAAAAAGAAATTGAAAAAAATTATGGTAATTACCGTATATGTCCGAATGTAAGGTGCACGCAAATATACAACACATCGCAAAATCAAGATACGAGAAAATAAAAAAAAATCGAATACAAGGTTAATCTCAAAATCAGAGATGTGCGACAAAAATCAAAGAGTTGAGATTAGATCGCGAAAATATATACCGTATATCATAACAAGTTTTAACGTTCTGGCTGTACTGTTTTTTTGAGTCTCTATTCTAGCTTGTATTGTTGGAAATACTTCGTTAGGACAACAATAAGAATTGTTATACCAGTAGCTAATAACAGAAAAAAATAGTAAGACGCCAGAAATTAATACGTAACGTTAAATTTAATTTTTTGCGGATGATTTGGTATTAATAGCTCCAACAGAAACAGATTTACAGTATTCTATACACAATTTTAATATAATTGCAGAAAGGTAGAATATAGAAATCAATACAAAGAAAACTAAAGTGATGGCCTTTTGTGGGAAATACCCTATACCTAGCAAAATTGTTTTCGATTATGACATTTTAGAACGAGTAAATGAATTGAATTACTTGGGTTATAATTTAACATTTCAAGATGAAGCTGATTATCAAAGAAAATAACAAATTTCACAAAAACAACGGGGATAATTAACAGTATAATGAAACCATCTTTAGTACAGAAGAACACAAGATTACGGCTTTATAAGGTTCTCACAAGACCAGTATTAAGGTATGGTAGTGAAGCATGGACAATACGAAGACGAGATGAAAGCCGAATAACAGCAAATGAGATGCGATTTATTAACCGTACAGCAGGATATACATAGTGTGACCATAACAGAAATGAGGAAATTATGGAATAGTTGGATGTAGAACCCATTCTGCACCATATAAAAAACTACCAGAACAACTGGAAAGCCCATATTCAACGAATGCCGTATCATAGAATTCCAAAAGCCATGCTTCGTTACTGCTCCCAAGGCAAAAGATGGCTGGGACGTCCAAAAAAGCGCTGGATGGAAAACTCATATTTGAGACCGTAACAGGCCACACGGCCTAATACTTGCATGGATGATGATGATGATGAAATTTGTATTTAGGCTGCTTGTAATGGAGAGAATACTACTACTAATAATAATAATAATAATAATAATAATAATAATAATAATAAAATAATAATAATATGTTTTGATGAGACTTTAAAAAGAAAAGTTATTCTACACGCCAACAAATGTGGAAACCGACATGCTGGTCGTACGTTCGGCATTGCAGAAACAAATGGAGATTACCATAAGCTAAAATGTTATCATTGATTTTTGTATTCGTATATAAGACGCACGCGAATATAAAGCATCACTTATTGTTATAATAGTAGATAAATGATGTTTGGAGACTATTTGGCCCTTACCGTTATGTCTTATAACTAACACACTGACACTATCGAACCCGGAGTATCATGGTCGAACATATGTTTCATAGGTGAAGAAAATCCCTAAAAAATCCCTTCACCCAGGAAGGATGAACCCGGAATTCCCCTGCATATGAGGCAATGACGTTATCACGAGACGACAGGAGTTGATGAAATAATTTACTGAAATAAAATCGAGAATAGCATCAGAGCCAATTTGACTTTTTTATTTGCTCACCACAAGTATTTATCAAACATTCTAAGGATTGATATCGAGTTGGAGACAATAACTACCATCAGCTCATAGTAAATGAGGAATTAGTAAATAGATTGTTTGATTTCATAGGTACTTGTTTAATCGGACCATTTTGAACATAAAAGAGGAATGATGCATCTCAAATAGACATAGGCCTATGCAGATAGCAACTTGTGTCGAACACAAACACAATGGCATGGACGGTCAAACGCCCAATCTCTAGGGGAGTCATTCAAATTTTATGTCCCGCCCATGATCACACGCACAAAAACGTGCACTTTATCTGTTTAAACTTCAACATCTCCCATAGTTCATATAACAGTCTCACACTATAGTAAAGTAAAGTGATCCCACAACAGGCCCGGAGGCCCTTGGGGTAGTAGGAGGTTAAGGCTCCCACTTTTTCTAGACAAACGGCACTTTACATCAGCCGGGTTGTCAGCCCTGCATGACGGCCGCCTTTACCCCCCCCAGAACTCATTTCCGTTAGAGGCTGAATCGACCCCAGGGCCATAGTACCGCCAGAGGGTTTGGGTCAGTTTAAAAATCCTGACCCCAACGGGACTTGAACCCTCGACTCTCCTGCTTCTAGCTCAGTGCCTTAACCACTACGCTAAGGCGTACCCCCTCACACTATAGGCAGTAGTATAATATAGATGTTCATTCATTCATAGTGTTCTATCCAAGAGCAGGTATTTCACTGCAAACTCAGCATTCTCCACTCTTTCCCTTACTCAGCTTTCCTTTTTCTATCCGCATACAAACCATTTATTTTGATATTGTCTATCATCTGATGTATTTTTCTGCCTCTAACTTTCTTTTCGTTGACCATCTAGGTCATCCGTCAGCAGGCAGTTTCTTCTTAGCCAGTAGTCAATCCAATTTCTTTTCCTCTTCTTTATGAGTTCCAGCACTGTTCTTCCTTCACCCACTCTGTCTACTACATCTTTATTTTTTATTTTGTCTGTTCATTTTATACGTTCCATCCTTCTCCATATCCGCAACTGAAAAGCTTCAGTCGCTTTTCCTCATTCCGTCATAATTTCCAAGTCTCTGCACCATACAATGCTACACGCTACACAAAGCATTCAATAGCCTCTTCCGTAATTATTTCGCCAAAGATCCGCAGAAAATATTTCTCTTCTTGTTAAAAGCTTCTTTTGCCATTGCTATCCTCTGCTTTACTTCTTTACCGCAGTTAATGTTACTACTGATACGTAGTACAACCCAAGTATTTGAAGCTCTCCACTTGCTCAATGGCCTTATCATCAATCCTCATGTTTATCTTCCTTGGTTTCCTTCCTATAATCATGGCCTTCGTAAGTGAACTATTAAAACACCGAAAAAATTCATTCAAAATAAAAGTTAGGAATACAATATTGTAAATTTAATAACTGTTAATGTAATCTTCAAATTCGTTTAACTGTTTTCAAACCAGCCAGGATCAATAGATTTTTAAAGATAAAAAATCCAAGGGAAAGTCCGGGAGCGACTTTAAAGCCGTGGATCTGGAGTTTCAATATTTTCGGGATCGTAAAAGAACATCAAGCTTAAATTAGTGTCTCTGGGCAAAATTTAACCGATCTTACCCATATAAATAATACTTTAGTTGCTTGCTAGATGTCTCATTGAGGCGATCTGATGACCACATCTGTAGAGAAATAAGAGTAACTAAATTTGCTAGGTTATAAAACTCCCGCTAGGGAACACCAAAGTATCCATGAGAAATGTAGGAGTATATGTATGCATGCATGCATACATACATCTAGGATTTAAAGAGAGATCAGAACTTGCATGGTTTAGGATGTTGGAACTGAGTGAAGTAGAACAATCGACTCAACTAAATGAACTGATCAACGATATATGGATGACTTAGAACAAATCTGCACTAAAACGTTCCCGCCGTTTAGACCGACAAACAAACACGTAGCGTGGTGGACTACAGAACTCACAATCCAGAGAAAACACACAAACGCTGCAAGAAGACGCTACAAAAAATGCAAAGTCTCAGAGCTTATACCATTGTACCGAAATCACTACCACGAAATTCGAAGTAAATACCAGACAATGATTAAACAAGCAAAACTGGAATCGTGGAAAGCCTTCTGTCAGAACGTAAATTCCACCAAACTCTGGAAACTGCACAGAATATGTAAAAACAACTTTATGAAACAAACCATACCGAGCACACTCACGCGTGAAAACGGAACACAAACTACTTCCGCAGAGGACACAGCAGAGGCCTTACTCGAAAAGTTCTTCCCTAAGGACCAGATTAACGAAGACACGCCAAACCAGAAAGCCACGAGAGACCTGCTGAAAAATAAATGGACATCCTCTACTGCGGTAGATATAGAATTCAGCGAGACAGAAGTAACGATGATAATTGAAAACCTGCCGCCCAAAAAAAGCGCCAGGTCCCGACGGTCTAGATGAAACCATCGTCCAGCACATACATCGCATTCTGCCACACTTCTGGCAGAGATTATTCAACAAATGCCTCCAACTAGGCTGTTTCCCCGAAAAATGGAAGAAAGCAACAGTTATAGCAATCCCAAAAAATGACAAGAGCAAACTCACAAGTGTAAACGGATACAGAGGAATCAGTCTTTTATCTGTACCTGGAAAATGTTACGAGAAATTAGTAGCCGACAGACTCTCAACATATCTCGTTACATCTGGAAACACCAAAAGTCAGCAATATGGCTTCAAGGCAGGAACATCCACAATCGATGTCATATGGAAGATTACAGATACCATTAATGAATACAAAGCCAAGAAGATAAGATGCTGTTTAGTAGCCCTCGACTTTAAGGGTGCTTTTGACAACGCCTGGCAACCAAAAATACTTACGATTCTAAGGAAGTAAAATTGCCCCAGCAACATCTATGAAGTAATCACAGATTTCCTGAAAGACCGTAGCGCAAACCTAACACTATCTAATTGCAAGAAGGCTGCGTACATCTCCAGAGGCTGCCCACAGGGATCGGTTTTCGGACCAATATTATGGAATCTCATAGCTGATGATCTGATTGAAAATTTATCACAGCTACAAGAACACCTAGAGGTAGTCCTATATGCAGATGATGTAATGATGCTGGTCAAGGGGTCACTCCATAACGATATACCAAATATTATTTCAAATGCTCTTTCCAGAATTGAAGGATGGTGTAAAGAAAACAAACTGGAATTAGCAAAACAGAAATCTAGTATAATGCCAATGTTTTGTCGCCAACTACAAAAATATCGAACACACCAAACAATACAAGAGAGCAATATACCTGTCGTCAAACAAATTAATTATTTGGGAGTGACTTTGGATAGCAACCTCACATGGAGTCAACATATTCAGAACCTACATCATAAAACACAGTCCACTTTGCAGAAACTAATTCGCTGCTCAAGATCATCCTGGGGGCTATCATTCAACCACCTAATTACAATATACAAATACTGCCTACTACCAACCATAACTTACGCCTGTAGCGTCTGGTACCAACAAATTCGCTACAAATCACAAATGGACAAACTAACTAGAATACAAAGACAAATCCTGATATTCATGACAAAATCATATCGTTCGGTCTCTACAGAGGCACTCACAGTCATAGCAAATGCTCTCCCAATAGAACTGGAACTCAGACTAAGAAATGACATCTGGGCACTAAATCATAACAAGAAGACTACAGCAATCTTACCCGAGTTATCGAAAGCAGAAATTCCAAAAAGTGAAGAGGGACTGAAAACCCTAGACATCAAAGTAGAACTCACAGGCTCTGGTGGAGATGGAGATTACACCCTCTACACTGATGGGTCAAAAACAGAAGGAAATGTCGGAGCAGGCCTAGTAGTAGTATATACAGGAAGAAAATAAGTTTTCTCAAAATCAGCAAAACTCCACCCCGAATGCTCAGTATTTCAAGCCGAGCTGCTCGGAATTCAGATGGCACTAAAATGGATAAAAAATATACAAAAACCTAAAACTAAATACGCCATAAACGTTGACTCACAAGCAGCACTTAAAGCAATCAAAAAAAGCAAATCAGTCAATCCCATTGTAAGTCAAATCAGGGCAGATCTTCAATACATACAGAGTAACAATCAAGTAAACTTCTATTGGATCCGAGGCCACACTGGACACTACGGAAACGAAAGGGCAGATTTCCTAGCAAAAATAGACTCAACGTTTCAAAGAACTCTAGTATATGACAGACTACCTATTTCATTTTGTAAACAAAAGCTCCTTCAATACTACACAGACATCTGGAACGCGCTGTACACATCATCACACAAAGGCCACCAAACAAAACTCTTCTTCCCAAACATCCATACCAGGCAAGAAACCGTCCTAAATCCAACTTTCGTACTTACACAATTCCTCACAAACCATGGAAAATTCCAACAATACCTACACAGAATTGGAAAAGCAGCCTCACCGAAGTGCCCATGCTCAGAAGACGACCAAACAGCTATGCATCTTTTACTTCACTGCAAGCTACAAGAAAAGAACAGACCAGCGCACATCAAGAACCCAAATATAGTGCTAATAAAAGTTATTAAAATGCCACAAACAATCAAATACATAAATGAAATATTCCAGACACTGAAATAATCCATATTAATTGTAATCCATTAATTGTAAAACCATATAAAGTGTAAACTAAATATCCTGCGATATACCCACAGGGTAAAACGCAGGTAGTAAAAACTTGTTCAAATAAAAAAAATGGGATTTTTTTAAAAATTAGCGACGATCACGATATGCAAATATGTCCAATGTGCGGGAGCTTAGAAAACGAGATACATATATTATGAAAATGTTACGATTTAGAATATTGGAGGAGTCAATTATTATCGGAAAGATTTCTAAATTAAAATCGTGAAAGATTGGCATGCTACGAGTTAATGGTAAGTCCAGAAAATTGGACAAACTTGGGTGAATTTCTGGACAAAACGCGGAAAACAACAACAACACTCATTCATGAATAAAATAAATATGTTAGCAAATTATAATGTCATTAATTCTTAATAATTCTACATAACCAAATTAATGTACAATGTAATTGTATTGTTATCTAATTGTAATATTATTGTTTTCTTTTTTGTTTTAAGTTATGTTATTACCAAACATTAATTTATTGTAAAGCATTGTCAAGAGCACGTACGGCTTACTGCCCGTGCGACCCATATTTGTAAATAACATTGTATGTATCTTATTTTTGGCATAATACATTTTTATTATATACAACTTTCCTCATTAGAGGATTGCCTCAAGGGCAAAGTGATACAGACAATTAATTTTCGAAATTGATGAAATACATTTTGTAAATACATTATGTAAATACATTGTAAATACATACTGTATGAACCATGTAGGCCAAGTCATATAATGTTAAAATATTAAAATAAGTCCTTGATATAGCAGTTCTCCTCAACTAATTAATTTACAATGCATTTTACAAATATTGACTATATAGTCATATTAATAAGTCTAGGAGATTGAGATGGGTTGGTTATATAACTTCAATGGATGGCAATAGAAATGCTTTATACAACAAAGGGAATTATTTCCATTTCATTGTGCGTTCATAGCTTTTAATTGCTATATTTTTAATGAATTTGTATTTTTATTTCACTCCTGTATGAAACCAAAGGGGAAACGCCCAGTTAGTAGACCAAGAATGATGTGGGATAATAACATTAACCATCATTTGAGGGAAGTAGATTATACACGGATTGATTGGAAAATATTAGCTCAGGATAGGGATGTATGGAGACCTTATGAACCTACGGGCTCTATAGTTCTAGTGAGTTAGTTAGTTATTTCAGTCCTATTTTATAAAACACTGTAAAACATAATGACTGGAGGACAGGTTATTAATGGAAGTAAGTAGTCTATATTTGAATGTGTTTTTTTCTTGTCAACTGTGTGGATGATCCTGAGAAAACTTATTTCTCGTGTTCGAGCAAATATTTGTCTGCAGTTAAATTCTGTTACGCTTCTTGTGCTTCATCATACATCAAATATAATTTGTTAGAAAACATTGAAATGCTCTCACAAAGTTATCAGAAATGAAGCCAAACCAACACAGAATGTTCATGTAACTTGAGACTTTAAAGAAATGTTTATATGTGTACCGGAAACTCTAAATGTTTTATTTCTATTAATTATGACATCAAAGTAAAACTAAATTAAAATCTAATGAGACTATCGAATTCCTTCAACACATTTCAATGTCTTGATTTTAATTTTAAATTCTCATTATACACACCGCCTTAACTACTGATATTTTATGTAAAAATTAAATTTTACGAATATTAATGTGATAATGGTTTAGTCTAAAAAAATAAGGTACATTTAGAGTAGTATAGGAGATAATAAAGCTCCTTACTTTAACCGAATGTGAATTTCAAGTATCTGAAAACCCGCAGCCCACTCTTTGTGTCATTCAGATACGTTCAAATAAGCCTATTTTTTTTATTTCTGAATTAAAGCAGAATACTATACAACTTATCTCTCTTAAATGAATCGTGCGCTATTTTTAAGCCTACATATAATTTACTACAATTGTATGTGCTAATATATAAAATAAAATTCATCTAGTAATTTAAAACCTGTGAAAAAATCTTAAGTTCTATCTCCATATGGACTTGAGTTTATAAACTGTAAAACTCTTTTATGCCTGTCACATCGTTCCCGAACAAGTCTTTTAAGTTTCCAGGTAACGGATATCTGCATCGTTGATAATCTAATGAAGCACTGTGGTAGAAGGATTGGGAGAAGATCAGAGCACACTTAACTCGTCTTGACTACAGAATTAGGGTATATACGAGACGGCTTCATTAGACGCAAAAATTAATTAAAATTATATTCGGAATAAGTAGGGATCGTTGGAAAGAAAATCGTATGATGGAAAGCCGCTTGAAAAAAAAATGAAATATGGTTAAATATAGAACAGAATATGGCGATGGCGAATGATGTTAAAAACAAATATTGTGGATCAAGAATGTGTTTCCACACCTAGTCATTGCTTAATAATTCGGGAGAATAGTAACGTTTTCATTAAACATTATGCTAATCCATAGATTTTACGTCGCCGTCGCGTAGTAGGTAAAGTCTCCTACCTTCCACTCCGGCGACCCGGGTTCGATTCCCGGTGAGGTAGGGAATTTTAAATCTCCATCTTGGGTCTTGGTATGTATTGTGTTTGTGTGAATAAGGTAAAAAAAGATTAACAAATGAATCACAGCTTGTTAAAAGTAAATAAATATTACCGTATTTAATTAAATAAAAATAAAACTTAAAGTTTCATGTGGTTTTTCATATTTATTAGAATATAAACTAGTTAGAGCTGTTTCGGTACTATGTACCCTCTTCAGACATGATAACAAATTAATGAATTTTGTTATTATAGTACATAACAACTGTAACTATGCAACAAATTATTTTTTAATCACCTACTCCAATAAGATCATTGTTTTGATTCAAATTTTAAAATTCTACATGTTTGTGACAAAGGAAAGAAGTTGGACCTTTTAGAAGTTGTAGAGATAAATAAATTGAAAAGTGGTAATAAGATTTCAATGAATCGCCTCTTTTAAATTTATAATAGATATTGTAAAAAAAATGATTGCATAGTTACAGTTGTTATGTACTATAATAACAAAATTAATTAATTTCTTATCACATCTGAAGAAGGTACAAAGTACCGAAACAGCTGTAACTAATTTATATTTTAATAAATATGAAAATCACATAAAACGTTTAGTTTTATTTTTATTTAATTAATAAGTTATTGATTTTCATCAAGTAAACGCCAATTCAATTGATTAAATATTACCCTTTCACAAGTCTTGAAAATCATAGTTTGGTAAAAGTAAATAATCATTTCCTATTTACAAGTCTTGAAAAACAAATATTAAGTAAATAATCCAATCCAACGATACATTTTCAGCCCAAAACAAGTATTTCCACACTAAACAGAGGCCAACAAGACGTTAAAAAATAGTGTAGTGACAGACATTACAGGGATTAAATTTCACTTTACCTTATATGACGTCATTTTATGTTTGTACTTGAAATGTAAACAATGTCTACGAAGTCAAAAAAACTTTCAGAATTTTCGAGATGTAAGTATTTTGTTGCTAAAGCAAGATAAAACGTTTCATGAAGTAGACAAAAATTCAGTCAGAGTATCTCAATAGTGCGTTAATTGAATAAAAGATATTAAAAAATACTACAGTCAATAAACCACAATCAGGATGTTCAAGGGCACTTTCAGCAAGGGAACGGCAAGAAATTGCACATGCAAGTAGTAAAGAACCGTTGTACAAGTGCTGAACGTTTTTCTTCACATATCGCTATACTTTCAGGGAACAAATTTAGTGCCTAGGCAGTAAGATATGTTTTGCATAGTACACAATTTCACGCTAGAATATTGAGAAAAGACCCGTTCTAGTTTTAAAAAAATATATAGAAGCGATTGGAATTCGCTAAAAACTATGTGGACAACTATAAAGTTTTGGAAAAATGTCATTTACTCACATGAAATTAAGTATAATATTTTCGGATCTTATGGAAAGAGTTTCATATGGCGAAAAACAAATATAGAGATCTGCCAGAAGAATCCCCGAGGCTAATGTGGAACACTGGAGTGGCAACGTAATGATTTGGGGAAGCATAGCGTACAGTGGAGTTAGAAGTATGGCATTTATTGGAGACACAATAATGGTAAATTGCCTCGCAACACCTCGATATACTTAGTGGTAGTCATTGTCTTCTTCTTCTTCTTCCTTTCATGTGATAGACTAGTGGTACGGTCTTAATCCAACGTTTGAAGGATCTGCTCAAATATCTCTTGCCTGGTGGCTGGTAATTTAAGATCTGACGTGGTATTCTTGTTCTGCTCATTCTTCGTACGTGAGATTTCCAGTTGTTTATGTATTTTTGTACATATTCCATGACTGATTCTGTGTGTAATTCTTTGAGAATCTCAGAATTCCTTTTATGGTCTGTCCTTGAATAGCCCGCAGTACGTCTCATAAATTTCATTTCTGCCGCAGTTAGTCTTTGTTCATCTACACTGCGAATTGTCCAGGCCTCACTGCCGTAACATAATATGGGTCTGGCCAGTGTTTTATAAATTCACACACGAACTAGAATTTATAAAACATTGGCCAGACCCATATTATGTTACGGCAGTGAGGCCTGGACAATTCGCAGTGTAGATGAACAAAGACTAACTGCGGCAGAAATGAAATTTATGAGACGTACTGCGGGCTATTCAAGGACAGACCATAAAAGGAATTCTGAGATTCTCAAAGAATTACACACAGAATCAGTCATGGAATATGTACAAAAATACATAAACAACTGGAAATCTCACGTACGAAGAATGAGCAGAACAAAAATACCACGTCATATCTTAAATTACCAGCCACCAGGCAAGAGATCTTTGAGCAGACCCTTCAAACGTTGGATTGAGACCGTAACAGACCACTAGGTATATCACATGAAAGGAAGAAGAAGAAGAAGAAGAAGAAGGCAATGAATACCACTAAGTATACCGAGGTGTTGCGAGGTAATTTACCATTAAGTGCATCACTCAGTGATATATATAATTTCCAACAAGATAATGATCTCAAGCATATTGCTTGGGGCACAAGAATCTGGATGCCATTTAGTGTACGAACAAGGCTGATCTCCTCCCTCAGTCATCGCACATTAATCCAATCGAAAATTTGTGGCATCTTTTGGATTTGCAAATAAAAAAAATACACATTTATAACAAACGTGACTTAATGGAGACATTATCTGGGGAATGGTTCTAAATGTCAAAAATAACAAGGTATTCCTTGTGCAATAAATGCCAAGAATATTGACAACCGTGATTGATCTAAACCAGAATACATCTATAATAATAAAGTGTTTATGTTTATTTAAATAAGATAATTGATAAACATGTTTATTTCTTACGTGTGAAAATACATGTTTCGTCTGAGATTTTAAAGTTTTCATAAGTTGTTCCTTATTTTTCTTGGGATTTGAGTTTTGTAAAAGAGTAGGCTAATATTTGTTTAATTCTAACAAGTTACGTAGCAACTAAATTTGTATTGATAATAGGCTTACTTATTTTCTTTGTAATTACAAGTAAAACTGGATGTCCAAATATTTTTACCCACTGTACATCAAACACACACGAACAATGAAATAGAGATGAACAGACAGTAAAACCATATCGCTCATTTGCTGCAATAATGTCATAACTCAAAAAATGCCGATTTTGAGTCATTGGTACAACATGAAAGACAAAACTCAGTTCTATATTCAGGAAGAACGACATAAGCTATTGTATACAATGAGTTGGTACAGTAATTTGATGTTTATGACAAATACAGGCAAAGGTATATGGATTTCAAACCTTAAATGCTTCTCCTGAAAAACTATGTTTTTTTTAGTTATGACGTTGTTGCAGCAAATGAGCGATGTATAAGTTCCAAATAATTGCATTAAACACACACATAATGTATTTAAAATCCAAACATAGAACGAATATAACCTCTAACCATAGTGTGTAGCAATCTACAGAAAACCCATTTATATGCAGAGTATTATTAACATTTGACAATTGCATATCATAATTAACTATTGATAATAAATTAATTAAATTAATTGTTTGTTTTTAACTGCTGCAAAAAAATTCATTTTTTGTGTCTCAAATAAGCCTAATCCAATTTAGCTGGGCAACATAATTTCATTAATGTTGTTGAAGTCTCATTTTGTGAATGAGGTGGAAATTACTCGTGTTTGTAAACCTAACTATTTGGGCGTGGTCATTATAACAATAATTTCCGAGGCACGCGAAGTGCAATTTGTGAAAAGAGTGAGGTTAACGTGCTAAAATAAACAAACTTAAAATGTTTTACATTATTCTACCTACATTAGAAAAGCAAACTAATACACATTTCACAACGTCGTTGACTACCACCTTATTTGATACCCATAAAAATCGATAGGTTATTCAACTAGACCATTTTCAATAATTTTCCAGCTGTTTTAAGGATTTACTGTATATCAATGCAAATGCGATAATTGAGTCAGAACTATTCAAAGAATCAAAGTGCATAGTGTGAATTATTATTTGCATTTGCGAAATAACAAAGAATACAAGATACAATTTTGTTTTATTTATATACAGAATTTTAATGTTTACACATCTTTCTGTGCTTAAAGTTTTATTTTTCTTCTCCACTCGTCTCTCTCCATCCAATCCATGTCCTCCAGTCCTCTTGCTCTCATTCCAGTTCTTATTTCCTGCATCCACGAGTTTCGAAGTCTTTTTCTCCTCTCTTCCAGGTGGACACCATTCCAATGTTTTCCTGGGTAATCTTTCTTCTTGCATTCGTCGTACGTACCCATACCAATTTAATTGCTTATACCGTATATAATCTACTCTTGAATAACCAATATTCATTTTTCTCTTATGACAGTATTTCTTACTTTGTCTAATTTTGAACATCTTGCTGCTCTCCTCAAGAAATCCATTTCCATCGACATAAGTTTTTGTACTAAGTTTTGTTGAATTTCCAAACTTCAGCTCCACTATTGAATTATATATTTGTAACTTATTTTTCCGTTTCCATAAGACTCCATTCATCATTGCTGTTTTTGCTCTACCTTAATTTATTCTGTTCTTAATATCACTTTCTTGTTTATCCTCTATATTTAATTTTACTCCCAGATACTCAAATTCTTTACATCCTCTAATATACCCCTTTTCATCTTCTAATATCAAATCTTGGGTTTCGGCTCCACATCCTATATAAAATGTTTTAAAATTAAAAATATTAATATAAATATTACAATATATGTAGGGCCTACTAAGAAAAATAATTTCTTAGAGAAAACGTTAAATACAATTATGCTGTCCATATAGATTATTATGTAAAATGGCTAATGATATAATACAGACAATTTATATTTTTTTATAATTCTATTTTATATGTTCCTAGCTATTTACATAAAACCTCGATTAATAGCGATATTTAAAGAAAATAAATAATTCCAAATTCCATTAATTGTTAATAATTTCCACTGTCTACAAAAATTGAAACTGATCATTAAGATGATGATGATAATGATGATAATATAATAATAATAAAAATAATTAATAATAATAATAATAATAATGATGATGATGATGATGATGATAATACATAGGAACAAGTATTAACAGAAATGAGGCACAGTAAGAAAATAAACTAGTCTCAAATCTGATAACTTGCTATAAGCAATACAGAGATTTGTCATCCCGACTTAGATGTTTATAAGTGATAAGTTACTTCAAGTTATATATTATCAATGCGAAACAAGGTTACTTTAAGAGAAGAGAAAATATTACTTTGAGAATAAAGTTATTAGGAAAATTATTGAACCAAAGTGAGACGAACTGACAGCTAAAAGAAAAAAAAATAGCAGTGAGCTGCACGATCTTTATGGGGAATCAGATATAATGAGAACAATTAAATGTCAGGATGTGTAGGATGAATGAGGAAAGAAACAGGTGAACGGAAATTCCTCATAGGAAAATTAGAGGGAAAGCGC
Organism: Diploptera punctata; assembly: GCA_030220185.1. Taxonomy (NCBI): domain Eukaryota; kingdom Metazoa; phylum Arthropoda; class Insecta; order Blattodea; family Blaberidae; genus Diploptera; species Diploptera punctata. The sequence continues at coordinate 3,161,106 of JASPKZ010009814.1, read as the reverse complement.
CCAGAAAGTAGAATAGGGATGAAGATGGAGAATAATATCATTAACCATTATTTGATGGAGGTGAATCATACAGAGAAAGACTGGAAAACATAGCTCAGAATAAGGATATAAGGAGAGCTTTTTTCCGTGCAGTCATGAACCTCCGGTTTCAGTAGTGCGAGTAAGAGAAAGAATTATGGCTCAATCGGTAGAAATAAATATATATCTTTAGTTATATTAACTGTTGCTTGCGAATAACTTGCCAGAGTGTATTAGTTTCAATATTAAGTCAGTTTTATTTAATTAACCCGAACTAAAATATTTCTAACATAAAAATTAAATTAAAATAAATATAATAATTTTTAATTACACGGCAGCCAATTTTAAGACCTTTTTAAATGCAATATTATATTAAAGATTCACAGATTATGTTAATTTTGTTTACATAAAAATATTGTATACATTCTTGCCCCTCATGGAAAATAAAAATACTACTGTCCTATATGAGTTAATGTAATTAATTAAATGCGAATATACGAAATGAAGATAATCCTCTCGATTAGGCCCATAAATAAAAATAAACAAATATTTAATGTTGTTAGTTTTAGGAAGTAACACTATGAGGTTCACTAATATAATTAAAATGAGTTTGAATTCACACCTCATCTCATATTTTGATGATTCTTGAGGATCGGTTTCGGATATTAGTTGAGAATGGAAGCAGTTTAACTTCCGAAATCGGTCCTTGAGAATTAACAAAATGAGGTGTGCACTCTGGCTCCTTTTCATGATAAGGATTTTAATGGCTATTTATCTCTTAGACCGATAATTTTGCCTCTTCCTGTTGATAAAATAGCCTCTTCCTGTTCGTAATGAGAGATATCTCCGCAAATTAACTTCTTTGACAAGGGTATCGATTGAACAGCAAGAAATGCCAAAAGAAAACTTAAACAATTACCAAAAAAGGGTTAATTCTGTTCCTCTAAAAATGTGTTAAATATATATAATGAATCTGCATTATTGTTAATAGTTATATCTAATACAATCATATTTTATTGATTTTTCCCAAGCCCAAAGAGATTTAACAGTAAATATATATGTTATTTATAACTATACAGCCGGCTTAGAAATTGCCCGGAAGTAAGACCGGCGTACATAATCTCACATTTGGTAAATATTAAACATTATAATTATTTTTAGCTTCTGATGTTGTATTATTCGCTAAATAGTCACTCCAAATCCAACGCGGGGTTGAGTTTTTCATTAGACAAAATCACTCACGACTTTGTCGCTCGTAATTTTTTCAGAAAAAAACACAACTTCTTGTTAGATTACTGTTGATAATTCTTAAGGTACTTAATTAATATATAAACATCGAATGTAAAGGGATGTAAAGGGATTAAAAATGAAAAAAGAGCCACTTCAAATATGTAACAAGTAACAAATATATTAACATTTTTAAACTTACTTACTTACTCACTGGCACTATCGAAACCGTAGGTTCATGGCCGCGCGGACATAAGCTCTCCATACATCCCTATCCTGAGCTAATGCTTTCCAATCATTCCCTGTATAATCTACTTCCCTCAAATCATAGTTAATATTATTCTCCCACCTCATTCTTGGTCCACCAACTGGGCGTTTTCACTCTGGCTTTCCTACAAGAAGCTTCCATGCAAGTCTTTCATTCCCCATACCTGCAACATGCCCTGCCCATCGTAGTCTACGAGACTTAACTGTTCTTATTATATCTGGTTTCCTATAAAGACCATGCAGTTCATTGTTATGTAGTTTTCTCCATTCACCTGTCTGATCATCTCTCTTTGGTCCAAAAATGTTCCTAAGTACTTTTTTTTTAATAATTGTAATCTCCTTTCCTTCTTTAAAGTAAGAGTCCATGTTTCAACATTTTTAAACAGCAATATTATTTACAAAAAAGAAAAGAGAAACGAACAGACAGGTGAATGGAGAAGATCCAATAACAATGAGCTATGTGATATTTATGGGAAACCAGATGTAATAAGAACAGTTAAGTTTCGTAGACTGCGTTTTACAGGATATATGGTACGAATAGGGAATGAAAGAGGGCATGAAAAATCTATAGGAACACCAGAGGGAAAACGCCCAGTAAGTAGGCCAAGAATCGAGTGGGAGAAAAAATTAACAATGATTTGAGGGAGGTAAAATATAGAGAGGATAGCTGGAAATTATTAGTTCAGGATAAGGACATACGGAGATCTTATGTCTGCACGGCCATGAATCTCCAAGATCTTTAGCGCCTGTTGTTTAGTTACAGTTTCTCAACCCTTGGTGCAATTAATTAAAATTGTTAGTTAATTTAATATTATTTTACGAACAAAAATCACGAAAATCCTAGACTCGTCCTTTTAATACAGTTTTTAAAGGTTTTGCACAATTTGAGGCATGCTGTATGTTCTTACATGTTAAAAGTTCCACATATAAGCATGAAGTAAGAAAAAAAAGTGAAGAGCCAAGTATAGTATCAAATCAAGTTTAATTAGATATTACAGGGATCAACTAAATTTCGTTTCATTTTTCCTTGTAAACTATTCTGCTTCATGATAATCTCAGTTACCTGTAATTAATATATTTTAAATTAATTATAAAACACTATTTTTGTTTATAAGCATCAGATAATTAGTGTAAAATTATTCCATTGGATGTTAAGAGATATGTAACATGAAATTTTCAAACATGATTATATCCAACCTTCAGGTTATGAATTGTCTAATATAAAATATTCAGTTACGATGTATGGAAAGGGGGGGGGGTTTAACTGTTAAATACAATAGCTCTTGCTCCCTAAAACTACAGTTAATAGATGAAACACAAATCTTCTTTATTTTTTATTATTTATTATTACACGCTTTATATTAGCTTGACCTGTATCTATCTATCTATCTATCTATCTATCTATCTATCTATCTATCTATCTATCTATCTATGTAACGGAATCTTTCAACGCGATTTTCACCCACTTAAAATCATTGGATCGACTTGAAACTTTTTATACTTGTAAAAGACTCGTGACAATACAATAATTTCATATTTTGTTTTAAAATCATGGCCAGAATCATCAGAAAATCAAAAAAAGTGTATTTGTATCTATGTAATGGAATTTTTGAACACGATTTTCACCCACTTAGAAACATTGGATCGACTTGAAACTTCGTATACTTGTAACGGAGCCGTGACAATACAATAATTTCATATTTTGTTTCTAAAATCCTGGCCAGAATCATCAGAAAATCAAAAAAATGAAAACTGGTATAATAGATTGCGGACTTGCCGACTTTTTAGTCAATCGTTGTAAGATCTCAGTTGGTAGAGCGGTGAGCTCTTAGTGGTATATAATTTCAGTAATCCATAGGTCACTGGTTCAAATCCGGCTGGGAGGATTTTTTTAGAAGAGTATTACTTTCAGCTCATACTAAAATAGTATCGAATTTAAAGATATTTACATTTTTATCTTATTCTGTAAAATATTAAAACTAAAAAATAAATAATAGTTTTTAAAAACTAAAACAACACGCTTTATTAGAAAACCGAACAAAAAAAAAAAATAATTTTAATTTCCAAAAGGCTTGGGATAAATAATTTTACCATCAAAAGCGTGGGGTGCTCTTTATGATTTTTACATTTTCTTCTTAGAGACATTACTTTTACCAATATCTGTTTATTATCAAATATATTAATTGATAATATAATTTATTAATTGTTTTAGTTTTTTAAAACTATTATTTATTTATTTTAGTTTAACATCTCACTTTATAGGCACTTCTAATTATCCTTCGCCATCCGGGCCTTATAGAAATACAACCGGTCCACAAATAATTTTAAGTCTGGATCCTATCCATATTTTTTTATCACTAGGGAGCGGATTTTTAGGTTTTAAAAGTTAAGATTGCAACATAGTATAGTGCTAATATTAATAAGTTTTTATATCCATCGAATGATTTGTTCAAATAATAGAATATAACTTGCATGTTTCTCGATAATTCTGTGTTGATCTAGCAATATTTCAATTATAAAAAAATGTTTGTACCTTATATAACACAGTCGTCCTCAACTATAATATTTTCTGTTATAATCTTCGTTATATTATTAAAATTCAAAGATTTTCGAAGACATGAAGATGAAGCACGTCTTCGAAAAGCTTTGAATTTTAATAATATAACAAAGATTATAACAGAAAACATTGTAGTTGAGGACGACTGTTATATAAGGTACAAACATTTTTATAATTGAAATAATTTTAACCTCAACGGTTCTCAAACATGTTTAATAGAAGTACAGATCTAGCAATATTACATTTATATTACACGTCTTACTTTTAAATTAAAAATAAATAATGCTATTTTTGTATTTTATTTGTTTTTAATTTAAAAGAAATCTTTGTAATATAAATGTATTGTTGCTAAATCCCACACAAAGTATAGATAAATATACTTTTATAACTTATACTTACTTACTTACTCACTGGCACTATCGAACCCGTAGGTTCATGGCCGCGCGGACATAAACTCTCCATACATCCCTATCCTGAGCTAATGCTTTCCAATCATTCCCTGTATAACTTTACTTCCCTCAAATCATAGTTAATGTTGTTCTCCCACCTCATTCTTGGTCTACCAACTGGGCGTTTTCCTTCTGGCTTTCCTACAAGAAGTTTCCATGCACGTCTTTCATTCCCCATACGCGCAACATGTCCTGCCCATAGCAGTCTATGAGACTTAACTGTTCTTATTATATCTGGCTTCCTATAAAGACCATGTAGTTCATTGTTATGTAGTCTTCTCCATTCACCTGTCTGTTCATCTCTCTTTGGTCCAAAAATTTTCCTAAGAACTTTATTCTCAAATACTCGTAATCTCCTTTCCTCCCTTAAAGTAAGAGTCCATGTTTCGCACCCATATAATATAACTGGTAGAATAATAGTTTTATATATTTTCAGCTTAACGTTTTTTGAAAGGAGTTGGGACATCAAAAGTCTCTGCAATGCATAATAGCATGCATTTCCAGAATTGAGCCTATGTTTAATTTCTTTGTGCATCTCATTCCTATTTGTGATTATTGTTCCTAGGTATTTGAATTCAGCCACTTCATCAAAATTTCCCTCATTTGTCATTAGCTGTCCATTTCCATTATATACTGAATTTCTACGTGTGACCATATATTTAGTTTTACTGATATTTACTTCCAGTCCTAATTTCTTAGTGTTACTCAATAGTGTGTGCGTGTTGGCCTTTAGTATCTCCTCGCTATCGGCCAGTAGTACTACATCATCAGCATAAACTAACAGCTTATTAATACCATTGAGTTGTAAGCCTTCCTCATTCTCTAAAGTTGTAATGGCATGCTCTAGTACAAAATTAAATAGTAGAGGAGATAGTGCATCTCCTTGCTTCAACCCATTCTGGATTTCAAAAGTATCTGAAAACTGTTTGACTATACGCACCCTACTCTTTGAGCCATTTAGACACATTCGTATAAGTCTAGCTAACTTTTTAGGAATTCCGAACTCCAGCAGGATACTATATAACTTCTCCCTCTTAAATGAATCATATGTTTTTTTGAAGTCTACATATAGTTGATGTACAGTACCATTATATTCCCATTTCTTTTCTAAAATCTGTCTTATACTAAAAATCTGATCTGTTCTAGACCTGTTTCTTCTAAATGCACATTGATGATCTCCTAGAATGTCATCAATTATAGGGAGTAAGTCTGCTTACTAATATATTTGTTAGAATTTTGTATGAAGTTGAAAGTAATGAGATGCCCCTGTAGTTGTTGCAATCAGTTTTATCTCCTTTCTTATAAATTGGTACGATAATTGATTCCTTCCATTCATCTGGAAGAGCTTCTTTTCCCCAAATCATACTAAGCAACCAGCGTATCTTGTCCATCAAGTTTTCTCCCCCTGATTTTATCAGTTCTGCTGGGATCTCATCTGAACCTGATGCTTTATACATATTCAATTTTTCAATTGCCATTTCAACCTCTAATGCACTTGGCTCTGCGACTAGCATTTCTGCTGTCTGTAACTTATCCTCCTCAATGTCCTGTTCTGTATGTACATTTAATAGCTGATTAAAGTAACTTTTCCATCTATTTAATATACTCCTGGAATCTGCAATCATATCCCCATTGTCATTCCTAATTATGTTTGTTCTAGCCTGAAACCCTTTCTTCTCTATACTAATTCCCTGATATAATTCTCTAATGTTCCTATTTTTTGCATTCATTTCAAGATCATTAATCTTCTCTCTCAAATATTCCCTCTTTTTACTCTTTAGTAACTTGGTGTTCCCGTCTAACACTACCCAATTGCTCTAAATTTACCTCATTTGGCTCGTGTAACCATTTCATTTTTGCTAGCTTTCTTTTCTTTACAATGTCGGCACATTCCTCAACAAACCATTTCTTGTTTTGCCTCTTTTTTAAACAACCAATGCTTTCTGATGCTGACAATTTAATAGTATCTCTTATAGCCTCCCATTCTTTATTTATATCAGTTTCTTCTTCGTTTGCCACATTGTCATCTGAGATTCCAGTACTTCAAATCTATTAGCAATTTTGATTTGGTATTCTTGCCGCATTTCATCATTTTTCAAGTTTTTTAATTCATATTTTACAGAATCATCTTTAGCGTTTGTTCCTCTCATAAGCGATAGCCGTTGTCTGATTTTCACTCTTGACCAGATGATGATCCGAATTGCAGTCTGTCCCTCTAACTGATCTAACATCAATGATGCTACTGTGCCAGCGTTTATCCACTAATACATTATCTATCTGGTTCCGAGTTTCTCCATCTGGGGACGTCCAGGTGTATTTATGAATATCCTTATGCTGAAATGTTGTACTCTTAACAATGAGATTTTTTGATGTGGCAAATGTGACTATCTAACCCCGTTGTCGTTACTATCTTCATGAAGACTGAATTTGCCTATTGTTGGTTTGAATATATCTTCCCGCCCCACTTTTGCATTAAAATCTCCTAAGACAATTTTCATATGATATCGTGAAAGGCTATCAAATAAGCATTCTAATTCTTCATAGAACTCATCCTTGATCTTGTCATCTTTATCTTCTGGGGGGGCATGTAAATTTACAATTATAAAATCATGTCGTTTATCCTTTAGAATTATGTATGATATCCTATCACTAACAAACTTAATATCTCGGATAGCGGATAGGATCCTCCTTCTGACTAAAAAAACCCATTCCAAATGCAGGTCTTTCTGCACCCCCATAGTATAATGCAAAGCTTCCTGATTCCTGACTACCTTCTCCTGGCCACCTAACTTCCTGTAAAGCGACTATATCCAAGGGCGATTTATCTAATTCCCGCGTTAATATCTCTAGTGCCCCGCTATTGTATAAAGTCTTAACATTTCATGTTCCTAGGAACATGTCCCTGTGTTTGAGCCTTTGGCATGGGTTCCCTGAAGTAGTCCCCGCCCGGAGAACTGAATGGGGGACTATTTGACCTCCGGAAAATTTTCCCCAGATGAACCCATGTCCGCATTTCTTGACGGTTGTATTTTTACGGTTAAAGATCGTCACTCTTTCGCCCAAGGTACTTTTTTCGTCTGGCTTATCACCTTCGACCAGTCCGGCATGGGTAACCCTATCGGCAGCAATTCTACCGCCGGCATAGCTCTCAGGATCATTTAAACACGCAAGCCACTCCACCACGATATTATTAAAAATCTTTTGATTGGTTATAAAACTTATTAATTTATCACTAGGGCAAGGATTTTAATGCACTGAAAGTTAAGATTGCAACACAGATACTATCCAATTGTTTGTGTGCGAAACCAAGACAAAACACAGTCGGAACTCTTACTTCTAATTATACTAATATTACAATCTTAACTTTTACTGCACTAAAATTCTTGCCCTATCTATCACTATACTATGTTGCAATCCTAGCTTTTAAGACCTAAAACTCCGCTCCATATTGATCACACACTAACATGAAGAGCCTGAGCGATCAGTTCAATGGCGGGGCAATCTCTAAGACTGCACGGACATTTAAGACAATATCCATCATTTACTCGTACATCCGTATTGAACAAGGTGTGGAAATCTTTTATAGGATTATTTTCTATAAATTTTTATAGATAGTATTTCAGATCAAGGTGCAATTTATATTTAAGGAATATTATATGGCAATGATGACCAGCATGTCATATCTCTCTCAGCTGTTATTGCTGGTTTTCTCAATCCGAAGCCGTTACTTATTGTCAAAATTTGGAGCCGCTACTTATTGCAGCATCCAAATTCCTTACGTTTCTGGGTGAGTACCGGTCTCTTATTATCCGAAATTAGCTGAGAAAATTTTCTTTTCCCAACCCTGTTCGAACCAGCGCAATTCCCGTGTCTTTCCACCAAGACAATGATGCCCTAAACGCTCGGCTATGGCACAGGTAATGCCAAAATTAAGTTAATGTGAAACAACATTAATAAAATTCATGATAAAACTCCGGTGGGATATTAAGTCATAAAATTAAAGTTATATATTTTTTCCAAATGCCCCAGGTTGTCATTTTGGCATTTCTAGTGTTCTCTCCTGGCATGGCGTACTTGTAACCCACTTCTGAGATCGGGGCGCCTGGAAGGCGTGGTTACGCTACCCCGATGATATGAGAGTTGATGATGATAGTAATGATGCACCAGGAGAGGCCTTAAACTAAACTTAAGCTACTTAGGCGAATATTTTATTGATGGTGAGATGGTGTTCGGGGACCGGGGATCGAATCCGGGTCCGCTGCGTGACAAGGGAGCACGCTACCTCGAGACCATAGCGGTGGACTATAAAATTATAAAATTGTTACCTAATAAGTCCGTCTCCTCAAATTTGTAGATTATAGATTCTCTGTAGGCTTTCGAATATTGCATTCAGAATCAGCTCCTTCTGCTGATAATGGGACTAGTCTACAGAGAATCTATTGTCTACAAAGTTGAGGATACGGACCTATTAACTAACAATTTTATAAGTCTATATTATTATTTTAATTTTATAACATGAAATAACATTACATATTGAATCCCCTCGTAGTTGTATTTGAAAGATAACATCCTGTGACTGTCAGGATATTGGATATGATATATGGAAGAGCTATGGGATTTGGGAATATTGGTTAATTGCCCAGAATCATTTCCTGTTATCACAGGAATATTAACATCTATACATCACATATTCCCAGTGTTCCTCTACATTGATATTTACCAGTGAATCCTACATCACTTTACATACATGAATATATACATATCACTTTACAATAGCGAATAAGACTGAAACAGATTACATCGTATCAAACCGAATTTAACTAGCATGGATATAGTAACGACATAAATGTAGGAGAAAGACAAGGGTATCCACTTTCACCGGTACTTTTTAGTTTATATACTGACGAGATCGTAACAAAATGGAAAGTGAATGCAAATGCACATTTTCTTGAATTATAAAAAAATGCTAAACTAATTCCGAGCCAAGTTCCAGTTGTACTGTTAACAAACTTGCATAAGATAGGCTATTACTCCGCGACTCCGTCTATTGGGGGAACAGTAGTACTACTTTTAACCTCCATATAACTGAATTGTTGACGATAACAACATTGTTCTTAGGCAACACCATATGTTACGGGAAATAAGACTGAATACAATTTAAGATGGTACCAATAATTAGGAACTTCATACATTTCTTATTTATTTATGACAAAAAATTATATACGAGCCTACTCTAATTAGACGTGTGAATAGATAATCTTTATTTGCCGGTACAATTTTATTATGAGCAGAATTTATGTTTCATGCTGCCTCACCTGTAAATTCTGCTGTCATTTTAACCATATTCCTCAATTATTAATGTGGGATATTTTTCATTAAACTGTTTAAAAATGTTCAAAATAATCCGTTTCTCTCCCTTTTCCGAATGCTTTGCTTTCCAAAGTTGAAGAAATTCTACAAAAATGTAGAAAATTTGAGGGAAGGCAAAATTGTAACTCAGTGACAATAATTAGTATGTTAATAACACTTGTCAACATGATTTTTGTGTCATGAGTACCAATAGTTATAATTAATGCAGTTTGTTATCGTGTTTTCAAAATATGTATTCGGAATTTCTCCATCACCCACAGTTTTTTTTTTTTATTTCAGTTTCAATTCATAGATTTAAATAATTATTTTTATAAACTTTTTTCATCCATCTGTCCATTGTAAAATAAAACCAAATGAGCTAACTCAAATGGTTTCAGCTATGGAAAAGATATATCAAGGCAAATGGAATCCTAATATGCTGGCCGATTATTGTTGGACCATCAAGAGGGATGCTCCACTGGCGAAATATACCAGAGAATCGCCAATTCTTACTTTCCAAGTGAGTCCGAATGTTCGAATATTGTGTAGTTACGAATGTATAAAATATTAAAGTGTTTGAAATTATAAATGCCTGTCTCTCAGAAACCTTGCATGATGGAGAAAAACCGATATCACATTTGAATTCAGGAGAAAAAATACTATCAGAATCGCGTATTTTCCTTTCTGAGACAAAAAAAAGTTTTTGTTGCTCAGTGTAATCAGGGAGCGGAATCTCTTTCGCAATGTCGAAGGTTTACTTGTATTATGTTAAATGTTTTAGTTCTATTTCATTTATAGAAACTTGGAAGGGGGACAAATACCATATTGATCTTGATGGATTTAATTGTATAAAAAAGCGGAGGGGTAGTAAATAAAGAAGAGCAAGGCATCCGGTAGGGATGTTAACAGTGTTAAGAAATAATAAATTTAGACAAGTTGAAAATGTGCATGTTGAAATAGAGGGTGCCATGTGTATTCATGTAAAAATCGGGGATCTTTGTTTATGTATCCTCTCGGTATATCGTCAGCCGTCTGGATCTCGATATGCTATATCTACCTTTTTTGATGACCTGGGAGATACAGTGATAGAGCTGAGACATAAATTCCCGGAGGCAGATACCCTTATAATGGGAGACTTTAATGGTAGAACTGGGGAAAAGAAATAACTTTAGAGGCGGAGGAAGGGAAGGAAGATTTAAGAAAGGGATTTCGGGCGAGTAAGGATAGGGTTATCAATGCGTATGGGAGAGAACTTATGACTTTTGCGACATTTATAACCTAGCAATATTAAATTGAAAATACGGGGAAGATGTGGAAGGAGAACTTACATTCATAAACAGTAATGGAGGAAGTGTCGTTGATTATATGCTCTGCTCACATAATCTTATTTCTTGGATTGCAGCTTTTAAAGTAGTGGCCAGAATCGAAACGCATCACCCACCAATCGATGAAATCCAATTAGAATTTGAAGAAGAGGAAAGGGAAGTTGGGAGCTTTAATACGGGAAGGAGGGGAGACACTAGAACTGTTAGGCGGTTCTGTTAGAGAGAGGATAAGCACAGGAACTGTTTAACAAACTAAATTCTTCGATACCGGAGGTATTAGGCGATGTGGAGGAAGAGGTGAACAAATTAAGATTCCTGATGTGGGAAGGGGGGGAATATGCAGATTAGAGGAAAATCAGGGCAGAAACAATATGGAGGCTGGTACGACAATGCATGTAGGGAAGGAAAAAGACGAGCGGAGAGGGTAGGTTCAGAGAGGAGGGTGACAACTTCAATCGGCCATAGAGATGAGAAAATATAAAGAAATAACGGCTAGAACCAAGGAGAATTGGGAGAGAAAAATCTTGTATAGAATTAATCAAGCTATGAAGGAACGGGATGTTACCAAAATTTGGAAAGTAATTATGGAAATTAAATATCATAAAAAAATATTAGTATATAGAATATATGAGAATGCGCGCGGGGGAGTGAGATAGGGTATATCTCATAGCTGCATACCTACAGGGCTATGAACAGAGACGGTAAACAACGTTTAATTCAGTAAAAAGTAGAGTAATTGTAGAATACGTAAATTGATATATTAAACGTGAAGTTTCTTACCTTTATCTTTAAATTATTTATTATTTTTTATGGGGTTTAAGTTTTTTTATCGGTAGTTGGTATTGAGAGGACCTGATCTTAGGTATAGTGAAATGCTACCCAGATCGAAAACAAATGTGCATGCGATACGGCAACCTTTGTCTTAAAAGTTTCAAAGTGTAGAATATGAACAAACTCGTACGTAACAAATATTTGAACAAAATATTCTCCAAAAATTAGGGAAATCAGATCATTACAAGCCCGTAATTTAAAAATCACTCTAGCGGCCATCATATTTGTCTTTTTGTAACGAAACGGCATTTAACATTTGAAAAAGAACAGTAAGGTGGAGTTTTTAAATCATCAAAATCGATCCATTCAGGAGGAATTCGCTTATTTTACGCAGCTTCTGCGTGACGGCTATTTCAAGACTCTTGTTTGTTTGTATATATCTAACAAAAATGTACTTCCTCTTCCTACTTGATTCGTTTAATTTAATTACCTACTGAACAATGAACGATCAAGAAACTTTATATGATAAAAGTAAAAAAGTATACAGTATAAATAAAACCGACATTTCACGTTGTGCATCTGTTTAAATGAAATGTAATTAAATTCGCACTGTTCTGATACGTTGCCTCAGGTTCCTCTTCTTATTCCGGCTGCCTGATTTCCACAGTTTCCAACCAAATTACTTTTCGCATTGTGTTTAATTACACATGTAAGCGCACTTAACGTATTAGCAGCGGTCGGAATGAAATGCCATCTTTAACATCACTCATTTTAAAACACAGTGCAATAATATAATAATAATAATAATAATAATAATAATAATAATAATAATAATAATAATAATAATAACAAAGAAATGAAGATATTATAAAACACTTAAATATTTTTAATTTAACAAATAGAATTGACAACATGAGAAACAACTGATATGAACATGTTAAAAGAATGCCTACAGATAGAATCCCTCAGCTGTTACTAAAGTACAAACCCAATAGTACATAGAAGTGTTGCACGCCCATTTACTAGATGGGAAGATTCATTAAATCCCACTTAATGTGAAAACAGGTCAAAAGGCCTAATATCATGAAGTGAAGAAGAAGAAGAGGAACTAACTAATTAGCACTATCGAACCAATAGGTTCTTCTCGCGCGAACATAAGCTCTCCACACAACCCTATCTTGAGCTAATGTGTTCCAATCATCCCATGTAAAACCAACTTCGCTCAAATCATGGCTAATTTATTCTCCCACCTCATTATTGGTCTACTAACTGGACGTTTTCCTCTGGTTTTCCTATAAAAAGTGTCCATGCCCCTCTTTCAAAGTCCAATAATCGTGAAAAACTTTTCGAAGTCCAACTAACAATTACCGTAAACGCAGGACCTCCAACGATGGGATCACTGTCCGCCATTATCCATCCGGCACGTTCAAATTTTTCAGAGTCAAAAAGAAAAATTCAAAGTCCAATAAAGTATTTTCTAAGCGGTCCGTGCTTTAGTGCAAAATTTCTGCGACTTTAGTAAAGCTTTACACGTTCAAAATATCCAAATAAACTATGCATTTAGACACATATTAACATATTAAATTAAATTAAATATCAAAAGGCTTGTGTATAAGTCAATATATCAAATATAGAAGTCACATTTTTCAAACGATCACCCATACCGATATCATATCATACTCAATGCAGATATCCTTCTCAAACGGTCACCCATACCGGCATCATCCCAGGCTAAATGTAGATATCCTTCTACTATTCGAGCATTATTTAACAATTAATAATCAATTATTTAATAAATTAATATAATAATAAATATAATATACCTAATTAAGTCACACTGGAGCCAATCATACGGAGCCTAACATGCTGCTGGTCACAGTCGTGGAAAGAATTATTTACAAACTATTACACATTACATTATATTATATTTTTCAAGTGTCTCTGACACTTGGACTAAATACATACATAGGGTTAATGGGCTCGGCCTTCGTACCCATGTCTGCAAAATTTACAGTGTCGACAGAACTACACAGTAGCCGCATAAAAAGCCGCATTCTGTTTAGATTCATTCCGATTAAGATATTTATTTCCCCACTCGTGTCACATGTCCTGTCCACCGTAAACTACGAGACCGTCTTCAATATATCTGGTTTCCTATAAATATCATGTAGCTCACTTTATTAATAATAATAATAATAATAATAATAATAATAATAATAATAAAATTATAATAATAAATATTTTATTATTATTATTATTATTTTATTATTTTATTATTATTATTATTATTATTATTATTATTATTATATTATTATAATAAAATATTATTATTATTATTATTATTATTATTATTATTATTATTATTATTATTATTATTATTATTATTATTATTATTATTATTATTGAATATCCAAATAAGGCGAACTCTAATTTACCTTCCGGTATGCTAGGGTTTTGGTTACAATAAAATTGTGTAGGCTACATTCATTCACATTATATTTAGAGTTGCGTATCAGTAATATTGTAATATAATATAAATAACTAAATTAATTAGTTAACAATTAAAAACTAACTCAAAGTCTCTTAAAAATGTAATGTAAAAAGTCACACAGCTTCTTACAGCAACATTTCTGATATAAAGTATTTGTTCATTTTTTATTTTATATGTAAAGTGTCTTAAGAACTTTCTTCCTACAGCTCCTAAAAGAATTTTAGTTCAAACTTTGGTTATATTAGAAAAATAAACACATTTTCTATAATCAATACTTATTCTTAACCTGTTTACCAACATTAATGAATAACGGTTGTACAATTGGATACTGAAGAGCGTATATACTTATGATGTTTCATTTTTTATTATGCATTAAGAGAGTGTAGAAAATCTTACGCCTGCAATAAGTTTTCATTGAGATGGAAATACATGTAGGATTTCACTTACTCTCAGCAATGCATACATCTTCTTCTTAAGATGCTGCTTTCACCTTTAAAGAAACATTGAAATACGGAATTAGCCGTTTTATTTCCCTCTTAAAATACAAAAATCTCAAATATATACTGCAGCCGTCACAAACAAAGTAATAAATCATTTAGGATATTTAATAATTTCACAAATATAAAAAAAATATAATAAGTTTCACAACGTATATTTTTTAAATAAATCAGTGAAAAGTAAATTATAATTACTTATAAAGGGAACCATTATAAAAAGTGATAAAAATAAATTACGAAATAGATTGTGTTTTATAAGAATAATAATAATAATAATAATAATAATAATAATAATAACAAAATTAAACTAACACTATCGATCTCAGAGATTCATGGTCGCGCGGGCATAGGCCTAAACTCTCCGTACTTCCTAATCTGAGTTAATGTTTCCTCTATCATTCCCTGTATAATTCACCTCCCTCAAATCCAAGTTGATATTAATGTCCCACCTCATTCAAGATCTACCTACTGAGAGGTTATCCTCTGTTTTCCTATTCTTGACCTACCTACTGGGCTTTTCCCTCTACTTTTCCTATATGAAGTTTCCATGTCCCTATTTATTCCCCATATTCATAAATATTTTTCTCCAAAAATATTTTATACAAATTAAAAATATTTTTGTATGGATGTACAAGAGGAGTCGGACATCATAGACATTATAGAAAAGAAGATATTGTAGTGGTGTGGCCATGTCAAAAGAATGCCAGAACAAAGATTGCCTAAAATTGTTATGGAATGGATCCCAATGGAAAGGAGGAAGAGTGAAAACCCGTAGAAAACGTTCGATAGAAGGGGTACAAGCTACTATGAATATCAGAGGATTGGAGGAAGATCAATGGATGGACAGAGAGGAATGGCGTTTCCGGAAGATGGCGGCACCTGCCATGATACCGGATGAGGATATATATATATATATATATATATATATATAATATATATTATTATGCCTAGTCAGGTTATTTTTAGTGTCTACTAAGTATGGTCAGTGAAGATTTATAAAAAAAATTCAAACATATTTTCATGGGAATAACTTCAAAGTAGATACATTCCTTCGGAATTCTTTAATAACATACCATTTACTTACATCTAATGACTAAGTAATGTAGCGGATGAGATGGGACAATCTCACTGTAAAGCTACATGTATTTTTTTTTAACCTAGGCCTATAGCAGAAAGCCAGTGGGAAATATTAATCATCATTTGAGGGAGGTAAATTAAATAGAGAATGATTGGAAAACATCTCAGTATAAGGATGTGTGGAGAAGTTATATCCGTTCGGCCATGAACCTCCGGGTACAATAGTGCTAGCGTTAATTACATTCTTTAAACATTTGAGTCGTTCTCGGTGGACTGCTGATAACGATACTCGCCTCAAGTTTCGAAGTTCCTCAAATTAAACCAGAGTGAGATTTTTTAGTGCTTAAAGTTTCTATTAATGCCTTCATTCGAAAGGGGAACAAAGATATGGATCCAGTTTAGTAGATTAACGTTTGCAAAAGAACTTCACATCTTAAATAAGAGCTTACTGAATATTTTTTCCGACTATTTACACTTAGCTGATGATTTAGTAC
This sequence comes from Diploptera punctata, assembly GCA_030220185.1. NCBI lineage: Eukaryota > Metazoa > Arthropoda > Insecta > Blattodea > Blaberidae > Diploptera > Diploptera punctata. Next base: position 3,144,584 of record JASPKZ010009814.1, on the reverse strand, counting down.
TATTGGCCGATAGCGAGGAGATACTAAAGTATAACACGCACACACTATTGACTAACACTAAGGAATTACGACTTCAAGTAAATATCAATAAAACTAAATATATGGTCACACGTAGAAATGCATTATATAATGGAAATGGACAGCTAATGACAAATGAGGGAAATTTTGAGGAAGTGGCTGAATTCAAATACCTAGGAACAACAATCACGAATAGGAATGAGATGCACAAAGAAATTAAACATGGGCTCAGTTCTGGAAATGCGTGCTATTATGCATTGCAGAGACTCTTGATGTCCCAACTCCTTTCAAAAAACGTAAAACTGAAATATATAAACTATTGTTTATCTACCAGTTATATGGGTGCGAAACATGGACTCTTACTTTAAGGGAGGAAATGAGATTTTTGATTTTTGATAATAAAGTTCTTAGGAAAATTTTTGGACCAAGAGATATGAACAGCACAGGTGAATTGAGAAGCACTACATAACAATTGAACTACATCATATTTTGAAGAGAAAAATTATACGCTCAGACACGGGACCTGAACCCGGGAACCCTTGGTTTTCTTAGACCAAAGTGCTCTACCAACGAGCTACCTGAGCAAGTACCGATCTAAACAGCAAATCTTTCTTTTCTATATACATTGTAATTCCATCCACCAAATGCTGTGAAAGCCATGCTTCATATCTTGCAAATGGCGGCTCCTTATTAAGACGCCATATTGGGATTATTACATTACAGCCAGTACGGCTTTTTCCAAGTTTTCATTATTGATTTCGTACAATCTCAATGATGGATAAATCTATTTGAAGAGAAAAATTACTACGCTCAGACCCGGGACCTGAACCCGGGACCCCTGGTTCTCTAGACCAAGTGCTCTACCAACTGAGCTAAACCTGAGCAAGTAACCGATCTAAACGCAAATCTTTCTCTATATTACATGGTAATTTCCAATCCACCAAATGCTGTGAAGCCATGCTTCTATCTTGCAAAAGGCGGCTCCTTTATTAAGAAGACATATTTGGGAATTATACATTACAGCCAGTACGGCTTTTTTCAAGTTTTTATTATTGATTTCGGACATCTCAATGATGGATAAATCATATTTGAAGAGAAAAATTATAACGCTCAGACCGGGACCTGAACCCGGGACCTTGGTTCTCTAAACCAAGTGCTTACCAACTGAGCTACCTGAGCAAGTTACCGATCTAAACGCAAATTTTCTCTTCAATATGATTTATCCATCATTGAGATGTCCGGAATCAATAATAAAAAACTTGGAAAAAGGCCGTACTGGCTGTAATGTATAATTCCCAAATATGTCTTCTTAATAAAGGAGCCGCCATTTGCAAGATAGAAGCATGGCTTCACAGCATTTGGTGGATGGGAATTACAATGTATATAGAGAAATGATTTGCTTTTTTAGATCGGTACTTGCTCAGGTAGCTCAGTTGGTAGAGCACTTGGTCTAGAGAACCAAGGGTCCGGGTTCAGGTCCCGGTCTGAGCGTATAATTTTTCTCTTCAATATGATTTATCCATCATTGAGATGTACGAAATCAATAATAAAAACTTGGAAAAAGCCGTACTGGTTGTAATGTATAATCCCAAATATGTCTTTTAATAAAGGAGCCGCCATTTGCAAGATAGAAGCATGGCTTCACAGCATTTGGTGGATGGGAATTACAATGTATATAGAGAAAGATTTGCGTTTTAGATCGGTACTTGCTCAGGTAGTTCAGTTGGTTAGAGCACTTGGTCTAGAGAACCAAGGGTCCCGGGTTCAGGGTCCCGGTCTGAGCGTATAATTTTTTCTCTTCAAATATGATTTATCCCTCATTGATATGTACGAAATCAATACTAAAAACTTTGAAAAGCCGTACTGTCTGTAATGTATAATTCCAAATATGTCTTCTAATAAAGGAGCCGCCATTTGCAAGATAAAGCATGGCTTCACAGCATTTGGTGGATGGGAATTACAATGTATATAGAGAAAGATTTTGCGTTTAGATCGGTAACTTGCTCAGGTAGCTCAGTGGTAGAGCACTTGGTCTAGAGAACCAGGGTCCCGGGTTCAGGTCCCGGTCTGAGCGTTATAATTTTTTCTCTTCAAATATGATTTATCCATCATTGAGATGTACGAAATCAATAATAAAAACTTGGAAAAAGCCGTACTGGCTGTAATGTATAATTCCCAAATATGTCTTCTTAATAAAGGAGCCGCCATTTGCAAGATAGAAGCATGGCTTACAGCATTTGGTGGATGGGAATTACAATGTATATAGAGGGAAAGATTTGCGTTTAGATCGCGTACTTGCTCAGGTAGCTCAGTTGGTAGAGCACTTGGTCTAGAGAACCAAGGGTCCCGGGGTTCAGGTCCCGGTCTGAGCGTATAATTTTTCTCTTCAAATATGATTTATCCATCATTGAGATGTACGAAATCAATAATAAAAACTTGGAAAAAGCCGTACTGGCTGTAATGTATAATTCCCAAATATGTCTTCTTAATAAAGGAGCCGCCATTTGCAAGATAGAAGCATGGCTTCACAGCATTTGGTGGATGGGAATTACAATTGTATATAGAGAAAGATTTGCGTTTAGATCGGTACTTGCTCAGGTAGCTCAGTTGGTAGGAGCACTTGGTCTAGAGAACCAAGGGTCCCGGGTTCAGGTCCGGTCTGAGAGTATAATTTTTCTCTTCAAATATGATTTATCCATCATTGAGATGTACGAAATCAATAATAAAAAAAAATGAACTACATGGGTCTTTATAGGAAGCCAGATATAATAAGAACAGTCAAGTCACGTAGACTGCGATGGGCAGGAGACGTTGCACGTATGGGGAATGGAAGACGTGCATGGAAGCTTCTTGTAGGAAAGCAAGAGGGAAAACGCCCAGTTGGTAGACCAAGAATGAGGTGGGAGAACAACATTAACTATGATTTGAGGAAGGTAGATTATACAGGGAATGATTGGAAAGCATTAGCTCAGGATAGGGATGTATGGAGAGCTTATGTCCGCGCGACCATGAACCTACGGGTTCGATAGTGCCAGTGAGTAAGTAAGTAAGTATTTACACTTAGCTTTGAATTTGGACGCTAATGACCTACACCTTATTCGTTATTAGAGTGATCCTAACATCAACAAACGCCAATTGTATACTTCCGCCATTCGCGCCACAATTACTGTCCCTTTTGAGACAGTGATATGATGAGACAGCAACAGAAGACGACAATTTCAGACATTTAGTTTCATGAAAATCTACTGAAGCATAACTCAAATGCATCACCCATATGTAATACATTATTTTACTACTACTACATTATTTTAAGTTGTAATTATTGATTAGTTATATTTTAGAATATTTTCAATGTTTTGAATATTATTATTTTCATTGACAGAGAATAACAAGTATATTCAGAAGATATGTTTAATTTAATGAAGGGAATTACTTTCTCGTGTACTTATTGCTTCTACAACTGGTGACCATAAACAATGAAAAGCGAGCAAGTCACATGGTTTTGTTTTGATGAGGATCACTTCAAGAGAAGATAGGCTTTAAGCTGCTAAAGAAATTCATAAATTAAAATTACGCCAACTTTGCTATTATTTACAGCATACAACTGTTTTTTTATTTAACGACGCTCTTTAACTCAGGTCATTGGCGTCGCAATTCAAATCTGAGGGCGATAGAGCCGAAAAATGTTGTTCAGATACCTATTAATCCAGTCTTGGGATTCTTTTACTTGTCATAAATCTTTATTATGACACATTCTTCAAACAGAGTGTGTTTTGTCAACTGTGTCGTGTTTTGTCATTTTAGTGTCACATTTAAAACTAAAATAAGTTTTTTTAATCATCATCATCCGATATCATGACAGCTGCCGCCTTCTTCCGGAAACCAAACGCCATTCCTCTCTGTCGATCCATTGATCTTCGTCCAATCCTCTGATAATCATAGCCGCTTGCACACCTTCTATCCAGGTTTTCTTTGGTCTTTCCTTTCTTCCTCCTTTCCACTGGGATCCATTCCATAATAATTTTAGGCAATCTTTGTTCTGACATTCTTTTGACATGGACATGCCACTGTAATATTTTCTTTTCTATAATGTCCATTATGTCCGGCTCCTCTTGCACACCCATAATTTCCCTTCCATCCATCCATCCATCCATAGTAATTCTGCCCGAAGGCAGGTCCTTCACTGCAATCATAGCATTTTCATGCTATGCTTGCAGCTTTACTAGGGAATTGTAGGTGTGGTAGCTTCCCGTTGCTTTCCACACCGGTGAAGGATGATGATGATGATAATGATAAGGATGGTGATGATGGCCATATGATTTCGTGGACCGTTTGGGCCTTAAAGTTTTCCTGACATTTGTCTTACAGGCGAGGAAAAACCCCGATAAAAACCTCACCCAGAAAAACTGCCCCGACCGGGGATCGAACCCGGGCCCGCTGCGTGACAAGATAGCACGCTACCTCGAGACCACAGGGGTAATTTCCCTTAGTTCTTTATTTTATATTCTTTTTTTAAATATTTTAATTAACAAGTTTGATTATTTAATGTTTATTGTTTTAATATACAGAATTATCAAAGTTTTCTCTACCTTCCGAAAACACACATTAAAACCCATCGATCTCGGCAACGTTTGAACCCGAAAAACTCGGAAGAAGAATCTAGGAAGGTAACCGCTAGTTCAGCGTGAACGTCTGCTATTATTTTTATTTATAATTTAAGTCTGCAGCTGACAGTTGAGGAATTCAAAGAGAGCACACAGAATCTCCTGAAGATGTCTACCGCAGAAACAGATGAAACGTCGAGTTTGAATAAAACCGAACCACGGTCATACAGACCGGAAGACCAACTTAAGAGTCAATTTAAATACTTCATCATCATAGTACATTCACGAATTTAGGCAATTTGTTGACATGTTTCGGCCTCAAGAGAAACACCATCCAGAAGTCTTTTGAGTGGACGTCTTGTTCTTCTTCTTCCTGCAGGTTGATAGCTTAACATTTGTTTGGGTATCCTGTGATCTTCCATTCGATGAACATGTTGCGTCCATCTTGACTTATAATCAGAAATTTTGTTTTCTAAAGGTTTCATGTGTAATTCTTCTAAGATGTCTTCATTTTTTTTGTGATCTAGTAGTGTGTATCCTGCAGTCCTCCGAAGGTATCTCATTTCAGCAGATCTAAATCTTTGTATATCCTTCTGTTTCAACGTCCATACTTCGCTACCATAAAAAAGAGTTGGAAGAGCCAGTTTTTATACACTTTTAGTCTTGAATGTTTTTGGACTGTGGCTTGAAATAAATTTAAATACTTCTAGGTCATAAACCATTTATTTATGTATTTAAATTATTTATATTTAATAATATTATGAAATGGTGACAATGATGAAATGTGTTCTGGATATGGAATTCCAATAAACATTTGCCTTGATGACTGAGGAAAACGAGTCGGCATCGGCATTTGAACCCTGAACTTCCCGAATACGAGAATCAAACATTACCGTTTGAACCAGTCTCTCAGTACTATTATTTAGTTTCATTTGTTTCAGTGATTGTTATCGAATGTGCGATATTCTGAAGAAACCCTTCCATTTAAAATAAAGCTGGAAGTAATGTAATTTAATTATAAAATACTGACAGCCATGAGTCATTAATCTGAATTCCACTTAAATCTGCGTATTGCGAAATAATTCACAGAACGTACCACAATAAATCAAAGTATAATTACTGAAGCTCAGTAAAATGAACTCTTCATTGGCGAAACGTTATTTTGTTCGCAATACGCTTATTGACAATCAATGGTCAATAAAAACAATGTTACGTTTCAATTAATGCCACAAGATCAGGTGAAATATTTCACAGTGATTTCAAGTAATGAAACTAACACACAAATTATTTTTAAAATATAACTGAAAGAAAGATAACACTGAGCAACAAAAAAGGAAACTTGTTTTTGTCTCAGAAAAATATGTGATTCTGATATTATTTTTTGTCCTGAATTCAAATATGATATCGGTTTTTCTCCATCACGCAAGGTTTCCGAAAGACGGGAGTTTATAATTTCAAACACTTTAATATTTTCTACATTTGTAACTACACAATATTCGAACATTCATTCGGACTCACCTAGAAAGTAAGAAATGACGAGTTTCTACTATATTTCGCTTGTGGAGCATCCCTCTTGACGGTCCAACAATAATCGGCCAGCATATTAGGATTCCATTTGCCTTGATATCTCTTTTCCATAGCTGAAATCTCCTGATGAAAGTGTTCCCCGTGCTCATCGCTCAATGGACAAATGGACGAAAAAACGTTTATTAAAAAATAATTATTTGAATACATTAATTGAAATTGAAATAAAAAAACTGTGAAAACATATTTGAAAACACGATAAAAAACTGCATTAAGTACAACTATTGGTACTCATGAGACAAAAATAATGTTGACCAGTGGTATCAGTAAAAAGTGCAACGTACATTTATTATTCTCCCAGTTATATTTTATGGATATGAAACATGAACTCTTGCTTTAAGGGAGGAAAAAAAGATTACGACTATTCGGGAATAAAGTTCTTAGGAAACATTTAGTCCAAAGAGAAGTGAATAGACAAGCGAATGAAGGAAACTACAAAACAGTGAGCTACATGATCTTTATGGGAAAAACAGATATAATAAGAACAGTTGAATCTTGTAGATTGTGATAGACAGTTCATGTAACACGAATGGAGAATAAAAGAGAGGCATTGAAATTTCTGTGTAAGAAAACTAGAGGGAAAGTGCCCAGTAGGTAGGTCAAGAATGATGTGGGAAAATAACATTAACTATGATTTGAGGGAATTAGATTATGCAGGGGATAATTGGAAAACATTAGCTAAGAATAGAGAAATATGGAGAGATTATGTCCGCGCGTCCGTCAGCATAGGGGTTCCACAGTGTCAGTGACTTACTTAGATTCATGTATACTTATTCTGTAGACTAAAAACTAAAAGATAACAATAATAATATAATAAATTAAACAGAAAACATTAATTAATAGATGCAACTTACACGTGAAGATAATATAAAAAATCAAAAAAATCAAATCAATAGAAATGTTTATATATAACTCATGCAGAGGAAACACTCACTGAATAAATTTAAAAAAAAAACATTTAAGATGGTTGGGATATGTGATATCAATTAGGGATGTTAGATGGCCAAAGAAGCTATTTAATTCTCAAGTCCCTCGCAGAGCAAAGAGAGGAAGACCAAAATCTACGTAGAAGAAAAACATATGCTGAGATGAATGCGAACCAGAATGTTGAATTTTGAAGATGCATTGAATACAGGCTAAATTGAGAGGAGACTAGGAGCGGGAAAGCGACTCTAGTCGTGTAAAACCCTGTCTATTTTATTTAAATTATTTATTTGTTATTTTAACAAAAGATTATTCCCCTTACAGTTATTTCTCTTCCATCCAATAAAATAATTTATAAAGTTTTTACAAATTTTATTTTCAATCATGTTATTATGACTCCAGGGAAAAAGTCCGAGTAAACAAGAATTATTATTCAATTTTATATTTATAGACCCTTTTAATATCTATAGTGATATATATATTTATTTATTTATTTATTTATTTATTTATTTATTTAGTTAGTTATGAAGCTATGAAATATCGAGCTCAGTAGTCTAGGGGTTAAATTCCTTGATTCTGGTCCCGAGGGTTGCGTACAAACCATACGTTGCCGCTGGATTTTCAGGATTCAAAAACCCAACAGACAAATCCTGATTCTGGTCCCGAGGGTCGCGAGTTCAAACCATACGTTGTCGCTGGATTTTCAGGATTGAAAAACCCAACATACAAATCCTCATGGAAGGGCATTAATCCGTGGATCCCTAGTTTGAAAAATGTTAACTTCGTAATTATGCGTCTGGAGTTAACAGCTGATGTAATGATGTTTTCACTTACACAACAAATCCAGAAACCAACTAGGATAAAGTTCTTCACAACTTTCAAGAAACTCCTAACCCCTCCGGGTACATGATGTACAAACCACAAGTTTTATCTAGTATACATGTCAAAATCAAAAGATGATTTTTTTACTTAAAAACCTTATTTAAAAAGGACACAAAGAGGATAATCTCTTAATTTCCAAATGATGAAAAACATATAGCGTGGATTTGTTTTGTACTAAGAGTTGATATTGCAGCATAGTAAAATGAGAAGTAAAGAGTTCTGTCTTTGGTCTTGATTCCACTTACAAAAGATTCAATAACATATACTATATATGTGTAGGGGCAGATTGCAATTCGGATCATCATCTGGTCAGGGTGAAAGATCAGACAACGATCATCACTCATGAGAGAAACAAAAGATAAAGATTATTCTGAAAAATTTGAATTGAAAAACTTGAGAAATGATGAACTACGGCAAGAATACCAAATCATACTTGCTAATAGATTTGAAATACTGGAATCTTCAGATGAGAATGAGGCAATCGAAGAAGAAATTGATACAAATAAAGAAAAGGGGCTATAATAAATACTATTAAATTGTCAGCATCAGAAAGCGTTGGTTATTCAAAAAAGGGGGGGAAAAAGAAAAAGAAAAACAATAAATGGTTTAATGAGGGCTCATAAAAAATGGGGATGTATGAAGAGATTATGTCAAAGAGGCCTATAGACCTTCGTGTTAGAGAGTTCCTGTGAGTTATTTTATTTAGTTATGTTTTATTGACCTGATAAGGATGGTATATTTTTATAAACGCCTATGTTCTAGGAAGTCATAATTTCACCCCTTCCCTTTAAAACATATTTTCTTAATAGAGCTCTCTACTTTTTTAAACAAAAATTACTTGAGTGCTTCGTATATTTCGCTTACATTATCCCATCTACCATCTGCTATCTCACAATCTGGTTTGGAAAATAATAAACATACTTCATTGGTAATGCAACGAGTACCCTAGAATAAATATTGAACGAATCAGGATTACTAGTTTATTTATTTATTGGCCGAGGCGATTTAGTGGTTACATCCTTGCCTCTGGTACCGAGGATCGTGGGTTCAAAAACGACAGAGTTCGATGGATTTTTTACGATGGAAAATCCAAGGAAGTCCAGGAGGGAATTTAAGCCGTGGGTCCCAAATCTGAATATTTTCAGGCTCTTAAAAGAACCTTAAGCCTGATAAAAGAGAACTCTGAACAAAATTCACCGACTTTCATCATTCTAGTAATACCTTATGTGGCTACTAAATGTGTCATTGGGTCGATTTACTAACCACATACCATTCATGACATAACAAGTCATGGTTGAAGTTATACTACTGTCTCATTCTTGACTTAAGCCTATCGACTATGCTCTTTCCCTCTGATCACCCTAAAAAAAGTGTCCATGTCCCTTTACCCCCAAACTGTGCCATAAATCCTGCACATTACAGTCCACGAGACTTAACTGCATTATTACATCTAGTTTCTCTTAAAGGGCATGTAGCTCAGTCTTATGTAGTTTTCACTACTCACTCGTTTGATTTTACGTTATCTAGTTAATGATATATATATATATTTATTATTATTATTATTATTATTATTATTATTATTATTATTATTATTATTATTATTATTATTATTATTATTAGTGTCAAGAACATAGAACAGTGCATGACAACCTCAAGCAGTATGTTAATTACTGTGGTGTCTGAACCAGTCAATGCTAAAATATTCATGGATACTGTAAAGAGGGTTCAAAGAATACTGATTTAATTGTTATTTTAAATTTTGAAACAGGAAGATTCTTTATATCATCTGGAAGAGCATTGAACATATTCACGGATACCAGCTCATAACTATATTTAGTTTTGCTATATTTACACTTATTTAAATATATATTGTTATTATACCTCGTATGATAGTTATGAAGAAATATACAGCACATATATTTATGTAATTTTTTTAAATAAAAAGTAACCAAAACAAATACCTACATTGATGTCAGATTAAGAATGCATAATTTTATTTAAAAAGTTGTTTATAGTGTGTTCTATTACTATTTCCACTAATTATTCTAATAGATCTTTTCTGAAGAATAAAAAGTTTTTTTTCCGAGTAATTATGGTTTCAATTTTAAAAATTGTATTCCTTATAAAACAGTCGTCCTCAACTATAATAACTTCTGTTATAAACGTCCTTACACAATTAAAATTCTAGGCCTTGCAAAGACTAGCTTCATCCTCAGGAATTCTTATAGTACCGAAATTATTTGTATATTTCATACAGAGGGCTTTGGTTGATGGGCGTGTTCTCATTTAGCATATTTTTATTTTCTGCTTCCTTGATAATTTCAATATCTTCCAGGATATTGATTTTTTGTCTGTTGTTCTCTTTGTGGTTTATTGACATTGTTTTATCTATGTTGATAAATCGATGGCCGGTTTCTGAAGTGTGTTCAGCAAAACTTGATTTTTCTTCTCTTTTAATTTAATAGTGTGACGACGTTTATAAAACAGGTTATTTATTATAGTTGAGGACTGTTTTATAAGGTACAAATGTTTTAGTGAAATAATTTTAACCTGAACGGTGTTCAAATATGAGTATTAAAAGTAACACTGAGCAACAAAAAATAGCTGCTTTTTTTTTTGCCTCAGAAAAGAAAAAATATGTGATCCTGATAGCATTTTTTCTCCTGAATTCAAATATGATATCGGGTTTTCACCATCACGCAAGGTTTCCGAGAGACGCAAACACTTCAATATTTTCTACATTCGTAACTACACAATATTCGTACATTCGGACTCACCTATAAAGTAAGAAATGACGATTTTCTGCTATATTTCGCCTGTGGAGCATCCCTCGTGATGGTCCAACAATAATCGGCTAGCATATTAGGATTCCATTTGCCTTGATATCTCTTTTCCATAGCTGAAATCTCCTGATGAAAGTGTTCCCTGTGCTCATCGCTCACTGCGCCAAGATTTTCCGGGAAGAAATCTAGGTTTATTTCAAAAAATAATTATTTAAACCCATTAATTGAAATTGAAATAAAAAAAAACTGTGGATGATGGATAAATTCCGAATACATATCTGAAAACACGATAAAACACTGCATTAAGTACAACTATTGGCACTCATGAGACAAAAATCATGTTGACCGGTGTAATTATGGTTGTCCCACAACAAAATTCCGTAGCACACATGACTGTAAACAAGACTATAAAAAACCGTTAATAAAAATTACCTCTCTAAGCTTCGAGTAAGGGCTCTGTACGTTAACAAAATTGTACTGTTTACTGGTATTGGTGAATATGGTATTTCCATCTTAAATCAGAGTCAAGATAAATACCTAGGAACTTGATATTTGAATTAGAAATTCTACTTAAGTTTAATTTAATATCTACTGTTGTCATAGCCACTGGATTAAACATATAAAATAAACTATTTTTAAAGTGCTGTTCTTTAATTTTTACGGGATGAAAACCATTGTCTCGCTATAAATGCTTAAAACACTTCTCACGATCTCAAGAAGGAGTTACAGGACTACTCCGTAAGAATCGAAAAGACTTTATATATTCTTTCACAGTTTCAAATCTATTATGGGAACAAAAGATGAACTGAAATCAATACCAAAAACATCCACGAACGCTACTAAGGCTTCTACATGGCTATCTTAGTAAACTACAAATCTAAAAGTACAAGTTTAGTGCAAATCAATAAAAAGTTACTTCTGAGTTTTTATATGATTCCATATTCCCCTGCCTTTACTGCATGGAAGCTCTAAACTAACTAAGTCACAAATCCATATTAGGTTGTCTCACAAGTGATGTCGGATTGTAATATAATGATAGCAGTAATTAAGGAAATGTATGAGAAAACAAATATAAAAATAAAACAAAGAGAACCAATACATATAACAGGAGGAAACAGGAAATTGGAAACACCATCTTGAAAGAATGAGTTCAAATCGGATCCCCAAAGCTGTTTATAATTATATACCAAGAGGACGAAGATCACTGGGCCGTCCTATGAAACGCTGGAGGGAAAATTTTCTATAGGATCGTAATAGGCCTTGGCCTAATACTTGGAAGGAAGAAGAAGAAGAAGAATTAGACAAAGTTGTCCACTATCAACCGCTCTTTTTAACATTTATTTTGACATGATAAGATCATGAAAACAAATGACGATTGGGAGTATTAACTTGGGAAATATAGTAATAAAAAACAGTAGCCTTTGCAAATTATCGGTTTTTAATAGCAAAAACAGAAGACGAATTACATAGAATGCTATATAAACTGAATGAAATACAAAAAAAATACAATATGGAAATATCATCAGAACGATAAAAACAATGGCTTTCAAGGGCGTTCATCCAGTTCGGATAAAGATAATATTAGAAAATAAACCAATAGAACGAGTAGTAAAATATTACTTCCTAGTTTGCGAAATATCATACACAACGGAATCAGATATAAATAACAAACTAAATAAGTTTAATTATATAACAGGAACAGTCTGTGTTGTTTTATTATTTAGAGACGCGATGCGTCTATATGCAGCTTTCCTCTGTTTTATTAAAACTATTGAATAAATTAAAACAATTGATGTATCCTGTAGGATACATTGGGAATTTAAGGGTTAAAAAAGACATTACTTACGAGACATTTAAGTTACTGTAGAAAACAGTTTGGTTTTAAGTGGATTGCAGTCTTCGGACAGGAATATTATTTACATATTGCAGAATTGGCGCTGGCTGGTATTGGGATCTGTTTTCCTTGGCATAGATTAATTTGAAGTATAAGATTATGACAAACATTTTACGAAAATAGTACGTAGCTGGTTTAGAATTCCCTTGCTAAAATTAAGATATTAGAAACATTAAGTCCCTTAAATGATCCCGAGAACTATGCCCGCGATAGTATTGCTGCCGATAGGATTACCCATGCCGGACTAGTCGAAAGTGATAAGCCAGACGAAAAAAGTACCTTGGTCAAAAGAGTGGCGATCTTTCACCGTCCAGAAACGCGGACATGGGTTCCACTGGGGTAAAATTTTCCGGAGGTAAAATAGTCCCCATTCGGTTCTCTGGGCGGGGACTAAATCAGGGAATCCATGCCAAATACAGGTAAATGGAGAAGACTACATAACAGTGAACTACATGGTCCTTACAGGAATCCAGATATAATGAGAATAGTTAAGTGTAGTAGACTGAGATGGACGGGGCATGTGGCACGAATGGGGAATGAAAGAGGTGCATGGAAGCTTGTTGTAGGAAAACCAGAGGGAAAACGCCCAGTTGGTAGAATAACAATGAGGTGGGAGAATAACATTAACTATGATTTGAGGGAGATGGATTGTACAGGAAATGATTGGAAAACATTAGCTCAGGATAGGGATGTATGGAGAGTTTATGTCCGCGCGGCCATGAACTTACGGGTTCGATAGTGCCAGTGAGTTAGTTAGTTAGTTAGTTTAGTTTAGTTAGTTAGTTAGTTAGTTAGACAAATTAAGTCACATAGATTCCGATGGATAGGACTTGTGGCACGAATGGGGGATGAAAGAGGGACGTAGGAATACCAAACGGAAAGCACTCAGTAAGCAGGCCAAGAATAAGGCGGAGAATTATATTAACAATGATTTGATGGAAGAGAATTATTCAGGGAATGATTGGAAAATAATAGTTGAGGATAGGGAGGTATGGAGCGCATATGCTCGCACGGATATGAACCTCCATATTCGATAGTGACAGTGAATTAATTTGTTACAATATTCTTCATCTTCTTCTTCTTCTTCACTTTACGGGCTAGGCAAATTGCCTGTTCCGCCTCGCAGTTGTTCTGTCCATCTTTTCACTGGCCTTCCTTCATTCCTTGAACCTCTTGGCTTGTAGTGACAATATTAACCTAAAATTTGACATTCATTGAAAAAAATGCATAATGCTCTAAGATTGACATGGTTTTCTCTCAGATAATACTTGTTAGATTCCCTGTCGGTTACAAATCCCATGTTGAGTATTTTGGGGATGAATCTAAAATATAAGGCAAATAGGCCTACTAGCAAATTTTGCCAACATCAATGCAAATCACCGACCTCATAATTAGTATCTAACTAATTGACTCATTGACACTATCGAACCCGTATATTCATGGCCGCACGGACAAAAGCTCTCCAAACATCCCTAACCTGAGCTAATATTTTCCAATTATTCCCTGTATAATCTTTTTTTTTATTGTAAGCGTATGTTTTCCCTTTACAGAGATTTAGGCGCTCTCCCCCTACAGGGAAGAATTTCAACCATACTAATTTAGTTACACTTGTTTTCATATAGATGTCATTTTGAGTGGTCCATGGTCAGCGTTCCGCCTCATACTGACATCTAGGAAACTAAGGTAGTACTAGGACGGGAAAATTCGGTAAATTTTGCTTAGAGGCCTTTTCAGTCAGGCTTAAGGATTTTTTATGAGCCTGAAAATATTCAGACTCGGGACTCACGGATTAAAGTCCCTCCCGGAGGACTTGCTCCTTGGATTTTTCCGTCCTAAAAAATCCATCGACCCCGGCCGGGTTTGAACCCGCGACCCTCGGGACCAGAGGCAAGGAGCATAACCACTAGTCCACCGTGGCCGACCCTGTATAATCTACTTCCCTTAAATCATACTTAATGTTATTCTCCCACCTCATTCTTGGTCTACCAACTGGACGTATTCCCTCTGGTTTTCAATAAGCTTAAACGCACGTCTTTCATTCCCCATTCGTGCCACATGTCCTGCCCATCGCAGTCTATGAGACTTAACTGTTCTCATTATATCTGGCTTCCAAAAAAAAGATCATGTACTGTAGTTCACTGTTGTGTAAGTCTTCTCCATTCACCCGTCTGTTCATCTATCTTCGGTCCAAAATTTTTCCTAAGAACTTTATTCTCAAATACTCGTAATCTCCTTTGCTCCCTTAAAGTAAGAGTCCATGTTTCGCACCCATATAATATAACTGGTAGAATAATAGTTTTATGTTTTTTTTTTTCAGTTTAACGTTTTTTGAATGGAGTTGGGATGACAAGAGTCTCTGCTATGCATAATAGCACGCATTTCCAGAATTGAGCCTATGTTTAATTTCCTTGTGCATCTCATTCCTATTTGTGATTATTGTTCCTAGATATTTGAATTCAGCCACTTTCTCAAAATTGTTAACAATAATTTTAATTCCTTTCATTTCCTTACTTTAACCGACATCTTTGTATGGTCATTTATGTGCACTATGCCACTTGGAAACCTTAGGGACTCGATCTTCGGGAGAGGATTTAACCTCTGGATCACATATTACTTTTTGACAACACAATGACACTGAGGGACTCCCAGGATGAGTGATCAGCTGAGCACCAGAGCCACATCCTACATAATACAATCATTTGAGAGAAGATACATCAACGCTCATACATTTTACAAAAATAAGCCTAAAGTGATATGACGCTAATAAATTAAAATGTTAAAGAGCTTCGTTAAATAAAGCATTACTTAAGTAAATGCTGTGTAATTTAGAAGTTCGCAAAAACATTTCATACTAAGTAATATGGATATTTCCCTTAGGGTGAGCAGGAAGATAGCACATACGCTGCATCGTAGTAAAACATAGCAAAAAGCCAGAACATCCCTTAGTTAAGGTTAATTCACAAAGGAAACCACATTTTTAAAATAATTAATTAAAAGAGAGACTCATTATATCATAAACTTATGGGGGTAGACTATTAAAGTTTCAGCACATTAAAAAGTACAGAAAGTTATTTTTTAAACATGGATGTAAACTTTTCAACTAAAATATATGGAATTAAAAACCATTTTTTCTCATTGAAGGTTTTTGATAAAATATCAAGAATGATATATAATGTTTAAAAGGACGATTATTTTTCTGGAATATTTCAATGCTCAGAAAAATGTAACATAACTGCAATTTATGTCAAAATAACTGCTTTATAGTTCTGGTGAAAATTTACCAAATAATTTTTTTTAATTTTTCAACATCATCATCTGCCTTTCAAGTATTAGGCCCAGTGGCCCGTTACGGTCTCCCGCCATCTCCGAAAAGGTCGACCCACAGATCTTCTGCCTCGAGGAATGTAGTGAAGATTTGTTTCGGTATTCTGTGACGATCCATGCGCTGAATATGGGCTAGCCATTTTTTTTAACTAGCCAATACCCGGCGTGCGCTGCCACTCCTAAATAAATGTTAATATGTTTTTATCACCAGCCGTGCGCTGTTTTACTTGCCTAGGAATCTGCTTATCTCGATCTTCTTGGCATCAATAAAAGACAAAAATTGCTATTGTGATTTATCCGTAAAAGATAAACATATGCTGTCGCGAACTTTTTTGTAGAGTTTTTAGAGATATTCAATTCTGTGTACATTAATTTGGTGTATTTGTTATGGTTTAGGCAGCGTAAGCCATTTAAGCGTCAAAATAGGGACTTTATTTCACGTCTTTCGCTATAAAGGGTAATTTTCAGGGGTGAAGGGGTTGAGTATTACAACTCCCTTATAACCTATGTTCATCCCAAGCATCTCCTGAACATTTTGCAAAAGACCCCATCAAAATCGGATCAACGGTATGGCCGCACATAGAATATGAACAAACACACCAACAAACAAACAAACATTGATTTTTACAGATTAGGAGATATCATCTCAAGGTCACAAAATGTAATTTTAAATTATGCTACAGATATGCTAGGCTAAACATCAAAAGTATAAAATAATTTATAGACCTGTCATCATTCTTAAATTGTATTTGTAATAATAATAATAATAATAATAATAATAATAATAATAATAATAATAATTATTATTATTATTATTATTATTATTATTATTATTATATTTATTTATTTATATACAGAATTTTAATGTTTACACATCTTCCTGTGCCTAAAGTTTTATTTTTCTTCTCCACTCGTCTCTCTCCATCCAATCCATGTCCTCCAGTCCCCTTGCTCCCATTCGAGTTCCTATTTCCTGCATCCACGAGTTTCGAGGTCTTCCTCTCCTCCTTCTTCCAGGTGGACACCATTCCAATGTTTTCATGGGTTATCTTTCTTCTTGCATTCGTCGTACGTGCCCATACCAATTTAATTGCTTATACTGTATATAATCTACTATTGAATAACTAATATTCATTTTTTCTCTTATTACAGTATTTCTTATTTTGTCTAAATTTGAACATCAATAATAATAATAATAATAATAATAATAATAATAATAATAATAATAATAATAATAATAATAATAATGATAATAATAATAATAATGTGGTCGAGTGGCTTGCGTGCTTAAATGATCCTGAGAGCTATGCCGGCGGTAGCATTGCTGCCGATAGGGTTACCCATGCCGGACTGGTCGAAGGTGATAAGCCAGACGAAAAAAGTACCTTGGTCGAAAGAGTGACGATCTTTCACCGTAAAAATAGAACCGTCAAGAAATGCGGACATGGGTTCAACTGGGGTAAAATTTTCCGGAGGTCAAATAGTCCCCCATTCGGTTCTCCGGGCGGGGACTACTTCAGGGAACCCATGCCAAAGGCTTAAACACAGGGACATGTTCCTAGGAACATGGAATGTTAGGACTTTATACAATAGCGGGGCACTAGAGATATTAACGCGGGAAATAGATAAATCGCCCTTGGATATAGTAGCTTTACAGGAAGTTAGGTGGCCAGGAGAAGGTAGTCAGGAATCAGGAAGCTTTGCATTATACTACGGGGGTGCAGAAAGACCTGCATTTGGAACGGGTTTTTAGTCAGAAGGAGGATCCTATTCGCTATCCGATATATTAAGTTTGTTAGTGATAGGGTATCATACATAATTCTAAAGGGTAAACAACATGATTTTATAATTGTAAATGTACATGCCCCCACAGAAGATAAAGATGACAAGATCAAGGATGAGTTCTATGAAGAATTAGAATGCTTATTTGATAGCCTTTCCCGATATCATATGAAAATTGTCTTAGGATATTTTAATGCAAAAGTGGGGCGGGAAGATATATTCAAACCAACAATAGGCAAATTCAGTCTTCATGAAGATAGTAACGACAATGGGGTTAGATTAGTCACATTTGCACATCGAAGAATCTCATTGTTAAGAGTACAACATTTCAGCATAAGGATATTCATAAATACAACTGGACGTCCCCAGATGGAAACTCGGAACCAGATAGATCATGTATTAGTGGATAAACGCTGGCACAGTAGCATCATCGATGTTAAATCAGTTAGAGGTACAGACTGTAATTCGGATCATCATCTGGTCAGAGACAACGGCTATCGCTTATGAGAGGAACAAACGCTAAAGATGATTCTTAAAATTTTAATTAAAAAACTTGAAAAATGATGAAATGCGGCAAGAATACCAAATCAAAATTACTAATAGATTTGAAGTACTGGAATCTTCCGATGACAATGTGGCAAACGAAGAAGAAACTGATATAAATAAAGAATGGGAGGCTATAAGAGATAATATTAAATTGTCAGCATCAGAAAGCATTGGTTGTTTAAAAAAGAGGCAAAACAAGAAATGGTTTGATGAAGAATGTACCGACATTGTAAAGAAAATAAAACTAGCAAAAATGAAATGGTTACACGAGCCAAATGAGGTAAATTTAGAGAAATTGGGTAGTATTAGACGGGAAACCACCAAGCTACTAAAGAGTGAAAGGAGGGAATATTTGAGAGAGAAGATTAATGATCTTGAATTTTCTCATGGTATTTCGGCCAGTACGGGACCGGTGCTCACCCAGCATCGTGAGGCAATTGGGTAGCTACAATAAGAAACGGCTCCAGGTTGAGGAACCAGCTATAACGGCTGGGGGACTCGACATGCTAACCACATGTCACCCATACACTGGCTGTTGATCATCTAACTCTGTGATTGACACATGTGGATGTGAAGGGCCAGCAGTTGACTGGTAAAAGGGCAACCGCTGAAAAGTGGAAAGACCCCCAATCGAATCGGAAATTAATGCAAAAAATAGGAACATTAGAGAATTATATCAGGGAATTAGTATAGAGAAGAAAGGATTTCAGGCTAGAACAAACATAACTCGGAATGAAAATGGGGATACGATTGCAGATTCCAGGACTATATTAAATAGATGGAAAAGTTACTTTAATCAGCTATTAAATGTACATACAGAACAGGGCATTGTGGAGGATAATTTACAGACGGCAGAAATGCTAGTCGCAGAACCAAGTGCATTAGAGGTTGAAATGGCGATTGAAAAATTGAAGATGTATAAAGCATCAGGTTCAGATGAGATCCCAGCAGAACTGATAAAATCAGGGGGAGAAAAATTGATGGACAAGATACGCTGGTTGCTTAGTATGATTTGGGAAAAAGAAGCTCTTCCAGATGAATGGAAGGAATCAATTATCGTACCAATTTATAAGAAAGGAGATAAAACAGATTGCAACAACTACAGGGGCATCTCATTACTTTAAACTTCGTACAAAATTCTAACAAATATATTAGTAAGCAGACTTACTCCCTATATTGATGACATTCTAGGAGATCATTAATGTGCATTTAGAAGAAACAGGTCTACAACGGATCAGATTCTTAGTATAAGACAGATTTTAGAAAAGAAATGGGAATATAATGGTACTATACATCAACTATATGTAGACTTCAAAAAAGCATATGATTCAATTAAGAGGGAGAAGTTATATAGTATCCTGCTGGAGTTCGGAATTCCTAAAAAGTTAGCTAGACTTATACGAATGTGTCTAAATGGCACAAAGAATAGGGTGCGTGTAGGCAAACAGTTTTAGGACACTTTTGAAATCCAGAATGGGTTGAAGCAAGGAGATGCACTATCTCTTCTACTATTTAATTTTGTACTAGAGCATGCCATTAAATCTTTAGAGAATGAGGAAGGCTTACAACTCAATGGTATTAATAAGCTGTTAGTTTTTGCTGATGATGTAGTACTGTTGGCCGATAGCGAGGAGATACTAAAGGACAACACGCACACACTATTGAGTAACACTAAGAAATTAGGACTGGAAGTAAATATCAATAAAACTAAATATATGGTCACACATAGAAATTCATTAAATAATGGAAATGGACAGCTAATGACAAATGAGGGAAATTTTGAGGAGGTGGCTGAATTCAAATACCTAGGAACAATAATCACAAGTAGGAATGAGATGCACAAAGAAATTAAACATAGGCTCAATTCTGGAAATGCATGCTATTATGCATTGCAGAGACTCTTGATGTCCCAACTCCTTTCAAAAACGTTAAACTGAAAATATATAAAACTATTATTCTATCAGTTATATTATATGGGTGCGAAACATGGACTCTTACTTTAAGAGAGGAAAGAAGATTACAAGTATTTGAGAATGAAGTACTTAGAAAAATTTTTAGACCAAAGAGAGATGAACAGACAGGTGAATGGAGAAGACTACATAACAATGAACTACATGGTCTTTATAGGAAGCCAGATATATTAAGAACAGTTAAGTCTCGTAGACTGCGATGGGCAGGACATGTCGCACGTATGGGGAATGAAAGACTTGCATGGAAGCTTCTTGTAGGAAAGCCAGAGGGAAAACGCCCAGTTGGTAGACCAAGAATGAGGTGGGAGAATAACATTAACTATGATTTGAGGGAAGTAGATTATACAGGGAATGATTGGAAAGCATTAGCTCAGGATAGGGATATATGGAGAGCTTATGTCCGTGCGATCATGACCCTACGGGTTCGATAGTACCAGTGAGTAAGTAAGTAAGTAATAATAATAATAATAATTATAATAATAATAATAATAATAATAATAATAATAATAATAATAATAATGCAGTCACGCTGACAAATAACTCTACCGACAACCGTGCCGAGTCTTAGATCCTATGATATTGAGACATTTTATTAAGCAAACAATTTTAGTTCCAAAAAAATGTAATATTAAAAACATGGATACGAAAAAATAATTGTAATCGATTTGCAATAGGACGAGAGATGATTCATGTTAAGTACAGACCGATTGAGACCCATAACATGATAAAACGGTCAGTAATTGTGTCGCCATTTTAAATAAGCGGTGAAAAGAAGTTAAATTTAACAATTTAAAAAAATACTACTGAAATGAATGTGTAAACGATTCCAGATGTTAAAAGGCATTTGTGTTATACCCTATGCAAAGCGGCTTTCTTTCAAATATGACTAAAAGAACGTATGTTCAACCCCTCCCCATCATTTCATGAAGATCTTTCCTTTGAAGTAAATCGGATTTGTAATATAGTAATCCAGTTCTCGTTTTAACCGCCATTCTCTGTATTATCTTCCTACATACCCGCAACATACTTTACGTTACACATCCCATATATAGTTTATTATTTTATTATTATTATTATTATTATTATTATTATTATTATTATTATTATTATTATTATTATCGTGAATGGAGAAGACTACATAACAGTGAAATTTATGGTCTTCATAGGAAGCCAGATATAATAAGAACGGTTAAATCTCGCGTAGACTGCGATGGACAGGACATGTGGCACGAATGGGAAATGAAAGACATGAATGGAAGCTTCTTGTAGGAAAACCAGAGGGAAAACGCCCAGTCGAAAAACCAAGAATGAGGTGCGAGAATAACATTAACTATGATTTGAGGGAAGTAGATTATACAGAGAGTGATTGGAAAACATTAGCTCGGGATAGGGATGAATGGAGAGCTTATGTCGGCGCGGCCATGAACCTACGGGTTCGATAGTGCCAGTGAGTTAGTTATTATTATTATTATTATTATTATTATTATTATTATTATTATTATTATTATTGTTATTATTATTATTATCCCGCGCAATAGTCAGACGGATTCGTCCAGTATGGGACCGGTTCCCATCCAAGCATCATGAGGATTTGGATAGCTATAATCTAGCTACAATAAGTAGCATTTCGGAGTAAGAAAATCAGCTACAAGCTGGAGGACTCGATATAGCCTACTGATCATTTGTCACCGCTATAATGGCTGGTTGATCGGGAATGCGGGTATGTAGGAAGATAATGTGATTAGCACATGTGGATGTGCTAGCTGCTAGGGCAAGAGATTTTTAGCCCTCTCGCGCCATGGAATTTAGTTTTATTATTGTTACTATTATTATTGCTATTATTGTTATTATTGCTATTATTGTTATTATTGTTGTTATTATTATTATTATTATTATTATTATCCCGCGCAATAGTCAGGCGGATTCGTCCAGTATGGGACCGGTTCCCACCCAAGCATCATGAGGATTTGGATAGCTATAATGTAGCTACAATAAGTAGCATTTCGGGGTAAGAAAATCAGCTACAAGCTGGAGGACTCGATATAGCCTACTGATCATTTGTCACCGCTATAATGGCTGGTTGATCGGGTATGCGGGTATGTAGGAAGATAATGTGATTAGCACATGTGGATGTGCCAGCTGCTAGGGCAAGAGATTTTTAGCCCTCTCGCGCCATGGAATTTAGTTTTATTATTGTTACTATTATTATTGATATTATTGTTGTTATTATTATTATTATTATCATCATTATTATTAGTATCATCATTATTATTATTATTATTATTATTATTATTATTATTATTATTATTATTATTATTATTATTATTATTATTATTATTATTATTATTATTATTATTATTATTATTATTATTATTATTATTATTATTATTATTATTATTATGAGTAAGGAGAGATATCCATTGTTAGCAAGAAATTATCAAGCAAGAGGAAGACGTGATGTTGGAAGACCTAGAAGACGTTGGGCTGATGTACTATGAAGTCGGAACGGGCAATTGCCTAATCCCTGGAGTGATGATTATATTATTATTATTATTATTATTATTATTATTATTATTATTATTATTATTATTACCATCACACAGAACAATAAGGGGAATTATGCAATTTGAAAAAAAAAACATCCATCCATCCATAGTAATTCTGCCCGAAGGCAGGTCCTTAACTGCAGTCATAGCATTTTCATGCTATGCTTGCAGCTTTACTAGGGAATTGTTGGTGTGATAGCTTCCCGTTTGTTTCCACACCGGTGAAGGATGATGATGATGATTATGATGATGATGATGATGTTGTTGATGAAGATAATGATAAGGATAATGATGATGGCCATATGATTTCTGGGACCGTTTGGGCCTTAAAATTTCCCTGACATTTGTCTTACAGGTGAGGAAAACCCCCGATATAAACCTCACCCAGAAAAACTGCCCCGACCGGGGATCGAACACGGGCCCGCTGCGTGACAAGGCAGCACGTTACCTCGAGACCACAGCAGTGGACAAAAAAAAACATATTAAAACAAATAAAAGAAAATCGTTTAAAATGGTATGGACACCTCATAAAAATGGAAGAAGATAGAGTGCCAAAGAAGATCCTTGATCGGAAAGCTAATAGAAGAAGAGGGAGAGGAAGACCTAGAGAATGTTGGATGAATGGAGTGAGGAGAAGTATGGAAGCTAGAGATTTGAGAGAAGAATATGCTTTTGACAGAAACTTCTGGCAACAAATTACTTTGGGTTGAAGGAGAACCACTGTAGTGTGGAATATTCCTATATATATTATATATATATACCATCATAATCATTCCTGAGGGTTTGGGGCTGAGAAAAGGGCAGATGGCGTTATATAAGTTAAATAAATTAAATTATCCCGAAAGTCATGAGCATACTTTTAGCTGAATGCCCAATATTCAAATAGAGCATGCGCATTGTATTGTTAGCTGAATCATTTTAGTTTTTCCTTAATTATGTTATGAGTTACGTCAGAATGGGTTATTCTCAGCAGGAACATACATCCTGTAGAACAATAGCTTGCACCTGCACGTGCAGGTATATAGCCTATATACAACGCTTGTATTGAATACAGCTTCTCTTGATGTAATAAAAACTCATTGCATTGCCTCCTATCTGCTTTCAGCCACTTAGCAATATAGTGCACTTTTATCACCATGATATGTATTTTTTTTGTGATAATTCAAATTGTAGTAAAATTTGATATTACTTTAATCTTTCAACCTTACCCAATATATGTTAAATAGTGTAATTGTTGGCGAATTCCGAAGGAAAGTAGGCCTAGCTATTGAGACTGTTCTTATGAAAACATTTGAAAAGCGAAGAGAAACAATTTTTTAATGCCTTCAAATAGTTTAGTGAAAAATATCCCATATGCATATTAGCCATTGAGGATGTGGTGAAAATAAAAGCAGAATTTACAGGTGAGTCAGCATAGAGCATATATTCTACTCTTAATGAAATTAAATTTAATATTAACTCAGACGGTAATCATAATTGTAAATGTCAAGAATCAATACAATCTGCAAAACAAGTTTTATTTGATTGTTCTATATTCGAAACACAACGATTCTGGTTAAACTTACTTTTAAACGATGATGAGGCTTCTGCCTCAATGTGTTAAGTGATTTTTAAGAACCAAAATTATTATAAACATCTTATGAAATTCGTAACACACATTCATAACAATATGTAGGATTTTGCTAAAGTCATTTATAGACGATTTATGTAATTCATAACACTCATTCAAAATATAAGTTAATATTTATATTTTACAATATACGGGTTAGGTATTGTTGTAGTAAGCTATAACCCTAACATGGCTCTGTGGCGAAATAGGGTTTCAAAATATTTAGAAATGCAATAATAATAATAATAATAATAATAATAATAATAATAATAATAATAATAATAATAATAATAGTAATAATAATAATAATAATAATAATAATAATAATAATAATAATAATAATAATAATAATAATGAAATTTAAATGAATAATGTTTATCGACATCGTGGAAAAAGCGTAAATGTCTGATTAGGTAAGCCCATATATAAATGTTTGTCATAAATAAGGAGTAATACCTTATGAAAGTTTGTTTACAGCACAACTGGAACTTAGCTCGGAATTACCATAGTCTCTGCTTCGCGGTTTCGAACGGAAAAAATCCGAAGATGTTTCTATTAAATGTGAAGCTTTATGCTCAATAAAGCAGAATTGTGAAGCGCACAAATTGCGCGGCATGTAGGACCCTCAAGCGCATACACTGCTCAGCATTATTTGATCCCAGACTACATTTATTTTAAACAAATCTCAAACACGGAAACTACATTACATAATTTGAACAACTTACATGAGATACCGTCAGCCTTTATTTTAGCTTAGGTTAACTTACCTCGAAAGTGTATTGTTATCTTTCTGCGCGTGTCCACCGCTGTGGTCTCGGGGTAGCGTGCTGCCTTGTCACGCAGCGGGCCCGGGTTCGATTCCCAGTCGGTACAGTTTTTATGGGTGAGGTTTTTATCGGGGCTTTTCCTCACCTGTAAACTTTAAGGCCCAAACGGTGCCCGAAATCACATGGCCATCGCAATCATCATCATTCACATTCATCTTAGGTTAAGCTTAGGATTAGGGACTCTCCTGGCGCACCATTATCATCATCACCCATCATATCACCGGGACAACGTAACCCCGCCTTCCAGGCGCCTCAACCTCAGACGTGGGTTACAAGTACGCCATGTCAGGAGAGAAACCAGGAATGTCGAAAAGACAGACCTGGGGCATTTGAAAAAAAAAATCTTTGTGCGCGTAAAGGTTTCCATTTCTTTGCCAGGTGTACGCTTAGAATCCCCATAATTCAGGTAAACAAATGCATAGAGTGCGGCCCTCACAATGTTCTATTTCTTCAAAACCAGCGGACATCGTTCGATTTTTTTAAGGTGTATGTAAAATTCCTGTGCATTTTATTTATTTTTATTTTTTTTACCGTAAGGTTTTTTACCATAATTTTTAACTATAGTTTAACTATAGTTATTTTAAAATATTTATTAGATTAGATTTATTTAGCCTGGTGGAGTTAAGGCCATGTGGCCTTCTCTTCCACTCACCAGGACAAACATATATTACATCAGAATAGAAACAATCTTAACTTTAACTCAAATATTAAAAACACTAAGTAAAAATTTGATCAAAAGGGGTCTATTTTATTAATATCTAATATATTACGATCTATAATACAACCAGTTAATGTTAGTTAAAATTAAGACTAAAACTAATAATAAAATGTATACAAGCAAGGCATATTAAATTGTCCCTTTCTAGTGTATATAAAAAACAAAGGAAAATAATGAGATATAGAAAACTAATTTTACGATTATACAATATTTAAAACAAAACAAATAAAAATATTTGTTATTCTTAATATTATTTTCATAATTAAATATATTAATATTTCTAAAAGAATATTATCAATGAGGCGTATAAGTTAGTTTGTTATTAAATAATTCTTTAGTTTGTTTTTGAAGGATGTTATAGTTTGACAGTCTCTGACATAGGACGGAAGGGAATTCCATATTTTGGTAAGTGAGACCGTAAAAGATAATGAATAATATACAGTGTGATGAGGCGGGATATAAAGGATAATGTGCTGATGAGATCGAGTGTCAAGATTATGTGTGTCGGATAGTCTGATGAAGCGGCGTGATAAATAATTAGGCGATGATGTGTGAAGTATTTTATAGAGAAGGGATAGGGAATGGACAGTTCTACGATCTCTTAGACGAAGCCACGATAATTGTTCCAGGGACGGTGTAACATGGTCAAATTTGCGAATACCACTTTAAATTATACATATAATAACAAATTATGAATTATCTAAAACTTGATTAATAATGCATAATAGGCACAGGCTGCACAATATACAATTGACAAGAAAATAACAAAAATATTTTTTAAAAATAATAATAAATAACAATTTTTCGTCCACTGCCACCTGTTTTTTGATGACATTTCTGGTTTTCTCCCCAGGCATTGGCGGAATTGTAACTTATTTTTAGGTTCGGACACCTGGAAGTCGGAGTTACGTTACCCCGATGATATGAGTGATAAATGATAATGAGGCACCAGGAGAGCCCTCATCCTAAACTTAACCTAAATTCCAGACCATGAGCAACCACAGAAATAATTCCCTTTAAAGAATACTGCCTATGGTCTGACAGGGAATCGAACCCTGGATCTCATAAACTGCAGTAGAAACGCTGACCACTAGCCCACGAGGCTGGTCAAAAAATAATTTCTTCGTCATCCAGGGATTAAGCCTGTTGGCTCGTTCCGGTTTCATGAAAGCTAGAATTGTTAAAATTGTTCAGACAATCTGTGTGGTGGGCGTCCAACAAAAATAATAACTTATAATTGTATTAAGTAATTGGCTTGGTAAAGCAAGTGTAAAATATAATAGAATAAAAAAGTATGCCTGGAACACAGTTATACGCGTATATTATATTGTCTAAGGAAATATTTAGTGATTTTTTTTACGTATGGCTTCTTGCGGAAGGAAAGTAAAATCGTGGGTCCTGTGCTATAAGTTTATACCACGTAAAAGAACTCAGACCTGAAATAAGAAGGTTCTTGCAAAATGTGTCTGTGCTTTGATGTCCAGATTGGCTGTTAAGGTGCGATGTGAAATAAAATACTACCTATCTACATACCTAGCAGAATTTCTGAGTTAAAAAAAGTTAAAAAAAAGCGCACAAACATACGCGGATTGTGATAATTTTAAGAGCACATATTAACTATCTAACTGGCGCTATCGAACCCGTAGATTCATGACCGAGCGGATGTAAGTCTTTACACACACACAAGCCGCTGCATCAGAAAGACATTATAGAAAGTGGATTAGGTATTATAGAAAATATCAATTTATTTCCTTTTTATCCACAAAATGTCATTTTATTTTATTGTATCGCAGATTTGCCTGGGATGTGCCACTCGGCTTATGAAAATGCATACGGAGATACAATACTTAGATCAGCTTAGAAACGTATTTCTATATTCATGTATTTTTATCCCTTAAATCTATCATAGAAGCCTACACTGAATAAAAAGTTTCTACATTTGTAGCACACATACATACAGAGTGTAAAATAGTTTTTATTCAGTGCCACCAGTTTCCCATTTCGATATTTCTGGTATTCTCTTCTGGCATTGGCGCATTGTTTATTTATTTATTTAGCCTGGTGGAGTTAAGGTCATGTGGCCTTCTCTTCCACTAACCAGGACAAACATATGTTACATTCAAATACAAAAAAAAATTACAATATTAGGCCTATTACATACTGAACGATTAATTATCGGGCCAATCTGAAAAATAATAAAAATAATGTCTTAACAATAGCATAAAATTAAAGACGATTAAAATTAAAGCTAATAAAATAATATGTACACAAAAGAATAACAGCTCGAATCGACTTTACATGAATAGGCGGGGTTACGCTGCCCCAATAGTATGATGGGTTATGATGGTAATGATGCGCCAGAAGAGGTCTTAATCTTAAACTTAATCTAATGAGGTAAATATGATAAATTATAATAATCATAGCCAGATGATTTTCGGGGACTGTTTGGCCTTAAAGTTTACTGACTTTTGTCTTACAGGTGAGGAAAAACTCCGGGAAAAACCTCATCCAGGAAACTTGTTCCAACCGGGGATCGAACCCGGGCCCGCTGCGTGACAACGCAGAACGCTATCTCGAGACCAGAGCGGAGCACGGGGTATAAAATAGTTGTGCTTAAGAAATTTATCTCATTATAAAGAGCTGCAAACAAGTAATCTTAAATAGAAAACCTGAGTTACTAGCATTTCAAGTTGTTTCCTTTTTTTTTTTTTTTTTTGGACGATGATTCAGTTAGTATAGGGGTGTCATGTAGTCAGCATGTCGGGTTTTCCAACCGTTATAGCAGATTTCTCAACCTGGAGCCACTGCTTAATGTAGCTACCCAAATTCCTCACGATACTGACTAGGTATCTGCCCCATGTTGACCGACATTTCATGAGCAAATGTCTTCCCCCATTAGAACTTGAACCAACTCAAGTCCTGTAGCAGTGTACGTAGGCAATCTTGCCTTAAACGGCCGGGCTATGCCGCAGGACTGGAATAATAACATTAACAATGATTTGAGTATTAAGGACGTCAAGTGTCGTGTCGTATAAGGGTGTCCATTGTCACCGGCACTTTTTAATATATTTATTGACATTGTAAATCACTGGAAGAATGTTTTAAAAACTAATTTTAAAATAAATAATAGTATAGTAGATACTATATTATTTGCGGACGATCAACTGGAAATCGCTGATACCGATGATAAATTACAATATGCTGTGCATAAGTTATATGCTCTCTCAAAAAAATATGGTCTAAAAATATATGTGAATAAAATAAAAGTTACAGCATTGAAGGGTCTTCTCCGCTGCATGCAAAAATATGTACCGGTATAGGAAACAATAATAGATCAAGTAAACGATTTTTATTACCTGGGATATGATGTAATATGCGATAAACAAAAGGATATCAAAAATGAATTGAATAAATCAGATATACGTGTGGAACAATAATTAGAGATTGTTTTAAATACATAAGCAAAGAAAAGAAATTAAAATTTTATGATGTTATGGCTGTTCCTCTGTTGTTATATAGCTCCGAAATTTGGACTTAAATTAAAAATCAACTAAAAAATGGAATCTGCAGAAATGAGTTTCGTGAGGCATATAGCTGGAAATACTTTACAAGATAAAAAATATACCTGAAATATTACGAATGAGTTTAACATATTCAGCTTGACAGAATCAAAGAATACAAACAAAATTGGTTCGGTCAGATTGAAAGGATGGATCTAGAACGTATAACAAAATAGTTATTCACACATAAGCCAGAGGGGTATAGATGTGTGAAACTGCCGAGAGCACGATGGAGAGATCAGATTCTGCATGAGAATCTGTAAAGAAGAAGAAGAAGAAGAAGAAGAAGATGATGATGATGATTTGGGTGAGGTGAATTATACAGGGAATGATTGGATAATATCGTAGAAAAAGCATAGACATCAGGAATGAATTAAATTATTATTAAATATCAATCAATTCTGACAATGATCGAAAAAAATAGGAGTAATTGGAGACCATGTTCAATGCATGCACCAACTAGAATAGCAAAAGCCGTCCTGAATTATAATAATCATAATAGCGTACCCGGCAGAACGTTCAATTCTCGTGCCATGGCCGGACGATAAAAAAATACTTATTTATTATATTATTTATTTATTTATTTAGCCGGGTGGAGAGTTAAGGCCAGGTGGCCCTGTTCATGCCACTCACCAGGAAACAAAAACATATATTACATCAGAATATAACAATCATAATTAACTCTAATATTAAATACTAAATGAAGATTTGACCAATAAGATAATATGTACAGGATATACAGAGACTTAGATCTGCTGAAATGAGATACTTTCGGAGGACTGCAGGATACACACTACTAGATCACAAAAAATGAAGACATCTTAGAAGAATTACACATGGAACCTTTAGAAAACAAAATTTCTGATTATAAGTCAAGATAGATGCAACATGTTCATCGAATGGAAGATCACAGGATACCCAAACAAATGTTAAGATATCAACCTGCAGGAAGAAGAAGACCAGGACGTCCACTCATAAGACTTCTGGATGGTGTTTCTCTTGAGGCCGAAACAGGTCAACAAATGACCTAAATTCGTGAATGTACTATGATGATGATGAGATAATATATATTATACTGCGATCTATAATACAACCAGTTAATCATAGTTAAGATTAAGACTAAAACTAATACTAAAATGTATTCTTACTTACTTACTTACTTACTTACTTACTCACTGGCATTATCGAACCCGTAGGTTCATGGCCGCGCGGACATAAGCTCTCCATACATCCCACCATACGTGCAACGTGTCCTGCCCAACGCAGTCTACGAGACTTAACTGTTCTTATTATATCTGGCTTCCTATAAAGACCATGTAGTTCATTGTTATGTAGTCTTCTCCATTCACCCGTTTGTTCATCTCTCCTTGGTCCAAAAATTCTCCTAAGTACTTTATTCTCAAATATTCGCAATCTCCTTTCCTCCCTTAAAGTAATAGTCCATGTTTCGCATGCATATAATATAACTGGTAGAATAATAGTTTTATATTTTTTTCAGTTTAACGTGTTTTTAAAGGAGTTGGGACATCAAGAGTCTCTGCAAGCATAATAGCACGCATTTCCAGAATTGAGCCTATGTTTAATTTCTTTGTGCATCTCATTCCTATTTGTGATTATTGTTCCTAGGTATTTGAATTCAGCCACTTCCTTAAAATTTCCCTCATTTGTCATTAGTTGTCCATTTCCATTATATAATGTATTTCTATGTGTGACCATATATTTAATTCCTTAGTGTTACTCAATAGTGTATGCGTGTTGTCCTTTAGTATCTCCTCGCTATCGGCCAGTAGTACTACATCATCAGCATAAACTAACAGCTTATTAATACCATCGAGTTGTAAGCCGTCCTCATTCTCTAAAGATTTAATGGCATGCTCTAGTACAAAATTAAATAGTAGAGGAGATAGTGCATCTCCTTGCTTCAACCCATTCTGGATTTCAAAAGTGTCCGAAAACTGTTTGCCTACACGCACCCTACTATTTGTGCCATTTAAACACATGCGTATAAGTGTAACTAACTTTTTTAGGAATTCCAAACTCCAACAGGATACTATATAACTTCTCCCTCTTAATTGAATCATATGCTTTTTTGAAGTCTACATATAGTTGATGTACAGTACCATTATATTCCCATTTCTTTTCTAAAATCTGTCTTATACTAAAAATCTGATCTGTTGTAGACCTGTTTCTTCTAAATCCACATTGATGATCTCCTAGAATGTCATTAATATAAATAAAATGTATTCTAGCAAGATAAATTAAATTGTTGGTAGATCGTCCCTGTCTAATGCAGGGGCTTATATAAAAAACAAAAGAAAAATAATGAGATATAGAAAACTAATTTTACGGTTATACACTATTTAAACAAATGAAAATATTTATTAATTTTAATATTATTTTCATAAAAATTCTATCAGTAAGGTATATATGTTAGTTCGTTATTAAATAATTATTTAGTTTGTTTGTGAAGAACGTTATAGTTTTACAGTCTCTGACATAGGGCGGAAGGGAGGTCCGGTTCCTCACGGCTGCAGCTACATACGTAGGCTAATGCCCATAGCACTCAAGCATAAATTAAGAATTATAAAAATATAAGTTACTTTTTTACCATAAAATTCACTAATTATGACATAATTAGATATTATTAAGTAAGTTCGCAAGAAAACCACTCACAGCCTTTTGTTGTGGCTCAAGAAGCGTGCGTGAAGACGTCTCATTGTTGTCGAGCAGAATATGTCGATAATGCAGATAAAAGAAGTGTTGGCCGACCTATGAAGAGATGCGACCAGTTTTAAGCCGGAACAGGCTTGTTGTCGATTATAATTATGAGATTGGAAAATATTAGCTTAGGATAGGGATACATGGAGAGCTCATGTCCGCGCGGCCATTAACCTCTGGGTTAGATAGTTCCAGCGAGTTAGTTAGTTGTGATTCAGAGTATGATAAAAAATAACTGACTTGTTGATTTGGATAAAATTTTGTCAAAAATAATCCAGGAGATATTTGATTTAAAATAGAGATATGAAGTGGACTTCACACTGTCAATAAATGAAATACGCTTTCTGTATTTACAGGCAATGCTCACTGATCGTGATATCAGCAATACGGCCATTTCATGCCCCGCGCGGAATTCATTTGTATCGATGAGTGATTCTCAAAGACCATATTTACTAGATTTTAAAATAGCAGTAACATTATAGCCTACGGTCCAGTTATAACCAGTCGCCTGTAGAATTTGTTGGCTAATTCATCAATGTAAAAAAAAAAAATATGTATTCCATCAAAATAAATTGCATATATTTCCCATTCGTAGAATTCTGAAAAGCTTATGAGTCCACAAGGATATATATTATTTTATTCAATGCCACCATGTTGTTATTTTGACATTCTGGTATTCTCTTCTGGAATGGCGTTACTGTAACTCGCTTCTGAGGTAGAGGCGCCTGGAAGGCGGTGTTACGCTGCCCCGATTATATATATGATACGTGATCATGATGATAATGATGCGCCAGTAGAGGCCTTAATCCTAAACTTAATGAAAATGTTAATGGTGATAATGATCGCCAGATGATGTTTTGGGATAATGATGTCCAGATCATGTTCAAGGACGGTTCGGGCCTTAAAGTTTCCTGACATTTGTCTTACAGGCGAGGAAAACCCCGAAAAAAATCATCAGCCAGAAAACTTGTCCCGACCGGGGTTTTACCTCTGGTTTTCCTACAAGAAGCTTCCATGCACCTCTTTCATTTCCCATTCGTGCCACATGTCCTGCACATCGCAGTCTACGAGACGTAACTGTTCTTATTGTATCTGGTTTGCTATGCATACTATGTAGCTCGCTATTATGTAGTTTTCTGCATTCACCTGTCTGTTCATCTCTTTTTTGTCCAAAAAAATCCTTCTTCTTCTTCGGTTTTTCGCCCATTTATAGGTTTGCCGTCTTCAGTTTCCATTTATTTCTATCATTCCAATCTGCTTCTTCCAAATTCCTATCATCCATTATAGTTCTGACATAAGTTTTCCATTTCCATGTTTGTCACGTTTGTTTCTTCCAGGGGTGACCATTGGTATATATTTTTTGTCAACTTTCAAAAAAATATACCGCTAAGTGAACATTTTCTTAAGAACTTGAGTCTCAAATACTCGTAATCTTCTTTCCTCCCTTAAAGTAAGAGTCCATGTTTCGCATGTCAAATAATAATAATAATAATAATAATCATACTCTACTTCGTTTTTTTTTTCGTTTTTGAAGCCTTCCAGTCGCACATTCTGAATTCAAGTGGGGGGGAAATTATGGGCATTTTCCGCAATAATAAAATGTACCGAATTTAAAAGTATTTATTTATCTTTGCCAAACAGTTAACTCATTTACATCATGTTGCTTTTAAACCTATAAACTAAACAGGTCTATATCCACCATTCTGGTTAAAACTCAATACTAAAAGCTTGTTCTTGAGCACTAACAATAGTATTTCAAAGATTTATGCAAACTGCTTGAAATATCTTCAGAAACTACACTCCTAATAAAATTATTAATCTTTGACACGTAATTTAAAATTAAGCTGATAAAAATTAAATGTCATGGGTTTTAATAGAATGTTTTTAATTTAAAACTGTTTACGAAGAGGAAATATAAATATTAATAAGCTAATCTTGTTAAAATTGCATGCAAGTTTTTTCAACTCACTTATAAATAAAACATAATAATTATCGTGAAATTTTACTTAAAAATTTAATAACTTACCGCAAAAATTGTTATTATTTATTGATCATGTAAATAAAATTAATCTCTTTAACCATATTCATGAATACTTTAATTATAAGCTCTTTATATAGTCCATTGTTTGCATTAAGTTGGGCTTTATGCTATCCATCAATGTCTCATTTCACATATGCATATGACAAAGGCCCTATGACCCTTATTACTTTCAATATGAGCTTAATTATTTTATCAAATACGTGCACTCATTAAGCTCCATAATTGATCCTTGTTTATTTTCACTGTTTGTTACACTTCAAAACGTGAAGATAAATTAATTACACTGCAACCTATAAGTTTCGTTTGAAGAATAGTTAATTTGTGGTCTAGTGGTTATCGTACTCGCCTCTGGTTTTCAGTATTGCGGTTCAAACCCAACCGAAATCGATATATTTTTCTTTTAGTTTCATCTCTCCCTTTGTATGTAGCTTTACGTATCTATACCACTGCGTTTTACAGAAACGCCAGCCGTGTGAAGAGGATTTTAAAATCTGGATCAATACTTTTTGATCATACAAAAACATGGAAGGCTTCCCACGATGAGTCAAGCTCAATTCCAGTGTCACCTCCGAGACAACACGAACATTTAAGATAAGACACACCATTCGCTCATACATTCATACTAAATAAGGTGAACATGATAGGGTGGTTACACTAGTCAACATGATGTTTGTCTCATGAATACCAACAGTTGTACTTAATGCAGTTTTTTGATCTGTTTCCAAATATGTATTCGTAATTTCTCCATCACCCACAGATTTGTATTTCAATTTCAATTAATGTATTTAAATAATTATTTTTTAATAAACGTTTTTTGTCCATTTGTCCATTGTAAAATATAACGGGGAACACTTTAATCAGGAGATTTCAGTTATGGAAAAGAGATATCAGGCAAATGGAATCCTAATATGCTCGCCGATTATTATTGGACCATCAAGAGAGATGTTCCACAGGCGAAATATAGCATAAAATCGCAATTTCTTATTTTCTAGTTGAGTCCGAATGTTCAAATATTGTGTAGTTACGAATATAGAAAATATTAAAGTGTTTGAAATTATAAATTCCTGTCTCTCGGAAACCTTGCGTGATGGAGAAAACCCGATATCAAATTTCAATTCAGGAGAAACCATACTATCAGAATCACATATTTTTCTTTCTGGGACAAAAAAAAAGTTTATTTTTTGTTTCTCAGTGTTATCTGTTCCACAGTTTCGAAGGCTTACTTGTATTGGTATAGACTATACGAGAATACGTGCGAGGGGCTGGAATGGGGTGTTTTACATAGTTACATACCCACCGGGCTATGAAGAGAGCTCTGTCATGTAGAAAGACAGACGCAATAAACGTTTCATTTAGTAAATTAGTGGAGTTATTGTAGAGTACGTCGGTAGTTGATATTGCGCGTACCTGAACTTACGTGTAGGGAAATGCCACCCAAATCGAAAACAAATGTGCATGCGATAGGACAATTTTTGTCTTAAAACGTTTCATTACCTTGTAAACAATGCATAACCTAAGTATATTTTATTGTATTATACACCTTATATTGCTTCCTTATGTTTATATTACAGAAGAATCGCCCGATAGGTATGCAGACATGTGATACACTCCATTCCACCTCCTCTCGATCGCTCCAATACAATCAATACCACTAGTCAGCATCGTAAATTAATTTCCCTCTCTAGTGATTATGATGGGCAAATTGCTTTCAAAGACTATTTATACATTAAAGTTCCACGACATTTTGTCTTACAGATGAGGAAAACTCCGAACAAAATATCATCCAGAAAAGTGTCCCGGCCCGGAATCGAAACGTGGCACTCGAGTTCAAGGCAACGACGTTACCCTAAGTCCCATCATTATCGATAGATTTTTAACGGCGTAAAAGTCCTAGAATAGATTCCTTCAAAAGGGAAGCAGAGCCGATTCTTTCTCGTATGTGTTTAAAGCTAGATAGCTCCAATGAATTAGTTAGTTATTATTCTACAGAATGTTACAAGTGCCGTTGATTCTGTTCCGAAATTCATTTCCTTCTGTATATGCAGTCTCTCTCTTCTATCCTCTTTCTTTCATGGCTTCCTGGATACCATTCTTCTAACTATTCTTTACATATACAGTGCATGAGAGTAAGTATTTGACTGACAGCAAACAAGTATTTTGCTGCTGTTATCTGATTCCTGGGACGAATGAATGTTTGCATCATCCTTCTACCATACCTTGTAGTAAGAAATAATTTTTGACGTTGGAAGCAAGTGACAGCCATTAAGATTTATAAATACCAACTACAATAGATATAGACAATAAATTATCAAAATTTTAAATAATATATGACACCATTCATAGAACACAAACAAAAAACAAGGAAGGATACAAGATTGAAATTCTACAAAACAATGGCGGTACCAGTTCTTTTATACGATAGTGAGTCCTGGATAACAAATAAGAACAGTTCGAGTAGAATACAAAGTACAGAAATGACCTTTCTAGGAAGGACCGAAAGGTGCACAAAATTGGACCACATAAATGAAGAATAAGAAGTGAATCAGAAATATATTTAATAAATAATAGAATTCAACAACATCGCGTCGGCTGGGTACAGCACGTTCAGAGAATGGAAGAAACAAGATTACCCAAGGTAGCATATTTTTATAAACCAAAAGATTAAAGGATGTAGGAAGACCTAGGAAGAGATGGAAGGAATCATTGTGAATTCAGAACAGGCGAATAGTCTAAACCTTTAAGTGACGAAGAAGAAGAAGAAGAAAAGCAATACCAATCACATACAATCACGCACTATAGGTCGTCAAATCTGTTTCCCCTGGAGGTGTCCAATTCTAAGATATTTGGCCATCTTGTGTGGTACACATACTATCTATGTGGCCAGATTTTTTCCCCTTAATATATATTTTACACTCGATACTTCAACTCAATAAATTACAATTTTGAAAAATTGTAGGAAATTGTAATTTACTGGTGGACTCTAGGGAACCACACCGACATTTGTCTTAATGGTAAGGGAAACCATCGAAAACCTTAGCTTAGTGGCTGGAATTTAGTGAGTTATAATAAAATAATTTGGAAAAAATAATTAAAGAAAAATTTGATCTCGAAATGATCAGCTTCTACGGCTCTATGGCGAATTAGCCGGTAGAAATACCTTTTTAGATGTGTTAATTCACGACTTGTTTTATTATTATTAAATGCACTCAATTAAGAAAGTGCGCTCATCATAATTCAAGTCAATCATGATGACCATTGATCTACGATGGATGTTTAGTTTTTCTTCCACCGTATCAATGACCTCATTGATAAGTGTTGATGTTTCAAAAGTTTGAATCATCTAGCTCCTTGTATTTGTCACTTTTATAGCAATCTGAGTGCTAGTAGAAGCATGTTTGGTTTTATGTACGAACTTTGGCGTACATAGGTCCTCGATTTTCGAGGCCTTTATTTCCCGGGTTTCCTTGGCCCGGTACGTTTTTTATTTTTCCTAGTACCTTTGACAGTAGCTAGTTTTGGGGAAGTCTCAGACTGTAGAGGTATAGGGTCTATTAGGCCTAAGCTATTTGGCGAGACAGCTGGAACCAGCTCTACTGGAGCTGCCTGTTCAATGGTTCAGGACTGACCTGAATTATCTTTTGCTGACGCTCTGGGCAATTTCTAGCTCTTTAGACGCCGGTACGGCTCAATCTTGACCTTATAGTGGTAAAGACGGCGTAGATTCACCAACTCGTTGACATTTGGTCCTTCCGCCAGGATAACCACAAACATAGGCAGCGGGTTCTTGGTCTTACCAGAAGTCATATAGACTACTTTCAAGACCCTGAACCCAAGGCCCTTAAGATCATCCTGGAACACGATTGGATTCACGCATGAGTCGATGCCCTTTACGACGAATTTACATGTAGCAACCAGTCGGTATATTTCCCCTTCGCAATAGGGGATTTTATGCTGCTGCTGCAGCAGCTCTTGTTACTTTTTATAGGCTGCGATTGAACTCAGCCTAAACCCTTGTTCCGAACACCTTATTTTCGCAAATGTATGCATGAGACTCAATTTTTGCGAAATCCCTGTTCGCAGCTGTCAATAAGACGGTATATTCCCGATACCAATAGGGAAAAGATTTTCGATTGGGAGGGATGCGAGCCCTTCGTCTCCAGGCCTCCAGACGTCCCTCCATCTTCATTAGCATACATAAGAGTATCTGTATTTTTTAAATTTCTTCTGCTAATTATATGAATGTGACGGACCGCAGTGAAAACGGAATCTTGTGTAACTGTTATTATTAGGTATATTGTATAATTAGACACACATTTAAGTGTTTTTTGTTCGTTTTCTTCTGATTTATTACGAATTTAAGGGCTAATCTAGCCTCTTCATAATATTCTTGGAACTTTTCCACTATAGGCCTATATGTTAAAACATTTTGATCTTCGTATGATCATCATCTTGGTTTTGTTTAAATATACTTAAATTTCATCGGTGGTATGTCTCTCTAAAAATGCAGCCTGATATAGTTCGGGAAGCTGAGATACCAGAATCCAGCACAGTGGTTACTACGTATTCCAGCATTAGTTTCCATTTTAATATCTCTTTAACGAGGGAAGAGTCATTTAGAATTGAAAAGAAAGAATATGATGGAAACTTCATATTTACTGAGTGTAAGTTGATTTTTTCTGACATTAGTATTTATTTTTAGAGCTATGATGAATTTGCAGTTTATACTCACAGAGAAGTTAATGAACGTCGCCATGTTGGTAATAATTATGAAGAGTGGTGGTTACACCCACTACAAGAAACAATTACAGATATCGACTGGAATTCTCGATGAAAACCGAAAATAATGAATGGATGCCAACTGTTTTGGTTAAATGCGACATCGCAAATTTTTAGAATCATGTATCGCCCCGAATTACCTCTAAGAAGACATGTCTGGCGGAACATCAACGTATCTAAAATACTTAGAAAATACGATATATAAATTATTTTGTTGATGTGGACTGTCAACAGCACGCAGGCCTACGGCTTGCTTATCTGTGGAACCCATATTTGTAAATAACATTGTTTGTATCTTACTTTTAGTCTAATAAAGTCCTACTAACTAACTAACTCACTGGCATTATCGAACCCGTAGGTTCATGGCCTCGCGAACATACGCTCTCCATACATCCCTATCCTGAGCTAATGTTTTCCAATCATTCCGTGTATAATTTACTTCCTTCAAATCATAGTTAATGCTGTTCTCCCATCTCATTCTTGGTCTACCAACTGGGCGTTTTCCCTCTGGTTTTCCTACAAGAAGCTTCCATGCACGTCTTTCATTCCCAATTCGTGACACATTTCCTGTCCATCGCAGTCTATGAGACTGAACTGTTCTTATTATATCTGGCTTCCTATAAAGACTATGTAGTTCATTGTTATTGTAGTCTTATCCATTCAGCTGTCTGTTCGTCTCTCTTTGGTCCAAAAATTTTCCTAAGAACTTTATTCTCAAATATTCGTAATCTCATTTCCTCCCTTAAAGTAAGAGTCCATGTTTCGCACCCATATAAAGTTCTATTATTACTGAAAAATCCTACTACTACTAGTAGTTTAGATAAGATATATATTTGTATAAAATGTCTTTGATTCATGTTGAAAATGCAGTTTTAAATTTGGAAGTAATGTTTTGTAACACCCTTTAATTCAAATAAATATAAAAGTTAAAATTAAAATTGAGCAATGTAAAATGTAAAGCACATCAAAGGAATACGACTACATGTTGTATTATAAATTAAAGTTTAGAGTGACTGAATCACTCATTTAAGTGAATTTCACTAATTAAGTTACTGGTATCTAAAACTATGCTTTACATGTTTACATTTTACAGTTTTGATGTTGGTAATGTGGTTAGGCTTACATCAAAATGAAAGCCATACTTATACTACATTAAGATAATATCTTATTTAACAGCTAATGTTAGTAGCGTCGTAATTCAAAACTGATTGTGAAAAGGGCGAAAAAATGTGCATTAGAGGGCTTTTTTTCTCAAGCCGGAGGTACTTTTACGCTCCGTGAATCTACGACATTTTTTTAATAGGAAATGTGCACTCAGCTGAGCATTAGGGACAGCACACACACACTGACCCAAAGTGGAGATTTTTTAAAATCCCCACCCCGCCGGGAATCGAACCCGGGTCGCCGGAGTGGAAGGTAGGGACACTCTACCGAATCTACGACATTGGGACTCAGTATTTATAAAATAAAATAAGCTAAAATATACCTTCTTAGGTAAGATCCGTCGTCCTCAACTTATAAAATATGTATTATTTATGCCTTTCAGAACATCCGTTCCATCTTAGCAGGTCCCTCTTCGCTACAACATCCAGTATGATGGCTGATGCTGCTGGTCACGACAACACCACATTAGGTCCAGCAGCATCAACTATCATACTGGAGGTTGTAGCGAAGGGGGACCTGCTGAAGATGGAACGGATGTTCTGAAAGTCCTGCAGGCATAAAGAATACATATTTTATAAGTTGAGGAAGACGGATCTTACCTATGAAGGTATATTTCAACTTATTTTATTTTATGACTCTCCACTTCAACGGTTTTAACAATGAATTTTATTAGTATTGACTCAGTACTTAGTTCCTTCCGGAAGAATCCATGATCAGAATTTTTATCCTGTGAAAATTCCATCGATACTTCGGATTGTAACCACTAGAACCGACTATACCACGTTAAGATATATTATTATTATTATTATTATTATTATTATTATTATTATTATTATTATTATTATTATTATTATTATTATTATTCGGGAGTATGAAACACTTTCTTCATTGAATATGAATACATTAGCTTCCATTTCTCTTTGAAAACAAAATATTAGCGTATTGAAGATACGGCACTCGTTCCTTTCATTACGCTTTTTTTTTATATATTTCTTCCATCCTTCATCATTTCTCTGTGAAAAATCTAAGTCAAAAGGAAAAAATATATATAATTTAACATCTGAACTACAAAGATCAAGAATGAGTTGTGATTACTTTTTTCTTTATTATAGTCTAATGCCTAAAGGGGATGAATTAATTAACGAAAGTTTACGAATATATGAGCACAAATTGAAGAAAAAACGCCATCATTCTTGGAAACGCACACCAACGGTTAAAAAACAAAAGAGCCACACACATCTAAATAATAATAATTATTATGTACACTACACAGAGTTAATACTCAAACAAGGCGACTGGCGATAATGATGATGATGATAATAATAATAATAATAATAATAATAATAATAATAATAATAATAATAATAATAATAATAATAATAATAGCTTTATTTTACAAGGCAGAATTAAGGCCTTGTCTACCACTCAACCAGGTTTTAAAAAATACAAAACCAGTCTTACATCTAAATTACAATAAACATAAACGATTACACGTTATATATACAATACAATTATTATTTATAATGTTTTTTTATTTATTCTAGATTTAACGAATTAAATATAATATGTACAAAGGATAAAAAAAATATTAATGACATACAATAAATTTAAATAATTAGAGAAAAATGAATTATTTGATAACAAGTAACTTTATAAGCGTGACTTAAAAGTGTCACGTGTTCGGCAATACAGAGGATGACAAGAGTACGATTCTGGGGAGCATTGGAGCGAAGATTTGTTTTCTCTTTTTCGCTGGCATTGGGACCCACTTGATTTATAAACTGTGATAAAACAAGTTTATTAAACACTTTATTAGATGAATTGCATAGAATCAAGTTTTAATTTTAAAATTGGTATTACTACTGAGAATTCAATTAACCTACATAAGTTGTACTATCTCTGCATAAGCTCCAGAGATGTTGACTTAAAATTAACCAAATTTCAACAAATTTTAGGTAAAATAAAATCAACATTAGGCTACTAAGAAAATTCCCTACTCGGAAAGTTATCGTAGCTGCTGTTTGATGTGGTGGGAGGAAAGCGCGTAGAATGGAGCGAGTACAGGTTAACTTTTCTAAGAACGATTGCAGCGCTGAAGAGGCACAGACCTGTTGGTCCGACATTAGATATCTCTTGGCGAGAAGTAATGCAAATTACCGATTGTTTATAAGATATTTCAATTTAAAAAGCTTTTGTGAAAATTTATGTTTTCAGACTTATATATATATATATATATATATATATATATATATATATATATATTTACCTTGAAGTCACAGAAATATTTCGATCAGTCCATGCCTTTTCTTCCATCATTTCTATCCATTCAACTCTTATTTTCTCGATATTCTTTTTAGCTTGTTCTTCCTATCTATATCTCGGCCGACCTCTAGGTCTCTCCCTTTCCAATCTAAATTCCAGTCTTTGTATTTGCATTCCTCCAGTATTCTCTCTTTTAACGTGGCCGTACATCTTATTATACTACTCTCTATTTTATCTATTTTCTCCAACTTCAAAATGTATCTTATTTCAGAGATCTGTATTCTTTTAAAAGTTAAATAATATGGATAATTAAGAATTTCTGCTTGGATAACTGTTAAGGCTGAATTTACACTTGAGCTTACAACAGAAGAAATGTACTGAAGAATTTAGTTACTTCACAATTCACACCACAAATGCGCCAGCTAATTATGCAAATTAATTCATCGCAGTTTCGTGTTACATAAATGTATTTTTTAAAATATGTATTTTATGTCAAAATGGAAATATGCCGTGATCGAAATATAGAAATGAAGTCTTTATGACCGTTAGTTTGCAACTAAACCATGGATTTTTAAAAAAAAATATAACAAAAACTTAGGAAAATAAATAAAAATATTCAATCCTTATTATAAACCGAATTATCAAGAACTAATTAGTTCAAACAGCTGAAAGAATGTCATAAAATACAATTCCACACATTTATTTAACTATGATATTTATTTATTTAACCTGGTAGAGTTAAAACCATGTGACCTTCTCTTCCACTCACCAGGACAAACACATGTTACATCAGAATATAACAATCATAATTAATTATAATATTAAATAGTAAATGAAGATTTGAACAATAAGATAATATATATTATATTACGATTTATAACCATGTTAATGATGGATAATATTAAGACTAAAACTAATAATAAAATGTATACAAGCAAGATAAATTAAATTGTTGCTAGACTGTCCCTATCTAATGTATATTAAAAAAACAAAAATAATGAAATATAGAAAACTAATTTTGCGGTTACATAATATTTAAAACAAACAATTGAAAATATTTGTTAATCTTAATATTAATTGAATAAATAATTAAATTGATTAATTGTTAAAATAATACGATCAGTGAGGTGTATAAATTAGTTTGTTATGAAATAATTATTTAGTTTGTTTTTTAATGATGTTATAGTTTGACAGTCTCTGATA
This sequence comes from Diploptera punctata, assembly GCA_030220185.1. NCBI lineage: Eukaryota > Metazoa > Arthropoda > Insecta > Blattodea > Blaberidae > Diploptera > Diploptera punctata. Next base: position 3,100,849 of record JASPKZ010009814.1, on the reverse strand, counting down.
TAGGGCGGAAGGAAATTCCATGTTTTGGCAAGTGCGACTGTAAAAGATTATGAGTAATACACAGTGTGTAATAATGTTATTCTCCTACCTCACTTTTGGTCAACCAACTGGGCGTTTTCGCTCTGGTTTTCCTAGTTTCCCTGCCTCTCCGTTAGTAAAATGTAATGATAATTATTTTGTCCATACAAATAAGTCGGGATTAGAACCCAAAATCTCCAGTCCCAGCACGCTATGTTTGAGGTATTGGGTACAAATGTCAACTCAGGTGACAGTTTTTTCTGTAGTAATGTTAGTAACATATGACATCCTTAAGGTGTAATGACCCACACATTTGCACATTTGAATCTCAACAAAATTGAAACCAATAAAACAGGTACAACAGGCAAAGTTTAATATCTCCTCTGCATAGTTTTCTGTACACTAATTATAAACTACAACACTGCAAATATTTGATGTCACGAAAATTTAAACGATGCTGGGTCATTTATCACACACTTGTGTGCGGTACAGTCAGAATTAACAGTAATTAACAATGGGATATACACAAAATGTACAGCATGCAATTATACGAAATGTAGAGAAGACATAATAATAATAATAATAATAATAATAATAATAATAATAATAATAATAATAATAATAATCATCATATTGTATCTTGTAAGCTCTTGTTTCTCTCAACGAGATTTAGGCACTCTTCCCCTACAGGGAAGAAATTGAACATACTAATTTAGTTACACTTGTTTTCGCATGAATGTCATTGGATTGGCCCGTGGTCAGCGTTCTGCCTCAAACTGACATCTACGAAACCAAGGTAATACTAGGACGGGAAAATTCGGTAAATTTTGCTTAGAGGCCTTTTTATTCAGGCTTAAGGATCTTTTACGAGCCTGAAATTTTTCAGACTCGGGACCCACAGCTTAAAGTCCCTCCCGGAGGACTTGCTCCTTGGATTTTTCCATCCTAAAAAAATCTATCGATCCCGGCCGGGTTTGAACCCGCGACCCTCGGGACGAGAGGCAAGGAGTATAACCACCAGTCCACCGCGGCCGATAATAATAATAATAATAATAATAATAATAATAATAATAATAATCAATTGATTTGGTGTTTAAATATAATAATAATAATCTGCATCAAGGATTAGACCTTAAGGTTTGTTCCGATCTCATGCCAGAATTGGTCTAACCATCTTTTACTGGGTCTTCCTATATTTCTTCGTCCTAGTGATTTGTAATGAAGAATCTGTTTCGGGATTCTATTATATCCATTCTATTGATGTGGTCCATCCATTCATCTCTGTATTGTGTAATTCTATCTAATAGCTGAATATATTCATTTCACTTCCAATAAGTTCATTTCGTTTTCGATCTGTTGTTGTATAGCCAGCCACACGCCTCAGAAACCTCACTGGATATATTGCTAATTTAAGGGTTTTAGACTTTCTGAGGATTCCTACGTGTCGGACTTTTTTTTTCTATGTTTAAAAAAAAAGAAGCAGTATTAAAGAATGTATGGAAGGAAATCAGATTAATTTGAGAAAGCTGATATTTGACAGCATCTTCTTTAATGGAACGTTATATCAGGAAACAAAGAAGATGAAAGAGGTGTCTATATTCAACCTTTACAAGCTGATGTGCAACATTTCTTCACTATTCAAAACATCAACAATGCGCCCTCATACGGATAAAAGAAGGAAAATATTTTCTCTTTAGAAAATTTCGCCTTATCAAAACCTTCACCTTAGTTCAGGTAAACAATTTTTGCTTTCCGGTTTCTGAGTTACAGTTACCTTAATAACAAATACATGTACTAATAAAATTACCCAACATTAACAATAATAATTTATAACAGGCATATAATGTTTATAACAATGATATGATGTATGCCATTAAAAAATATTTTTTTGCGCGAAAGTGCGTTTTGTCTTACTTACAGCAATGGCGACCATGATTGAAAGTTCAACTTCCTACATATCGGGGTTGCCAACCTAAGTAATTAAATTGTAATAAAATAACCATACTGTAATATTACAAAACGCGTGTGGGAAGTAAAACCACTGCTCTCTATGTTTACTACATACAATGTATATACAAAAAATTATCCAAAAGGTAGTGTACATTATACGAAACAAATCACTGCATTTTAAAGGAACTGAGCTTTATTTGAAACAATATAAAACAATAAATACGTACTTGCCGCCATTTTATCACTAATTGGTCTCACGGCCTCCCGTAGTTTCAACTAATAAATATTGCCCACACTGTTAACGTTATTTCTTCGTCTTCTTTTTCGGCTTTCACCCATTTATAGGTTTACCGTTTTTTAGTTTTCATTTATTCCTATCATTCCAATCTCCTCCTTCCAAATTCCTATCATCCATTATAATTTTCACATAGGTTTTCCATTTCCATCTTGGTCTGCCACATTTATTTCTTCCAGAGGGTTAACGTTAGTCAATTGTTTATAATGAACCCAAATATTTCCAATAAAGATGTTATCATTTTACTATTACTTAATTAAGAAACTTATAATTTGTTTAGTGTCAGTGTACTCGCCATGTAGACGAGAACGTGATTCTATACAGAAGGGAACCCTGAGACTCCGGACTCTTTATGTAATTGTAATGTTATTGCTATTGTGTTATTACTTAATTGTAATATTATTGTGTTTTCTTTATGTAATTGTAATGTTAATGTTTTTAGTGAATAATGCTATTGTGTTATTATTTAATGGTAATAGTTTTATTGTGTTTTCTTTATGTAATTGTAATGTTATTGCTGTATTTGTTTATTTTTCTTTACACTAGTACCAATTATTACTTTATTGTAACGGACTGTCAACAGCACGTACGGCTTACTGCCCGTGCGACCCATATTTGTAAATAATATTGTAAATATCTTACTTTTTGTCTAATAAAGTCCTACTACTACTATTACTTATTATTTGAAAACACCATCGCGCAAAAAAATAATGTACACCGCACGTTTGTGAAATGTTTTACAGAATCTCGGAAATTGAAAACCTCGCTATAGCTCGGTTTTAAACATTTTCCTCGATTCTGTAAAAACCACTTCCCAACCTTGCATCGTCTTCTTGTTATTGTTGTTCTTCTTCACGGTTTAGGTTTATTTACTAGCTTGTTCCGGCTCCAAATTGCTGCTGTTTCCATCTTTTCTTTGCTCTTCCCAAACTTCTTCCTCGTGGTGAATAGCTGTATGCTGCTTTTGGTATTCTATTCTCAGTCATCCTTGCCAAGTGTTCTTTCCAGTTTGTTCTGTATTTCTCTATTGTTGTGTTTAATTTCTCTACTTTTAGTGTTGTCTTATTACTGTGTTATGTTTTTTGTATGTTCTTTGATATCCTGCTATTGGTCTGAGGAATCTCATTTCAGCAGCTTGTATTCTGGCTGATTGTTGTGTTGTCACTGTCCATGTTTCGGATCTATAAGTAATATAGGCACTGCCATTGTCTTGTGTAATTTCATTATAGAGTCTTCCTGGCTTTATTTTTCAAAGTTCTTTTTACTGTACCTGTTATATAATTAAACTTATTTAGTTTGTTATTTATATCTGTTTCCGCTGTTTATGATATTTCGCAGTCTAGGAAATTATATCTTACCACTTGTTCTAACCTTGCATCGTAATATACGAGGCATGTAATGTTTATAACAATTATACAATGTATGGCATTACATTTTTTAAATTAAAGATCAGTTTATCATCTTTTTATTGCTGTTTTAAAGGAACATTGGGCAGAGTAGAAATAAAAATCAGTTCAGGTGGATGACACACATTATATCATAAACACTCATTCATCCAGACTGTCGCTTTTTTAAAAGTCAACACCACTTTTTCACATCGCGTTGTTCATGCACATGTATCCAACTTAATCCCCGTGAAAGACATGTTTTATATAGACCTATTAATGATAAAAATCTATTTCATTCCAACATTTAGCTACTTTTCAAACATTTACTACATACCTACATACTAAATAACGCGAACACACGTTCTCCATACATCCATATTCTGAGCGAATGTTTCCCAATCTCGTCCCTTAAATCAAAGTTAATTGATTCTTCCACTTTATTCTTGGCCTACCTACTGAAAATTTTCTTTCTGTGTTTCCTAGTAATGCCTCTCTTCGATTCGCCATTCATGTCATATATCCTGCCCATTGCAGTCTATGAGACTTAACTCTTCCTATTACATCTGGTTTTCCCATAAATATCATGTAGTTCACTGTTAAGTTCCCTCCTCCATTCACCAATTTGATCACCTCTCTTTGATCCGAACATTTTTCTGATGACTTTATTCTCAAATACTCGTAATATTTTCTGCTTCCTTAAAGTAAGAGTCCAGGTTTGGCATCCATTTAGTATAACTGGGAGAATAACAGATTTATGTATTTTCAGTTTTGCTTCTTTTTTTTTTGAGAGAATTTGTTACGAGAGTTTCTGTAATGAATAATAGCATGCATTCCCAGAATTGAGCCTATCTTTTATTTCTTTTTGCCACTCATTCCTATTTGTAATTATTGTCTATAGGTATTTTATTAAGCTACTTCTTCAAAATATTCCCCATTTGACATTAAATGTCCGTTTCCATTATACAATGTATTTCTATGTGTGACTATTATATCCAGTTTTATTGATATTTACTTCCAGCCCCATTTTCTTAGTGTTATCTGTTTTTAATTATCCGACATCATTTATTTTGTTAACCCTTAAATTGGCAAAACACAAATTTCTTCTGTTAGTTATTTAAATGTGGCGGACCGCAGTGAAAACGGTATCTTGTTCAACTGTTATTATTAGGTATATTGTATAATTAGACACACATTTAAGTGGTTTATTTTTGTCCGCTTTCTTCTGATGTATTTAAAATATTACATTAATTTAACCAACTGATGTATCCAAAAAGATACATTACGAATTTAAGGGTTAAGGACACATTTAGCTTTAAAATATATGTATATATAGATATTGTGTCCAACTCTGTAGTCTCGAGGTAGCGTGCTGCCTTGTCACTCAGCGGGCCTGGGTTCGATCCCCGGTCAGGACAACTTTCTTGGGTGAGGTTTTTTTCGGGATTTTTCCTCACCTCTAAGATAAATGTCAAGAAACTTTAAGGCCCAAACTGTTCCCGAACATCATCTGACCATCATTACCATCAATATCATATTCGTCCAATTAGCTTAGGTTTAGTTTAAGGCTCTCCTGGCGCATCATTACTACCATCATCAACTCACATATCACCGGGGAAGCGTAACCCCGCCTTCCAGGTGCCCCAACCTCAGATGTGGGTTACAAGTGCGCCATGCCAGGAGAGGACACCAAAAATGTCGAAATGACAACCTGGGGTATTTTGGAGAAAAAAAAATTAGAATCGTAAACCATTCTGTTTGAATTGTTTTTTTAAATATTGGAAGTTTGGCCATCGCATACGACGAGGAGGTGCAGTTTCCTCATCTAATATAAAAAAGTGAAATGTTAATTAAAATTTGTCATTATATGAGTATCTTCTACCCAAGAGGTTTTATTGCTGTGCTTGTGATATTTTAGAATGTTGGGTGTCATTTAATCTTAACTCTGACAAATCATATTTTTCACAAAAAATATTTATGAAGGTATGTTTATTTGAAAGATTACAGTACCGAATATCTGAATCTGCAACAGCCTACCTCAAGTAGTTCTTGAGAAAAGTTAAGTTGAAAAATATGATTTTTCCGAAATTATTTAAACATCTTGTGGGCACTTTAACATATTGCAGGCTTCCGTGACTATCGAAACACCACGTCGGAACACATCAGTGAATCGGAATCCATAGGTTGATAAATGCTACTTTAACCCGTCCTGATCTATAGAATCTCTGAGTTCGGTATTACAATATACATCTGTTATGATAATTTTCCTGGAATTTGTAATATATTTTAAACGATATTTACAATTTTATGAAAAATAAACAGGTCTACAAATAACAGCAAATCATATGAGGCGGAAGTTCAATTTTGAATTACAATTCCACGAAACGTTGAATATGTAAATTGGAGAACGATAAAATGAGATTCAATTTTTCCTTTCGAATTCCCCCGATGGACGCGTTCCGGGCTGCTGGACAGGAACGTTCCAGATTACATTAGGTTTTGAGCGACGGGTGCAAGGGACTCCATCACATCTTACGATATTCTTGCCTCGCATCTCTGTACACAGGTCATTCCAATTTCAATCTTTTAAATGTTTGTAAGCACAGCTTTCCTCTTTCCTTTATCTCCAAAAGAATCAACCTAATAAATTATATATGCATTACAAACTGATAATTAAATAATTTATTTTATCATTATATTATTATTACTATTATTATTATTATTATTATTATTATTATATAAATTTGAATAAATAATTTTATTTATCTCGTTGCGATGAAAAGAAAGATTTAATTTTGGAAGATGGAATGGGATATATCAAAGGATGTGAAGAATGTGACAAAAACAAGTCAGTTGCTGCTACAAACAGTTGGAGTATACATCACCGTACAGAACAACAACAAGTAACGGAAACTCAACCTGCAGAAGATGGAAGATAACTTCCGAAAGCGCTCCAGTTAATTTTATATACAATATTTTAACAAAGTTGAGGACGACGGCACCGACCAACAGGTACAATTTAATTTTTAACTTTCATCATATATCTATTATGTATCAACCATAATTCTTATTGTATGTATAATTTAACCCTGGTGAAGTGAAAGAGAAGACCTTACGGTCTTAACTCCATCAGGTAAAATAAATAAATAAGTAAATTCACAACCAAAATTAACTCTAAGTGTAACCAAGAAAATTACATAAAATATAGAATTCACTGATAGTCGGCTGTGATTGGTTCAATCTGACACGGACGATAAATCAGATTGATCAAAATTCAATTCCTAGCGTATGAACAAAATAATCTGAATAATGTTTACCTAAAAGTTAAGCTGCATTAAAAATGTGATATTTATAACACGCCCTGTAATAATAATATGGTGACAAAAATATGTCAATTTCTTTTGTAGCAAGTTCCCAAGAGAATGTCACGAGTTACTGGACAAAGTTTCTTGTGAAGAAGTTGGGAACAGTGTGTGTTGTCTCGAGAGCGCTCTTACAGCGAAGTAGAGACCCTCCAGCATTAAGTTACATAGAGAAGATCTATTTACGTATTTTTCAAGTACTCCATCGTGTCACACAATGACTTTTCATTGTTCCCTCGCCTCCTCATTGTGAATTTAAGGAAATCTTATGAGAATAAAATTCTTAGTCAAATTTTAACTAAGACCATTATAATTATAAATATGATAAAAATCTCTAAATATAAATAATTTGACTCCGTTGTACTCTTATCAAACTCCAAAGGTTTAGAATCTAAAATGATGTTCTTTCAATTCAGATTTGCAATATTTTATACATTTATGAAACTCTCACTCGAAATATTATAGATTTTTTTGCGAGAGTTAAAATAAAAATTTAATTACATTTTATTTTTATTATCTACGGTAGAAAGTGTATATTCAAACACGAATAAGATACAGAAATAAATTAAACATATGAATAAACATATGAATATGAGAATTCTCATTGTTATCTATTATGCTTCACAAGAATTTTTGTCATCCTAACTTCTCTCAATAATGTTAAATTAAACTAACTTACTTACTCACTGGTAGTATCGAACCCGTAGGTTCATGGCCACGCGGACATAAGCTCTCCATACATCCCTATCCTGAGCCAATTCTTTCCAGTCATTCCCTGCATAATCCACCTCCCTCAAATCATAGTTAATTTTATTCTCCCACCTCATTATTGGTCTACCAACTAGGCGTTTTCCCTCTGATTTTCCTACAAGAAGCTTCCATCTACCTCTTTAATTCCCCATAGGTGCCACATGCCCTGCCCATCGCAGTCTACGAGACTTAACTGTTCTTATATCTGGCTTCCTATAAAGACCATGTAGTTCATTGTTAAGTAGTCTTCTTCATTCGCCTGTCTGTTCATCTCTCTTTGGTCCAACAATTTTCCTAAGAACTTTATTCTCAAATACTCGATATATCCTTTCCTCCCTTAAAGTAAGAGTCCATGTTTCGCACCCATATAATATAACTGGTAGAATAATAGTTTTATATATTTTCAGTTTAACGTTTTTTGAAAGGAATCTTAAATTGAAAAGATACAAAACTCTATTTTCCAGTTATAAATATGCGAAACGTGGTCTCTTATTTTAGGGGAAGAGAAAATATTACGAACATTTGAGAATAGAGCTCTAGGAAACGTTTTGGACCAAGGAGAAACGAAAAGAGAGTGAAAGGAGAAAATATTGTAATATTGAGCGATATGATATTTATGGGAAACCGGATGTAATATGAACAGTTAAGTATCGTAGATAGTGGTAGGCAGTGACAATGAAATGAAAGAGGGGATGGGAATTTGTTGTAGGAAAATCGTAGATAAAGCGTCAAGTAGGTATGAAATAGGAGAACATGAATTAGTCATGATTTCAGGAAGTTGATTTATAGAGAGAATGATTAAAACATCACAGGATAGGAATGTAAGGAGAGTTTATGTCCGCCCGGGTATGTGCCTCCAGGTTCGTTAGTGCCAATGAATTATATATAAAAATACGCTATGTGGCGGCTCCATGGTCCTTTGATCATTAAGCTAATCGGAGCCAGGCCTGGTTTTCCTCGAGATTTTTGCTGTTCCCCTGCCAAAAACAAATTCCCCTTCTCCATACTCATGTCAACAAATTGGTTCCATTTTATTTAATCTGCCGCTGAGCTTTTTCGACAGACTTGATCAGCCGATATCCTTGTATATAACATAACTTCAATACTAGAGGCTTCGTCTCATTTCATCCCTCAACTTGATTTTACGCCGGATATGAGAAGAGATTATATTTTTTTAATAATACGCTAAGTGTGCCCATTGTCTGTACTAATGTGTCTTATGCATATATAAATGATATCAATTAATTACATATTAATTGAAGGGTGTAGATGAAAAGGGGACATTATTAACATTTCTTAAATTTTCAAAAATTGAGGAAACCTTAATTATATTTGTGTTAGTGTAATTATTGTTATTATTAACATTGCCTCAGGATAGGGATGTATGGAGAGCTTATGCCCGCGCAGCCATGAACCTACGGGTTCGATAGTGCCAGTGAGTTAGTTAGTTAGTAATTATTATTATTTAGTATTGTTTGTTGTATAATAATAAATAAAGCGTATTATTAAAATTGAAAATGATACGATCTAAAAAAATACTTTTTCTTCTTCTTCTTCACGGTTTAGGCTTATTTACTAGCCTGTTCCGGCTCCAAATTGCTGCTCTTTCCATCTTTTTTTGGTCTTCCCAAAATTCTTCCTCCTCGTGCTGAATAGCTGTATGCTGCTTTTGGTATTCTATTCTCAGACATACTAAAAAAATACTAAAAAATAAAATAAAACTAAATAAAAGTCTAATAAGACCAATAGTTACATACTCTGCCGAGATATTGGACACTAAACCAAACTGATGAGAATGCTCTAACAATATTTGAAAGCAAAATTATAAGAGTAATATAAGGTCGTGTATTCGAGCACAAGAGCAAACTCTGAAATAAACGGAATATTATGTGGAGAAGGTATTGTAAGATATATTGTCTCTCAGATTTATTTAAATTGGTCAAATTTTTCGTTTGGAAGTTGGAAGAATGCCAAAATATTAAACAGTGAGATTATGGGAGTTCGTCTTAGAGAAAGGCCCTGGAAAATATATCTTCAAGACACAGAATAAGATATAAGAAATATGTGGATAAACAGATGGTGTGTAAAAACCCAGGATCAAGATTATTGGAGGAATAATTGTGAAGGAAATCAAGGCCCACGAAGGGTTGTAGTGCTGAAAATGATAACGATGACGAAACTAAAATTACTTAACACTTAAATTGGAGAAACATTAATTTATCATTATCATCTTCTTCAAGGTATTGACCCGTTCCGCACTCCGCTGCCCAATATGCTACAGGTCGTCCTTCCAACGTAGTTTCGGTCTTCCTGCATTTCTTCGGCCTTGAGGTTTATAATGAAGCATCTGTTTTGATAAACGATTATTTGACATTCTTTGTACATGTTCAAACCATTTACATTTATTTCTGTATATTCTCTCGTTTATATAGGTCTGTAGTGCCATAGAATTTTCTTGATCTATTATTCTGTTCCCTATAACATATGAAGACTACAAAAGAAAAACAATCAAAGTCCACTTTTCATAAAAATTGAGTTATGGGTATTTTATCATTCCTGACAGGGTACTGCTGCTTTAAATGTCAATACATGGAAATATCATTCGTAGTCCACGTAAAATTGACTTCAAAATGAGATCAATCAAAGTCCCACAGTTGTATGTAAAATCAGTCAGGTCCACGCAGTTATAAATAAGAAACCTTATAGAGTATAACTAATTTTGTTATAAATGTTTGTAAACCTGAATTTTAAATATTGAAAAGGGACAACAATGTGTTAATTTGTACAAGATGCCCATCCCAGTAACAAGAATATAACGACTTACAAGAACTGAAAAAGTTCTGCTTCTCAAACAGTCCAAGACTTTTTTCTTAAATTTAAAGTGTGAAACGTAACATTTCTGGTGTATTTGCATTGAAACAATGGCGCATTTTTCTATGCGTGTTTTCTTAACTGTCACTGTTCATTATTATTCCAATTTTGCAATTTAAAGTAGAAAATGATGTGGACTTTGATTGTTCTTTCATACAAAAATGTGCTGACAGTTTTTCCATTGTTGTTTTCATTGTTAACTACCCTTCACAGGACGACACAAATATGAATCCCTATATAATAATAACTTGTAATACAAACAGTGTTCGATACAATTTCATGTTCATAATAATTCTATTGTAAGAGCGTTTTTAATTTTTGTTTCAAATTTACTCAGAATGAGAAATATGTGACTTTGATTGTTTTTCCTTTGTAGTCTTCCTATGTTTGCATACAACGGAGAATACCCTTGATTCCTATAACTTTTGTCTTATTTACAGATATTTCCAGACTATATTCTTTTGAAATAGCATATAACTTATGCGTAGCATATTGTAATTTTTTTCAGTATCAGGGATTACCACTTGATCGTTACAAATAATACAGTATCAACTATACTGTTATTTATTTTAAAATAAGTTTTTAAAATATTCTTGCAATGATTTACAATGTCAATAAATATACTAAATATATTAAAAGTGGCAATGGACACCCTTATATGACACGACACTTGATTTCCTTTGTATATTTTTGGTATTATATATTAAGTTAAATTTGGATCTAAAATGATAACATTACAACATCTTCGTTTCAGAATGTATTAAAGTATTTTATTTTGCGTCATGTTAATTTTTGGGGGGGAAATGATTATACCATTGAAACTTTAACTTTTCCAAATAATTCCGAACACGTCTCAACAAAAGCTGTAAATAAATATAATCCACGAGGAAGAAATCCACAGGTAGATGTCAGATGATCACATTTGCCCATGTGAATTTGTATGTAAAATATGCGCAATTGTATTACTTTCACTCCGTATAATATATTCACATGGTTATATAAAATGCAAGAATATTTCATGAATAGAATAAAGAGTAAAATCAACTATACTTTAAATATATATGATAGCCCGTGGGAAATTAAATAATGACACAGAAATGTCGTAGTAACAAATTTCATACGTAACAGGTCCACATTATTATTTTTATGTTGAATACGAAATACCTTTTTCTGACAGTCACATTTGTTTTACCTAATAGTGCGATAAATCAACCACAGCGTGGTTAAAACATGTGACTAAAAACACGATTCTGATCATTGATAAGGACACGTGGGATCATGTCGAAACGTCGGAATTGGTGGCCGGAGACCGACCATCCATACGCGGAAAACCCAAGACAATTTTCTTAATCATACTTACATCCGCGAAAAACTACAATTTAACATATATATCCATCCATAGTAATTCTGCCCGAAGGCAGGTCCTTCACTGCAATCATAGCATTTTCATGCTATGCTTGCAGCTTTACTAGGGAATTGTAGGTGTGGTAGCTTCCCATTGCTTTCCACACCGGTGAAGGATGATGATGGTGATGATGATAATGATGATGATGATGATGATGATGATGATGATGATGGCCATGTGATTTCAGGGACCGTTTGGGCCTTAAAGTTTTCCTGGCATTTGTCTTACAGGTGAGGAAAAACCCCGATAAAAACCTCACCCAGAAAAACTGCCCCGACCGGGGATTTAACCCGGGCCCGCTGCATGACAAGGCAGCACGCCACCTTGAGACCACAGCGGTGGACTACATATATATATATATATATATATATATATATATATATATATAAAGAAAGTGATCACACTATAGGCCTTAAGAAGCTTTGGGTAATAGGAGGTTAATGTTCCAACTTTTCTGGATAATCGGCACTTGATACCTGCCGGGTTGTCAGTCCTGAATGACGGCCGCCTTTACCCCCAGAACAATCATCTGCTACTCATTTTTGAGGCTGAGTCGACCGTAAGGCCATGGTGCCGCCAGAAGGTTTGGGACAGTTTAAAAATCCTGATCCTCCGGTACTCGAACCCTCGATATTCCGACTTGTAGCAGTTGCCTTAACCAACTATGCTACTGCATAACCCACATAGGCTTATCCTGGTATGTTATTAAGAACTTCTTTCTATCCTCTTCATTGCCATGAACCTAAGGGTTGTATAGAGCCAGTGAGCTAGTTAGTTGGTCTTTTTAACTGCAAGGTACTACCTGTACAACACTTATATATATATATATATATATATATATATATATATATATGCCCCTTTTAACTGTAACCGCTAGTTTACTTCCCTATAGTTTAAACGAAAAGTTTTGGTGTTGCATTTTAGTGTAATACAATATCTGAATAATGAGTTGTTATGTCAATTGTGTATAAGAAGTTGTCTGGGAAAATAATTCAATGTTTTCCAATCATCCCCTGTATAATCTGCTTCCCTTAAAGCATGGATAATGTTACTCTCTCACCTCATTCTGCTCCACCAACTGGGCGTTTTCCTTCCGGTTTTCCTACAAGAAGCTTCCATACACCTCTTTCATCCCCATACGTGCCACATGTCCTGCCCATCGCAGTCTACGAGATTTAACTGTTCTTACTATATCTGGCTTCCTATACATATCATGTAGCTCACTGTTATGTAGTTGTCTCCATTCACCTGTCTGTTCATCTCTTTTTGACCCAAATAATTTCCTAAGAACTTTATTCTCAAATACTCGTAATCTTCTTTCCTGCCTTAAAGTAAGAGTCCATGTTTCGCACCCATATAATATAACTGGGAGAATTGCTGTTTTATATATTTTCACTTTAACTTTTTTGAAAGGAGTTGAGATGACAAAAGTCCCTGTAATGCATAATAGCATGCATTTCCAGAATTGAGGCTATGTTTAATTTCTTTGTGCATCTCATTGCTATTTGTAATTATTGTTCCTAGATACTTGAAATCAGCCACTTATTCAAAATTTCCTTCAATTGTCATTAGTTAAAAAGAGAGATATTGTTTTTGTAAACGACCTTCGTACATCTCAACGCTTCTCTGGAAGAAATTTTATGATACGTTTCCCTTGTGAGTTTGATTTTAATAGAATGTTGGTTGTAGTTAGATTTTACAGTGTCTGTTATTGAAGAAAATTGTATTTCACATGAGGCGTGTAGTTTCGCGCATCTCACAGGTGGAAACATGGTGCTTGAGAGCTGCAACGCTCTCAAATCCTATTAAAGCTGAAAATGGAAGCTGCCATTTAAATTAATTTAAGGAACCAAAAAGAAAGGACTGATAAGCTCACAAACCAGATAAAATGACATGCTGTTCTTAACACTTTACATTCTCTCAGCGTCACTACAATTAAATTGCTTTCAAATTAAAATCTTATGAACAAAAATTATGTCAAGCACGCCAACGCCTGGAAAGATATCAGAAATGTCGAAATGACAACCTGGGGTATTGAATTAAAAATTACTAGCAAATTATATAGCAATAAGTGTAATTTACAAAAAAAACTTCCACAATATTTTGTATTTTCGTTTCTCCTAATATTTAAGATTTCTAAAATTCATTGTAACCATGACTGAGATTATATGCTAATAAAATTCATATAATTAGTCCAAAAATATTCAAGACTAAAAATGTATAAAACACTGGCTCTTCCAACTCTTTTGTGTGGTAGCGATGCATGGACGTTGAAACAGAAGGATATACAGAGATTTACTTCTGCTGAAATGAGATACCTTCGGAGGACTGCAGGATACACACTACTAGATCACAAAAAAATAAAGACATCTTTAGAAGAATTACATATGGAACCTTTGGAAAACAAAATTTCTGATTATAAGTCAAGATGGATGCAACATGTTCATCGAATGGAAGATCACAGGATACCCAAACAAATGTTAGCTATCAACCTGCAGGAAGAAGATCATGACGTCCATTCAAAATACTTCTGGATGGTGTTTCTCTTGAGGCCGAAACAGGTCAACAAATGGCCCAAATTCGTGAATGTACTATGATGATGATGATGATGATGATGATGATGAAAATACATTTCAAATAAAGCAAAAAATTATATATATATATATATATATATATCGTTTGGTATGTGCTGTCGTCCTCAACTGTGTTAAAATATTACATTTAAAATGTTATCTGGAGGTCTTTCGAAAGTTAACTTCTATCATCAGCTGGGTGAGTGTCCGCTTCTAGCCGTTGTTCACGACGTTATTGACTTGAAGTGTTCGTTAGTAGCAACTCTTTCGCACAGCGACTGCTTTACGGGGTCGGTGGCATTGGTATAATACCTCCATGTCCAGAAGACAAATGACAAATCCTACCCCCAACTTCAGGCAAACGAAGCAGATAGCCGTCTCAAGTTGTTCCTCAGACAGTATAGTCGACATAGTGAAGATATTTCACCATTAAAATACTATAGAACCATAAAGGAATGCGAACATGGGTTCCATTGGTAAAATTTTCCATAGATAAAATAGCCTCCCATTCGGATCTCCAGGCGAGGATTACTTCAGAGAAACCATGCCAAAAACTTATTCTCGTAAACTGCGATATGGAGGACAAGTGGCACGAATTGGGAATGAAATAGGGGCATGCAAACTTCTTACATAAAAAACCAGAGGGAAAGCGAACAGCACGTAGGTCACTAATGAGGTTGGAGAATAACATAAACTATGATCTTTTAAGGGAAGTGAATTATACAGGGGATGATTGGAAAACAATAAACTCACAATGGAGATGCGGGTTCGAAAGTGTCAGTGTGTTAGTTAATTAGTAAGTTACAACCTCAAAAGCTAAGTTCCTGCGGAATTCCCTTAAAATAAGCAAAGTGAAGTTAGCCAGATGTCTGATTTTCAAAATAGATTATAAGCTTTTTCCACTCCATAAAAATATGCTAAGTTGATCTAAATAGTTTTATATATTTCGAACATTTAAATCACTATTTATTTAAATAATGGACTGCAAAACATTTTCCACAAAATATGTATATTATGAACTAAATACAATATCACATAACACTAGAGTATGAATCACATTATTTGACAGCCTTTTTTTATGTAGCTCGTGGTATTTAAAATGCGGATCGGAACTGAAGTGAAAATTTGTGGAGTGAGGTAACACTAGATAGAGCGGTTGTCGTGTCTTTTATCCCACAAACAGAGGCTGACCTCTGTACAGATCATTCATAGCAACTGTTTTCACATACAAATTGAATCCTCAGTTAAAATGAATCGTTACCTTTATTATGACGTTACAAACAGAACGTTGAAACCTCTAACCTACAGCATATGAATATCAATGAGCATTACGTGTTCATAGTTTTATACATGATTTTCTCAACAAAAGTTTACAATGATAGGACGGGCAAAAACAGTGGCGCCTCGTGACCTAAACATATAAAATTGTCATAAGTAAGGCGAAGAAGCTAATCATTTCGAATGATTAACTTTTATTAATTTGTCTTTTCTGCGGTGGACTAGTGATTATGCTCCTCACCTCTGGTCCCGAGGGACGCGGGTTCAAAACCGGCCGGGGTTGATGGATGTTTTTAGGACGGAAAAATCCAAGGAGCAAGTTCTCCGGGAGGGACTTTAAGCCGTGGGTCCCGAGTCTGAAGATTTTCAAGCTCGTAAAAAATCCTTAAGCCTGAATGAAAAGGCCTCTAAGCAAAATTTACCGAATTTTCCCTCCTAGTACTACCTTGGTGTCCTAGATGCCAGTATGAGGCGGAACGCTGGCCACGAACCACTCAAAATGACATATATACGAAGTCAAGTGTAACTAAATTAGTATGGTTCAAATTCTTCCCTGTAGGGGGAGATCACCTAAATCTCTGTAAAGGGAAAACATAGGCTAACAATACAATACAAAATCTTTTCCAAATTATTGTATTATATATCACTAACTTCCAGCCACTCTGCTAAGGATTTCAGTGGTTTCCCTTAGCTTTAAAATGTCGGAGTGGTTCCAAATGTCGGAGTGGTTCCCTAGAGTCCACCAGTAAATTTCACTCCCCAATTTTTTTCCCCCGAAATTCAAAATTCCGCAAAAGATCAGCTTAACTTCTGATTTGGCCAGCAGTTCGTCCTCCCGTTCTTGTCCCTTTGGGGCTGGGCAGCGGCGGTGGCGGTTGCGGTTGCGATCTTTCCCTTGGCGACTTGGAACATCAACTAGAACATCAAGTTAAGATCTTCAGCGACGACCAGCTTTTAAGGCTTGTTAATGACCGACCACGGGTCCTTTGTCTCCCAATCTGCGGCTAGTTGCGATCGGCAGTAAATAATCACTCAATCGTCGTCATATCTATATCAAAGGGCTGAAGAGGGCATATAAGACCCTAAAGCAGCCGGAAGGGACGGATCACGGAATAACCCTGCATGTCAATTCTTCTCGGCTGCCGAGTGGGCGCACGAGTCGAACCGAGTGTTCACTTGGCCGGCCGGGCGGAGATCATTTGGTGTGTATGGGCATATGAAGGTTGTCCTGCTCTTCCAACACTTAGTCTAATCTAGTCAAGGATTTTAATGCAGTAAAAGTTAAGACTGTAACACAGATAGTTTACAGGGAGTAACATGACTTCGCCGACAAAATGATAGGGATGATAGACTATGCGGAGAGGATAATTTTTTGTGAAGCAACAAGTCGTTTATGAATTATCACAGATGAAGGTGTTCAGGCGTAAGGGTCGGAATTGAATACGAACAATTGTACACTATCATTTTATTGAAAAAGGCGTGTTTTTACAATAAGTGTTCAAACAGTCGACCCTGTGCCTCATTGCATGTTTGATATCGTCGCAACAGTGATCGGCCAGCAACGGCCGATTATGGCAGGATTATTTTTGGCGTCGTCAAAACACTTATTGTTTGACCCCTTATTATAAAAACATATCTTTTTCATAAGTAATGCCACGAGTGATTTCCAAATTATCGATAAATTCACGACTCACGAAGTGAGGAGTGAATTTATCTAGAGAATTTGGAAATCAAGAGTGGCATTTGTTAGGACTATTTAACGAATAAAATTAAGCTGTTTACTCACAAATCATTATTTAACTATAGTTATTTTAAAATATTTATATATTTAATGTAAACGGCGATGTTTGAAAACAAATGAGAAACGATAGGTACGCTTCTACTGCTTCTTTTGTTTATCACTGCAACCAGATCATACTATTTATTGCCAAAGGAACGCAATATTGTAAGGAGGAGCTTTCTTTAATATGGTAATTATAACACTGATAAATATTTGGTGAAATACGACTCTGATTGGTTGTAAAACAGAAATCATTGAAACGTGATTGGTCATTGACTCCCATTTGGGGCATGAGTTAAATAGTCAATAAAATTATATGTGTACTTTTTTTGTATTCAATTCCGGCCCTTACGGGTGAACACCTTCATCACACATAACTCATAAAAGACTTGTTTGCGACAATATGTTCCTTCACAACAAATAATCCTCTCTGCATGGCCTATCATCCCTATAATTTTGTCGGTGAGGTCCTGTTACACCATGTATATTATTCAATTGTTTCTGTGTGAAACCAAGACAGAGTACAGTCAGAAGTCTAACTTCTCATTATATTATTTAACTGTTTGTGTGTGAAACTAAGACAAAAGACAGTCAGAAGCCTTACTTTTAATTATACTATATTAAAATCTTAACTTTACTACATTAAAATCCTTGTCCTAGTCATTAGCAATGTGACGAGTGATTTCCAAATAATCGATACATCAAGAAGTCACGAAGTGACGAGTATCGCTCGGTTTTTAATAATTTCCTCGCTTCTGTAAAAACCACATCCGAACCTCGCATTATAATATACTATTATTGTCAGATTGATCAAAATTGTATTTATTAACTTTTTTTAATGAGGGAAATTTTGAGGAAGTGGCTGAATTCAAATACAACATTTTCAACCCTACTCCGCTAAGGTTTTCGGTGGTTTTCCTTAGCATCAAGGCAAATGTCGGAGTAGGCCCCTAGTTTCCACCAGCAAATTCATATTTTATATCCCCTTATTTTTTTATAAATTAAAAATTTTAAAGGGCAATTTCACAAAATTAAATCCATAAACTTAAAATTTAAAAAACCTTTCTGGAAATAATTTAACAAAATAATACTAAATTTCTATTTCAACAAACTACTCTGCTAATGGTTTCGGTGGTTTTCTTAGCGTAAAGGCAAATGCCGGAGTAGTCTCCTTGATTCCACTAGTAAATTCATCAATTTCCTCATCGAGTCGGGTAAAGCGAGTGAAAATATGGTTTCATTTCTATTTGGGACTGGAGCTGCGGCCTTTTCTTCTATTCATTTTATTCTATTAGGAGTGCGAGCTTCAAAGGGTCCATATTCCACACACACACGCACACACATCATTCACACAGGAAAATAACAATTACCAACACTCGGGAAAATATCACAAGTCCTTCCCGCACTCACCATCCAAGATCTCGGTTAGACTTATAACCCTACAAAAATTTTCAAAGTAATTTATTTTACAGGCGGTCAGTGACTCTGGAAACTCATTGAAAATTTCACAAGTCCATAGAAATAGGCTATCACCGGAAGAACACTACCCTCCAACACCACTAGTAACACCCGCCAGCCCAGAATCCGGACCCTCGGTGATGATCTACACCGAGCCTGGTTGTCGAAGGGATGGGTGGCCCTCCTGGCTGGTGGATGGGTGACCATCCAATGTAGCTGGATGGGTGACCGCTATCTTCCAGACCACCTTTAAGGAACTAAATAACACACATATATCACATAATTAGAACACATTTTCCACACTAAAATATCACTCATTAAATTAACACCAAACGGCGCGGGGACCGACTTTGTTCCTTGAGGCTTAACACCAACATACATCATCATCACATCATTACAACTGCTCGCTACTCCGAAAATCACCAATTAACACCTACTGACATGCTTTATTCACACTTATCACTCATTACACTTTTTATTCATTTTTTCGGCCCATTTTTCAAAATTAGCGGGTCTACAAGGCGAAGGCCTTGGAACCCGTGGATGGCTAATTAAATTAATTAGACCATCCAAAAGGGACGCTGTAGCCGCATTCAACTCTATGTTGGAGCCGCATTCAGCAATTCCCATCGATATATATATATATATGAAAACAAAAATGAATCCTTGAGTCGGGATTTGAACCCTAGTCTCTAAACTCTTTACGTTTAGCGCTCTACCCAACTGAGCTACCCAAGTATTCCAACACAAACATACATTTTTCATATATATTTAATATTCTCAATTCACACAAGAGACAGCGGGAAGTCGTTCCCCCTTACATCTAGTGGCCACCATATCATGTAAGCAAATTTTAAAGAGAATATTTACTTTATGGCAGTAACGCTTGTATATTTAGATGTTATAACATATATATATTAAGATTTGTGATTTTTTTAAATATTTTCATGACAACAGCCTACATAAGCACATCCCTTCGGATTTCGTTAAAAGAGAACAAAAGTTGTACGGAGAAAAATAGAAGACACCCGTCACAGCCACTTATTGATTAACTTAATATCTTGAAGAATGTGGTCTTTTATTAAATTAACTCATCCCCAAAGTTGATGTAGGAGTTTTACAAGTGCAGGAGAAAGAAAATTCAACTGCGGTTAAAGCTGCTAAAACTGCTTTTTCAAACACTTGTTCTAAGCTTTTATTCAGACTTTTGGTAAAAAATATCTTTGGCGACCGATATAAAATATTGCCTCGGGGGCAGTGCGCCTGGGTTCGATTCCCGATCCAGGCAAGTTTGCTGTGAGAGGTTTTTTCTTTGCCTATAGGACGAAACTCGTCATCATCATCATCATCATGGTTCTACAGTCCGTTGCAGGCCTTGACCGCCCCTACCAATTCGCCTCCATTCGTCTCCATTCTCCGCCTTCTTTCTCCACCCTCGTATGCCCAGTAAGTCTCAGGTCATGTTCAATGCTGCCCAGGCATCTAATATTAGGACGCCCAACTCTTCGGTTTTCATTTATAGTTGCCAATGTACTTTACGACATATGTCTGATTCAACTTCCCTGCAGAGATGTCCCAGCCATCTAATTCTTGTCATCATAATTATCCTAATGATATCTGTATCATCTTATAATTATTAATTCATAATTATATCTAATGCGCCAATTTCCATTCTCGTATATTGTACCAAATATTTTCCTTAATACCTTTCTTTCAAATATTCTAATTTTACTTTCCTGTGCTTTTAACAAATATTAATTACATTTATACAAGACACATTAATGCAAACAAAAAACATGCACAGACTATTGGCATACAGTCAATAATCTTAACGTGATAATTACAAACAAGTCCAAACGTCTAAACATAAAACTTACGCAAAAATATGCTAACCTTAGTAATTCCATCGATCTTGTAAATGTTCTCGAGTGGCGACGTCAAAATGAAGTTCTTTTCTGAAATTCGAGAGATATAAAAATATTTATTTAAAAGTATTATTATTATTGATTCAACAACGTGTTATATATTATAACACTTGTCTGGTTAATAATTCTTTAATAACTAACTCACTGGCACTATCGAACCCGTACATAAGCTCTCCACACGGACATAAGCTCTCGATACATCCATATCTTAAGCTTATGTTTTCCAATCATTCCCTGTATACTCTACTTCCCTCATCATGGTTAATGTTATTCTCCCACCTCATTCTTGGTCTACGAACTGGGCGTTTTCCCTCTGGTTTTCCTACAAGAAGCTTCCATGCACGTCTTCCATTCCCTATTCGTGCCACATGTCCTGGCTATCGCAGTCTATGAGGCGTAACTGTTCTTATATCTGGCTTCCTATAAAGACTATGTAGTCTTCTCCTTTCACCTGTCTGTTCATTTGTGATGTTAAATTTAATTTAATTTAATTTTAATCGTATGCGGCCGGCATCCGCCACAAAATATTATCATTGTATCTACCATAAGAAATTCATACCTAAATCCTGCGCACTTATATGACTTCCAGGTAAACGTTTGTAACTTAAATGTTTTACACTCTGTATAGGCTTGCACACAAACAATGTAAGTCTTCTTTAAAAATCTCTTCTGCTTGTCCGCTGCAGAAGAGCAGGCTCTCGACTTCAAAGAGAGTCTAATGAAGAACAAAGGAATGAACTTTGTTTAGTATCCCGGAAGACCATATATATTCATGCTGGAGATGCATTAACCAGTCCCGCGTGCCTCGGACAAAAGTACAATAGCCGCTAGAAAAGCTTGCAGTACAGTCCGTGCAATTAGTCCTGGTCATTAATTATATAATATTTTCTTGTTCGCTTCTATGCGTGGCTCCTCACCGGTCATTTCAACTTTAACGCCATTAACTTCCTTTGTGCAGCGTGTTTCAGACATCTAGGGTTATATTAATCTATACCTTGGTCATGTCGTGGTCATTAGAGTCCCTACTGACTACTACAGAAACCAGATTTCCGGTGGGATAGAGGATTTTAAATATCTGTCTTGGGTTTGGATGGGTGTCTTGTACTTGTATGGAAAAAAAAAGTGTAAAAAAACTAAGAATGGAAAACAAAAAAAAATTGTCTGTTAAAATAAAAACCCTTAATTTACATTGTAAATAGGAATTACATGCACAAAGAAATTATACATAAGCTTGTTTCTGGAAATGTGTGTTATTATGCATTAAAGGGAGTCTTGTCGTCCCAACTTCTCTCAAAAATGTTAAACTAAAAATATATAAAATTGTTATTCTTTCAGTTATATTATATAGATGCG
This sequence comes from Diploptera punctata, assembly GCA_030220185.1. NCBI lineage: Eukaryota > Metazoa > Arthropoda > Insecta > Blattodea > Blaberidae > Diploptera > Diploptera punctata. Next base: position 3,078,446 of record JASPKZ010009814.1, on the reverse strand, counting down.
AACATGGACTCTTACTTTAAGGGAGGAGAAAATATTACGAGTATTTGAGAATAAAACTGTTAGGAACATTTTTGGACCAAAAAGAGATGAACAGACAAAAGAATGGAGAAGATTTCATAAAAGTGAGCAACGTGATTTTTATAAGAAACCAGATTCTTGTCTTCCCAACTCCTCTCAAAAAATGTTAAAGTGAATTTTTTTTTAAATATATATATATATATATATATATATATATATATATACATACATAGCGTTCTGCCAAAGAGCAGGTCCTTCACTGCAAACTCAGCATTCTCCACTCTTTCCTTAACCCAGCCTTCCTTTTTGTATTTGCATACAAACCATTTATTTTAATATTGTCTATCATCTTATCTCTTTTCCCACCTCTAACCTTCTTTCCGTTGACCATTCATTCTAGGGCATCCGTCAGCAGGCCGTTTCTTCTTAGCCAGTGGCCAATCCAACTTATTTTCCTCTTCTTTATGAGTTCCAGCATTGTTCTTCCTTCACCCACTCTGTCCACCACATATATTTTTTTTTATTTTGACTGTCCATTTTATACGCTCCATCCTTCTCCATATGCACATCTCAAAAGCTTCCAGTCGCTTTTCCTCAATCCGTTGTAATGTCCAAGTCTCTGCACCATACAATGCTACACTCTGTATAAAGCACTTCACTAGCCTCTTCCGTAAATATTTTGCCAAAGGTCCGCAGAAAATGCTTCTCTTCTTGTTAAAAGCTTTTTTGCCATTGCTATCCTCTGCTTTACTTCTTGACAGCAGTTCATATTACTACAGATAGTACAACCCAAATATTTTGGAGCTCTCCACTTAATCAAAGGTCTCGTCTTCAATCCTCATGTCCATCTTCCTTGGTTTTCTTCCTATAATTATGGTCTTGGCCTTATTTATATTTATCTTTATCGCATAATCCTAGCTTCTGTCATTTAGCTCCATCAGCATGTTCCTCTTGTGTCATTGCATCTTCTGCTAGCAAAGCCATATCATCAACAAATCTTATGCACTTAATTCTTCTTCCTTCCACGTTTACGCCCTGAAGCAGTTCTTCATTAGGTATTCCAGGTAGATAATATAATTATTTCCGGGTGTAGTAGGTAAGATTGATGGAGATTTGTATTTTTCTTTTTCATAAATATTTCCATGGTACAATCTGTGTAGCTTCATTCGTTTGTAATTCGTTAATATTGATGAATCTATATAATAGCGTGGGCCGCACTTCAATCAATTCGATCCCTCAGATACTTCAGAGCTAGAAGTAGGAAAATGGATGAGAATATTAATTATGTAACAAAGTTAATCACAAGTACCGAGTTAAATATTTCAGATGCCACGTTTCGTGTACTGTATGTGAGTGATATCACTGTCTTTACTCAGTTTGTTTCTCTCATTACTTATCAAAAGGCAGGCGAGAAATTCCCTCCTTTTGACAACATTTTGATACGACGTAATTACAAACACTCCTAGTTATGCTGGCACTTTGTATATCTGCTTTATTAATTAACATCATCATACTTTCTGTTACCGCCTCAGGCAGTGGCTGTTAGAGCCTTCTTTTATTTATTTTTTCCACTCATTAAATACGCTATGCCTGCTCTTCACAGTAACGTTACGTCGTGTTAAAGGATAGTGATTAATTTTAATACAAGCGCAAATTGTAGAAGACAGTAATAACGAACTTTATATCATCACTTTTACTTCAAAACCACGTAAATTCCACTTTCCGCGGATTTTACATATTATACAGCAGACTTATACTGATATGTCAGGGATTCTTTACAACACGTGATGCGAATACACCATGTGCATGCGCCAACAAACGCGTAGCGGTTTACACTATGGAATCACGGAATACAGCCAACATATACACGATATTTAACGAATCTAGAAGCTAACCTAATTCAAATTATGTACTCTACCTGTGAAAGATCGACCTAAAAGCTAACCTAACGCAATTTAAGTACTCTAACCTGTGAAAGATTAACCTAAAAGCTAACCTTAAGCAATTTAAGCAATCTAACCTGTGAAATAAAACAACGCCAAAAAATAAATAGTAAGTTCTGAAATTGAGTTGCTCAGTGGAAAAGAGGCACATGCCACAAATCTGTTGATTGTGAGTTTTTGTTATGGTTAAATAGCTCCTGCCTTGTTTCGTCGATTCCAATAATTATTTGCATGGTGGCATGTGTCTATTCTCTAACAAGGAGCATAGTAAAACTTCAAGATTCTGAATACTAGAAATTGCTAATGGAAAAAAGGCACATGCCACCTTCTTTCTCTTTATCTCAAGTGGTTACAGTCAACGTTCCTCATAGGTTGGCAGAAATGAAACTAGCCAATGAGAATTTAGTTGCACTGCCTTCTGGATCTAAAATATTATAAGATCTATAGATCCAGAGGGGAGTGATAGTTCTCAAATGTCTACGTCATTTCCAATATGTCTGACATAGATGTTGATGCGTTTTCTGAAGAAAAAAAACAAGCTAATAGTAAAAGAAGGACTCGTCATGAAAATAAGTGGAAGGATAATGGAAGAAAACGTCTGAGAAATAGTAGACAACAATATGAAAAGATAAATAAGAAGATGGTGCCAATAAATGAGTTTGTAAATAGTGGAATTCCGTGTTGCAAACTAGCATCATGTAATTTTGCTTCGCTAATGATTAGTGAAGATAAAAAAAAAACATTTTTATGTAAGTCTATTTGCTTGGGGACTACAATAAACAAAATGCTTATTTATTTGGACTGGTGCGACCTTATGAGTGTAAGAGGGAGTTTATGCTGATGATGTAGTACTACTGGCCGATAGCGAGGAGATACTAAAGGCCAACACGCACACACTATTGAGTAACACTAAGAAATTAGGACTGGAAGTAAATATCAGTAAAACTAAATATATGGTCACACGCAGAAATACATTATATAATGGAAATGGACAGCTAATGACAAATGAGGGAAATTTTGAGGAATTGGCTGAATTCAAATACCTAGGAACAATAATCACAAATAGGAATGAGATGCACAAAGAAATTAAACATAGGCTCAATTCTGGAAATGCATGCTATTATGCATTGCAGAGACTTTTGATGTCCCAACTCCTTTCAAAAAACGTTAAGCTGAAAATATATAAAACTATTATTCTACCAGTTATATTATATGGGTGCGAAACATGGACTCTTACTTTAAGGGAGGAAAGGAGATTACGAGTATTTGAGAATAAAGTTCTTAGGAAAATTTTTGGACCAAAGAGAGATGAACAGACAGGTGAATGGAGAAGACTACATAACAATGAACTACATGGTCTTTATAGGAAGCCAGATATAATAAGAACAGTTAAGTCCCGTAGACTGCGATGGGCAGGACATGTTGCGCGTATGGGGAATGAAAGACGTGCATGGAAACTTCTTGTAGGAAAGCCAGAAGGAAAACGCCCAGTTGGTAGACCAAGAATGAGGTGGAAGAACAACATTAACTATGATTTGAGGGAAGTAGATTATACAGGGAATGATTGGAAAGCATTAGCTCAGGATAGGGATGTATGGAGAGCTTATGTCCTTGCGGCCATGAACCTACGGGTTCGATAGTGCCAGTGAGTAAGTAAGTAAGTAAGTAAGAGAGGTTATGCAAGAAGAGAAAATATGCAAACGTGGGTCAAAGGAAGGTTTCATTCATGTACTATGTCCTATTACTTAAAAACACTTAATACTGGGAATACTTCAACTAATATTTAATAAGATATTCAATTCATCATCTAATTCAAGATCCTGGTTAAAAAATTAAAACACAATGTCCATATTCCACAAATAAACAACTTTCAGAAATTCCTTGTTTCTGTAAAATTGTATTCTTGTGGCATGTGCCTCTATTCCACTGGGCAACTCAATTCTGAAGTATATGTGAACAGTTAATTAGTACATACTCTATGTTGGCTGTACGATTTTGTTTTTTCTTAGAATCAATATGGCTGCCACTTCTTCATGCTACGTATGTAGTAAAAAAATCATAGAAAAACATATTGAAATAATCGTTAGAAAAAATGTAAAAACATTGTAAATGATGGAAAATATTTTGAAAATGGAACCATATGAATAAAATTTCACAAGAGTTTATGAAGGAATTTAAAAAGGTTGCGTCACAGGTTGTAAAGAATATCCAATTATCTGTTTTTCTAATTGGCAACAATGAAATAATTAAAAAGTGTAATTTTGGCTACTTTCTCTGGACTATTGTTGCCTTTCTTTGTGTAAGGAGATTTATAAGGACTGTTGAACTCATCCCCAAATGATGGTCAATGATCAATCACGTTTCAATGAATTTTGTTTTACAGCCAATGACAGTCGTGTTTCATCTCGGTCTTATCGATTTCTCTTTATCAGCTCCTGCTTTTGTAATAAATAGGGTTGAAAAAAGTATTGGTTATAGCTACGCTGCATCGTACTTAGACCCCTATGTTTACAAACTGCACGTTGACACGTCCACTCGAGAAATACTTCTGGTACAGTCCGCTTTGTGTAGAAATGGACTTACTTTTGACTATTTTTTGTTTCGGCATTCTGATACCACCACATGTCACGTAAACAGGTCTATTACTGAGGATAGTCGAACATACACACTCTCCGCTCCGAGCAGGGAGTGGAGACGCTCGACAAAGACACGCATTTTGTACACAATGTGTATAGAAATTAGTTTCTACCCTGATACCGATACTTTTTTCCAGCCCTAATAATGAAGAACAGGTCAGAGCATTATTTTTCTCCAACAAATATATTGAATATAGCAAATAATGAACAGATTCCTTGATTTTACTGAGTTGTTTACTAAAAAAATAAATAAATAACCTATAATGTTGATAATAATATACAGTTTGATTTTTTCATTATTTCTCCACTAGGGTGCATTCTTACAATATTGGGATCCTATTTGGCAATAATAATATGATCAAGTTGCAGTGAATATACATAACCTCGCATTTCTGATTTGTTTTCAAACATCCTCGTTTACATTAAATATATAAATATTTTAAAATACCAGTAACTATATTTAAATAATGACTTTTGAGTATACAGCTTAATTTTATTCGTTAATTATCCTCTAGATAAATCCAAATCCTCTAGATAATTTGGAAATCACTCGTGGCATTACTCATGATTATTTATTATTAGACCATAGAGTGGGAAGGAGGTTGATGGATGAAGGATTAATTGATGCTGATTTAGCTCCACTCTGCGCTGTTTTAACCATTTGTAAGGATATTTATTCTTGATCTATGGGTATTAATGGGTTGACTGCTCGGGTTAATTGATTTGGTTCGGTAGGCTGATCACTTAATCACTGGATTTAATGGAAGGATATGATTGACTGATTGATTGATTGATCCTCGTTCGTCCCATTGCGGGGATAACCAGACGAATTTCATCACCATCGACATCAAGGTTAGGTATTTTGGCCTGTCCCGGTTTAAAACTGGTCACACCATCTCTTCATAGGTCGGCCAACACTTCTTTTTCCTGTAGGATTATATTTCAGGACAGCTTTTGCTATTATAGTTGGTGAAATGCGTTCAACATTGTCTCTCCAATTAGTCCTAAATTTTGCGATCATTCCCGTAATTGGTTGTATATTCAGTTCATTCCTGATGTCTATGCTTCTTCTATGATCTAACAACATACAACCTGCCACAAATTGAAGAAATTTAATTTCTTAAGATTCTATTTGTTTTAACTGGTCTGCAGTTCTCACTCAATGCTATTACTTTATAGAACTTCAGTAATGAATGTTTTTGTACTTTATAGTTCAATGTTCTCTGTGTTGTTCCACAAAATTCTCTAAAGTTGAAGGTCATTAGTTTTCTTGTATACTTACTTACTTACTTACTTACTTACTTAGATAAGATTTTAAATTCAGAAGGAAACCAATTGTTAGCTTTTTGCGATGCATTTGAACTTGAAATTCTGAATGGGAAATATGGGGAAGATAAAAATTGAGAACTGACATTTATTAATAAAAATGGAGGTAGCGTAATCGATTATTCAATATGCACACAAGACATGATTCCAGTCCTAAGTAATTTCTGTATAGTTTCCAGAATCGAATCACACCACTTCACAAACAAACTTATTTTAATATATGAAAGGTATTAGTGAGACAGTTAATGATGAGGTGGCAACAATATTGCGGCCAATTACACGTTTCAGGTGGATCGAGGATCGGAGAGCAGAATTTATCAGGAGTTTGGAAAACGCTAATACAGGATCTGCAATTAAATGATCTTAGCGGGGAGGAAATTATTAAAAATTTGACAGAATCTTTTCAAAAAGCAGGGGAAAAATTCAAGGTTAATTACGCAATGAACCAGAATGACAAAGCGGTGGTATAATAATGCATGTAGAAAGAAGAAGTTTGTCGAAAGTAGTCTTTTAAAGTTTAGAAAAGAAAGCACAGATGAAAGCAGAAAAAATTATGCGCAAGAGAGAAAGGAATATAAAGAATTATTGGGAGAAACAAAACTAGCATGGCAAAATAAGAAATCCGAAGAAATGAGAGTCGCGACTGAAAGTGGGAACATTGCGGACATATGGAAAGCGATAAGGGAACTCAAAGTAAAGTCCATAAATCGGACAAGAATAACGCCCGGGGAATGGAGAAGTTACTTTGATAGGGTGCTGGGAAATGAGAGGTTAAGATATAATCAAGGAAATATAGTTGAGATCCCTGACCCAATTCATATTCAATTACTGGATCAGGATATTTCGAAAAATGAAGTGGTTTCTTCCATTAAATGTTTAAAGAATGGTAAAGCACCTGGAATTGATGGAATACCAGGGGAATTCTTGAAAAATATGATATCATCCAATAAATTATTAGACGTTTTGAAAACTGCGTTCAACAAACTTTTTAATGGAGGAGATTATCCGGAAGCCTGGGCGACAGGTGTCATCCAACCGCTATACAAAGGGAAAGGTGGGGCACAGATACCAGAAAGTTACAGGGGAATTTTTCTCTTGTCTGTGTTCGGAAAAATATATTATAAAGTACTTTACGAACGAATAAGACAATGGGCTAAAGAGAACAATAGGCTCTCAAAATATCAGGCAGGTTTTAGAGAAGGGTACTCCACGGTGGACAACGTATTTGTTCTGAGAACATTAATTGATGACAATCTGAAAAGGAAGGGGGGGGTAAATTATTTTGTGCATTCATTGATTTTAAGATGGCATTTGATACTGTGGACCGAAGCGCACTTTGGGAAAAATTAAATCGGAAAGGATTGTCTCATAAAATGATACATACTTTAATGTAAATTTATAAATATGTTAAATTTTGTATAAAAGTAGACCAAGGGCACATTACAGAGAGCAGTGAAGCCAATCGGGGAGTGAGACAAGGTTGCATTTTATCACCAATGCTATTTAATCTATTCGTTGATGATATTGTAGACGTAATGCTAGAAGGAGAAATTGAGGCTCCGGAGATAAGAAATGTTAAAGTCCCAGTCCTGTTGTATGCAGATGATTTAATTATCTGTTCCAAGACAATCAAGGGATTGCAAAGAGGTCTTGACCTACTGGAAATATACTGTAGGAATTGGGGATTGACTGTAAATGTTAGTAAGACAAAAACAATGACCTTTAAAAAAGGGACGGTTTATGGTAGAGCAGAGGAATGGAAATACAGAGATCAAGTACTTCAAAACGTGAAACATTTTGAATATCTTGGTACGACGTTGAAAATGAACGGGAAGTGGAAAAAACATATTGATATAGCATTATTTAAAGGGAGGGGACAACTTAACAGTGTACTCGGTATTCTGGGTCGAGTGCCTGATATTCCAGTCAGCACATTAGAAAAAATGTATGGAGCGATGGTCAGGCCAGTAATGCACTATGGTAGTGAGATTTGGGGTTTCCAAAGAACGGAAGTACTAAATAAGGTATATACGCATTTTCTAAAATATATTACAGGACTTAGTAAGGCCGTTTCTAACTGTGGAATTTTATATGAATTCGGGTCATTCCAGGACGACATTAACTGTAAAATTCGTGTACTCAAATACTGGTTGCGAGTAATCCAAGGTGAACAAACAATGCTTAGAGCAATTTGTTACGACCACCAAATTAAAAACATAGATGTTAAATTTTGGGCAGACGAGGTTAGGAGAGAACTCCAAAAGATTGGGATGGGCTGGATATGGGAAAAAGGGACTGAAAATCGCAAGAACGTGTGGAGAAAAATAAGGAGGAGGTACTTAGATATAAACCAACAAGATACTTTCGCCGAATGTACAGGAAAACGCTCACTGTGTTTACAAAGAGACCTAAAACACGTCTGGGGAAAAGAATCGTATATACTCAACCTAGGATTTAAGGAGAGATCAGGGCTTGCTTGGTTTAGGCTAGGGGCATGGAAATTTCTAAAAATTAGCGACGATCACGATATGCGAATATGTCCAATGTGCGGGAACTTTGAAGATGAGATACATATATTAGGAAAATGTAATGATTTAGAATATTGGAGACGTCAGTTATTACCGGAAAGATTTCTAAATTCAAATCGGGAAAGATTGGCATGCTACGAGTTATTGGTAAATCCAGAAAATTGGATAAACCTCGGTAAATTTCTGGACAAAACGCGGAAAATAAGGACAACACTCATTCATGAATAAATATATGTTTATCAAAATGCAATACCATTAATTATTAACAATTATATATAAATTAATTAGTGTATAATGCTATTGTGTTATTATTTAATTGTAATATTATTGTGTTTTCTTTATGTAATTGTAATGTTAATGTTTTTTAGTGTATAATGCTATTGTGTTATTATTTAATTGTAATATTATTATTGTGTTTTCTTTATGTAATTGTAATGTTATTGCTTTTTTGTTGTTTATTTTTCTTTACACTAGTACCAATTATTACTTTATTGTAATGAACTGTCAACAGCACGTACGGCTTACTGCCCGTGCGACCCATATTTGTAAATAATATTGTAAATATCTTACTTTTTGTCTAATAAAGTCCTACTACTACTACTACTTACTTACTCACTGGCACTATCGAACCCATAGGTTCATGGCCGCGCGGACATAAGCTCTCCATACATCCCTATCCCGAGCTAATGCTTTCCAATCATTCCCTGTATAATCTTAGTTTTCTTGTATCCCATATTATATTATATTATAAATATTGAAAAGCATTTATTCGTCCAATAATTTTCCCGTAGATAACAATTTCTACTCTTCTGGGTTGTGACCCCGAAAAAGTCATTACTTTAGATTTATACCATGATATTTTCATCCCATAATTATCAGCTACCTGGCATAAGATATAAACAGCTTCTGGACGAATTTAGTTATGATTATTCCCCTATATATGTCATGAATGACATGTGGTTAGCACATCGACCCAATGAGACATCTAGTATGCAACTAAGTTATTACATGGATTATGAAGGTCGTAAATTTTGCTTAGATGGCTCTTTTTTCAAGCTCAAGGTTCTTTTATGCGTCTGAAAATATTCAGATTAGAGACCCACGGTTTAAAGTCCCTCCCCGAGTACTTGTACCTTTTTTTTTCAATCTAAAAAATACATCAACTCCGGTCGGGTTTGAATCCCGCGATTCTCGGAGGCAACGAACACTAGACCATAACGGAAGGATTCTATCTGCCTATAATGGCGTAGTCCATTGTTGCGCTATAGCTTCTCCTTTGTAAGGAGTTACTAGACCAAGTTAATTAGTTACCTTAGATGTCATGAATGTTATGTGGCCAACACACCGACCCAATGAGACATCTAGCAGGCGACTAAGGTATTACCAGGATATTGAGGACGGTACATTTTGCTTACAGGCCTTTTCATTCAAGCTTAAGGATCTTTTATGAGCTTGAAAATCTTAAAGACCCACGGCTTAGAGTCTCTCCCGAGGACTTGCTCCTGGTAATTTAAGATCTAATTGGAAATTTTGAAATGATATTATTTTAATATTAGATTGATATGGAAGAGATGACCAGAGTAGTGCTACAATTGTTAAAAGCAGATTACGAATTTTTATAATTAATTTGTAAAATATACAAGCCAGAACTTTCCAATGTTGAAATTGTATACAAAATCTAATGAGGAACGGTATGTACTGCAGATAAGGGTTCAACTGAACTTTAAATCACAGTCCCAAGCGGCTGTCAGCTGTCACGGCTAGACAAGAGAATGTTGAAACTTGTATGTTTATTGTCTTGTGTAACAAATCGAATGGAAAACAGGACATATTGAAATTGCTTTATACATTACATTCCATTTCTTTATACAGACTGAACTGTAAGTCATGTTATCAATTTCGGAAGGTTTTCTTTTGTCCTGCACCGTAGCAGAGCAGTAAGGCGCAATGCTTTGGTGCAGATCTATGGAACGCTAGCTGGGTTCTATTCCCCTTTGGGATAAAATGTAATTGCTCCCATTAACATTTGATCATTTAGTTCTTAAACGTTTTACGGCATTTTGTAAAGTGAGATAGAGATTTAAAAAATCAAAATAAGGAGGTTAAAAGTATGTTAAATAAGACCAAAAATAATCCTCTGAGCAAGTAAAACGCGACGAGATAGAATTTTAAAAAATAATAGAATATGAGAAGAGGTCGAAGTCCGGCAGAAGAAGACATAATAGAGGTGATTGAAGAGAGGGAACTGTTGTGATTTGGTCAAATATGCCGTATGTCATACGATAGGAAACTCAAACTAGTAACTGAAATGAGAACTCAGGGAACTGGAAAAGGAACATCTAGAATTAAATGGGAAAATATGTGATGAGAGATTACAAAGAAAGCGACGCAATACAATGGTAGAAACGAAATGAATGTAGGGGATAAAAGCCGATGTAGGTACAGGATGTACTGAGGTGAACTCAACAAATAACGCCATTAAGGGACAGGCCAAGAAGAAGAGTTGCATAAATAAAATAAAATTTTAAAAAATCCATATCTAATTCTATATTTCTTTTCCTTACGTTAACCTCTCGTTTTGTATATATGTTTATATCCCCCACGTCACCCGGAATTTTTTTAATAATATAATAATTATTTAATTAATTTATTATCAGATTTCTCAACTCTCTTTTGTTGACTAGAGATATTAGCAATTAAATCAATAATGTACTTAAATATGCTAATATACATAAAAAATTATGTTTCGAAAACTAATCGAAAACGAAAAAAAAAATATTAGCTCTATAGCTTTTTTTTTTCATATCTCAAATGTTTTTACTTCCCGAAACTAAAGACATGGCTTATGGTTCATACTGTACTGTACAAGTTTTAAATGAAGAAATAATGCGTGGGAGTAAAGACTTGCTTTACTCAATACACTATATTAATTTTCAAGACAGCTTTCATTCTACCAAAATAATTGCCTAATACAGGAACATTTCATACTCATATCCAAGAGGTTTCGCATTCGAAACTCGAGATGTCCAACCTAGTTCTTTAAAAAAATGTGAATATTTATGACAGATTTCAAAAGCTTGTTTAATGTTTATTTAATGACACACTTTAAAACGCATACAGTTTGTGTTACCTACTCGCCGCTGAATTTGAGATTTGCGGATTTCAATCCAACTGCTGTCGATTAATTTATTTATAAAAATCATGAGTATGGTTCCTTCGTCATCATCATCATGATAGGTGCTGCAGCCTTTTACATGCCTTGACCGCCCCAACATACGCCTCCATTCTCTTCTCTCTTCCTCCATCCATTCACTCCCATTATCCTGAGATATTGTTCCACATATCCATCCATCTGATGGAAGATCTTCCAAGTTTCTGCTTGTCATTAATGTTATTTAAAGTTACGGCATGCACCTGTTTCCTTTTCTCTAAAAAGCTGCCCCAGTTGTCTTATTCTTGAGACTTTAATCACCTTAACAAAATTAATGTCATTATACGGTCTGCACAGTTCATAATTATATCTAATGTGTCAGATTCCATTTTCACACATTCGACCAAAAACTCTCCTAAAGATTTTCTCCAGATGTCTCCTTCAATCGAAAGCTAAAGTCTTGGATCTTGTGTCATAGATTTATTCACGTAAAAACATATTCTAGCTTGGTCCTTGGTCCACAGATTTAAATTGAGACACTAATGGCCTTAGTAAAGTTAAATAAAGTACCTACCAATATACGGCTTTACACTGGTTGTGTCAGTTTCTTCTTAAGTCATTTCCTTCCCTGTACTGGGATTAGGGCGCTCCCCAATAGAAACTTATTGGCATAGTTAATTTTAGTTGCACTCATTTAGCCATAGATGTCAGTGAGTGATAGGGGGTCGGCGTAGCGCCTTGTTGAGACATATAGTGAGTAACTAAGGTATTACTGAATGGGAAACGGTCGTTAAATTTTACACAGAGGCTTTTTATTCAGGCTTGTGGTTCTTTTACGAACCCGAAAATCTTCACACTAGGGACTCACGGCTTAAAGTCCCTCCCGGAGGATTTTTTCCTTGGATTTTTCCGTCCTAAAAATCTATCGACAATGGTAGGGTGTGAACTCGCGTCTCTCGGAACTAAGAAGCAAGGAGCATAACCACTAGCCCACCGCGGTAGACTTTATGTATTTTTTTATTTCTCTAAATCGTCTATTCTTACCCGGTTTGTAAATACTACTTATGTTTATGCTAAAATGCTAAATTAATCTATAATCTATGGTGCAGCAGAGCTAGAAGTCCCTTGGCCCAACATCTGGCAACTGACTTCACATTAGCATCTACCTCTCACCTCATGGACAATCATGCAGCCAATATATTAGTGATATGTTGTCAGTACATCGAGTTCCAAGACCATACAGCTGGCTTTTGTCAAACTAGAGGCAGTATTTATCGCGGCGATCCAAATTCCTCAAGATACAGGATGATACCTATCCCATACAGTGACCGAAATTCCATGAGTTTTTTTTTCTCTCATGGAAATATGAACCATTGAGCTTCCCGTAGCTTCATGCCAAAAGAAGGATGTCTTAGACCGCTCGGCCACAGTGTGCGAACTTTACCTTCATTATTTTCATATCTTACGTTCTAGATCATATAAATCACCGTTAATTTTGCTTTATCAGATCAGGTAATTGAACAAGACAAGAGTTATCTTTTAAAATGTATCTAATCACTTCACTTAGTATCGAATGATGTACTTCGCCAATTACTGATTTGAGAAGCAAATGGAATTTCGCAAATTCACGCAGTCACGTATTCTGATTAATATATTATCAGTTAATAACAGCTAACGAATATTTCACATATATTGCGAAGATACTAGACTGTTTTAATCTATCCGAATAAAACATAGATATTCATCCTGAATAAAAAAAAGTATTCTAGCAAAGGATTTACTAAGAATTGCGTTTTCAGCCACAGATATTTCGCTTATACAGAATAAGGCCACAATACAAAATATAAAGTTTAGGAATAATGTTTATAGAAACTTGTTTTTTAACCTATGTTTAAAACAGCTATATGAACCGCTACTTTTATTTTACTATATTTGTCCATCAGTACAGGGACTACTGCCATCCCAACTTCTCTAAAATAATGTTTGAACTAAAAGTAGCCTTTATTATACTATTATTCTTCCAGTTATATAATATGGAAAATAAACACTGTCTTTTACTTTAAGAGAAGGAAAAATATTATGAGTATTTCAGAATAAAGTTATTACGAAATATTTTAACCAAAGAGAGATGAACAGAGAGGTGAATGGTGAAAACTAGCAACAGTGAGCTACGTGGTATTTATAAAACTCGGATGCAGTAAGGACAGTTAAATTATTGCAAACTATGATAGGCATAACATGTAGCACGAATTGTGAATGAAAAAGTGGCATGGGAACTTCTTGTAGGTAATCGAGAAGAAAAGCGCCCAGAAGTTAGGCCTTGAATGTAATATTAACCACGATTTGAGAAGGTGAATTAGATATATAGGGTTGCAAGGGATAGTGACATGCATTTCATCATCTCTCCTATCCAAATCTCATTCTCAACCTGCTCGTGGTGCAACCTGCTATTATAAATGAGGTTCTGAGGACCGAGAACTGGCGGTATAACCACATCACCTTAATGTAGAGGAAATGCTACATTAGTGGGAACCCCACAATAATACCCCTCTGGGCCAGCAATTCATTGGGCGAAAAAATTTACATTTGCTTTCAAGTCTCAAACCAAGCCTCGGATGAATCAGACAGATCAACCTGTAGAAAAAGATCGCTGGGACGTGCAAAAAAGCGCTGGATGGAAAATTCCTCTTTGAAACCGTAACAGGCCACACTGCATAATACTTTCATGGATGATGATGATGATTATGATGAATTAGATATATAGAGAATGAGTGTAGTAGGTATAAAACAAAATTAAAACAACTGAATACCAGAAGGAAATCTCCCAGAAGATAGGTCAACAATGAGAGAAGAATAACATTAACCATGATTTAAAGGAGGTGAATTAGATGTTAGTTTATGCCGATGATGTAATAATATTGGGCGATAGCGAGGAGATACTAACGGCCAACACACACACACACACACACACACTATTGAGTAACACTAATAAGAAATTGGGACTGGAAGTAAATATCAACAAAACTGAATATATGGTCACACATAGAAATATATTACATAATGGAAATGGACAGCTAATGACAAATGAGGGGAATTTTGAGGAAGTGGCTGAATTCAAATACCTAGGAACAATAATCACAAACAGGAATGAGATGCACAAAGAAATTAAACATAGGCTCAATTCTGGAAATGCATGCTATTGTGCATTGCAGAGACTCTTGACTTCCCAACTCCTGTCAAAAAACGTTAAACTGAAAATATATAAAACTATTATTCTACCAGTTATATTATATGGATGCGAAACATGGACTCTTACTTTAAGGGAGGAAAGGAAATTACAAGTATTTGAGAATAAAGTACTTAGGAAAATGTTTGGACCGTCCCGCGCCGTGGCTGAGTGGTTAAGGCAGGAAGCCTTGGCGCAGAGCTACGGGACTTGCGCTGGTTCGAGTCTCCATGGGGGAAGAAATTTTCTCATGGTATTTCGGCCAGTATGGGACCGGTGCCCACCCAGCATCGTGATGCATTTGGGTAGCTACAATAAGTAGCGGCTCCAGGTTGAGGAAACCAGCTATAACGGCTGGGGGACTCGACATGCTGACCACATGTCACCCCTACACTGGCTGATTATCATCTACCTCTGTGATTGACACATGTGGATGTGAGGCCAGCGGCCGGCTGGTAGGCTAAGGGCCTTGTAGGCCTGTCGCGCCAGGAGTTTTTAAAATGTTTGGACCAAAGAGAGATGAACAAACAGGTGAATGGAGAAGACTACATAACAATGAACTACATGGTATTTATAGGAAGCCAGATATAATAAGAACAGTTAAGTTTCGTAGACTGCGATGGGCAGGACATGTTGCACGTATGGGGAATGAAAGACTTGCATGGAAGCTTCTTGTAGTAAAACCAGAGAGAAACGTCCAGTTGGTAGACCAAGAATGAGGTGGGAGAATAACATTAACTATGATTTGAGGCAAATAGATTATACAGGGAATGATTGGAAAACATTAGCTCAGGATAGGGATGTATGGATAGCCTATGTCCGCACGGCCATGAACCTACGGGTTCGATAATGCCAGTGAGTTTTAGTTAGTTAGTTAGTTTAGATATACAGAGAATGAGTGTGATAAAGTATAAAAGAAAATTGAAACAATACGGGGATTGTTGAATGCAGGCTTTCACGGCCGGTAATCATGATATTAAGAATTAAGAGATTCCGGGCCATGCGTCCGTGGTCTATGACTGGTGTATTCTCCGGGCGTTTCTCCCTCGACTGCTAGATATCCTCTGAAGTTGAGGTAGTAGATTGAACAGAATTTAAATTTGATAAATTATAATTTTTTAAAGTGTAATATATTCTTTAAAAATTGTAATTACTTGAAAATCAATAAATAATAGGCGCGCTTCCATGACAGTGTGCGAAATTTGGCGAAGGTTCCGAGAGCAGCTATTCCCATCTGGATTTTCTACGGTTTCTCCAGGTGCGAAGAGTAAATGTTAGAAAAGTCTCCAAAAAGAACCGTCTTAGTAGAACTAACTCGAAATTTCTTCTTCTTCTTCTTCTTCTTCTTCTTCTTCACTTCACGGACTAGGCAAACATTGCCTGTTCCGCCTCACAGTTGTTCTCTCCATCTTTTCACTAGCCTTCCTACAAAACTACTAAATTATAATTCTATTTTAATAGCAAAAAGCGAAACAACTCATGACAATATAGTGTTCAAAATACTAACTCATATTTCGGCCCACCAATTTTAAATTACTGGGCCAAATAAACTTCATGTCATTGACTATGCTTCCCAACATAAATAAGCCACTGTCGTTTAACACTGGTCGCAGGCATTTATCTTCTCTTCTTATCTTGGAATATATTTATTCTGATTAGAGATGTTTGCAGAGGTTATGTTCGCACGGGCATGAACCTCCGGGTTCGTTTGTACTAATGAATTACTGCAGTTATTAGTCGGTTATTCAATGTGCTTGTCCATCACTCGATCTCCACCTCCGGGACACCAGTTCGAGTATCGTTTTCTCCGTGTAGGGACGAATCGGAACCAGGGCAGGTTTTATGGGTGTCTCACGTTTTTTTCCAGGCAAAATTCCATTATTTCTCTAGAATCATGTTATCCATTTCGCTCCATTTCATTTCATCTGTCATCTAATCTTATTGGCCCTTCATAAAGGATTTGAAATAGTAATTTGTTACAAAAATATTAATAAAAAGACGTTTTATCTTCATCTCATTACTTTCAATTCTTATGATTTAACATTTTTTTAGGATTATTCCCTGCGATTTTGTAATTATTCGTTTATTTCTCTTCATACCCCATTACCTCTGTAATATTACATTAATCACATAACTTATTTACATAGTGAGTACATAGTATTACATGATTTGTACTTTTCACATGATTTTGATCGTGTTCACTTGCCCTTCAAACCTTATCACACGCTATTGTCTTTACGTATTTCTTAAAATGTCTTAAATATTTCTGCATAAGGTATTACTATGTCACTGGTCATGTTCCTCTATCTTTGCGGATCTCTTCCTTCAATGTGTTTCTAGTACTTTGCTCTATTTCACAGTCGTAAATGAGATCAATGTTCTGCGTTGCTTTTCCTATATGGGCAGGTTGAGTCGTTTAAAATTCCTATCCGATGTGTTTGTGCAAATCCGATGTGTTGGTCAACCGGCATACTTTAATTTCACAGAGGACTTCATCTCATCCCATCTCTCATCCTGGCATAACACATGACACGATTAGAGGGTTTATATTTTACATCCCTGTCCGGAAGAATGTATTTCCTCCTTTAAAACAAACACTTTAAGTTATTCGATTGGTTTCTGCTATATACGTACAAACAATGATGTTTTAGTATGTTTATTGTTTGTGAAAACCTGTCTCTTTGTGTCGTCAGTTATAATTGGAAATGTGTTCACTTTGTTCCTCTTTTTTTTTCCGGCCTCTTGTTCGATAGGACAATGTGGGTCTGTGCTAATGGAAACAACTTGTGATAAAGTATCTATCATTAATCTCCAGCCACTCTTTCAATTTCGCTATCAAACATGAAACACATTATGCAACGATTCAAGTATCTCAGGGAATGTAACTAAGCCCAGCCAGGTGTTCAGGAAAAAAAATATATAGGGCCTATATATATGATTCTATTGCTAATATTATTTTTATTTAACGACACTCTTTAACAGTTAAGCTTATTAGTATCGCAATTCAAATCGTGGCGAGAAAGAGCTGGCAACTTTTGCAGAGGTGTCTCTTATTTCATGCTTGATGTGTAAATCTATTACACGTTTAACCCTTAAATTCGTAATGTATCCTATCCTTTTCGTTTTCAGTGCGGTCCGCCACATTTAAATAACATAGAGAAATTATTGCTTTGCAAATTTAAGGGTTAACATATATTTCTTTTATTTTATAAGAAATCTATGCTCAGGTTTTTTTTCTCCCATAAAATATTCGATCGAATCCAGACGGATTTGAACCCATGAATTCGGAACAAGTAGCGAGTGTCAACCGGGTCCGACATGATCATCATCGTCTTGGTTTTTATTATTATTACCATTGTTATTAATATTTTATTATTACTATTCTCATTAGTAGACTATATTATTATTTTTTTTTATTGCGGATGAGCCCATGTAGGACTGCGCAAAGTACTTAGAGGCGTTTCCTTTCAGCCCAAATATTATTATTGTTATTATTGTTATTATTATTATTATTATTATTATTATTATAATTATTATTATTATTTCAATATATTTTGTGAGATACAGACATCTAGAATAGTATGGCCATATATGTAGAATGCCAAAGACAAGATTGCCCAGACAAGTTTTGGAATGGATTCCATTTGGAAAGGAAAGAGAGGTCGACCTAGATTTAAATGGATGGATGATATAAGAAGAAGTATGAGGGAGATAGGTCTAGAAGAATTGGAATGGGAATATATAGAAAAATGGAGAAAGAAGATAAAAATTTAAAAAGCTTTGGGCACATGAAGACGTTTTATTACATTATAAACCTGTTTATAAATAAATTATCACTGTCATTATTATTTTATTAACATTCGCACTATTATTATTATTATTATTATTATTATTATTATATTATTATTATTATTATTATTATTATTATCGTCAGTTGTAACTTTTGCATCTAATACTTCGACAAATAAAAATAAGAAATTGAGCAGGACCTAATAAAAAAATGAAATGAAGAAAGAGGATACGAAATTATTAAATTAGGGAGATATTAAAAGTAGAAAAATGAATAACAGACATAGAGAAAAAAAAATGATTAAAATGGTTTGAACGTCTGAGGATAATGGAAAAATGAAGACTACCACAGAGAACGTTGAACTTCAAAGTGCAAGGAAATTGATCTTGAGAAAGGCCACGAGAAATATGGATTAACCTAGTAAAGAGAAACTTAATAAAATGTAATATAAATGGGAAAAATTGTGAGGAAGAAAGGTATGGGAGGAATGAGGATAGAGATGATTAAGTCTCGGTAACTGCGATGGGCAAGACTTGTGGCACGAATGGAGAATTAAAGAGGGACGCGGAAGCTCCTTGCAAGGAAAGCAGAGGGAAAGCATCTAGTAAGCAGATCACTAATGAGGTAGGAGAATAACACTCCTTGCAGGAAAAGTGGAGGGGGAGTGTCTAAGTAGGCAGGTCGATGATGAGGTGGGAGGATAACATTAACTATGATTTGAGGAGGTAAATTATACCGGAGATGATTGTAAAACATTACCTCAGGATATGAATGCATGGACAGCTTACGTCTGCGCGACCAGAACTAACGGGTTCGATAATGGCAGAGAGTTAGTTATTATTTATCATTATTATTATTATTATTATTATTATTATTATTATTATTATTATATATTATTATTATTATTATCATTATTATTAATCATTATTGCCATTGAGCTGAAGTAGGGAAATTCAACAAAAGCTCATAACAAAAACTTGTTTTTGTCTAATGCCGCCAGGTTATCTTTTATGACATTTCTGGCTTTCTTCCCTGACATTGACGGAATTGTAATCCATTTCTTAGGTTGGGGCACCTGGAAGGCGGAGTTACGTTATCGTGATAATATGATGGGTGATAAATGATAATGAAGCGCCAGAAGGGTTATTAACCTAAACTTAACCTAAATTCCAGACCATGGGCGACCACAGGAATAATTCCCTTTAAGAAAAATTCCTATGGTCCGACCGGGAACCGAACCCGGGACCTCAAGAACAGTAGTCAGTAACGCTGACCACTAGCCCACGAGGCTGGTCTATATATAATAACAATTAAGTCGATGGAAATGGATTTCTTAAAGACAGCAGCAAGATGTTAAAAATTGGGAAAAATAAGAAATAAAGTCCTAAGAGAAAAAAAAATTGAATATTCAATAGTAGATTATATAAAAAGCAATTAAACTGGTATGGGTATGTACGACGAATGCAAGAAACCCATTGGAATGGTGTCCACCTGAAAGAAGAAATAAAGTAAGATCTCGAAACTCATGGATACAAGAAATAAGAACTAGAATGAGATCAAGAGGATTGGAAGACATGGCGTGGATGGATAGGGACAAGTGGAGGGGAAACATTGAAAATATGTATGTAGGCCTAAACAAAAATAAAAATTATCATAAGTAATGCCACGAGTGATTTCCAAATTATCGATAAATTCACGACTCACGAAGTGAGGAGTGAATTTATCTAGAGAATTTGGAAATCAAGAGTGGCATTTGTTAGGACTATTTAACGAATAAAATTAAGCTGTTTACTCACAAATCATTATTTAACTATAGTTATTTTAAAATATTTATATATTTAATGTAAACGGCGATGTTTGAAAACAAATGAGAAACGATAGGTACGCTTCTACTGCTTCTTTTGTTTATCACTGCAACCAGATCATACTATTTATTGCCAAAGGAACGCAATATTGTAAGGAGGAGCTTTCTTTAATATGGTAATTATAACACTGATAAATATTTGGTGAAACACGACTCTGATTGTTTGTAAAACAGAAATCATTGAAACGTGATTGGTCATTGACTCCCATTTGGGGCATGAGTTAAAAAGTCATTAATACTTACTTACTCACTGGCACTATCGAACCCGTAGGTTCATGGCCGCGCGGACATAAGCTCTCCATACATCCCTATCCTGAGCTAATGCTTTCCAATCATTCCCTGTATAATCTACTTCCCTCAAATCATAGTTAATGTTGTTCTCCCACCTCATTCTTGGTCTACCAACTGGGCGTTTTCCTTCTGGCTTTCCTACAAGAAGTTTCATCATTAATACTACTACTATTTATTATTATTATTATTATTATTATTATTATTATTACTGTTATTATTATTATTATTATTATTACTGTTATTATTATTATTATTATTGTTGTTGTTGTTGTATTATTATTATTATTATTCTTATTATTATTTATAGGCGGCTCCATGGCGCAAGTGGTTTAGACGCTTGCCTCTCACCGCTGGGGTTCCGAGATTGAATCTCGGTCACTCCATGTGGGTTTTGTAGTGGACGAAACGGAGCTAAGGCAGGTTTTTCTCGGGGTTTCTTCCGTTTTCCCCTTCCACAAATTTCATTCCACTATTTCACCATCCTCATCTCATTAATTTCGTTTCATTTCGTTCATCCGACGCTTAGGCGGAGTGTCAGGGATGGTCGACCGACACCCTTGTAGTTCAAAG
Source organism: Diploptera punctata (assembly GCA_030220185.1). Taxonomy (NCBI): domain Eukaryota; kingdom Metazoa; phylum Arthropoda; class Insecta; order Blattodea; family Blaberidae; genus Diploptera; species Diploptera punctata. The sequence continues at coordinate 3,057,103 of JASPKZ010009814.1, read as the reverse complement.
ACCTCTATGAATATAGGGGCTTCAACTCATCTCATTCCTCGACCAGACCCTTAGTTGGACACGAGTTGAGGATATTTATATGTAGTATTATTTTATTTATATACAGAATTTTAATGTTTACACATCTTTACTATCTAACCTCTCTTGGTTAACTCTTGTTTTTTTTACCCCGACGCTATTAGGGCATCCGAGGGCTAGGGAGACTTTCCTTTCTTCCATTTCTTCTTTCCTTTATTTTCTTTTCTTCTCCAGAAAAGAATGACCAGAGGCTATAAGATGGCAGCCCCATCATTGGTCTTGCCTTCCTTTGGCCAGCAACCAATCGAAGGGACTATTATTATGCTTTCAAGTCTTATACGAGAATTTCCCGGAAGGATCAAACTAATGACGACCAAAGCATGAAAGGACGAAGATCACTGGGCCGTCCTATGAAACGCTGGAGGGAAAATGTTCTATAGGATCGTAACAGGCCTTGGCCTAATACTTGGAAGGAAGAAGAAGAAGAAGAAGAAGAAGAAAGAAGACACATATTTCTGTACCTAAAGTTTTATTTTTCTTCTCCACTCGTCTCTCTCCATCCAATCCATGTCCCCAGTCCTCTTGCTCTCATTCCAGTTCTTATTTCCTGCATCCACGAGTTTCGAGGTCTTCCTCTCCTCCTCCTTCCAGGTGGACACCATTCCAATGTTTTCCTGGGTAATCTTTCTTCTTGCATTCGTCGTACGTGCCCATACCAATTTAATTGCTTACACCGTATATAATATACTATTGAATAACCAATATTAATTGTTTCTCTTATGACAGTATTATGTAGTATTATTATTTATAATATTACTAGAAGTCCCGGCCACGCGTTGCTGTGGCTAAGGTATACGTTAAAAATTTTAATTAAGTTGCTGTATTTCAGCCAGATTACTTAAAACTAATACTTACACACGAAATTAATAATATTGAAAATAAACACTGAACACACTTAAATTATGAAATAATCAATATTTGTAATTCAATTGAAATTCGCGGTTGCAACAAAAAGCATAGCCATCTGGATCTCGCTTTGTTAAATAATAAACCAATTACCTTACCAAATTACCTTACACCGCTATCTGTTAGAATCGTATGGAACTCACAGATAATTACACCGCCATCTGTTAGAATCGTATGGAACTCACAGATAATTATAACTCTTTGTTAAATAATAAACAAATAATTTGCAATAAAAAATAATGCGACTATAAATTTAGTTATAAACTACCCTAAGTCTCAATTTGGATCAAACTGCACACAGTGTGCAAAATTTTATTAAAATCGGTTCAGTAGTTTAGGATTCCATCGCGGACAAACAACGTGACACGAAATTTTTATATATTAAGATTAATATTAAACTATTGCTATGAGTTGATTTTTGTTGAGCTGGTTTATAAAGCAATGATTCCGCTTAGCTAGAATGTGATTCCTTGTTCTCCAGTGAACATCTCTAGCTTGAAGTATTTTAGTGTGTAATTCAGTTTGCGGTCCATAGAGATTCACTTAAATGTAACGTATCTCTCAATGTCTCAACAGCCTCAGGGAAATAACCGCAACAGAAACATTACTTACGACATTCTATACAATCTTGAGATAAACGCATTAACTATTCCAAGTAACTATCAAGTCTTACATTCACACAAACTTGCTTTACCTAGCAAAGAAAGGCACATTAACATTAATTTCAACTTAAAATTAGATATTGAATAAAATTTAAATATAAATTGTAAATAAAAATATATACGGTCAGGAAAGTTATCAAATTTAGAATCAATATATATGTGGAACAAAAATATTACAAAAAATATATCAAACCATAATTCAGAGCATTTTAACATATGGTGCTGAAGTCTGGCAAATTCCTACCAGGGAAATGAAAAGAATTTTAAGTACAGAAATGGATGTTTTAAGAAGATGAACTGGAAAATCTAGAATGGATAGAATACGAAATAAAGAAATAAGGGAAATTATGGGTGTACAAGAGGAGCCGGACATCATAGACATTATAGAAAAGAAAAGATTACATGCCAAAAGAATGCCAGAGCAAAGATTGCCAAAAATTGTTATGGAATGGATCCCAATGGAAAGAAGGAAGAGAGGAAGACTGAAGAAAACTTGGATAGAAGGGGTACAAGCAGCTATGAATATCAGAGGAATGGAGGAAGATCAATGGATGGGCAGAGAGGAATGGCGTTTGGTTTCCGGAAGACGGCGGCAGCTGCCATGATACCGGATGATGATGATGATGATGATGATGATATATATATATTCATTTTTCTTTTCGTACCATATTAGCCTTCATTGTCAAATGTCAAAAATATAGTTATAACATCTAAATATACAAGCGTTACTGCTATAAAGTAAATATACTATTTAATAATTCGGATCGATTTTCCGCTACCTCTTGTGTGAATTGAGAATACTACATATATAAGAAAAATGATGTTTGTGTTGGAATACTTCGGTAGCTCAGGTCGTTAGGGCGCTAAACGTACAGAGTTTAGAGACTCGGGTTCAAATCCCAACTCAAGCATTCATTTTTCTTTTAATATCATATATATACAGGGGGGAGGGAGGGAGAGAGAGAGAGAGAGAGAGAGAGAGAGAGAGAGAGGATGATTGGAAAACATTAACTCTGGATAGGGATGTATGGAGAGTTTATATCCCAGCGGCCATGAAGCTACGAGATATATATATATGTGTGTGTGTGTGTGTGTGTGTGTGGTGTGTGTGTGTGTGTGTGTGTGTGTGTGTGTGTGTGTGTGTGTGTGTATGTGTGTGGTGTGTTTTAAGACTCTAGCTGCCACAATTTTTTCGGAATAAATCTCGGCAAATAGTGATCAGTTTAAAAAAAGTAAGGGAGTTCGTTAACCAGCAAAATCGGACCGCTAGTACTAGAAATTCATTTAAAACAAAAATTTAAAAATCGGTCCCACGCCCTAATTTTCGAGTTTTGGCATGCAAACATAGTAAATATCATTTAAATAAAACGATGAAGGCATTCTCCAAAAGTAATCGAAATCAAGCCATTAGTGGGGAGGGGGGAGTTTACCTGAAACCCGAAATAAAAAATACTCATTTATTTTCATTTTGTCCGAAACATTTAAGTAACTGCCTCCAGAAATTAGTGTTTCCCCAATTTAAGAATTCATAAAGTGACAAGCCTCGTGGTCTAATGGTCAGCGTTTCTGACTACTGTTCATGAGGTCCCGGGTTTGATTCTCGGTCAAATCATAAGATTTTTTCCTTAAAGGGAATTATTCCTGTGGTTGCCCACTGTCTGGAATTTAGGTTAAGTTTAGGTTAAGAACTCTCCTGGCGCTTCATTAATTTATCACTAGAGCCCGGATTCGTATGCGAAATGCATGGTTCTTTTACGTATTAAAAAATATGCGGAAATTATTTGCATGTTAAGTTTCCCTTTCACAGACAATTTGAGCCAATTTGAGACAATTTGCCAACAAAATAGAAATTGGCATTTACCGAAAACCGACAAGCAACACACTAGCCATAAACAATAAATGGAGACATCCTTTTCAACATAAAATAAGTACATTCAAAAGTCTAATAAATAGGATGTTAAAACTCCTTCTAAATAAAGACAATTGTAATAAGGAATTAAATTACTTCAAACACATGACAAAAATTAACGGCTACAACAAACAAATAATAAATAAAATCCTAAACAAACAAAAAAGAAAAAACAACATTACCAACATAACCAAACTTGAAAAACAATCCAATGGAAATAACAAAAAATGGATAACTCTCACGTACACTGATAAAGAAACATTAAAATTGGCCAACACACTAAAAAAGCTCGATAAGAATATTAATATAATTATCCTACAGAACTGATAACAAATTAAACAATTTAATAAACAACAACATTGAAGAAATAGATGAATTCAAAATAAAGGCATCTACAAGTTAACATGTACAGACTGCAATAAATTCTACATTGGGAAAACTAACAGAAGCTTCAACATCAGATTCAAGGAACATTTCAGAGATTTCATTTACAATGGAGGAAAATCAAGTTACGCAAAGCATGTAATTCAGGCTGGAAACCATATGCATAACATCGATAACACCCTCACAATAGTACACAGAGAAAACATTCCAACGAGAATAAATATACTGGAGGAAATCGCAATCCTAAGAGAAATCAACAACAACCTGATTCTAAATGAATACACACCTAATCCACACAATCCTCTGTTCACAATTATCATAACCAAGTCAGTACTTCAACAAGGGTCAACAAGAACGGATCTAATGCATTCTGCTGATGATGGGACTAGTCCCGAAAGGCCTACAGAGTTTTAAACGAACTTAAGTTGAGGAGACGGATCTACAAGGTGACTATTTTATAGTTTTTAACCGTACATTATATTACTGTGAACTAACACCTCAACGGAAACTTACCATGCATTTTACTAGTATCAATCAATTGGATATAAGCGTAATTCACTGAAGAAGAAATGTGGTGTTTTTCACATGCACCTGTGACATCATGTGATGTAGAAGGGACATTTCCATTGTATAAAGTATAACCTTCTACTACTCTACAAAAGGAAATAAATAAGATAAATAAGAACGACATAATAATATTATTAGGAGACTTTAATGCTAGAGTGGGGAATCAACCAGTGGCAAATGTAATTGGGATCCATGGAGAAAATGTCAAAATTAAAAATGGACAAGAATTAAAACAATTCGGAATTTTTAATGATTTTAAAATAACAAATACATTTTATAAGAAAAAAAGATATTCACAAATACACATGGTCAGCACGAGGTTTTCGTTCACTGATAGATTATGTGTTAATTAATAAGAAAAGCATCATCATTATTAACAGATACGAGAGTATTTAGAGGAAGTGACATCTATTCAGATCACTATAAATCTCAAAAATAAATATATTAGCGAGATGGAAGAAAACTAAAAACAAATATAGAAATAAAGAGACCACATTCAAAGTACATTTATTACAAGATAAAAGTATACAAAATCTGTATCAGAATAGGCTAAATGAACAATTAATATTAAAACCTACTTCCGAAGAAATAAACAGAGAATGGGATAATATAAAAGAAAGCATTGATAAAACAGCATATGAGGCATTAGGAACAAAATATAAAATATATAACAAGAAGGGTTTAAGAATATGGAATGAAGAATTAGAGAGGATAATAAAAGATAAAAAAGAGGCTTATCACAAATATTTACAGAATAGAACACTAGAATTAAGATCTGAATACAAACATAAAAGTGCAATAGCCAAAAGAGAAATTAAAAAAGCACACAAAGTCAGTTGGGATAGATATAATATATTATATTATAAGCAGACTAGAATATGATATACATGGGTAGCAAAAAATAGCCTATAAAGTAATGAAACATCTAAATAAACAAGAAAAAGATACAATACAGATCAATGCAATTGAGGAGAAATAATGGGAAGAACATTATAAAAAACTGTGGTATAATGAAAATAAAATAACTAAAGATAGCATATATGAGTGTGAGATAGGAATAGATATGATAACAATGGAAGAATTAGAAGAAGTACTGAAAACAAAACAACAAAGAACAGAAAGGCAGCTGGAATAGACGGAATTAATATGGAATTAATAAAATATGGAGGAATTTTTTTTAAACTGAGATTATTACATTTTTTAAATTTATGTTGGAAACAAGCAACAATACCAGAAACCTGGACAACAGCAATAGTACAATCTATTTTTAAGAAAGGAGAACGTAAAGACTGCAACAACTACAGAGGAATAAGCATTTTAACTGCAGGCTATAAAATATACTCAAGAATCTTAACATTTAGGTTAAAAACAAATAACAGAGGTAATGTTAACAGAAGAACACAAGTGGATTCAGACCAGGGCGTTCATGTATGGATAATATAGTTACGATAAAAGAATTTATAAACAAAAGGAGAGAATATAACATGGAAACACACATAGCTTTTATTGATTTTGTCAAGGCATTTGATAAAGTAGACAGAGGAAAACTCTGGACAATTTTAAAAGAAAAGGAATTCCGAAACACTTAATAGCAGCTATAAAGAGTTTGTACTGGAACACAAATTTTGTTATAAAAACTAGAAATGAAGTAAGTAAAAATAAAATTCATACTAATCAAGGAGTTAAACAAGGATGCAGTATCTCTCCAGTTTTATTTAACCTATACATCAATGATATAATAAAAAAATGGAACGAAGAAACAAATAAAGGAATAAAATTAGATAAAACACACTACTTGAAAACACTATTATACGCTGATGACCAGGTAATAATAGCAAATACAGAAGACGAACTTCAAAGGAATATTTTTAAACTACATAATATATGTGAACAATATAATCTCAAAATATCCATAGAAAAAACTAAGGTAATGGCATTCCAAGGGAAAAATCAAATCAGATCGAAAATAGTAATAGGAAACAAAATCATAGAACAGGTGAACCATCTCAATTATCTAGGATGTGACATTTCATTTAATTATGATAATGATATAAATAATAAAATAGCAAAATTCCAGGGAATATGTGGTACGATAAAACGATCACTAAATAACAAAACAACAAGAGAGACCCAACTGAAATTTTATAAAATGTTGGCAGTACCGGTACTGCTCTATGGTTCAGAAGCCTGGATACATAAAAAACAAGATCTAAGTAGGATAACGGCGGCAGAAATTAAATTTTTGAGATCTGTTAAAGGGTGCACTAAGGAAGACAGAATCAAGAACACAGAAATAAGACAGGAACTTGAAATATTTGCAATAACTGATAAAATAGATACATATAGACAAAAATGGAAGCACCACATAGACAGAATGAATGAAGATAGATATCCAAAACAAATAACAAAATACAAACCTAAAGGCACCCGAGATGTGGGCAGACCTAGAAAGAGATGGGCCGAAGTCGGAACGGGTCAACAGATCTAATCCATGAATGCAGATGATGATGATGATAACCTTCTTCACTGACACACGAAGGAGCTTCATATAAGAAGACCTCATGAAAACCTTCCGTATCTACTGTAAAAGCTAGGAATACGTTAAGATTAGCCACAAAGCAAATAATGTAATATATTTTATTACAATCTGTTTTTTTTTTCATATTTAGTGTGCATATTTTTTACATTTTTCATGCATATTTAGTATTTTATTTTGCATACAAATCCGAGCTCTACTTATCACCCATTGTATCATCGGGGTAACATAACTCCGCCTTCTAGGCGCCCCAAATTCAGAAGCGGGTTACAATTACGCCATTTCCGGGAGAGAACACCAAAAATGTCGAAATGACAAATTGAGGCAGTGAATAAAATAAATTAACTAACTAAATAAATAAATATATGTTCCGTAAACCAGCAAAATCGGGGCAGTAATTCGCCAAGTTTATGTAGTTCCTGCGTGACGGATTTTTTAGCCTTTTTAACCCATTTTCTTTTCGTTAAAAATCCGGTGTATTTAATTATATACGTTGTTGTACAGTACAATGTTTTGCCTGCATAATACGTTAGTACAATGCAATTTATAATCCCATGAACGTCAAAAGTAAATATCTATCTTAACGACAGAGTACAAAGTTAATCTGAATTAATCTATCATTTATAGTGGCCTGTATCAGATATACATTAAGTAACACGAGGTGGAAAATACAGAAATGATAGGGGCCTACATAACTGTTGATGTAATTTATGTGATCGCATGAAATTATATCATAAATCATTCATTATCGACATCTGATGCTGGACATTTACTTGATAAAACTGCAATGTGTCTACAACAAACTGCAATTATTTGTCCACTGATCACTTTAAGATAAATATCTGAGAACATAATTTTATTCTAAAAACACTTCATGTCACAAGTAGATTGTGTACGTTATTTAACGATCACGATGACCAACTATACGTTTAAGTGATTTATTTGAAGACTTGCACAACTCATTTTCATAAGTAATGCCACGAGTGATTTCCAAATTATCGATAAATTCACGATCACAAAGTGGCATTACTTATGATAATTTGGAAATCAAGAGTGGCATTTGTTAGGACTATTTAACGAATAAAATTAAGCTGTTTACTCACAAATCATTATTTAACTATAGTTATTTTAAAATATTTATGTATTTAATGTAAACGGCGATGTTTGAAAACAAATCAGAAATGTGAGGTTAAGTTCATTCACTGCAACTAGATCATATTATTTATTGCCAAATAAGATCGCAATATTGTAAGAATGTACCCAAGTGGAGAAATAATGAAACATCAAACTATAGGCCTATATCATAATCAACATTACGGGTTATTCATTTATTTTTTAGTAAACAACTCAGTAAAATCAAGGAATCTATTCATTATTTGCTATATTCAATGTATTTGTTGGAGAAAAATAATGTTCTGTCCTGTTCAGAACATTAAAGAGGAGGAGCTTTCTTTATCATAAAAGCAGGAGCTGATAAAGAGAAATCGATAAAGAGCGAGGTGAAACACGACTGTCATTGGTTGTAAAACAACATTCATTGAAACGTGATTGGTCATTGACTAGCATTTGTGGCATGAGTTAAATAGTCACTGAAAATATGATGTACTAGCGAAAACCCGGCGTACACTGTTACGCCCAAATAGGACTAAATGGAATATATATATACACTACTCAAAAAAATTAGAGGAACACATGTTTAAACCAAAACACGAGAATGAATATTGAAACAATTTAATGTTTGATCTTTTGTAATTATAAATTCAAGATCTATGTAAAATTAGAATAGACATTCAAACAATATTTTCTTGTTCAGTATCAGCAACACGAACAAGTTGATTGATTGTTCTGAATATTTTTTTTTTATTTTGGTGCGAAACATGGACTCTTACTTTAAGGGAGGAAATGAGATTACGAGTTTTTGAGAATAAAGTTCATAGGAAAAGTTTTGGACCAAAGAGAGATGAACAAACAGGTGAATGGAGAAGACTTACAAAACAATGAACTACATGGTCTTTATAGGAAGCCAGATATAATAAGAGTAGTTAGGTCTCGTAGACTGCGATGGGCAGGACATGTTGCACGTATGGGGAATCGTGCCTGGAAGCTTCTTGTAGTAAGGCCAGAGGGAAAACGCCCAGTTTGTAGGCCAATAATGAGGTGGGAGAATAACATTAACTATGATTTGAGGGAAGTAGGTTACACAGGGAATGATTGGAAAGCATTCGCTCAGGATAGAGATGTATGGAGAGCTTATGTCCGCGCGGCCATGAACCTACGGGTTCGATAGTGCTAGTGAGTAAGTAAGTAAGATATTAATATGCACCGCCTGTGTGTTTTAAGTTAATTTTAATTTTATATTAAATTTATAGATACTTTCTTCACATAAACACTGTCTTACTGTTTAATATGCAATACGCTTACTGCACTACCCCCATTTTTAATTTAAGAATAATGTTATGATATTTCGAAACTATATCACTTAAAAACATATGACCTTCAATATTATGAAGGTAAAATTGAGTTTTTTCTATTATATATTCCCTGCACTCAATTTTACTTAGTCTCTCCGGACGAAAAAAAAAAAGACATTTACAATTGCGTGTTGCGTAGACTAAGCAGCGGAGCTAAGAAGCTAAGTCATCGGCAATTCTTTAAAAATCGCGCTTATCAACCATTAAATTGTACATCACTTTAGTTTAGGGATTTAACATTGAATATACAGGACTATTTAACTCATGCCCCAAATGGGAGTCAATGACCAATCACATTTCAATGATTTCTATTTTACAACCAATCAGAGTCGTGTTTCACCAAATATTTATCAGTGTTATAATTACCATATTAAAGAAAGCTCCTCCTTACAATATTGCGTTCCTTTGGCAATAAATAGTATGATCTGGTTGCAGTGATAAACAAAAGAAGCAGTAGAAGCGTACCTATCGTTTCTCATTTGTTTTCAAACATCGCCGTTTACATTAAATATATAACTATTTTAAAATAAATATAGTTAAATAATGATTTGTGAGTAAACAGCTTAATGTTATTCGTTAAATAGTCCTAACAAATGCCACTCTTGATTTCCAAATTCTCTAGATAAATTCACTCCTCACTTCGTGAGTCGTGAATTTATCGATAATTTGGAAATCACTCGTGGCATTACTTATGATAACGTAAATAGTTTACGTTTGAAGACTTCTTCTACTTATCTTCGGGGTTTTACAGATGCTGCCGTCTTCCCGTGCCAAACCTCCTAAGCCTACGATCTAGGGCATATTCAATGCTTAGCCATCTTGCTTGCATTACTATCTTCATACTTTCCTTCCATGTTAACTTTGGTCTCCCTCTTTTCTTCTTCCGTCCGTTTTTTGACAGCGTTTTGCCGTCCAGTGTGCTGTTCGGTGGGTAGGTTTTTCATCCCTGGACAGCTAAATTACTAATGGTTATCATTAAGTGGCTTTCTTAGTATAACCTTGGCCTAAACGGCATTTTGTTAGGAATTTGGTGCTGGATATGGTTACGGATTTGTGGGCATGCGCTGTGATGGTGTTTCAGCGTCATGTGCTTATGTTTTCACCACTTTCTGCCCTTATGGAGGTTGTTCTAGGGTGAATATGTTTCCGTGAACTGTACGCCATTGCGGTAATTGTCCTATCGTGCGTACTTTCTGCTCGGTTGCCATTGATATAGTAGTTCGGTCATCGTTCATCTTCCATTCTTAAAATATGTCCTAACCATTTTCATTCCTTCTCCTCAATTCTTTCTATTATGTTTTCTTCTGCTTCCATTATGTTCCTAATTTCCTTATTTGTGACATTATCTAATTTTGACTTCCTGGCCCTTCTTTGAAGACTGCTACTTCTTCCTTTTCTTCTTCTCTCTAAGCACCACATTTTTGGGTGGCCTTGGCTCGCTACTAACTAACTCAATGACACTATCGAACCCGGGGGTTTCATGACCGCGCGAAACATAAACTCTCCATACATCCCTATCATGAGCTAATGGTTATCGACCATCCCTTGTATAATTTACCTCCCTCAAATCATGATTAATGTTATTCTCTCACATCATTATCGGTCTACCTATCGGATGTTTTCCTTCTGGTTTTCCTACAAGAAGTTACCATGCCACTCTTTCATTCCCAATCCGTGTCACATGTTCTGCCCATCGTAGTCTATGAGACTTAACTGTTATTATATCTGTTTTCCCAAAAAGTTCATATAGCTAGCTCACTGTTATGTTAGTCTCTCTTTAGTCCAAAAAGTTTCCTAAGAACTTTATTCTCAAATACGCGTAATTCTTTCTTTTTCCTTAAAGCAAGAGTCAATTTTTCGCATCCATGTAATATAATAGGAATAATAACCGTTTTACATGTTTTTATCTTAATTTGTTTTCGAGAAGTTGGGAAGACAATAGTCCTTGTAATGGATAATAGCATGCATTTACAGAATTAAGTATATGTTTAACGTATTTCTGCATCTTATTCCTGTTTGTAATTATTGCTGCTAGGTATTTGATTTCACCCACTTCTTCATGATTTCCCTTCCTACACAAATTTCCCCCCACTGTTCTGTTTTCTTAACTTTCTCATTCCAATTATTAATTCTTAATTTCTACAAGAACAAGATCAACACCTTGTAGCCAGTTTTTTTCTTGGTCTTTCCCTCTTTTGTATTTCAATTACTTTTGCAGTTTGCTAATATTTTATTTGTCATTTTTTTAACATGTAAGATCATTAGCGTCGCAATTAAAATGTGAAGGTGAAAAGGCCTATAAATTGTGCACAGTGACCTCTACAATACCGGACACATGACTTTAGTTCCGATATGAAGAACACCAACAATTCGGATTTTTGCGTTCTGAATATATCCATCAGTAACTTATTATACTGAAAATATCCATCAGTATCATACTGAGGTCAAGAGTTCAAGCCAGTCCCTTCGCACAGAAACAAAATAAACTTAATTATACTGTTATAATTATAGCTTAAACACATTATTGATTTATGTTGAACCGGCCTACAGGCCTAGTAACAGAAATGTAAATGCATGCATTTTAAGGGCGAATTCCTTGGAGTAAATATAATCAAATTATTATATTATTAGACATTGTATTATAATTTATATTTTTCTACATATAAATTAGTACTAGTATTATTATATTTCCTCCCTTTTGCTATAGTTAGATGTGACCTCTGATTCCTTAACAAATACATTCCATTTTTCACAATCTAAAATCTCCAGTTTCTCTTTCTCATTCTAGATTATAGTAAGGTTCTTTTAATGTTAATATTGTTAAACAACAATCAGAATAATAAACCCAAAAGCATCTTTGACAGAGAAGTATGGATAAAATGGATTCTTAACAATAATACTGTTTAACCCTAGGACATTATTTGATCCTGTTTGGTGCAAAAATCAGTGAATAATTACTATTGTAACAATATTAAATGGAAGTAGGAAGTGAAATGTTCTAATCTATCTATAATGGCCTAGCCTATTGTTGAGCCATAGCCTCTCTTTTTTTAAGGAGTTACTAGACCAAGTTAATTTTTAATTACCTCATTTGCCCATAGATGTCATGGATGGCATGCAGTCAACACACCGACACAATGAGACATCTAACAGGTAACTAAGGTATTATTAGGACGATGATGTCGATAAATTTTGCTTAGAGGCATCTTTATTCAGGCTTAAGGATCTTTCACAAGTCTGAATATCTTCAGACTCGGGACTCAGAAATGTTCTAATATCCTTCTCTAATTCGTCAATCCACCTATTTCTTGGACGTCCTCTTTTCTCATTCCATATATCTTTACTTTAAGTAAGCATTGTTTGTTCACCTTGGATTACCCGAAACCAGTATTTGAGTACACGAATTTTGCAGTATATGTCGTCCTGGAATTACTACATAACAATGAACAACATGGTCTTTATAGGAAGCCAGATATAATAAGAACAGTTAAGTCTCATAAACTGCGATGGGCAGGACATGTTGCACGTATGGGGAATGAAAGACTTGGATGGAAGCTTCTTGTAGGAAAGCCAGAGGAAAACGCCCAGTTGGTAGACCAAGAATGAGGTGGAAGAATAATATTAACTATGATTTGAGGGAAGTAGATTATACAGGGAATGATTGGAAAGCATTAGCTCAGGATAGGGATGTATGGAGAGTTTATGTCTGCGCGGCCATGAACCTACAGGTTCGATAGTGCCAGTGAGTAAGTAAGTAAGTAAGTATGTCGTCCTGGAATGACCCAAATTCATATAAAATTCCACAGTTGTTTCTCTTTTTCTTTATACTATTACCAATTATTACTTTATTGTAACGAACTGTCAACAGCACGTACGGCTTACTGCCCGTGCGACACATATTTGTAAATATCTTACTTTTTGTCTAATAAAGTCCTACTACTACTACTACTTTAAGTATTAGATTGTCTCATAAGTAATGTCGGTTTTTAAAGTAATGTTTTGTGTCTGATGGAATTTTGAAAGTGTGACTCACTGGGAGTTTGTTCCAAACAGGAGTGCAGTCGTTGCAAATCTTTATTCTCAACAACTGGATCAAGTTGATGAAATTTTGAGACGGAGATACCCAGCATAAGTTAACCAAAATCGAATTATCTTGCAGGCTATGCTAAGAGCACAAGTCCTGGACTGCTAATGATTTCTTTCTTACTTACTTACTCACTGGCACCCGTAGGTTCATGGCCGCGGGAACAAAACCTCTCCATACATCCCTATCCTGAGCTAATGCTTTCCAATCATTCCCTGTATAAACTACTTCCTTCAAATCATAGTTAATGTTATTCTCCCACCTCAATCTTGGTCTACCAACTGGGCGTTTTCCCTCTGGCTTTCCTAGAAGAAGCTTCCATGCAAGTCTTTCATTCCCCATACGTGCAACATGTCCTGCCCATCGCAGTCTACGAGAGTTAATTGTTCTTATTATATCTGGCTTCCTATAAAGACCATGTAGTTCATTGTTATGTAGTCTTCTCCATTCACCTGTTTGTTCATCTCTCTTTGGTCCAAAAATTTTCCTAAGTACTTTATTCTCAAATGCTTGTAATCTCCGTTCCTCCCTTAAAGTAAGAGTCCATGTTTCGCACCCATATAATGTAACTGGTAGAATAATAGTTTTATATATTTTCAGTTTAACGTTTTTTGAAAAGAGTTGGGACATCAAGAGTCTCTGTAATGCATAATAGCACGCATTTCCAGAATTGAGCCTATGTTTAATTTCTTTGTGCATCTCATTCCTATTTGTGATTATTGTTCCTAGGTATTTTAATTCAGCCACTTCCTCAAAATTTCCCTCATTTGTCATTAGCAGTCAATTTCCATTATATAATGTATTTCTACGTGTGACCATATATTTAGTTTTATTGATATTTACTTCCAGTCCTAATTTCTCAGTGTTACTCAATAGTGTGTGCTAATGATTGGAAACTTTAATATGGTCTGATGAGTCTACATATACACTTTTCCCTACTACTGGTAGGATATATATCTGGAGAACACGAAAAGAATTTTACAACTAGATTGCTTAGTGCCTATAGTTAAACATGGTGGATAGTCAATAATGGTTTTGGGCAGCTATATCCTGAAATTCTATAGGTCCTCTTGCCACAGTGAATTTCAAAGAGACTGCTGAGGCCTATGAGGGCATTCTAGGGGACCATGTACATATATCGGTACATTGTTCCCCTAAGGTAATGCAATATTTCAAGATGGCATTGCCCTTACTCAAACTTTTGGTTGTGTTAAAGCCTGGTTTGAAGAGCATGAAGAAGAAGTCAGACGCCTACCATGGCAGTTCAAATCTCCAGATATGAATATCATTGGCGTGAATTGAAAACTAAAGTAAGAACAAGATTTTCATATATTTCCTCTCCTAACGAGTTAGAAGGAATTCTCCATGAATAATTCTACATGATTCACAGAGAATACAATTCATAATATCATAAGTTAGGCCTATATGAATAAATTTCAAGAATAATTTCAGCTGCTTTTAAAGGATAATGGTGGTCCTATGCCATATTAATCTTATAAACTGAAAATATATAAAATTATTATTCTAGCAGTTATATTATATGGATGCGAAACATGGACTCTTACTTTAAGCGAGGAAATGAAAGCAGATTACGAGTATTTGAGAATAAAGTTCTTAGGAAAATTTTTGAACCAACGAGAGATGAACAGACAGGTGAAAGGAGAAGACTAGTTAATTACATGGTCTTTATAGGAAGCCAGATATAATGAGAACAGTTAAGTCTCGTAGACTGCGATGGGCAGGACATGTGGCACTAATGGGAAACGAAAGACGTGCATGGAAGCTTCTTGTAGGAAAACCAGAGGGAAAACATCCAGTTGGTAGACGAAGAACGAGGTGGGAGAATAACATTAACTATGATTTGAGGGAAGTAGATTATACAGGGGATTATTGGAAAACATTGGCTCAGGATAGGGATATATGGAGAGCTTCTGATCGCGCGGCCAAGAACCTATGGGTTCGATAGTGCCAGTGATTTAGTTAGTTAGGTATTTAAATTATTTTCCTCTGTATATTGGTATAATGTGTTTGTCCTGGTTGAGTGGAGAGACGGCCATATAACCTTAAGTCCACAAGGCTAATAAATAAATACTAACAATATTAAATAAGTTTTAACGTTGAAGTTGGAGTAGGGTGAAGTACACATGCAGTGGAACATGAAACCATCAAAAAAGATGCCAGAAAAATGATAGCAGAATTCCCATGTTATAAATTTTAAAACGACAGAAAAAAAGTGAATTTTTTTTTTACTAATCTGTCACACAGACTGCATACAAGCTATGTTTTCAATCTGTACGGTATCATTTCTAGACTTCCTTGATGATTTCTCCAGAGAATGGAGAAAATGTCAGTTTCCCCTGTGGAAATTTAGATATTTTTATCCTGTGTTAAATGTGGTCTTAGTCTATGTCTCGATTTTCCATTTTTAAATTACATATTAAATGTAAAATTTCCAAAACATGTAACCCTTATTATGCATGAATATACTCCAAAAAAGTGAAACATGGAACATCCACAGAAAATATAGAATTTCAATTGATTCTTAAAAAAGAATAACTGCAAAGTCAGAGTGATATAACCAATTTATAATTATAAAACATGCAATTTCGTAGAAATTCCAGGCTCTAAATATTGCTGCATTGTTTCATTTTATGGTCATTACATAACACTAAACTACTCAATTGAGTCACGGTATGAAATGAAAACATTGATTGCACAAAATATTCACTGATACATCAATTCAAATGTTGTCACACAAAAACTCCTTCAACTAAGTAATTCCTCAGCAAGTAGAATTTATTATCCGATTTTGCATATTTGCGGAATGTATGTTTCTTTTGTCAATTAAATCGCACCTATCCAGTTTCGCTAATAGAAAACGAACATGGCGGCTAGTAGAGCGATTTTCAAATTTCGAGTTTCAGATAAACCTCCACTTCGAATTTACTCGTCCTTACTTTACTAAATGTATTGATATATACCAAATTTGGTTCCGAAAAAAATGCAGCCGATAGAGCGTTATATATATAAAGATTAAAGATGAGGCCATTGAGCAAGTGGAGAGCTTCAAATACTTGGGGTTGTACTATCAGTAGTAACATGAACTGCGGTCAAGAAGTAAAGCAGAGGATAGCAATGGCAAAAGAAGCTTTCAACAAGAAGAGAAGCATTTTCTTCGGACCTTTGGCAAGAGAAATAAGAAAGAGGCTAGTGAAGTGCTTTGTGTGGAGTGTAGCATTATATGGTGCGGAGACGTGGACATTACGACGGAATGAGGAAAAGCGACTGGAAGCTTTTGAGATGTGGATATGGAGAAGAATGGAACGTATAAAATGGACAGACAAAGTAAGAAATGAAGATGTGCTAGACAGAGTGGGTGAAAGAAGAACAATGCTGGAACTCATAAAGAAGAGGAAAAGAAATTGGATTGGCCACTGGCTAAGAAGAAACTGCCTGCTGAAGGATGCTCTAGAAGGAATGGTCAACGGAAAGAAAGTTAGAAGCAGAAAAAGACATCAGATGATAGACAATATTAAAATAAATGGTTTGTATGGAGATACAAAAAGGAAAGCTGAGTCAAGGAAAGAGTGGAGAATGCTGAGTTTGCAGTGAAAGACCTGCTCTTGAGCAGAACACTATGAATGAATATATATGGTATGATAAGAAAAATAAATGCCTGGATGGGATTCGAACCCGGATCTCTGAGTCTATACCTCAGCGTGATATCCATTACACCACCAGGCGAATCCAATTCAAACACTTATTTTTCTTATATATGTATTATATTCTCCATTATTACTAGATGTCGCGAGAACTCGGTCTTCACAGCCATCTAGTAGCTGAGTATAACAAGTAAGCAAATTAAAGAGACTATTTAACTCATGCCCCAAATGGGAGTCAATGACCAATCACGTTTTAATGATTTCTGTTTTACAACCAATCAGAGTCGTGTTTCACCAAATATTTATCAGTGTTATAATTACCATATTAAAGAAAGCTCCTCCTTACAATATTGCGTTCCTTTGGCAATAAATAATATGATCTGGTTGCAGTGATAAACAAAAGAAGCAGTAGAAGCGTACCTATCGTTTCTCATTTGTTTTCAAACATCGCCATTTACATTAAATATATAAATATTTTAAAATAACTATAGTTAAATAATGATTTGTGAGTAAACAGCTTAATTTTATTCGTTAAATAGTCCTAACAAATGGCACTCTTGATTTCCAATTTCTCTAGATAAATTGGAAATCACTCGTGGCATTACTTATGAATATTTTTACTTTATATATAATAAAGCGTCACTGCTATAAAGTAAAAATATTCTCTTTAATTTGCTTACTTGTTATAGTCAGCTACTAGATGGCAGTGAAGACCGAGTTCTCGCGACATGTAGTAATCCATCCATAGTAATTCTGCCCGAAGGCAGGTCCTTCACTGCAATCATAGCATTTTCATGCTATGCTTGCAGCTTTACTAGGGAATTGTGTAGGTGTGGTAGCTTCCCGTTGCTTTCCACACCGGTGAAGAATGATGATGAAAATGCTAATGGTAAGGATGATGGCCATATGATTTCGGGGACCGTTTGGGCCTTAAAGTTTTCCTGACATTTGTCTTACAGGTGAGGAAAAACCGGGGATCGAACCTGGGCCCGCTGCGTGACAAGGCAGCACGCTACCTCGAGACCACAGCGGTGGACTACATCTAGTAATAATGGAGAATATAATACATATATAAGAAAAATAAGTGTTTGAATTGGATTCGCCTGGTGGTGTAATGGATATCACGCTGAGGTACAGACTCAGAGATCCGGGTTCGAATCCCGTCCTGGCATTTATTTTTCTTATCATACCATATTAAGCTTGCATTGCTCAATGTTAAACATTTAATTATAATATATATATATATGTGTGTGTGTGTGTGTGTGTGTGTGTGTGTGTGTGTGTGTGTGTGTGTGTGTGTGTGTGTGTGTGTGTGTGTGTGTGTGTGTGTGTGGTGTGTCTACAATGGCAGAGGAGCCCAATATTGGACCTTAGCCTCTCCTTTAAAGGAGTTACTTACTTACTCACTGGCACTATCGAACCCGAAGGTTCATGGCCGCGCGGACATAAGCTCTCCATACATCCCTATCCTGAGCTAATGCTTTCTAGACGAAGTTAATTTAGTTCAGCTTATTTGTGCATAGATGTCATTTCATAGCATATTACGATGCGAGGTTGAGAAGTGGTTTTTATTACAAAAGCGAAGAAAATGTTTAAAACCTAGCAATAGCGAGGTTTTTCATTTCCGAGATTCTGTAAAACACTTCACAAACGTGCGTTGTACATTATTATTTTGCGCGATGGTGGTTTCAAAATAATAAATAATAGTAAAATAATATCATCTTTGTTGGAAATATTTGCGTTCATTATAAACAATTGACTAACGTTAACAGTGTGGGCAATGTTTATTAGTTGAAAATACAGGAGGCCGTGACACCAATCTAGTCATAAAAAGGCGGCAAGTACGTATTTATTCTTTTATAGCCTATTGTTTCAAATAAAGCCCAGTTCATTTAAAATGCAGTGATTTGTTTCGTATAATGTATATTAACACTACCTTTTGCATATTTTTCGTATATACATTGTACGTAGTATACAAAAAGACTAGTGGTTTTACTTCCCACACGCGTTTTGTGATATGTAATATCACAGTATACTTATTTTTATTACAGTATAGTTATTTAGGTTGGCAACCCCGAAATGTAGGATGGTGGTCATTGATGCAAGTACGGCAAAACGCACTATCGCGCAAAAAATATATTTTCATGAGAACAAAGTCAATAGCTATAACAATTGGAAATTAGCTAAAAACCAATAGAGAAATATAACCAACCAGAATATATCATTATTCTACTTTAGTTCTTTACGGAAACAGAGTATTAATTACTGATAAATGAAGATGTCCTAGTTAAAGTGTAATATCAGAAATCAATTAGGGGGTACAAGTACATGCTGTGGTGCATCATAATTCTCTATGTACACAGCACTTTAAAATGTTTTCATAGCAAACACCCATTTTAATTCTCATATCGTACATCAACATATTACATTAGTTTCCTCTCTCTATCATGTTACAGCAACTCAATTTACAACGTTGTGATCAGTTTTTGTTGTAAATTTCAAACATCCAAACGATAACTCTGTCATGAAGTTAAATGCAATTAATATATGACACAGGCTACATGATATCCCTTGTTTTCAAAATGGTGCAATATGAACCCTAATTTAATTTACATTGCTCGTAATTTTATCATTGATATTAGTAAATATTATCTTAATTACTGGCCAATACCTGGCGTGCGCTTCTACGCCTAAATAAATTTAATGCGTTTTATGAATAGTTAGATAAGTAAAAAAGAAATACAATTACAAATTTATATCGTAATTATTTTTATATGCCCGTGCTGATTACCTGGCGTTGCCCGGGATTCAACTTAACCCGATCTTGTTGGCATCAAAGAGCTAAAAGACAAAAATTGTTATTGTGAGTCATCCGTAAAGGATAGACATATGCTGTCGCGGACTTTTTTGTAGATATTTTTAGATATTCAATTCTGCGACATTAATTTGGTGTATTTCCTATGGTTTGGGCAGCTTAAGCTATTTAAGCGTCAAATAATTATTTTTTTAGTGCACCGATGAACTTTTCTTTTAGCTTTGACGCTATAGTGCATACGGTAAAATGTTAACTAACTCACTGACTCTATAGAACCCCTAGGTTCATGGCCGCGCGGACATAAGCTTTGCATACATACCTATCCTGAGCTAATGTTTTTCATCCCCTGTATAATATACTTCCCTCAAACTATGGATGTTTTTTCTCGCACATCTTTCTTGGTATACCAACTGGGCGTTTTCCTGCTGGTTTTCCTGAAGAAAGCTTCCATGCACCTCTTTCATTCCCCATTCTTGCCACATGACCTGCCCATCACAGTCTACGAAACTTAACTGTTTTTATTATATCTGGCTTCCTATACATATCATGTAGCTCACTATTATGTAGTTTTGTCCATTCAACTGTCTACTCATCTCTTTTTTGGTCCAAAAATGTTTCTAAGATCTATATTCTCAAATACTCGTAATCTTCTTTCCTCCCTTAAAGTAAAAGTCCATGTTTAGCATCCATATAACTGGAAGAATAACAGTTTTATATATTTTCATTTTAACGTTTTTTGAAAGGAGTTGAAACGACAAGAGTCTGTAATGCATAATAGCAGGCATTTCCAGAATTGAGCTTATGTTTAATTTCTTTGAACATCTCATTCCCATTTGTAATTATTGTTCCTAGATATTTGAATTCAGCCACTTCCTCAAAATTTCCCTCATTTACATACGTTATTTGGTCCCAGAAAAATTATCTAATTGATATTGAAAATCCCTTTCAAATCGGTCAAGTAGTTTTAGAGTCCATAAAGGACAGACAGACTCACAGACACTCATTTTTTATTTATAAAGATATACAAAATATATAGAGTTTGGTACAAATGACTAACTAAAATCAGAGCGCATGTCAAAAACATCTTCGTAACCATATCTCACAAAACTCTAAAAAACACAGTTTAGGTAAGGGTTACATTTAAGAAAGCCACTTAGAGATGGCCATTAGATATTTTGCTGCCGAGAGAGTAAAACCAGATCCGAAACAGCACACTGGACGGCAACAAATGCTGTCAGCAAAACGGACGGACGGATGGACGGACTAACTAAACAACTAATTAACGCTAGCACTACCCAACCCGGAGATTTCCAGCCGCATGGACATTGATTTCTCCATACACCCCTATCTATTTTCTCCTGTCTTAAAGTTTTCTATAATTAGAAGAATGACCGTTTTAATTTTCTTTTTTAATTTTTAGAGAAGTTGGGATGTATTGCATAGTGGCTAATGAGATCAATCATTCCCTGAAATCATGGTTAATGTTGTTCTCGCTCTACCTACTGGACACTTCTCTGTGTTTTTCCTATAAGAATTCTCAATGCCCACTTTTAGTTCCCAATCATGCCACATGTCCTACCCATCGCAGTTCATTGACTTAACTGCTCTTATTACATATAATTTCTCATGAAGATCATGCAGTCACCGATGTGGTTTTCTCCATTCACCATTATCTTCCCACGGTTTGGTAAAAAAATGCCCTAAGGACTTTATTCTTAAACCTTAATATTTTCTCCTCTCTTAAAGTATTCTATAATTAGAAGAATAACCATTTCAATGTTTTTGTTTTAAATTTTTTAGAGAAGTTGGGATGACAAGGGTCACTGTATTGCATACTGGTACGCATTTCCAGAGTTCAGTCTATGTTTTATTTCTTTCTGCACCTCATTCTTACGTGTAATTATAATTAAAATATAAGTAAAACAAATATTATTTTTCCTAGGTATTTGAACTCTGCCACTTCTTCAAAATTTCTCACATTTGTTGTTATGAGTCCATTCCAATTTAATGCTGTATAAATATATTTGAGAAGTCCACCGCAGTGGTCTCGAGGTAGCGCGCTGCCTTGTCACGCAGCGGGCCCGGGTTCGATTCGCGGTCGGGACAGGCTCCTGGGTGAGGTTTTTTTCGGGGTTTTTCCTCACCTGTAAGACAAATGTCAGGAAGCTTAGGGCCCAACGGTCCCCGAAAATCATCCGACCAACATCATCATCCTTAACATTATCATCATCATTCTTCACCGGTGTAGAAAGCAACGGAAAGCTACCACACCTGTAATTCCTTAGTAACGCTGCAAAGCATAGCATGAAAATGTTATAATTGCAGTGAAGGACCTGCCCTTGGGCAGAATTACTATGGATGGATGGATATTTGAAGTGTGACCATATATTTAATTTTATTGATTTTTCTTAGACTAGTTACTTTGTATTATCATCATCATCATAGTACATTCACGAATTTAGGCCATTTGTTGACCTGTTTCGGCCTCAAGAGAAACACCATCCAGAAGTCTTTTGAGTGGACGTCCTGGTCTTCTTCTTCCTGCAGGTTGATATCTTAACATTAGTTTGGGTATTCTGTGATCTTCCATTCGATGAACATGTTGTATCCATCTTGACTTATAATCAGAAATTTTGTTTTCTAAAGATTCCATGTGTAATTCTTCTAAGATGTCTTCATTTTTTTTGTGATCTAGTAGTGTGGATCCTGCAGTCCTCCGAAGATATCTCATTTCAGCAGATCTAAGTCTCTGTATATCCTTCTGTTTCAACGTCCATACTTCGCTACCATACAAAAGAGTTGGAAGAGCCAGTGTTTTATACACTTTCAGTCTTGAATGCTTTTGGACTAACTGTGGCTTGAAGATAGAATTTATTAACCCTAAAATTCTGAAAAATTTTGATATTTTTGCATTTACATCCTTTTCTTCTTCATATGAGATATTGCATCCTAGATATGTAAAATTATTCACCTGCTCCAAAATTGTATTGTCCAGTACAATTTTACTTCTGACTGGATCTACACCTTTGTATTGTATTGTATAAATGAATATGTGTGTAGGCTTTAAGTAGTTCCTCTTTATCATCTAATAATAGTAAGTGTAATAATAATAATAATAATAATAATAATAATAATAATAATAATAATAATACTTTATTTATTCTGGCAGAGTTAAGGCCATAAGGCCCTCTCTTCCACTCAACCAACACAAATACAAAGTGTACATAATCAGTAAACAGCCTAATTAATACCATTGAATTGTACGCCCTCTTTATCATCTAAAGATTTTATTATGTGCTCTAGCATATATTAAATAGCAGAAAAGGTAGTGCATCTCCATTCTAGCAGAATACTATATAACGTTTCCCTCTTAATTGAATTGTATGCCTTTTTTTGAAGTCTACGTATAGTGAATTTCGAAAGTATCTAAAAATTGCTTCCCTACCCGCATCTTTCTCCTTGTGTTATTTAGACACATTCCGACAAGTCTAATGGTTTAGAAATTCCGAATTCTAGCAGCATGCTGTATGACTTCTCCCTGTTAATTGAATCGCATGTCTTATTTTATTGAGTTTACATATAGTTGATGTATGTGCCATATATTTAAAATAATTAAAAATCCCAGTCTATTTTGTCTACTTATGTAAGTTTAGGGGGTACGCCCTAGCCGCCGGCAATCAGGAAGGAAGACGGATTTGAGTTCTCTCTTATATCAGCTAGAACAACCGGTAGCGCAGTTGTTTGAAGCAATATGCTACTCTAATTCAACCCAGGAAGTTACTACAGACCTTATGTACTACGCCAGTGTCCCCCTACGTATAGGGGGTAGATGTTGTCAAACTCATAATAACGGTATTTGTTTGTTTAGAGAGGGGAGGAGGGGCAAGGTTAGCAGTACTTTCTCCAAATCTATGTACTATATATTTAAAAACATAGTTTTTTTACGGCATGCAAACCAGCTTTATAGTAAATATGAGAGTCGACACTTTCACACAGGTTAGTACAGATCCGCACGAGCTCAGTGATAAGTGGTAACTGTTTTTTTTTCTTTAAGAGGGGGTGGCTTGGACGGCTACAACTTACAACTACGTGCCTGCTGTGTTGCAATCTTCAGTTTTATATAAGGATTTCTCTCAAGAAAATGCTGTTAAAATGGCAACCCAGTTCCCCATTCCAAACACAAGTAACTTCCTGGGTTGAATCTAACTATAGAAACCGGAAGGTCGAGAGTCAGAATTCCGATGCGGTTAGGATTTTTAAACTGACCCAAACCTTCTGGTGGCACCATGACCCTGGGATCGACTCATCCTCTAACGGAAATGAGTATCAGATGTTTGTTCTGGGGGTAAATGAGGCCATCACGCTAGGCTGACAATCCGGCTGACATCAAGTGCCGATTGTCTAGAAAAAGTTGGAGCCGTAACCTCTTACTTTACCACTATTAGTCGGAATTATATGGGCCTATTTTTATGAAAATAATAATTTAACTTTTTTAATCAAATCCACAGACAATTTTTTATTTTATTTAAGAATAAAGATGGCAATTTTTTCTGTTCATTTATGACTTCCCAAAGGTCTCCTATGACCTGCAGTGGGATCACCTTACCTTTTTTTTTACTTACGTAAGTTTATTGTACTACAAATGCAGTTAATTTCATCACTCAATCACACTTCAAACCCAGCTGTTTGCAGCTTTGAGTGAAACACCTGTTCCTGAGGCAAATCAGTAATGCGATGAAATCCGTTACATTGCAGAGGTTAAACTTAATTTTATAGTTGAAGCCACAACTATGATACTGATTACAATGTCCCTGCTAGTTCACCATACGCTATTTTCTGCCTGATTTCATTCCAAGTACACTACATAGCGATCTAGCAAGATTTGCTTTGTGATCTCCATTCAATTGCTTATACTAGCATAGTGATTTAATTGCCCGGTCTGTTTAACTCATTTCCCCTGTAAGATTCAATGCATTAATTACATTAAATGTAGTTTACAAGCTCAAATCAATCAGTTCAATGTACTTACAACATTAAGTGATTCTTAACTTGGGGTAGGGACTTTGTTGTAATATTTATCATCATTTAGGGCAAGGATTTTAATGCAGTAAAAGTTAAGCTTATAATATGGTATAATTAGAAGTAAGACTTCTGACTGTCTTTTGTCTTAGTTTCATACAGAAACAATTGAATAATATATACTATCTGTGTCCACCGCTGTGGTCTCGAGGTAGCATGTTGCCTTGTCACGCAGCGGGCCCGGGTTCGATCCCCGGTCGGGACAGTTTTTCTGGGTGAGCTTTTCATCGGGGTTTTTCCTCACCTGTAAGACAAATGTCAGGAAAACTTTAAGGCCCAAACGGTCCCCGAAATCATATGGCCATCATCATCATCAACCTTACCATTATCATCATCATCCTTCACCAGTGTGGAAAGCAACGGGAAGCTACCACACCTATAATTCCCTAGTAAAGCTGCAAAGCATAGCATGAAAATGCTATGATTGCAGTGAAAGACCTGCCCTCGGGCAGAATTACTATGGATGGATATTATCTGTGTTGCAATCTTAGCTTTTAGTACATTAAAGTCTTTGCCCCAATCATCACCATCATCATCGTGAACAAATACGTTTTAGACCACGTGACCTGTGACGGTAAACCTAACGAAGATGATCATTCCACCGATGTTTTCGTCTTCCTTGGTTCCTATGTCCAGTTGGAATATATTAGAACGCCAATTTTAGAAGTATATTTCTTCCCATTCTTCTTAGATTTTTTCCACTATAGTTCATATCTCTTTATATCTTCATCTAAACTTGGTACTCCAAGTTCTTCTCTAATAATAGTGTTCCTTTGGTGATCGAGTCTATTAATTCCTAACAGTGAACGTAAGAAGCGCATTTGGCTTACTATAACTTTAAGATAATTTCTTTTATTTAAAATCCAAATTTCACTTCCGTGTTTTACAACAGCTTTTGATGTGATGTGTAATTTTAGTTTAGTATCTGACCTCATCTGTTTACCAAAATGTCTTCTTATTACACCATTCATTTTATTATGTTTTTGTACGTAATTTTGAATCAATGTCACTCTTATGTTTTGCAAGTACACTTCCTAAGTATGACAAATCAGACAAAAATTCTATAATTTTTCCATCAATCTCTATTTTCGCCTGTTGTATGTTTCTTACTTACGATATTAGACCTTGATCTAAAATCTGAACTAAACTCCATGGTACGATAGGCCTAGAATTGCCTTGGCCTACAAGCGGGCTGCTGGCCTCACAGGCATATGTGCCAATCACAGAGTTTATTCTCCCAGTTTATTCTATGCTTTAAGAGAGGAGAAAAGAATAAAGAGAACTTGATAAAGTCCTTATGATTTTTTTTCACCAAACCGAGGGGAACATACTGGTGAATGTAGAAAACTACATACGAGTGAGTTACATTATATTTATGAGAAATCATTTGTAATAAAAGCAGTTAAGTTTCATGGACTCTGAAAGATAGGAAATGTAGCACGATTGAGGACTGAAAGAGGACGTGTAGGAGTGACATTTATACAACAAGAGATCAAACAAGGAAACAAAACGAATGCAAAAACACTTAAAATATATAATATACATGAAAATATAGTAGAATATACTGTAAAGAAATGAAGGTTACAAAGAAAGAATCAAATAAGTCATTTTTTTAATCGAAATTCAGTTTGTGATGTTATTAGATTCTCCATGTAATGCGATATAATTTAGAAGTGTGTAGCAGTAAAATATAGGCACTGTTTAGTCATGTGTTTATTTGACTACATAGTTTGGCTTATAGGTAAGGAAATATAGATTTTTACAACTAAAAGTATGTTTTCTACGTTTCTTTCTTGTACCCTTCAAATGTGAAAAGATCAATTTAATCAAATGAATAACAAAATAATCCCAATCTTTTTCTTCTATAGGCACTAAAACTTTCTACTTGAAGGTTTCGGCGCTCTCAACAAGATGATTCCAGATCTTGGACGTAGGTAGAACAATTCTTGATGTCTATTCGTTTCAGTACTTTTTTTACTCGATAGTGCGTTTGTCGTACTTACAGCAATGGCGATCATGATTGAAAGTTCAGTTTCCTACATTTCGGGGTTGCCAACCTAAATAACTATACTCTAATAAAATAACTATACCGTAATATTACATATTATAAAACGCGTATGGGAAGTAAAACCACTGCCCTCTATGTACATTACAATCAATGTATTTACAAAAAAATATCCAAAAGGTACTGTTAATATACATTATACGAAACAAATCACTGCATTTTAAATGAACTGAACTTTATTTGAAATAATATAAACAATAAATACGTACTTGCCGCCATTTTATGACTAGATTGGTGTCACTTACTTACTTACTTACTCACTGGCACTATCGAACCCGTAGGTTCATGGCCGCACGGACATAAGCTCTCCATACATCCCTATCCTGAGCTAATGCTTTCCAATCATTCCCTGTATAATCTACTTCCCTCAAATCATAGTTAATGTTATTCTCGCACCTCATTCTTGGTCTACCAACTGGGCGTTTTCCCTCTGGAGATTGGTGTCACGACCTCCTGTAATTTCAACTAATAAATATTACCCACACTGTTAACGTTAGTCAGTTGTTTATAATGAACGCAAATATTTCCAACAAATATGTTATTATTTTACTATTATTTTGAAAACACCATCACACAACGCACGTTTGTGAAGTGTTTTACAGAATCTTGAAAATTAAAAACCTTGCTATCGCTCGGTTTTTAAACATTTTCCTAGATTCTGTAAAAACCACTTCCCAACCTCGCATCGTAATATACTATTTGACACCATCTCCGCATCTATTTTTAGGTCTACCACGTACTCTTGCGGAGATTGGTAGTCATTTTAATATTCTTTTGATAGATCTTTCGTTTGGCGTTCTGTTAACATGTCCGAACTACACTAGTCTAAATTAACAATGGTTTCATTTTTAATTAGATTATTTAGGCCTAGTTAATCATGATTTGTAATTCTCCAGGAGCTATCAGTATTTGCGGTAGGGCCAAAAAGGTAGTCTCGAAATGTTCAATTCGAATATTAATAAATTGTGTTGGCTGTATTCTTTCAGTACTGATGACTGACTCCCCGTCCATCCGTCCGTTTTCTGACGACATTTGTTTGTCGTCCAGTGTGCTGTTTCCGGGATCTGATTTGTCCCTCGGCAGCAAAATAACTAATGGCTAACTCGAAGTGGCTTTCCTAATTGTAACCTCTATCTAATCTGTGTTTTTTAGGACTTTACATGCATGAGTATCTATTTATATTATTATTGTTCTACATAATCTTGTCCACCGCCGCGCTGTCTTGTCACGCAGCGGAACCGGGTTCGATTCCCGGTCGGTACAGGCTCCTGTGTGAGGTTTTTTTCGGGATTTTTTCTCGCCTGTAAGACAAATGTCAAGAAGCATAGGGCCCAACGGTCCCCGAAAATCATCGGCCATCATTATTATCATCCTTATCATTTCACCGGTGTGTAAAGCAACTGGAAGCTACCACATCTATAATTCCCTAGTAAAGCTGCAAATCATAGCATGAAAACGCAATGATTGCAGCGAAAGGCCTGCCCTACGGCAGAACACTTTTATATAATCTTAAATATCCTCAACTAATGTCCAATTGAGAGTCGGGTCGAGGGATGAGATGAGGCCCCTATATAGAGGTCTGTGAATGACAAGGTGCCGGCCGACCACCGCAGATGAACAACATGAAACGAAATGGGTGAGATGAGTATGAAGAAACGCTGGAATGAAATTGTGGCAGGGAAAAACGGGAGAAATCCCCCGAGAAAAACCTGCCCTAGCTCCGTTTCGTCCACCGCGAAACCCACGTGGAGTGACCGAGACTCGATCTCCAGACAAGAGGCCACGGACCCGCCTTCTATGTAATCTTAGTTTTGCGTTTTCAGAAATTAATTCATTCTTTAAAAGTGAGAGATTGGTAATACATGCTTTGTTTCCTAGTCCAATTCTTTCTTTAATACATTCTTCTATAGTATTATTACTGTTAATAATGGAACCTAAGAAATGCTAGTGATTTTACTTCCTCCAGACTTATGTTATTTATTTTCAAATTTTATAAGTCGTCATTCTTTCTAGAACATTTTTAATATTTTCATACTTATTCATTAATTATTGCGCTAATTTTCTCTAATTGATCTTTCAAGTTCTGGAATGTTTCTATTGTAGCTAGTTTAGTTCTAGAAGTTTTTATCTGTATATGCAGTGCATTGCTTTAGTGTGCAGATATTTTTCTTCCTGGGTCTATTTGTTTTAATATTGTGTCTACCTCTAAACTAAGGCTGATGGGAGTAATATGTTTTCCTCTGATATTTTACTCCATAAAAGAAAAGATATGTAATAACAAGAAACAGTGGAAAGAACATGTAGAAAGAATAGAAGACAGTAGATTATTATCATAAGTAATGCCAGGAGTGATTTCCAATTTATCTAGAGGATTTAGAAATAAAGAGTGGAATTTAACGAATAAAATTAAGCTGTTTACTCACAAATCATTATTTAAATATAGTTATTTTAAAATATTTATATATTTATGTAAACGGTGATGTTTAAAAAGAAATGAGAAATGTTTGGTTATGCTTCTTTTGTACATCCACTGCAACTAGATCATATAATGTATTGCCAAGTAGAATCGCAATATTGTAAGAATGCACCCTAGTGGAGAAAAAAAAACATCAAACTGTATATTATATCCAGCATTAAAGGTTATTAATTATTTTTTAGGAAACAACTCAGTAAAATTAGTATTTTAAAAAACACAATTGAGGGGTCTAGTGAGAGAGGGAGGTATGCCACTTTGAGAACAAATGGAAATAATCAGTGCTCTTTATATTAAAATGTATATGTTTTCTTTCGCATAGTTTACGTAACAGTAAGTTAAAGAAGGAAAAAGTTATCACTTTATTGTAAAAATAATTTCGTAATATATTGCTTTAGAAAATCCAATTTATTTCCATTTCTTCTCAAAGTGGCATAGCTCCCTCTCTCACTAGACCCCTCAATTAGTGAACACACAATTATCAAATGTGTAGTTCGAAGGAATCTATTCATTATTTGCTATATTCAACGTATATGTTCGAGAGTCGGTCACTGCAAAATAATGCTCTGGCCTGTTCAGAATACTAAAAAGTAGGAGCTTTCTTTAATATGATAAACAGAAGTAGATAGATATCGAGGTGAAACACGATTATGATTGGTTGTAAAACAAAATTCATTGAAACGTGATTCATTGACTCCCGTTTGGGGCATGAGTTAAATAGTCAGGCTAAATTAAAAAGAGATTTCGGAATCCAAGGAAATGACGATTGCAGAATATCGGTTACTTGTACATTTTAGCAAAATTTACAGACTTGATAGATAGATAGATAGATAGATAGATAGATAGATGGAAAGCTCTGCGGCCATCACTTAAGTGTTGGCGGTGAGCGATCCATTTTGGTCCTCCTTAATAGGTAGAACCCCGGGTTCCTGTAAAATACATTAGCCCCGGTTTAAATTTTGAATTTAATTTTGAAGTTAATTAGCAGAGTGAAGTCGGAAGCGGACCTTTTGGGGTTCTATTCCAGCATTTGCTCTTTGGATTGAGGGAAACCGCTTAAAACCTCAATCGGAATAGTCGATCACGCGGGATCTTGCCAAGTTTGGCTTTCGGATGACTCTATATTGGGAGGGCATCCAGGCTTCTCTTTATTTAAATATAATGTGCGTACATTTCAGATTATTACAATTAATCATACAATTATGGTAACGTGCATTTTTTAATTTTTTTTTTGTATTCTTCAGTTGTTGCTGTTCTATCTGTAGTTGTCAGGTGATGTCAGTTTCTCTGGAACTGGTGGGATGAACCTGTAGCAGTAAGATTAGTTATTAGTTTTTAATTTGTTGTGTTAATATATTTTATTAATGTACATTATATGCTAATGTTGTAATTGTAATTGAATAATTGTGTAATGTGTTTCTGTGTGTGTGTATGTGTGTGTGTGTGTGTGTGTGTGTGTGTGTGTGTGTGTGTGTGTGTGTGTGTGTGTGTGTGTGTGTGTGTGTGTGTGTGTGTGTGTGTGTGTGTGTGTGTGTGTGTGTGTGTGTGTGTGTGTGTGTGTGTGTGTGTGTGTGTGTGCCCTATCAGCTTTCACTGGTCAAGTGTTGTCCAGGATCCATTTTGGACGCTTGTGTTTGTTGTTGGCTGTTTCATAGGTTCCCAGCGATGCCACGAGTGGATTATCATGGCCTACACATGTATTATAAAATTTAAGAGCCATGCGTTTAATATACTCCTCGATTGTTTCTATACCCGTTTGATCGTGTAATATGTCAACTGGTGTTACACGCGGTAGTTTTGTAATCATATATAATAATTTGTTTTGAAAAACTTGGTTTCTTTATGTGAGTTCTAGCGGCGTGTCCCCATATGGGGCTTGCGTACGTGAGTACTGGCCTTAATAGTGCCTTGTAGATTGTTAGCCCTGTGTTTATTCGAATTTTGTTATGGTTATTTAAAATAGGGTATAGCAGCTTCAATGTCCCATACGCTTTGCCTAAGGTATTTTGGATATGTTGTTTAAACAGTAGTTTTTTGTCGAGTGTTACACCTAAATAAATGGCTTCGTTTTTCCACTCGATATTGTGTCCATAAAGACTTAATTGTGGGGGCATGTATCGATATTGAGAATACCTTTTTGTATAAAGAACTGCTTGGCATTTATCTACGTTTATTTTTATTCTCCATTTTTCCAACCATGGTTCGAGAATATTAAGATTATTTTGAATCTGTCTAGACGCGTGTATTAATAACATATAAATAGGACTAGGATTTTTATGTACTAAAAGCTAAGATTGCAACATAGTATAATGATAAGTTAGACTTCTGCCTTTTATCTTGGCTTCAGTTACAAACAGTTGAATAGTATAATTAGAAGTTAGACTTCTGACTGTCTTTTATCTTGGTTTCACACACAAACAGTTGAATAATATGTATTAACTATATTGCAAACTTATATTTTATTAGCCTCGCATATAACAATAACATACGCTACACACAATGCGAAGAGTTAAATATCTAGTATTGTTTAATGCCCGTTAGAATGAAGAGGAAGGAAGGCCTAACATTAGCAAAAACAACTGAATTTAGTATGGATATTAGTGTGAATGAGGCATGTGAATGATCTGAACTGGTTTAGAATTGATTACATAGAAGATTCTTACAGAATGGAGTGAATTCTTGAATGCAATTGCACGTAATTAGTGAATGGAATTGTCAGGTGACATCCACGCAAATCAATATATTTTTCACAAACTGATTACCACCATCAGACAGGTAAATAATGTGATATACGTCCGTCTATATCAGACTTCTGCTTCATATCATCTGCATTTTATTGTCTGCTTGTTAATTCATTTTTCATAACCGTTAAACCCTATATTTAATTATTCCTTCTCCACTAATTTCTCCCTCTCTCTCTCTCTCTATCTATCTCTATCTATCTATCTCTATCTATCTCTATCTATCTATCTCTATCTATCTCTATCTATCTATCTATCTCCATCTATCTATCTATCTCTCTATCTATCTCTCGCACTCTCTCGCTCTCTCTCGCACTCTCTCGCTCTCTCTCGCTCTCTCGCGCTCTCTCTCTCGCGCTCACTCTCGCGCTCTCTCTCGCGCTCTCTCTCGCGCTCTCTCTCGCGCTCTCTCTCGCGCTCTCTCCTCTCTCGCGCTCTCTCTCGCGCTCTCTCTCTCGCGCTCTCTCTCGCGCTCTTTCTCGCGCTCTCTCTCGCGCTCTCTCTCTCTCGCTCTCTCTCGCGCTCTCTCTCGCTCTCTCTCTCGCGCTCTCTCTCGCGCTCTCTCTCGCGCTCTCTCTCGCACTCTCTCGCACTCTCTCTCACTCTCTCTTACTCTCTCTCACACTCTCTCTCACTCACTCTCTCTCTCTCACTCTCTCTCTCTCTCTCTCTCTCTCTCTCTCTCTCTCTCTCTCTCTCTCTCTCTCTCTCTCTCTCTCTCTCTCTCTCTCTCTCTCTCTCTCTCTCTCTCTCTCTCTGCATTAGTTTCGCTCTCCATTTAATAATAATAATAATCTCTCTTTATCTCAGTTTAACCTCTCCCTTTAGAACATTTAACTCCGTCTGGTTTCGCTTCTACAGCAGTAATTCCACTATTTTCGTTACAACAACAACAATAAAAATAATAATAATAATAATATTTTATTTAAGCTGGCAGAGTTAAGGTCTCCATACATCCCTATCCCTAGCTAATATTTTGCATCTCCTGAACAATCTACTTCCCTCAAATCATGGTTAGTGATATTCTCCCACCTCATTCTTGGTCTACTAACTGGGCATTTTCCCTCTTGCTTCCCTACAAGAAGCTTCCATGCACCTCTTCCATTCCCCATTCGTGCCACATGTCCTGCCCATCGCAATCTACAAGATTTTACTGTTCTTATTATATATTACTTTCTATGAAGACCGTGTAGCTCATGTTATTATGTAAGTCTTCTCAATTCACCTGTCTGTTCATCTCTCTTTGATCCAAAATGTTTTGATAAGAACTTTATTCTCAAATACTCGTAATATTTTCTCTTCCCTTAAAATAAGAGCCCATGTTTCGTATCCATATAACTGGTAGAATAACAGTTTTATATTTTTTCAGTTTAATGTGTATTTTTTTTTACAATTCAAAAATATTATTAAAATATAGACTAAACAATGTGGGTGTAGTATAATATTAGCTAACGCTAACAAAACATGGAATAAAATAAAGTAAGAAAAGCTCCCTAGATTAATATAATATTATATAGACATATACAAAATGCTGAATATATTTGTTATGCAGGTAGTGTTTTCATTGTGTGGAATTTAATGTGTCGCTTAATTTGGATTTAAATAATGATAGTAATTCACAGTCCCTGGGGGAAAAAAAAAATTTTGTCTTATATCAAAGTTGTCCACCGCTGTGGTCTCAAGGTAGCGTGCTGCCTTCTCACGCAGCGGGTCCGGGTTCGATCCCCGGTCGGGGCAGTTTTTCTGGGTGAAGTTTTTATCGGGGTTTTTCCTCACCTGTAAGACAAATGTCTGGAAAACTTTGGGGCCAAACGGTCCTCGAAATCATATGGACATCATTATCATGATCATCATCTTTCACCGGTGTGGAAAGCAACGGAAAGCTACCACACCTACAATTCCCTAGTAAAGCTGCAAGCATAGCATGAAAATGCTATGATTGCAGTGAAAGACCTGCCTTCGGACAGAATTACAATGGATGGATATCAAAGTTTGTACAACGTAACGAGAGCTACTTTCAAATCAAACTTAAGGAAGTGAAAAGTGAAAGCTATATTTTTTTCAGTTTGATGAAATTGGATGAGACACGGGAATTAAGATACGAGCAGGAAGGGAATGGAATCAATACCAAATGTCATTTCACTTTCTCGAGAGAAATGATGTTTTACACTATCATCAGCAGCTCCCTAAGTAAATCCTCCGCAGTTCTCGAGACCTCTTTCTCACATTAAGGACACTTACCTACTTTACAACATCCTCATCATCAATTTTAACAGGATGTGAGGCGAGGTTTTCTTTCCAGAGCACTTCATTCTCCATATGTTTTCAATAGATAATAAATTGAGTTGGTGTAGTTCTGATCAAGACCCAATTTTGAGTAAAGAAGAAAAATATGCTAATAATAATAATAATAATAATAATTATTATTATTATTATTTATTCTGGCAAAAATGAGGCCTTCTCTTCCACTCCAACAGCACAAATTATAAATATATGATGAGAGTATAGATTATATATATATTTATTTATTTATTTATTTATTTATTTATTTATTTATTTATTTATTTATTTATTTATTTATTTATTTATTTATACATTATACATTAAACAAGAAACACAAATTAATACATGTAGCCTACCATACGTCAGGTAATGATCAATCCAAGATAAGTGCAAATATAAATTGTAGCATAGGTATTCGTATAATGGAAATTGACAGCTAATGACAAATGAGGGAAATTTTGAAGAAGTGGCTGAATTCAAATACCTAGGAACAATAATTACAAATAGGAATGAGATGCACAAAGAAATTAAACATAGGCTGAATCCTGGCAATGCGTGGTATTATGCATTACAGAGACTCTTGTCGTCCCAATTCCTTTCAAAAAACGTTAAACTGAAAATATTCAATTCTATAGTATTTCTGCCCGAGGGCAGGTTTTTCAATGCAATCATAGCATTTCCATGCTATGATTTGGAGCTTTACTAGGGAATTATAGGCGTGGTAGCTTCCCGTTGCTTTCCACACCGGTGAAGGATGATGGTGATAATGATAAGCATGATGATGATGACGGCCGGATGATTTTCGGGGACCGTTGGGCCCAAAGCTTCCTGACATTTGTCTTATAGGTGAGGAAAAACCCCGAAAAACCTCACCCAGGAGCCTGTCCCGACCGTGAATCGATCCCGTGCCCGCTGCGTGACAAGACAGCACGCTACCTCGAGAAGTCAGCGGTGGACTACTGAAAAAAAAATATATAACTGTTATTATGCCAGTTATATTATATGGTTGCGAAACTGGGGTCTTATTTTAAGGAAGGAAAGGAGATTACGAGTATTTGAGAATAAAATTCATAGGAAAAGTTTTGAACCAAAGACAGGTGAACAGACAGGTGTATGGAGATGACTGTTTAACAGTGAGCTACGTGGTATTTATAGGAAGCCAGATATAATAAGAACAGGCAAGTATCGCAGACCGCGATGGAAAGGACATGTGGCACGAATGGGGAATGAAAGACGTGCATGGAAGATTCTTGTAGCAAAATCAGAGTAAAAAAAAAAGCCCAGTTGGTGGATCAAGAATGAGATGGGAGAATAACATTAAACATGATTTGAGGGAAGAAGATTATACAGGGTAGAGACGTGTGGAGACTTTTGATGTCCCAACTCCTTTCAAGAAACGTTAAGCTGAAAATATATAAAACTATTATTCTACCAGTTATATTATATGGGTGCGAAACATGGATTCTTACTTTAAGGGAGGAAAGGAGATTACAAGTATTTGAGAATGAAGTTCTTAGGAAAATTTTTGGACCAAAGAGAGATGAACAGACAGGTGAATGGAGAAAACTACATAGCAATGAACTACATGCTCTTTATAGGAAGCCAGATATAATAAGAACAGTCAAGTCTCGTAGACTGCGATGGTCAGGACATGTTGGACGTATGGGGAATGAAAGACGTGCATGGAAGCTTCTTGTAGGAAAGCCAGAGGTAAAACGCCCAGTTGGTAGACCAAGAATGAGGTGGGAAATTAACATTAACTATGATTTGAGGGAAGTAGATTATACGGGGAATGATTGGAAATCATTAGCTCAGGATAGGGATGTATGGAGAGCTTATGTCCGCGCGGCCATGAACCAACGGGTTCGATAGTGCCAGTGAGTAAGTAAGTAAGAGACGTGTGGAGAGCTTATGTCCGCGCGGCCATGAACCTATGGGATCTATAGAGCCAGTGAGGAAGTTAGTATAGGTATTTGTATGCGTATTATTAGAAAGAGCCCTGCCTCCCAAAATACTCGTTCCAACTTCCATCAAATGATTGCAACAAATTATAACCCAGGTTGGAAACAATACATCTCTCAACTAAAGAACAGAGTATATTAAATGAAACCTACGTTAACTAATTCATTGGTACTATTGAACCCGGAGATTTATGGTCGCGCGGGCATATTCTCTCCATACATCTCTATCCTGAGGTAATGTTTTCTAATCATTATCATAAGTAATGCCACGAGTGATTTCCAAATTATCGATAAATGCACGACTCATGAAGTGAGGAGTGAATTTATCTAGATAATTTGGAAATCAAGAGTGGCATTTGTTAGGACTATTTAACGAATAAAATTAAGCTCTTTACTAAAAAATAATTATTTGAATATATTTACCGGCGTTTTAAAATATTTATATAGTTAATGTAAACGGCGATGTTTGAAAACAAATAAAAAATGTGAGGTTATGTATATTCACTGCAACTCGATCATATTATTTATTGCCAAATAGGATCGCAATATTGTAAGAATGCACTCTAGTGGAGAAATAATGAAACACATCAAACTATTATAATCGGCATTATAGGTTAATCATTTATATTTTGAATAAACAACTCAAAAACGAAGATATAAAAACAGAACGTAATATATTTAATCTCTGTGAAAGAATAAAATATTATAAAAATGCTTATCTTCAGCACGTATCAACAATGAATGAACAGCGCATACCGAGAAGAATGTATAATTATAAACCAAAAGGGAGAAGAATGTTGGGAAGATCATTGAAGAGATGGAAGGACCAATTCGACCTATAATGAGTTCGGAACAGGCCATTGGGCTTAATCCTTGTTGTTGATGATGATGATGATGATGATGATGATGATGAATAAACAACTGAGTAAAATCACTGAATCTTTTCATTATTTGCTATATTCAATGTATTTGTTGGAGAAAAGTAATGGTCTAACCTGTTCAGAATATTAAAAAAGGAGGAGTTTTCTTTATCACAAAAGTAGGAGCTGATACAGAGAAATCGATAAAGAGCGAGATGAAACACGACTGTCATTGGTGTAAAACAGAATTCATTGAAACGTGATTGGTCATTGACTACCATTTGCGACATGAGTTAAATAGTCCGTATAAATCACCTCCTCGCATGGTTAATAGTATTCCGTTCCTAGACTACCTACTAGGCACGTTCCCATTGTTTTCCTTCAAGAAGTTTCCATCCCCCTCCTCCTTTCCCCATTCCTCTCCATCACACTCTACAAGACTTAACTGGTTTCTCATAAAGATAATACAGCTCACTGTTATGTAGTTTATCCCATCACATTTTAATTGCTGATGATAACGTACGTATGCAACACATGCGAAAAATGTAACAGTATTAAGAATTTGTCACGTCTGCATTTTCGCAACGTATTATATAAAGTTCTTAGGAAACTTCTTGGACCAAAGAGAGATGAGCATACAGGTGAATGGAGAAGACTACATAACAGTGAATTACATGGTCTTTATAGGAAGCCAGATATAATGAGAACAGTTAAGTCTCGTAGACTGCGATTGGCAGGACATGTCGCATGATAGGGCAATGAAAGACGTGCATGGAAGCTTCTTGTAGGAAAATCAGAGGGAAAACGTCCAGTTGCTAGACCAAGAATGAGGTGGGAGAATAACATTAACTATGATTTGATGGAAATACATTATACAGGGCATGATTGGAAAACATTAGCTCGGGATAGGGCTGTTTGGAGAGCTTGTGTCCGCGCGGCGATGAACCTGTGGGTTCGATAGTGCCAGTGAGTTAGGTATTAGATAAAGTGTCATTAATGTTATAGCCTTGCTGAATTTTTCATTTCAGTATTTTACGATTTTACAAAAATGACAAAAAATGTAACATTACAGTACCATGTATGCAACTTTCACCAACATATCAAACCATAGCAAACTTATAAACATATGCCGCCATATAACTCAAAGCATGACCGATGTCAGAGTCGATTTCTGTCTCTGTCTGCCTCTGTCTCTTTCTCCAGCGTGCTAACAACTAATCCAAAAATATCGGTTGATTACCTACACTACTTCACTACAAACAGCTTGTCACAAAAGACGAACTTTTGTGAGTTAGAATAGTACAACGAATAACGCAGATGGTCTACGCATGCGTATTCGGCAGGCTGGCCAGAATGGTTTTCATGCGTTCAGATATCTGGCAGTCACTGTAAAAATTTTACAATTAAACAAGTAAGGAAAATCAATAGAAATTGTATGAACGTAAATAAGAAGTTCATATTGTAAATATTTATTTATTACTAAGACATGTATTTATTACTAAATTAGATTATTGCCAAAATATATTTCAACAGTCTTTGACAAATGATTCATATAAAAAGTGCTGCTACAAGGAGCTGTATAACTCTCTCTATTACATTTTTAAGATTTTGAGTTAGTTTTTATTGTTGATTAATTAATTTGGTTATTTATATTACATTACAATATTATTGATATTAAACTCTAGAAATTAAGCATACTCTGAAGGAATGTACATACTTTTATTTTAACTAAAACCCTAGCATACCGGAAGGTGAAATAGGATTTTATTTATTTTGAGATTCAGTAATAATAATAATAATAATAATAACAATTAATAATAAGTTTCGTTATATGCTTAAATAAAAGTAATGATAATATTACAAAAGGTTTAAGACAAGGTTGCAGTTTATCTCCAACGCTATTTAAAATTTATCTCGAAAGAATACTAAGAGACTGGAGGAAAACATGTAAAAAAAGTGGAAAAAATGTCAAAAATGGGCATACCAATCCAAAATACACATGTATATTCACTAAATTTTTCAGATGACCAGGTATTAATAGCACAAGACCGCGATGACATAGAATGTATGGCATAAAAACTAAAAGAATAATTTGAAAAATGGAGAATTTTTATAAATACAGAGAAAACTATATATCTGTGTATAGGAGAAGAAAAATGGAAAACATAAATTTCAACAATGGAGAAGAACTAAAACCTAGTATTGAATGCACATATTCAGGAACAAAATTAGACCATTCAGGTGATAACACAGTGGAAAATAAAAATAGAATCGCACAAACAAAACAAGCAATAAATGCTTTAAACTCTGTTTGGTGGAGCAGGAATATTATAAAAAATAGAAAATTACAAAATATATCAAACCATCATTCAAAGCATTTTAACATATGGTGCTGAAGTTGGGCACATTTTTACCAGGGAAATGGAAATAATTTTAAGTACAGAAATGGATGTTTTAAGATGATCATCTGGAAAATCTAGAATGGATTGAATACGAAATAAAGAAATATGCGAAATTATGGGTGTACAAGAGGAGCCGGACATCATAGGCATTATAGAAAATAAAGATTACAGTGGTATGGTCATGTCAAAAGAATGCCAGAGCAAAGATTGCCAAAAACTGTTATGGAATGGATCCCAATGGAAAGGAGGAAGAGAGGAATACCGAAGAAAACTTGGATGGAAGGGGTACAAGCAGCTATGAATATCAGAGGAATGGAGGAAGATCAATGGATGGACAGAGAGGAATGGCGTTTGGTTTCCGGAAGACGGCGACAGCTGCCATGATACCGGATGATGATGATGATGATGATGATGATAAATGTAATGAAATCACGTTGCAGAAATGTAATTTGAACAGTATGATTTAATTTGCATTTAATTTTGTTAAATGGCAGTACTGACTGAAACAATTTTCATTTGTTTCATTTTTACAAGTATTAATGCAAATGGCTGACTACACATTCATAACGGCAAATTTATGGAATGATTAATTTTTGTCTGCATACTGTACATTACCTTTACTGGAATTTTTATCTTAAAATCGTCCTAATGACTTCAATTAGGCCTAATCCATACGAGCAAGTCCATTGTGAACGTATTTATGGGCATTGTTTTGTATCAGTTGTTTAACAAGTTATGTACAGTAAATGCTAATAAATTCGTATTAAAAATGGTATTCGACATAATATGAAATAAAACTATGTACATTGCAAAGATTGAAAATGTTTTATGAATTCGTTACAAAATTCCGGTCTCAGCGTAAATTAATTTATAAAAACTCAATGTGCAATCCTTGCAATGTAAATAACTGTTAACCTATTTGCTAACAGTTATAAAATGATTGTTATAAACCATGCATTTTATACAGATTTGCTCCATTATAATTGTTTACACGGTGTTCCTAATAAAATACGACAGGGTAAAACCAATAATTTTCATCGATAATGGGAATGATAAATTTAAATGCAGTTGCCTCTAGGTATTGATGCTCGATTGTTAAATTTATATTACTGTAAATAAAACTGTTTTATAAATCGTATTTGTAGATTTATTTAATTAACATTCCTAGCTTGCTATTTGAATTTCAAATGTATTTAGATACATGAATATATAAATTAAACTAAATGAAATATCAAAAAATACAACATGGAAATATCATCAGAAAAATAAAAACGATGGCTTTCAAGGGCGCTCATCCAGTTCGGACAAAGATAATAGGCTACTAGAAAATAAACCGATAGAACAAGTGGTAAGATATAACTTCCTAGGTTGCGATATATCATACACAGCGGAAACAGATATAAATAACAAACTAATTAAGTTTAATTATAGGCCTATATCGGGTACACTAAAAAGAACTTTGAAAAATAAAGCCAGGAAGGACTCTATAATGAAATTATACAGGACAATGGCAGTGCCTATTATTACTTATGGATCCGAAACATGGACAGTGAGAATGCAACAATCTGCCAGAATACAAGCTGCTGAAATGAGATTCCTCAGACCAATAGTAGGATATCAAAGAACAGACAAAAAATAACACAGAAATAAGACAACAACTAAAACTAGAGGAATTAAACACAACAATAGTGAAATACAGAACAAACTGGAAAGAACACTTGGCAAGGATGACTAAGAATAGAATACCATAAGCAGCATACGAGGAAGAAGAAGTTCGGGAAGACCAAAGAAAAGATGGAAACAACAGCAATTTGGAGCCGGAACAGGCTAGTAAATAAGCCTAAACCGTGAT
This sequence comes from Diploptera punctata, assembly GCA_030220185.1. NCBI lineage: Eukaryota > Metazoa > Arthropoda > Insecta > Blattodea > Blaberidae > Diploptera > Diploptera punctata. Next base: position 3,015,313 of record JASPKZ010009814.1, on the reverse strand, counting down.
GAAGAAGAAGAAGAAGAAGGAAAATATATATATACTCACACACACAAACATACACATGTAATAATAGCATCATCTTCCAAACAAGTTAAAGCCCAAACCCTGTTATAGTTGCTGTGAAACATTTCTCGATCCATCTTTTTTCTAGGACATCCCAAAAATCTCTTCCCTTGAGGACGGTATTGAAGCACGACTTTTGGAAGTCTATTACGTCTCATTCGTTGCACGTGTGTTTTCCACTGTAGCTGGTATTTATTTATAAGTAGTGAGATTGGTTGTAATTGAAGTGCTTGCATGGTATCTTCATTTGTTTTGCATGTATATTCTAATGTTGCTCTAAAAAATTTCATTTCACCAGCCGCTATTCTGGTGATAGCAGTACTCCTCATGGTCCATGCTTCGATTCCGTAACTTAGTACAGGTCTAGCTAAGGTTTTATATAAACATACTCTTGCGTGTCTAGGGAAGATTTCATGATTTTGTTAATTATTCCTATTGTTTTATTATATAAATTACAGAAGTTATGTCTGTATTGGTTTTTCCTCACCTGTAAGACAAATGTCAGGAAAACTTTAAGGCCCAACGGTCCCCGAAATCATATGGCCATCATCACCATCATCATCCTTATCATTATCATCACCATCCTTCACCGGTGTGGAAAGCAACGGGAAGCTACCACACCTACAATTCCCTAGTAAAGCTGCAAGCATAGCATGAAAATGCTTTGATTGCAGTGAAGGACCTGCCCTCGGGCAGAATTGCTATGGATGGATGGATGTCTGTTTCGTCAAAAAATGTTAAATTATATCCAAGATATATGTAAACTCACTGACCCTATCTATTAACTTATTTATTATGCAAATGTTGCTTGTAACCGGGCATTTTCCACAAAACGCCATATATCCAGGTTCAGGCATTAATTTTATTTTCATCACATGGCGTTAAAGAATCTCAGGATTTCTGATAGTTCAGCATTTGACAATAAAGGGTCTATGTTGCCATAGCAACGCAATCAACCTTTGAAACAACCAATGAGTCCATAGTCACTCCTTATCCTGCTGCCTACAAACTCAAACATTCCAAAAAATATTTTGAATGTTGCAAGTTCTCCAAAATACAATCATGTACTTTTAGATCAGATTTTGTTCATTGTATTTTGTTTTCATTTTTATTGTAACCGTTAGTAGATTGTCGTGTTCTGTCAATTAGTGAATGTCTCTGTTATAATATAAAGGGTGGTGCAGCATCCAAGATGTTACCAAACATTATTTATCAACGCGACCGTCTCACTTACTATGATAAAATTCGGTACAGAAGCGGCATAATGAAACGATCGGTAACATCTTCTACGCTACTTGCTGTATTTAATGAACATTCCTACTTTTACTATTCATATCGAGAGGTCGTCATGTCTGAATTACACATTTATTTATTTAAAACGTTTGAAATGGTATGGACACCTCATAAGAATGGAAGAAGAGAGAATACAAAAGACGATCCTTAATTGGAAAGCTAATGGAAGAAGTGGAAGAGGCAGATCTAGAGAACGTTGGATTGATGGAGTGAGGAGAAGTATTGAAGCTAGAGATCTGAGGGAAGATGTTTTAGACAGGAACCTCTGGCTACAAATCACTTTGGGTTGAAGGAGAAACACTGTATTGTGGAATATTCCTAATTTAAAAAATATTTATTTATTTATTTATTTATTTATTTATTTATTTATTTATTCATTCATTCATTTTACCTGATGCAGTTAAGACCGTAAGGTCTTCTCTTCCACTTCACCAGGGTTAAATTATACATACAATAAAATTATGATTAATGATACATAATAGATATAGATTACACAATATAAAGTTGACAAGGGAAAGAAAGAAAATAATAATAATAATAATAATAATAATAATAACAAAATGATAACATAATTATAATTATATTAAGTAAATGGCTTGGTAAAGGAAGTTTAAAATATAAAGGAATAATAAAAGTATTGAACATATACAAAATTATCAGATTAAATGGTTCCAACACGTCCAGAGAATGTCAAATTCCCGTTTACCAAAGATGATTTACCACCTCAACCCTAATGGCAAAAGAGACCTCGGAAGACCCTTCAACCGATGGAAGGATCAGTTTTTGTAGTCGCAGAACGGGCATCATCACCCAATACTGCATTCGGAAGAAGAAGAAGAAGAAGAATAAAAGTATATGGGACACGGTTGTATTATATTTTCTAAGGAAATATGGAGTTCATTTTTAAACTGTTTTTTGAGTCGGGCAGTCCTTGATATACGAGGGGAGGGAATTCCAGAGTCGGTGGCTGAAACAAGGAAGGATGAGGAATAGATGTAGAGGAACAGCTAGTGAGGTGGTGCACACCCCACCATCACGCGGTCATTCTACGTACTAATTTTAATTATATTGAGATTGTAAGATTTAAAATTTGCCTGTCATTGATTTTTTTCATCATCATCATCATAGTACATTCACGAATTTAGGCCATTTGTTGACCTGTTTCGGCCTCAAGAGAAACACCATCCAGAAGTCTTTTGAGTGGACGTCCTGGTCTTCTTCTTCCTGCAGGTTGATATCTTAACATTAGTTTGGGTATTCTGTGATCTTCCATTCGATGAACATGTAAAAAGCATGCTAAAAATATTTCATGTCCAACTTTTCAATCCGTCTCTAAGAAATTCTTACTTGAAAATGGTTGTAATCGGAATTACAGCTTGTAAACCTTACATATTTGGAGAAAGGAGAAGAATATTTTTAATAACAGGTATTTCACGCTATGGAGTAGTATAAGGGAAAGGATAGAGTAACTAACTAACTTGCTGGCACTATCGAACCCGTAGGTTCATGGCCACGTAGACATAAGCTCTCCATATATCCCTATCCTGATGTAATGTTTTCCAATCATCCCTTTATAATCTACTTCCCTCAAATCGTGGTTAATGTTATTCTCCCACCCCATTCTTGGTCTACCAAATGGGCGTTTTCCCTCTGGTTTTCCCATTCGTGCCACATGTCCTGCGGGGCACGCCGTAGCGTAGTGGTTAAGGCACTGCGCTTCAAGCCGGAAGGTCGAGGGTTCAAGTCCCGGTGGGGTCAGGATTTTTAAAAAACTGACCCAAACCTTCTGGCGGCACGGTGGCCCTGGGGTCGACTCAGCCTCTAACTGAATTGAGTACCAGACGCTTGTTCTGGGGGTAAAGGCGGCCGTTACGCAGGGCTGACAACCCTTCTGACATCAAGTGCCGATTGTCCAGAAAAAGTGGGAGCTTTAACCTCCCACTACCCCAAGGGCCTCCTGAAGCCTGTAGTGGGATTACTTTACTTTACTGCCACATGTCCTGCAAATCGCAGTCTACGAGATTTTAGGATAAGCTATCATAAATTTGCCAGAGTAACTCTCAGCATACACGGTAAAAGCGAAGGAAAATATATGTTAATAAAAATGTCCTTTCTCTTAGGATTTTTATTCAGAGGTATGCTATTTCGAGCTAACAGACAACAAATGTGGGGAGAAAATAGAACATTGTACTCCGACTCCCACACAGGGAAACCTTATAGTGAAGTCATTATAGACAGGTGCTTCACTCTTTCAACATATGCAGAAAAATGTATTTTGTTCCTGCATCTAGCAAGATAATGAGAAAAATGCATGTATTTCAATCCGGTCTCAGATATGTCCTCGGCAAATCAAACATCAAAATCAGATATCACATATTTAAAATCTGTCCACCGCTGTGGTCTCGAGGTAGCGTACTGCCTTGTCAGGCCGCGGGCCCGGGTTCGATCCCCGGTCGGGACAGTTTTTCTGGGTGAGGTTTTTATCGGGGTTTTTCCTCACCTGTAAGACAAATGTCAAGAAAACTTATAAGGCCCTAACGGTCCCCGAAATCATATGGCCATCGCAATCATCATCATTCATATTCATCTTAGATAAAGCTTAGGATTAGGGACTCTCCTGGCGCACCACTATCATCATCAACATCAATCATCACCCATCATATCATCGGGGCAACGTAACCCCGCCTTTCAGGCGACCCCAACCTCAGAAGTGGGTTACAAGTACGCCATGCCAGGAGAGAACACCAGGAATGTCGAAAGACAACCTGGGGCATTTGCAAAAAAAATATTTAAAATCTCAGCTTAAATTTATATTAATTTTTAAATATATTTAATCGCCATCATCCACTTGAAGGTTTAGACCCGCTGGCCGGTCCCGTGTGCAAGAGAATTGTTCTCTCCATCATATCAAGGTATGCCTCTACTTCATCGTAATCCTATCGCAGTATATGAAATGTATTCTTTTTTTACATTCTTGTTAGATGTTCTTGCTAACTTCTTCTCATTTCATAAAAAAATTTTCTTAAATGAAATATTTAAATTCATTTCTCATTGCTGTGTACATTTTATCGAATAAAGGAATAACTCCTAAAGGGAAAAAAATATCAACTTATTTGATTTCCTTCTACCTTTCCTGATCTTAGATCAATTTTTACAGTCATTCGTTAATACTAGCATTGCCATTAAATTGTATAATTTAATTTATTTTAATTAACTGCCATCCCCTTATAAATTTAACCTGAGATGATAAAACATGTTAGGCCTATATAAAAGATGTAAATAAAATTCACACACACACAATTTTAACTGCTTACAGAGTGGGTTTGCATAAGCAGTAAGAAATACGAACAGTTATGAACAAATTATAATTGAGTGGTTATAAAGAATTCAAGTAAGTAAAGTCTAATACTGATACATCAATTTGAAAAGTACTCGTATCAGTGTAATTTTTATCATCACCACTCCAAGCATTAGGCAATAAATGAGGCCTATCTCGTCATCTTCTTGCTGAGATCAAATTTTCCAAATTTGACCAATTATTAAATTAGATTCAAAAACACTCTGCTAAGGTTTCGATATTTTTCTTAGCTTAAAGACAAAAATGTCGGAATGTCGTTTTACTCCACTAATTAAATCCTGGTCATCTGCCAGAAAATTCCAATTTAAAAATTATATATATATCCATAGTAATACTGCCCAAGGGCAGGTCTTTCACTGCAATCATAGCATTTTCATCCTATATTTTGCAGCTTTACTAGGGAATTATAGGTGTGGTAGCTTCCCGTTGCACCGGTGAAGGTTGATGATGATAATGATAAGGATGATGATGATTTCCGGATGATTTTCGAGGACCGTTGGACCCTAAGCTTCCTGATATATATCTTACAGGTGAGGAAAAACCCGAAAAAACCTCACCCAGGAGCCTGTCCCGACCGGGAATCGAACCCGGGCCCGCTGCGTGACTAGGCAGCACGCTACCTCGAGACCACAGCGGAGGACATATCTATATATATATATATATATATATATATATATATATATATATATATATAGGGCCTATATTCCGATTCCGATTGAGGGTCTTTCCACTTTTCAGCGGTTGCCCTTTTACCAGCCGGCTGCTGGCCCTTCACATCCGTATGCCGTGGCATGATATTTGGACCCTATTCACAATTGACGAAAAATTGCTTAAATTTAACAATATGATATTAGAACTTTACGACAAACATGCCCCCTTGAAGACTAGACGAATTACTAAATCCCCAGCTCCCTGGATGTCCCACGAAATTCGACTACTGATGGCTGAGAGGGATGCTGCTTTTCCAAAATATAGACGGGACAAAAGTGACGCTAACTTAAGACAATATAAGACATTAAGAAACAAAACGAATCAAAACATTAGGAACGCTAAGTTGCGGTATGCTCATAGTCTCATTGATCCAAACACAAATGCAAGTGATATGTGGAAACGTATTAGATCAATGGGCCTACGGCAGCCGACAACCAAAGGAGAGAGCATTAACATATCACTGGACGATCTAAACCAACATTTCACATCATATGCCACACTTAACATAAACACTACGACCAAACAACAAACTATAGATGAGCTCCTATCCACACCTACTCCTTCCCGAGAAAATTCTTCTTTTCTATATAATGCCAATCGACGTTAAACTATCCGGACCGCATTAGAACTAAAACACAAGGTATAGACAATATAAGTATCGACTTTTTAAAGAAAATACTCCATGTCATACTCCCAACTGTAACCCATATATTCAATGCCTCAATTATGACCTCAACTTACCCCGAACTCTGGAAAAAAGCTATAGTCAGACCAATCCCTAAAATTAAATTACCTGTAACACCAAACGACTTTAGACCAATCAGCATCCTCCCAGTCCTATCTAAGGCCTTGGAGCGCATTGTTCATGAACAATTAACTGATTACCTTAACACTCATAACATACTCGACCCATACCAATCAGGTTTTAGGACAGGCCATAGTACGGCAACCGCACTTCTTAAAGTTACCGAAGATACGCGTGAAGCAATGGACAGTGGCCACATGACAATATTTTACACTCTTGGACTTCAGCAAAGCTTTCGACACTGTTGACACTGACATATTAATAGCAAAATTACGCGCTCTGAATCTTTCGGACAATGCTGTTAACTGGCTTGGATCCTATCCTCATGGTCGCCAGCAATGTGTATCCAATGCAGAACTTTCCTCATCCTGGCTATCACTGAAGGGTGGCGTCCAACAAGGTTCAGTGTTAGGACCACTTCTGTTCTCTATCTATGTTAACGATATATCCACTAGACTTACCTATTGTCGATATCACCTATACGCTGACGATTTGCAAATTTACATTCACTCCCATCCTGACGATGTACATGACACACTAGACAAATTAAATAGTGACCTAGACTCAATTTCCCAATGGTCGAAGAAACATGGACTTAATCTAAATACTGACAAGACACAGTGCATAATTATAGGACATCGGCGAATCCAAAGCATTATAAATTACGAAAATATCCCTACCATTCTCCTAAATGACAAAAATATCCCCTACAGCTCAGTAGTAAAAAATCTGGGTATCTATATGGACCAACACCTAGACTGGAAAATCCATGTGAATAATACCTGCAAGAAAGTGTTCTCAATTCTTCACTCCCTAAATAGTTTTAAAAACTTCCTTCCTACAAAATTAAAACAAATACTTGTACAGACTCTTATAATGCCACACTTCGACTACTGCGACATATTACTGACTAATCTTACAACTGATCTATCTGACAGACTACAGCGTGCTCATAACGCGTGCATTCGATTTATATTCAATCTCCGTCGTTATGACCACGTGTCTCTCTTCATTTCAGGCCTTATCATGGCTACGCCTAAATGACAGAAGAACTTTACATTCACATACCTTACTATTCCAAATTCTGCACACATATTTACCAACTTATTTAACAACACGTTTTCAACATTTATCGGCTCATCACAATTTAGGAACAAGATCACAAGACTCTTCTTTACTTTTGATACCACAACACAGGACCTGTCTTGTACTCTGAATCTTACACAATATCTATGGCTAGAGCATGGAACTCACTTCCCAGTCATGTCAGGGACTGTCAATCGCTATCATTATTTAAATCCAAATTAACTGATATCTTAAGTTCGACACAATGAAAACATTAACTACATAACAACTACATAGAGCATTCTATTAATAATCATGTAGGAAGCTACTTACTTTATTTTATATCATTTTAATTTTATTATATTCTATGTTTTTGTTAGCATTAGCTAGTATTAGATCCATCATCATTGTATTTTGTTTAGTCTGTATTTTAATATCTTAAAATTGTAATATGTACGTAATTTTTGTATAATTTTACTATTCGCTGGTTGAGTGGAAGAGAAGGCCTTATGGCCTTAACTCTGCCAGCTAAAATAAATCATTATTATTATTATTATTATTATTATTATCCACATGTGTCAATCACAGAGGTAGGTGATCAACAGCCAGTGTAGGGGTGACATGTGGTTAGCGTGTCGAGTCCCCCAGCCGTTATAGCTGGTTCCTCAACCTGGAGCCGCTACTTATTGTAGCTACCCAATTGCCTCACGATGCTGGGTGGGCACCGGTCCCATACTGGCCGAAATACCATGAGAAAATTTCTTCCCCCATGGAGACTCGAACCAGCGCAAGTCCCTTAGCTCTGCGCCAAGGCTTCCTACCTTAACCGCTCGGCAACGACGCGGGAATTAAGTTGGTATGGGCGCATACGACGAATGCAAGAAGAAAGGTTACCCAGGAAAACATTGGAATGGTGTCCACCTGGAAGAAGAAAAGGAAGACCTCGAAACTCGTGGATGCAAGAAATAAAAACTGGAACGAGAACAAGAGGTTTTGATGACATGGAGTGGATGGATAGAGATGAGTGGAGAAGAAAAATAAAACTTTAGGCACAGAAAGATGTGTAAACATTAAAAATCTATATACAAATAAATATATATACACAAGCCGAAAAGAGCAATTGATAAATCCCTAAAGCCGTGAGGGCAAATCTACACTTGCATCTCATGACCACATATCAGTTTTTCCAAATTTAATAAAATAAACATACATTCTGTAAATCAGCAAAATTTGAACATGAATTTAGCTTGCTGAGGAATTCGCATCTTTGTCGCTGTTCCTGCGTGACTGAATCTTTTATTTAAGAAAATGGTACGATATTAATTGAAATGTGAAAATATAACTCTGTAGAAGTGTTTTAATGGTATCGAACCAATGATTTTCAAAAGCAAAACCCAACTTTCAGCCATTAAACAAACTCCTGTATTATCTCTAGTGACGTGTTTCATCATTTTCAATTGTTTTGTTGCAACAATGTATCACTCTTTATGCCTCGAATTGTAAATTTCGAAATCCCAGAGCTACTCTATTCTGATTTCTATAAAATTATATTACAGTTCTGAATATTACGTTGCAAATTCAATAAATTCTATACATATACTAAAAATGTTCATAGCCCCAAGTCTCAATATCCTATACGTTTCACTCAGATTTTTATAGATTCAAAAAAAATTAATCAATATGTGAATATGAATGTGGAATGATGCAGTCCTGTCAGCGTGAGACAAAATGGGATCATTTCAATGGCACAGCTAGAATGTCACATAATAGTCCACCCACATCTCGTCGCACCGAATTATTCTTCTCTTCTCACACCATCATTAGTTTTCCACACGCAGCACAACTATCTTAATTTCAGCTTCGCTCTCCTAAAATTCAATTTCATCTACCAAAATGTAACATTCTAGCAATTACTGCCATTATAGCGACTTCCATATGAGTGCGTTGTAATCAAAACTGAAAAATGTAATAAGCAACATTTACATCAATACTAATAAAATTCATATCAAATTCCGTTGTGGTGAATAGTCATAAGATAAAAATTTAAAATATGTATATTTTAGCAGGTTCCATCGTCCTCAACTGTGTTAAAATATATTTAGAATGTTATCTGGAGGCTGCTACAGACACGTTGAGGTTACATCGTCGTAAACAACTATCCCCAGCCGCTGGATCTCCGGCTCTGAACTATAGGAAATGGTTGACATGAGAGTGAACGTCTGCCACCACCAATCACTGCTCTTGACGCAGCTATAGCGCGCTAGTAAGGCTTGAAATTTCTGAGATGTTGTCAGCTGTATGTCTGCTAACCGCATGCATAAAGCGGCCCCTCTCATTGAATATACATATCGGCAACACTGTCGTCAAAACATCAGGGCCGGAGAATCAGTGGCTGGACTATACTAACAGATACTGAACCTGCTGATGATGGAAGTTAACTTCCGAAAGGCCTCCCAATAACATTTTAAATATAATATTTTAACACAGTTGAGGACGATGGAACCTGTCAAAAGGTACATATTTTAAGTTTTTATCTTACAACATTTAGATGTTATTATCAATATCATCATCATCATCATTATTCCAAGGATTAGGCAATTGACCGTTCCGACTTCAAATGCATCAGCCCAACGTTTTCTAGGTCTTACGACATCACGTCTTCCCCTTCCTTGATAATTTCTTACTAGCAGTGGATATCTCTCTTTACTCATTGCTTTCATGTGATCAATCCACTTTTGTCTATAATTCGTGACTTTGTCCAATAAAGGCTTCTCTTATATCTTCATTTCTAATTCTATCAAGTTTTGTACATCCTTTAACTTGTCTGAGGAACCTCATCTCCGCCGCCTGTCTTTTCGTTGGAGCCCAAGTCCATACAATATTGTGAAAATTGCCATAACTTTATGCATTTTTACCTTTCTTTCCTTTTTAATTTTATTTTTGAACGTTCTTTGTATTGTTCCACATACAGTCTGAAATTCATTTATTTTGTAATCAATGTCTCTTTCCATATTGAACCTGATATCGCAGCCCAAATAGTTAAAACTAGACACCTATTCTATACTTTGGTTTTCTAAAATAATTTTGTATCTCACTGAATCTTTCCTCTAAAAGCCATAATCTTTGTTTTTTACTGATCTCTTTAGATCGTATAATGTACATATTTTATTTAATTCATACAAAGATTTCTGTAAGTCATTTTCATTTTTCTGTATAATAATTAAATCATCTACAAACAAAATAAGTCGATTTATTTCATCTTTTAACGGTTGATTGAATGCCTTCCTTTTAGTTATTTTCAGGCTGTTACTAAATAAATTTACAGAAAATTTGATAAATTTTGCATAATTAAGGAGAGAGGATTCTGAATTTCAAGAGAATTTTAAATATCTGAGTGTGTTGTCCTGCGCTCTCTTAGGCGTTGTCCTTGGTAGGCCTATCCTGCTAACAACAGAATTAGGGAGGACCGTGGGTTCATCGATATATCTAATTTGAAGATATTATGTATCAACCGGCTAAGCGCCATTTTAAAAAATTGAGATTTTGATGTCATCTGTTGCACTGGCTCATGAAGTAAGTGCACGCACACTTTTAACACCAAATCTTTAAATATAGGCGTATTATTAAAGAAAAATATAAACGCCAACAGTCCTATCAGAGATTCTATGTTTTGCAACATACGACTATGAAACCACATCTTCATAAATGCTAATATACATTTTAGGCCTACATCATGCAGCTAACCGCCAAATGTATCCGCTCTTAGATTGTTGATGCATAACTGTCAAACAAGGAAAATAACTTGCAATGCCCAGTATTGGTTTGGCGCTACAATTAATACTGAAGATTGACTTAAACTTTAAACGTATTTTTCTCGAAAATTACATAATGGTGCATAGTCAGTTAATGCATATATTGTCATATATTGTATGTATATTATTTGTTATTTTAATATTCATCGGTGATCCCACGGCAGTGGTATTAATATCCTGGTTTGTTGATTTCACGGGAATTCTATTATTTTATATTTACAAATCCATTCACCAACATTTGATAATGATTTGTACGTAGCAAAATTAATAAAGGAATTGTTGATATTTGATAAATATCAGTTATTATCATAGATAATATTTGAAGTGACTAGTTGTATAGTATACGTTTCAGTATTTATTTTATAATAGTTGTGTAAATGGACCTATTGTTAGCCTTGAGTCATGGCTGTTGTATTAAATTCACTAGGATAAAAGTTGATATATGCTGTACGTGATAAAGACAACACCGAGATATAGTCCATTCACATTAATTTTTGTAATTGAACACTTGGATTCCATTTTTTTTCACAGAGATTTTTATAATTAAAAATGTTGATGTACAATTTATAAACCACACTTTTGGCTTCATTTTTATATTTCTATTTACATCACATAATTGTTTGTGTATACATTTCTCATTTGTTGAGTTGGAAGACAACGACCATGACGGCCTTGTCGCCTTAATTCTGCCAGTTTATATAACTCATTATTTATTATTATTATTATTATTATTATTATTATTATTATTATTATTATTATTATTATTATATTATTATTATTATTTTATTATTATTATTATTATTATTATTATTATTATTATATTATTATTATTATTATTATTATTATTATTATTATTATATATATTATTATTATTATTATTATTATTATTATTATTATTATTATTATTATTATTATTGGAAATAAGAAATAGAATCGCACAAACAAAACGAGCAATAAATGCTTTAAACTCTGTTTGGTGGAGTAAAAATATTACAAAAAATAGAAAATTACAAACATATCAAACCATAATTCAGAGCATTTTAACATATGGTGCTGAAGTCTGGCAAATTCCTGCCAGGGAAACGAAAAGAATTTTAAGTACAGAAATGGATGTTTTAAGAAGATCAGCTGGAAAATCAAGAATGGATAGAATACGAAATAAAGAAATAAGGGAAATTATGGGTGTACAAGAGGAGCCGGACATCATAGACATTATAGAATAGAAAATATTACAGTGGTATGGCCATGTCAAAAGAATGCCAGAGCAAAGATTGCCTAAAATTGTTATGGAATGGATCCCAATAGAAAGGAGAAAGAGAGGAAGACTGAAGAAAACTTGGATAGAAGGGGTACAAGCAGTTATGAATATCAGAGGATTGGAAGAAGATCAATGGTTGGACAGAGAGGAATGGCGTTTGGTTTCCGGAAGACGGCGGCAGCTGCCATGATACCGGATGATGATGATGATTATTATTATTATTATTATTATTATTATTGTTATTATTATTATTATTATTATTATTATTATTATTATTATTATTATTATTATTATTATTATTATTATTATTATTATTATTATTATTACTATTGGTATTGGTATTACTATTATTTAATAATTATTATGAACATTATAACTGGCACAACACAGTCAACTGTAGTTATGATAGCCTGCCAAGAGACGATAGAAATGTTATAGTGTGTTAGTATTCTTATATAATATTATTATGCCAATCAGGAATGCTAACCCTAAAATCGAATAATTCCCAAGAATGGAAGCTACTGAAATGGAATTGCTGAGGTTTGCGACAGTTTATACCCATTACGCGTATGACCATAAATAAAATGACAACCGCGTAAAGCTAAAAATGACTCATCTTAGATGAGATTAAAATCTGCCGGGTTAACTAAGGTATTACGGTGATTAATGAATCCTTAAACAACATAAATTTATGATTAAAGGCTAATATTTTTCCAATGAAAATGTAGTGTTTTATTATAAACTACATAAACATTTAAGAAATATAAACGGAATTAAATCGCTAAAGTGGTAAGTACGCAGCATGAATATGTAGCTTTCTCTCTTTTTCTCGCTCTCTCTCTCTCTCTTTTCTTTCTCTTCTCTCTCTCTCTCTCTCTCTCTCTCTCTCTCTCTCTCTCTCTCAATTCATCTCTCGTCTCTCTCTCTCTCTCTCTCTCTCTCTCTCTCCTCTCTCTTTCTCTATATTTACTATTTTCTCTCTCTCTCTCTCTCTCCTTTTTTACTCTCTATCTGTCTATCTCTCTACACCTCTGTCTTTTTCCCTCTCTCCGCCTTTCTTACTTACTCCTTGTCAGCTTCTCTTCTTCTCTGTCTGTCTCTACTCCTTTTTTCTCTCCTTCCTCTCTTTCTCTCTCTCTCTCTCTCTCTCTCTCTCTCTCTCTCTCTCTCTCTCTCTCTTCCATTGTCTCTATAGTTCTTTCTTTTCTTCTCTCTTTCTCTTTATCTTTCTATTCCTTTTCACTCTCTCTGATTGTATCTCTCTCGCTCTTTTTCTCTCTCTGTTCCCTAATTTTCTTTTTATTTATCTCACCCGCTCCCTCATTCTCTCTTTATAGGTACTTTTGCGTATAAAAGCGAGGTTATTTAAATCCTGTCATGCATTTTAGTGTAACCATTCATACAGATCTACATCAACAGTCAACTGTAATTAGGTAAACACTACTATGTCAGGATAAGAGAGCATTATGGCTGATGTGAAAAAGGTTTTCGTACTAAAATATCTACAGTTTCATACATCATACTTGCCATAAGTAATGCTATAACGGTTTGACATTGGACATAAACTTTGGATAATACGAAACACCCCATAATTTAAACAGATTAACTGGAAATTCTAATATATTTATCGGGGGTTACAGGTGTTTTACTTCCGCTTATAGCAATTGCTTTTAGCACAAAGCTAGTTTTATTTCTATAACCTGTAAAGGCTACACATGTGTACATTTATATATTGATAATCTTATCGCATAACTCGTAATTCCCACCTCCAATGCATACCGGTTGTTTCAAAAGTGATGAACCAAAATGTAGGGATGAGGTTTAAAATAAAAGAACATAAGTAAAAACGCTCCAGCAAATATGGATCTGAAAATTATACTGTAATTTTAAGAGATAATATATTTTTTGTTGATTGGGGTTCACTGAATAATAACGCTCATTTGCTGCAACAACGTCATAACTCAAAAATCACGATATTTTAGTTAATATCACAGGGAGACTTAGAATGACAGTATTTAAAACTTCAAATTCTTCTCTAAAAAATCGTGATTTTCGAACTATGACGTTGTTGCAGCAAATGAGCGACAAGTTCTATTCTAACAAAAGAACTGACAATTTTTATTTATTTATAGAGCACAGCATTCAAGTGTTAACAGAAACAACAACAAAAGCTCCAATCAACAGCGCCTGGTACTTATATGTTACTTATACTTATCGTATTTGCGTCTCAAGTGTAAAGTTTAGGGATCGACTTATTTGTTTAGCATGAACAATAATCCCTTCTTTTGTTGCAACATTAGTATTACATGACAAAGCGGAACGTTTACCTCCAGTCATAGCAGCACTGTTGCTGCGTCGCAGGGATTAAGATATTAGCCATGTATAATCAGGAACAAATAGAAAATTAAGCACTTACTCAGCTTGCTTAGGGTAATAACTGCACTTCTCGACGAACAGACTGACGTGAAGCGAATATACGCGTGATGTCACGGCATTAGTTCGCAAATCATCCACAAACGAAAGGGGTCAATATTCCGCTGTGTTGGATAGTACTTTGCATTCAGCGATCACCTAGCGTATATAAGGAACTGTTTTAAAAAATAATCATAAATAATTCTGAAAATATTATAATAATATTAAATCAGAACTACGAACCGGAACTACAATGGAAGGTACCCAGTAAGAACAATAATAGCAATAGAAGATAAAGCGTTGGAACAGATTTACACTTCCAGTATTTGGGCTGCGATATAACTTACAGTATGAAGAAGAAAAATACATAAATAAGAAAATGCAGAAATTTCAACATATTTGTGGAACAATCAGACGAACACTGAGGAACAAAGTAAGAAAGGATACGCAGCTAAGATTTTACTCAACGATGGCATTACTAGTGGATATGTATGGAAGTGATGCCTGGGTCCTGAAAGAAAAAAGAAAAGAAAAAGACATTCAGGCGGCGGAAATGAGCTTCCTCTGGGCTGTGTACAAGAGAAGAACGTATTAGAAATGAGAATATTCGAGAGGAACTAAAAGTGCAACCAGTTCATCAACAAATAGAAGAATACGGGAACAATAGGATAGAACATCTGCAAAGAATGACAGAGAATAGGATACCAAAGATGACACTGACGTATAATCCTGGAGGACGAAGATAGGTAGGAAGACCAAGAAAGCGCTGGGCTGAACAGATGTGAGATCGCAACAGGTAAAGACCTAATCCGTGAAGAATGATGATGAACTGCAAACCAAAAAAATTATAAAGAGCGTTTGCAGTTATAGATAACAACAAAATACAAAATGTTCTCAGAAGCCTTTTTAAAAATATTTTTAATTCAGTTTCATGTGAAATATTTATTAGTATTTAATTTAAGGGATTTATTTATTAGATTTTCTGTGTATTGAATAATACGATATCCATCCAAAGTAATCCTTTCCGAGGGCTCGTCTTTCACTGCAATCATAGCATTTTCATGCTATGCTTTGCAGCTTTACTAGGGAATTATAGGTGTGATAGCTTCCCGTTGCTTTCCACATAGGCGAAGGATGATGATGATAATTATAAGGATGATGATGATGTCCGGATGATTTTCGGGGACCGTTGGGCTCTAAGCTTCCAGACATTTGTCTTACAGGTGAGGAAAAACTCCGAAAAAAAACTCACCCAGGAGCCTGTCCCGACCGGGAATTGAACGTGGGCCCGCTGCGTGAAAAGGCAGCACTAATACGATATAATATAATAAATAAAGGTTACCTATTGTATTTCAGAAAACTTATGAGATAATAAAAGCGGTTGTATTAGTATAATTAAATTACATAATTCCCATTAACAAAATTGTGTATACTTTAACTATGCCCTGAGAACAAAACCTACAATATTTCCTGCTTGTTCTCTATGGGGAAAATTGGTTTCCTTATCTTGTATATGAGATATTTCCCAAACAGTTTTCTGTCAGACACACGGTCCTTTCAAATATGTTCCGCTACACTTCTGTCCATAACATTTAATCTGATACTGAAATGTTGAATTCAATTCACATCTACTGCCATTACCGAATATTACGTAACATAACTCCATATTGTTACAATTGGGTTGACTAAAGTAACAGTGGTGGAAGTCATGTGTTATTAATTTTTTTCACAAATTTAATATAACACAAGAAAAAGTGTAATAAATTCGAGATAAAAGTTGATGGGGGATTTTTTACATGTGACACGAAAATGTTTTCTAAGTTCCAATCATACACCATGCGCATGCGCTAACAAACGCGAAGCGCTTTACACTACGGAATCACCGGATGCAGATTACATACACGATATTCATCGAACCTAAAAGCTATCTAACGCAGTTTAAGTACTCTAATTTGTGAAAACCCAGCCTAAAAGCTAACCTAACCCAATTTAAACACTCTAACATGTGAAAGAATGCAACACCCAAAAATAACTAGTAAGTTCTGAAATTCTTAAGTATATGTGTACAGTTAATTAGTACATACTCTATGTTGGAACACGACCTTGTTTTTCTTAGAATATTCGTTGAAATCAATATGGCTACCACGTCTTCATGCTACTACGTAGTTAAATATCATAGAAAAATGTAATGAAATAATCGTTAAAAAAAATGTAAAAATCGTTGTAAATGGTGGGGGAAAATTTGAAAAATGGAAGACTAAGAATAAAATTTGGCAAGAGTTTAGGAAGGAATTAAAAAAGTCGCAACACATGTTGCAAAGAACAGTCAATTAATGTTATTTTAGGGCTGTTATCCCGATTCAAATTGGACCCAAATTTAGGGGGATGGTTTGAATTTAATTGAAATTCTACGATGAATTTTAGTGGCTGAAATTTTACTGCTGACAAAAATTGCTGTAAATTTAACTCTATAATCAATATTAAATAACTTTAATAAAAGTTTTAATTAAATTGACGTGTTAACCCATTGTGTCTTTTTCTGCAAGTTTTACATGTAAGAAAAATTTACATAATTTTGAACTTATTTTTAAATATCATTATTTAAATGATAGGAGTAAATGTAATATTTGATATAAAGTTAAAGTATTCCCACTACAGGCCTCAGGAGGCCCTTGGGGTAGTGGGAGGTTAAGGCTCCCACTATTTCTAGACAATCGGCACTTTATGTCAGCCGGGTTGTCAGCCCTGCGTGACGGCCGCCTTTACTCCAGAACAAGCGTCTGGTACTCATTTCCGTTAGAGGCTGAGTCGACCCCAGGCCCATAGAGCCGCCAGAATGTTTGGGCTAGTTTAAAATTCCTGACCCCACCGGGACTTGAACCCTCGACCTTCCGGCTTGTAGCGCAGTGCCTTAACCACTACGCTACGGCGTGCCATATAGGTAAATGTAAATATGATAGGTTCATTACTATGGTCCTGGGGTCGACTCAGCCTCTTACGGAAATGAGTACCATATGCTTGTTCTGGGGGTAGAGGCGGGAGTCACGCAAGGCTGACAACCCGGCTGATATAAAGTGCCGATTGTCCAGAAAAAAATGGGAGCCATAACCTCCTACTACCCCAAGGGCCTCCGGAACCTGTAGTGGGATCCCTTTACCTTTTCCACTGTATACACCAGTGAATTATTTACTAGTGTAGACATGGTTATGTTTTTTCTAATAATTTAATTTATTGAACATTATATTTGACAACTTCTATTTCTAACTGGTTTATAGAAATAAATAATCAACCTATTTAATCTATATATAATATATATATATATATATATATATATATATATATAGGCCTACTAGAAGTCCCGGTCACGCGTTGCTGTGGCTAAGGTATACGTTAAAAATTTAAATTAAGTTGCTGTCTTTCAGCCAGATTACTTAAAACTATTACTTACATACGAAATTAATAATATTGAAAATAAAATAAACACTGAACACACTTAAATTATGAAATAATCAATATTTGTAATTCAATTGAAATTCGCAGTTGCAACAAAAAGCACAGCCATCTGGATCTCTCTTTGTTAAATAATAAACCAATTACCTTATCAAATTACCTTACACTGCCATCTGTTAGAATCGTATGGAACTCACAGATAATTACACCGCCATCTGTTAGAATCGTATGGAACTCACAGATAATTATAACTCTTTGTTAAATAATAAGCAAATAATTTGCAATAAAAAAAATAATGCGACTATAAATTTAGTTATAAACTACCCTAAGTCTCAAGTTGGATCAAACTGCACACAGTGTGCAAAATTTTATTAAAATCAGTTCAGTAGTTTAGGATTCCGCCGCGGACAAACAACGTGACATAAAATTTTTATATATTAAGATATAGAGCCTATATATCATCCGGTAATCATGGCAGCTGTCGCCGTCTTCCGGAAACTAAACGCCATTCCTCTCTGTCCGTCCATTGATCTTCCTCCAATCATCTGATGTTCATAGCTGATTGTACCCCTTCTATCCAAGTTTCCTTCGGTCTTCCTTTGTATTGGGATCCATTCCATAACAATTTTAGGCAATCTTTGCTCTGGCATTCTTTTGACATGGCTATACCATTGTAATATTTTCTATAATGTCTATAATGTCCGGCTCCTCTTGTACACCCATAATTTCCCTTATTTCATATATATATATATATATATATATAATATATATATATATATATATATATATATATATATATAATGCGTGTTTCTAAACTGTTATTTTGAATTAAAGTGAGGCGAACAGACAGGTGAATAAAAAAAGTAAAACTACATAATAGTGAGATGCATGATGGTTATGGGAAACCTGATGTAAGTAGGCTCCTAATTATGTATCGTTCATTGCGTTGGGCAGGACATATCGCGCCCGGCAAGAATAACGTCACAAATCAAAAACCTCATTTTCCAGTACAGCTAAAATAAAGTTCACTTACATCACAGTTCAAATGGTTTAGGAATAGCTATATATGCGAATTGTACCTTGATTAGTTAGGAATTCAATTACTGACTTATTTTATACAGTTTAAACAAATTGTGTTATTTTGAATTGGGGATTGGCTCAAATTCGTCCATTTTTGAGTTGTGACGTTATTCTTGCTGGGGTGCGATATGGCACGAAAGGGGAATGAAAGAAGCGTGTGGAAATTTCTTGCAAAAAAGCCAGAGAGAAAAGCATCAATAGATAGGCAAAGAATTAGGATAATAAAGTCAACTATATTGAAAGTTCTTGAATTATATAGGGCAGAGATTGGCACCTTGCGGCACAAAGTACAGAAAGCAGTGCGAGGATCATTCAGTGCACAGTAATTAACTAACTAAATAACTGGCACTAACGAACCCATAATATCCCTGGTTAATGTTATTCACCACCTGATTATTTATCTACCAACTGGGCATTTTCCTTCTGATTTTTCTACAAGTTTTCATGCCTCTCTTTCATTCCCCATTCGTGCCCCATGTCCTACCAATTGCAGTCTACGAGACTTAACTGTTCTTAATACATATGGTTTCCTATAAAGATCATATACCTCACTGTTATCTAGTCTTCTTAATTCCGATTGAGGGTCTTGCCACTTTTCAGCGGTTGCCCTTTTACCAGCCGGCTGCTGGCCCTTCACATCCACATGTGTCAATCACAGAGGTAGATGATCAACAGCCAGTGTAGGGGTGACATGTGGTTAGCATGTCGAGTCCCCCAGCCGTTATAGCTGGTTCCTCAACCTGGAGCCGCTACTTATTGTAGCTACCCAATTGCCTCATGATGCTGGGTGGGCACCGGTCCCATACTGGCCGAAATACCATGAGAAAATTTCTTCCCCCATGGAGACTCGAACCAGCGCAAGTCCCGTAGCTCTGCGCCAAGGCTTCCTACCTTAACCGCTCGGCTACGGCGCGGGACTAGTCTTCTTAATAATAATAATAATAATAATAATAATAATAATAATAATAATAATAATAATAATAATAATAATAATAATAATAATAATAATAATAATAATAATAATGATAATAATAATAAATTCTGCAATGGTACTTAAGTATTCTGTTAGATATGAGGATAAAATTAATGTTGTCTGTTGACCGAGACACATCAAACGCATGGTTGACAAAATGCAATATCTTCTCTCAATCTGGAGTTTCATGTTGGACATGCAGAATCAGTGATCGATAGAAGCAATTGCAAGGTATTCATATTAAATGAGAGCGCATTAATAAAAAATATATGTTGATAATGTGGTCATATAATATCCGTGCTGCCTCTGGATTACACAAACAGAAGCACTGATATTACCAAGTAGTAAAAATTATATATCAAAAACTTTTGGAATAAATTAAATAATACTCGTAAATGCACACCCTAACCCACAAATTTGCGATTCAATATTTTATCGTGCCAGTTATTTAAATGTTCCGGACCACAAGGAAAACAAAACAATGTAAAGCAGTAAGTTATATAATATGAATTAATATATTTATTAAACACAATGTGTACATCAAATTACATTTAGATTTTTACCAGTCTTTAATGAAATTGTTTAGAGGCAGAGTCCTGTTTTTACACTTCGCTAGATGATATTTTGGACATGGATAGTTGCATAATTTACAGATGCAGTCCTCCTTGGGTTCATGGTACATGTTGTTCAGGCATATATTCCCATGAAATCCATGGGCTGCGAAACGTGTGTACAGGTGTCGAAGTTCGAAATTCGGTTGCTTCCAGGTTTCTGTTTTCATTGCGTCTGTTTCCATAATTTCTGTCGGTATCTGGGCGGCTTTGTTCTGTCTCTCCTCGATGACGATTCTGTATGCTTGCGTTTCCGGTAGTCTGAAACAGTGTCTGATATCTTCGATGAAGAAGGATTCCTGGGCTATTGTATAGGCATAACTATTTCTTGTATATTTTGAAATTGACAGTGCTCTTTTGAGAAACCTTGATTTAACGTTCTCCAGTTTCTTAAGATTTTTCACTGTCAAGTAATTCCATATAACCTGGATTCCGTATGTTGCGGCCGGCTTATATAATATTAATACGTGAAGGAAAGACTTTGCACCTCTTTTTAAGTACATTGCGTGCAAGGAGAAGTGTGATATTGTCACAATTAAAGTTCGTATAGAGAAGGAGTGCAGAAAAATAAAATTTATATATAATATGTGTTACATATAAATTAAATTAAACAAAATAAAATATTTTTCTATGGAATTTATGTGTATTACTCATTCAATTGAGTACTCGTTCATTTGTTTATGTTCATAGCTGAAATTGCATTGTTGTAAAAAGAATATCGTGCAGCAGCAATGTGAATTGATTTACTCTCGCGTATTTATTATTAGTGGTTTATTATCAGGGATTTAAAAAAGTGAATACATTTTATTATTTAAATTTAAATTAAACCGTCTAATCTTGGTTTCAGTAATTTCATTGTTTTTTTTAATATTTACATATTCGCACCTACTTTCATTATGCCTCAACATAGAACATTGACGAGTCAGTTCTGAGAGACACATAATAGTAGGCCAAATGCAAATGTAAATAGTATACAAATGTCAAATAGCGCGTTATTGTTTTTTAAATATGGACTAGCCAAGCTATACCACATATTTCCTATGGTTCGTATTTTTAAAATAAATCGAAAATTAATGCATAATGATGTATTTGTGACAAACTTAAAAATTTAATGAATTGTGGTAGAATTTCGACCGCTGGGCGACCACTAGTATTGTATTATAGCCTTACTATGATGGTTGTCCAGCGACTCGCTTTGTTTTCCCGCAGCTGTTATATATAATTAAATACAAAGATTCCGACTACCGCCACTATAATAATTCCATATGTGAATCATTGTCAAGCATTGTCGCGCGGCACCCGCTTTTATATAAACGGACAACTATCATAGTGAGGAGATAATATATTTTTGCGTAAACTATTTAGATATAAAAATGAATGTATGTATGTCCTTTATAGACTTCTAAACCGTACAATCGATCTTCGTGAACATTTGAAACGTCGAAAAATGTGACCACTAGAGCGATTTTTAAATTTTCGTTTCAGGTGAGCTCCTACACCAAATGATTTTAAAACACAATAGATAACGGCTAAACACTCGCCGCATCGAAACTTGCTGAGAAATACACGTAGTTTACACAGTTCGATTATAATAAAATGTACATTTTATTCAGTCTCCTCAGCTGTTAAAACTATCAAACATTGTAGGTCTTTTGGGACCAGTCTCATCCTCAGCAGAAGGTTATACGTAACTCTCCTGCTACTATCCAGATTCTGGCAGATTTCTGATGATGATGTAGACAGTTTTACACAGTTCCTTTTGTAAAATCGTAAAGTACATGATTAAATATTCTCCAACCTTGACAGTAGCTGGAGAATAACAATAACTATGGAGTACCAATAGGGCGTTTTCCTAGGTTTAATTCCATGCTATATTTAATTATGTACTTTACGATTTTACAAAATGAACTGTGTAAAACTATCTACAGTATAATCACAAATAGGAATGAGATGCACAAAGAAATTAAACATAGGCTCAATCCTGGAAATGCGTGCTGTTATGCATTGCAGAGATTATTGACGTCCCAACTCCTTTCAAAAAACGTTAAACTAGTAGTAGTAGTAGGACTTTATTAGACAAAAAGTAAGATATTTACAATATTATTTACAAATATGGGTCGCACGGGCAGTAAGCCGTACGTGCTGTTGACAGTCCGTTACAATAAAGTAATAATTGGTACTAGTGTAAAGAAAAATAAACAACAAAAACAGCAATAACATTACAATTACATAAAGAAAACACAATAAAAATATTACAATTAAATACTAAAAATATATGAAACTATTATTCTACCAGTTATATTTTACGGATGCTAAACATGGACTCTTATTTTAAGGGAGAAAAGGAGATTTCGAGTATTTGAGAATAAAATTCTTAGGAAAATGTTTGAACCAAAGAGAGATGAACAGACAGGTGAATGGAGAAAACTACATAACAGTGAACTATATGGTCTTTGTAGGAAACAAGATATAATAAGAACAGTTAGGTCTCGCAGACTGCGATGGGCAGGACATGTGGCACGAATGGGGAATTAAAAACGTGCATGGAAGCTTCTTGTAGGAAAACCAGAGGGAAAACGCCCAGTTGGTAGACCAAGAATGAAGTGGGAGAATAACATTAATTATGATTTGAGGGAAGTACATTATACAGGGAACGATTGGATAACATTAGCTCAGTATAGGGATATAAGGAGAGCTTATGTCCGCGCAGCCATGAACCTACGGTCCGATAGTGGCAGTGAGTTAGTTAGTTATGGAATTAAAGAGTGTATCCATTATCTTGTTGTAATGAAGTGTTCGCAATAATTATATAATAATGGTTGTAAAATGCATTATAACAAGAGCAATAAGAACTGAGAAAATGTGGGATGCTGTGAACACATGCCCTGAATATCTCATGGCAGCTCATTCATCTAGATTTTTCAAATGGAACGCAACAAATAGTCTATTTTACAGGCGAACGAACCTGGCTTTGAGAGTTTTTATCACATAGTTAACATCAGTGTAACTTGATTTATTTACAAATACAAGAGATTTCAATGGTTCTCAACGGACTTATTAATGGCTATTCACTTGTGGATTGTCATTTTTTTCCATCACAAATTAATGGCCCTTCGAAATAAATTTAATTTAACATTTATTGTATTTGTATATCCGAAACATAGGCAGGTAGGTAGTATAAAATTTTGGAATGTAACATTATAATTATTAGTACAGTCTTCCTCAATTTTGTTTAACTATTTTAAAATTGTAGGCCTTATGGATCATGGTACTTCAACAGGGCGCCAATCATTAGCGCCAATTTTGGGAGAAAAGATTACTTAAACGCCAAGGACAAAATTACAAAAGTGTCCATATTAATTTTCTTAAAGAAAACTATAAAAATAAGGAAAGGCGATAGTCCGCAAAACAATGAAATAGGCTTACTATAACTAAAAAATACCAAAAAACGCAAA
This sequence comes from Diploptera punctata, assembly GCA_030220185.1. Taxonomy (NCBI): domain Eukaryota; kingdom Metazoa; phylum Arthropoda; class Insecta; order Blattodea; family Blaberidae; genus Diploptera; species Diploptera punctata. Next base: position 2,990,973 of record JASPKZ010009814.1, on the reverse strand, counting down.
AATTGTCGTGTACAATAAGAGTTATTATCTGAGATATATATATCATCATCATCATCCTATATCATGGCAGCTGCCGCCGTCTTCCGGAAACCAAACGCCATTCCTCTCTGTCCATCCACTGATCTTCCTCCAATCCTCTGATATTCATAGCCGCTTGTACCCCTTCTATCCACGTTTTCTTCGGTCTTCCTCTCTACCTCCTTTCCATTGGGATCCATTCCATAACAATTTTAGGCAATCTTTGCTCTGGCATTCTTTGGACATGGCCATACCACTGTAATCTTTTCTTTTCTATAAATGTCTATGGCGTACGGCTCCTCTTGCACACCCATAATTTCCCTTATTTCTTTATATCGTATTCTATCCATTCTAGATTTCCCAGCTTATCTTCTTAAAACATCTATTTCTGTACTTAAAATTATTTTCATTTCCCTGGTAGGAATTTGCCAAACTTCAGCACCATACGTTAAAATGCTCTGAATTATGGTTTGATATACCGGTATTTGTAATTTTCTATTTTTTGTAATATTCTTGCTCCACCAAACAAAGTTTCCTGACTCCTGGGTGAGGTTTTTTTCGGGGTTTTTTCTCACTTGTAAGACAAATGTCAGGACGCTTAGGGCCCAACGGTTCCCTAAAATCATCCGGCCATCGTCATTATCATCATCATGCTTCACCGGTGTGGAAAGCAACTGAAGCTACCACACCTATAATTCCCTAGCAAAGCATAGCATGGAAATGCTATGATTGCAGTGAAAGGCCTGCCCTAGGGCAGAATTACTATGGAATGGAATGGAATGTATACATCATATATATATATATATATATATATATATATATATATATATATATATATACTGACAGTTCTTGATGAGAAAAACGTAAGAAGAATAAAATGAATTAGATTTGCCAACCCAGCGGATTCATCATACTAACCGGTCATGTTGCCTGACTCGGTATCGCTGTCACTAATTTCACCACGATATAATATACGATATAATGTTTATACCATATACAAAATGTAGCTAACCTACCCAAATCGTAATTTAATCTACCCAAATGAACCGAAACTACGCGCTGTTATTATTTTACGTTGGCGCTTTAATTATATTGTTGTTGGCGCTTATACTAGTCTTTACTTATGTATGAACGCTGGTTGCGCAAACGTACCCCACCACTTCATCAGCATATATATATATATATATATATATATATATATATATATATATACCCATGACGCGACAGGCCTAGAAAGACCTTGTTGGCCTACCAATCGACTGCTGGCCTCACATCCACATGTGTTATAGGTAGACGATTACCTGTAATCTTGGACCCATACCGGTCTTCTTATTCTTCTTCTTCTTCTTCTTCTTCTTCTTCTTCTTCTTCTTCTTGTAAGCCCATGATTCCCTTAACAGAGATTTAGGCGCTTTCCCCCTACAGGGAAGAATTTGAACCATACTAATTTAGTTACACTCGTTTTCGTATAGATGTCATTTGAGTGGTCCGTAGTCAGCGTTCCGCCTCATACTGACATCTAGGAAACCAAGGTAGTACTAGAACGGGAAAATTCGGTAAATTTTGCTTAGAGGCCTCTTCATTCAGGCATAAGGATCTTTTACGAGCCTGAAAATCTTCAGACTCGGGACCCACGGCTTAAAGTCCCTCCCGGAGGACTTTCTGGTTGGATTTTTCCACCCTAAAAAATCCATCGACCCCGGTCGGGTTTGAACCCGCGACCCTCGAGACCAGAGGCAAGGAGCATAACCACTAGTCCACCGCGGTCGATTACCCATACCGGTACCTTTACAGTAAAAAGCTGGACATGAAAAATTCCTCAGTGGCCTCTTACTTCAGGTTTTTCTATGCGTCATAAATCTACGACCTAAGACCCATATTTTCAAGAGACCTTGTGAACAGGTTTGAATTTGACAGAAGAATGCTGGACCGCACATCTTAGTTCTACACTTTAGAATATCTCATTACGTCATATGAGCACATTACATGTTGATCATATTTTTTCCGATACAAAAACTTGTTTTAAAATTTACATGAATCCGAAATTCGATATCGAAATGTAATAAAATGTCATAGGGGAAAACTTGTCTGTGTTGAGTTAATTATTCTAAACTCTCCCACAGGAAATCATTTCTGCGTTGTTTCACTCCTTCTCGAAGGTAATATTAACAAATCCTATTATAGGCTACTATAATGTGCCAACATTTCTCTCAAGCATGAAATTTTAGGTACGGTAGAGTAAACAAACCATTATGAAAGCCTGTTAGAAGCAAATTACTAGCATTAACAAACGGTGGAAGTAACAATTCACAAGTTACGCCTTCGCAATTCATTATTCAAGACTGTCAGTTATTGTTGTATTATTATTATTCACCCACCAAGTGAATTCAAGTCAACTTTGACTCTTGCACAGGAATAATCAATGCGGCCTTTTGATTTCGTTGCCAGCGTTTTTGGCTACAGAACAATACTCCTGGGAACGATTCGCGATCTTGGAAAAGCGTATATTTTCCTAAACACATTACATCACTCACTGGCACTATAGAACCTAGGTTCATAGCCGGGCGGACATAAGCTCTCCATACGTTCCTATCCTGAACTAATATTTTCCAATCATTATTTATATAATCCATTTCCCTCAAATCATAGTTAATGTTATTCACCCACCGCATTCTTGGTTTATTAACTGGACGTTTTCCCTCTGGCTGCAAGAAGTTTCCATGCCTTTCTTTCATTCCCCAATGGTTCCAAGTCCCCTGCCCATAACTTAACTGTACTTATTATAAATGGTTTCCTATAAAGTCCATGTAGCTCACTGTTAAGTAGTCTTCTGCATTTGCCTGTCTGTTTATTTCTCTTTGGTCCAAAAATGTTCTTAAGAATTTTATTCTTAAACATCGTAATCTTTTCTCCTCCAAAGTAAGAGTCTATGTTTTGCATCTATATAACTGGGAGAATAACAGTTTTTCGTATATTTTCACTTCAACATTTTTATAGAAGTTGGAACGACAAGAGTCCCTGTAATGCATAATAGCATGCATTTCCAGAATTGAGACGATGTTTAATTGCTTTGTACATCTCATTCCTGTTTGTAATTGTCATAATTACATCCATCCACAGTAATTATGCCCGAGGGCAGGTCTTTCACTGCAATCATAGCATTTTCATGCTTTACTAGGGAATTATAGGTGTGGTAGCTTCCCGTTGCTTTCCACACCGGTGAAGGATGATAATGATAAGGATGATTATGATGGTCGGATGATTTTCGGGTACCATTGGGCCCTACGCTTTTTGACATTTGTCTTACAAGTGAGGAAAAACCTCAAAAAAATCCTCACCCATTAGCCTGTCCCGACCGGGAACGAACCCAGGCCCGCTGCGTGACAAGGTAGCACACTACCTCGAGAACACAGCGGTGGACTCATAATTACATATACAAACAAATTCTAAATTCGCAAATAACTCAAGGGATTAGGTAGAAATATTGATATACTTTGATTCCGCAACAAATTTCTGAAAAAAAAAGTTCTAAAGTAATAAACTGAAAATAATAACACATTTATTCTCAGTTTTTGATCCTTCAATAAGTGTGTATTATGTATCATTAAACTGAATAGAACATTCTTAGAATCGGTTCTACGATCTTGCAGACGAAATCATGAAAATTGTTTCAGGGATGGTGTAACGTGAGCAAATCTACGAATACCACAAATAAAAATATGCAATAATATTATGAACACGTTGAAGTTTTTGGGTAAGAATAGTATTTAAGTCTGTGAAAAGAGTATCATAATAATCAAAATGTGGCATTAGTAAGTATATCTACTAACATTTTCCTTGGAACAAATGGTAAACAATCATGCGATTTAATTAATGTATTATTGAGAAAATTGTTCTGTTAGCATTGTTCATATGTTTATTCCTATTTAGATTACTACCTCAGCAATAAAAAATTAACCACAGGGATTCTTGACGTCACAACTCCTTTCAAAAAACATTAGAAAATATATAAAACTGTTATTCTACTAGTTATATTATATGGATGCGAAACATGGATTCTTACTTAAGGGAGGAAAGGAGATTGCGAGTATTTGAGAATAAAGTTCTTAGGAATTTTTTTGGACCAAGGAGAGATGAACATACAGGTGAATGGAGAACACTCCATAACAGTGAACTACATGGTCTTTATAGGAAGCCAGATATAATAAGAACAGTTAAGTCTCATAGACTGCGATGGACAGGACATGTGGCACGAATGGGGAATGAAAGACGTGCATGGAAGCTTCTTGTAAGAAAACCAGAGGGAAAACGCCCAGTTGGTAGACTAAAAATAAGGTGGAAGAATAACTATGATTTGAGGGAAGTAGATTATACAGGGAATGATTGGAAAACATTAGCTCAGGATAGGAATGTATGGAGAGTTTATGTCTACATTCTTACAATATTGCAATCCTATTTGGCAATAAATAGTTGCAGTGAATATATATAACCTCACATTTCTAATTTGTTTTCAAACATTGCCGTTTACATTAACTATATAAATATTTTGAAACACCGGTAACTATATTAAAATAAGTTATTTTTTTAGTCTTCTTCTTCTTCTTCCTTCCAAGTATTAGGCCAAGGCCTGTTACGATCCTATAGAAAATTTTCCCTCCAGCGTTTCATAGGACGGCCCAGTGATCTTCGTCCTCTTGGTATATAATTATAAACAGCTTTGGGGATCCGATTTGAACTCATTCTTTCAAGATGGTGTTTCCAATTTAGTTGGTACTTTTTTTTTTTTTAGTAAAGAGCTTAATTTTATTCGTTAAATATCCTAACAAATGCCACTCTTGATTTCGAAATTCTAAGATAAATTGGAAATCACTCGTGGCATTACTTATAAATTATTTTTAACGTAAATTAAATATCTGGATTTATAAGGTAAAATGATTGCTCATCCGATTCATTGATTCACTGGTTAATATATTTGTAACATGAATGTTTCAGGTCAGGAACAACCAGTAAAGATGCGTCAATCACTAACAGTGTATTCCCTGATCGCCGTGGCTACTATCGTGGTTCTGGTACTGTGCGGGACTGTAAGCGCAGGTGCGTCGTACCAGAACTCCAGGAACAAACCCAGGACGATACGAGGTTTCAAGAACGTAGCACTTTCCACCGCGAGAGGATTTGGCAAACGTGATGGCGCACTTGAATATCTTACAGGAAACGTTAATAACGCAGCCGAACAAAATGTTGACAGGATGCCAGAAAGGTTAGTAAAGCAAACATTAACACATTTTTATAAGCTTCATGATGTGTTCCGTTGAGGTATTATTCAAAATTAAAATATAAAATTATGGAATATTCACCTGGAAGGTCCGTCTCCTCAACTTAATTAATTATTTAACTGTAGCGCTTTCGGGACTTGTCCCCTGCCGATGATGGTACAAGTCCCGAAAGCGCTACAGTTAAATAATTAATTAAGTTGAGGAGACGGACCTTTCAGGTGAATATTCCATAATTTTATATTTTAATTTTAAACATTAAGAAATAAAACCTAATATGTTACATTTATCCACTGTAGGCATAGATATTGCAATAAATAAGTTGAAGCTATTGTTATCTTACCTCATTTTCGTTGAATTCTTTTAGGACGCGTTTCAAAATATCTCTATTTTATCTTCAGTTTTTTTTTCAGACTGATCTCTACGTTGTCGGCACTGGATATCGACAGGAGTTTCAAAACAGAATCGACATCCAGGGCTTACAACGTATAGATCATCAGTCTCGACAAGATGAAAACCGAGATGTTTTGAAACGCGTCCTAAAAGAAATCAATTAATATGACGTAAGATGAAAAATGTTAAACTTATTTAACAAGAATAACTTTTTTTTTGTTCAATGCCACCATGTTGTCATTTTAGACATTTCGGTATTCTCTCCTGGCCTGGCGTTATTATATTTTATTTATTATTTTTATTTAGAGCCCCACCACCAGCCAAGGATTACCTCGGGCATAATGCCCTTATCCCCGGGTCTGCTCTATGCCCCTATCTATATGTAATCTTTACTGAAAAAAAAACATAATAAATATAAAATTCGGGTTTGTGAAAGTGTGTAGATGTTATATACAATAAAATAAAAGTGTGTTTTTGTTTGTTTATGTACGTGTGTTAGTGTGTGTATGCGATTGTGTGTTTTTGTGCTTGTTTGTGTATGTTTGACTGTGAAGATGGGTGTATTATTGGAGAATCATTCTTCTTCTTCCATCTTCGTCGCTTCTTAATCTCAGAACTCTTCCGATGAAATGCGCGACTGCTTTATAAGGTCGCTTCCATGTCCAGAAATCAAGGGGCGGTGGCTAGTTCGCTTCTCCTTCCATAGCTGCGACCTCGATTTCCCTTCTGAAGACGAAATGGCGTTATTGTAACCCACTTCTGAGATTGGGGCGCCTGGAAGGCGGAGTTACGCTGCCCCGATGATATATGATACGTGATGATGATGGTAATAATGCGTCAGGAGAGACCTTAATCCTAAACTTAATGGATATGTTAATGATGATAATGATGGCCACATGATTTTCGGGGACCGTTTGAGCCTTAAAGTTTCCTGACATTTGTCTTACAGGTGAGAACAACCCCCGAAAAAAACCATCACCCAGGAAACTTGGCCCGGCCGGGGACCGACAAGGCAGAACGCTACCTCGAGACCATAGCGGTGGACTTATTTTCAATTGTCTGATGTAACATTTGTATAGTCTTCATTATCAAAACTAACAGGGAGCCCCGTTCCAAGAATCAAAACAATTGGTCAGACCATTTTCTCAATGGTCTCACAACTTCCCTCCTACCATCTGGTTTATAATTCAGCGCACTTCTAGCAAATCTCTCAAGTGGCATATGATATTGTAATTTCACAATAGATATTGCAAACTTTTCCAGAAGTCGTAACGTTCATATCCATAGTTCCTAACTGTATATTCATATTAACAGTTAATTAGTCTTACCTAAAGTCAAAACATAGTTTGTAGGACAATTTCCATAATTTTTGTTAATCAAGAAAATGTATATACTTGTATGTTAATTATGCCGAAAGTTACTCGTATATTAAAGTTTTGGCCCCATATTCACAGACATTTATTAGTCCAGACTATAAGGAATTATCGGAACTTCGGTCTTCAGGCAGCTCTGCATTTTATAACTGTGGGTCTGTTTTATCAAAGCACCTATTAAAACTGCAACGAAAATAGATGTACTGTATACACTCTATACTTCCCACGTGGGGACACGGGTCCTCCCTAGGAGTTTCTTTAACCAAGCTAATTTAGTCACGCTTATTTACCTACATATACCAAGGAGTGGCATATGGTTAGCACATCGCCTTAATGAGGACTCGTCCCTTGGATTTTTTCATTCTAAAAATCCACCGACCCCGCCCTGGTATGAATCCGCGATCCTCGGGACTAGAGCTAAAAAAACATAATCACTGGACCATCGCGGCCGACACAAGGAGAATAATTATGAGAATAAATCAATTGAACATAATATTGTTAGCAATAGAAGAAATTTCACAACAGTGAATCCTGAATTTTTGGACAAGAGACGAGCAGGTGAATCCAGAAAACTACATTACAATGTTTAATAATTAATAGGGCTGGAAAAAAATTGGTTATAGGCTAGACTGCATCGTACTTAGACCGCTATGTTTACAAACTGCACGTTGGCACGCGCTACTCGGGACAGACTTCTAGTACAGTCCGCTTTGTGTAGGAATGGACTCTCTTTGCACAATTTTTGTTTCGGCATTCTGATTCAACCACACGTCATATAAACAGGTCTATTACTGAGGAGAATCGAACATACACACTCTCCGCTCCGAACAGGCAGTGAAGACGCTCGACAAAGACACGCATTTTGTGTAAAGAAATTAGTTACTATCCTGATACCGCTACTTTTTTAAGTCCTAGTGATTAAATAAAATAAAACTGTTAAAGTTTATACGAATTTCATATTTATTTTAATACAAATTTGTTACAGCTGTTTCAGTAATTTGTAAATCCTTCAGACGAAACTAAACATAATGGATTTTGATCAAGTAAACACCAAATTAATTGATTACATTACAATGAACCACGTGATATTTATAGGAAACAAGATATAATAAGTTGAAATGAGCAGGACATATCCCATTGATGGCAACTGACAAAGGGCGCAGAAATTTCTTATAGGATAACCGGTACGAAAGCACCTAGTAGTTAGACCAAGATTGAGGTGATAGAAAATTATTATCCATGATTTGTGGAAGACGAATTACGCAGGGAATTGTTGGAAAATATCACATGTTGATAGAAATGTATGAAGAGAATGCCGTGTAGCCATGAATATCCGCCGTAGAATGTTAGTAGGCATAATAAGCTACTTTAATATCTCTAAGTAGGCCAATCATTAGTCAAATAATATTCTACATTAAATTGATAATGAAATATGTATGCCGCTGTATTACAATCTCATTATTTTTGTGGTACGTGAAGAATGCGCGGCAGAGTGGATGCAATTCGTCGGCCAGTAAATTCTCAGGCACAGAACCCTTCAATTTAACTGCACGGATTTCACAATTTCAATTACAGTTAGATAATTCGCTACCTTTTGCTACAGAAGATGGTGAAAAGAATATTCTTGTTCTGCTACAAATTTCTGACTTATTTTAAGAAATTTTCAATTCACAATTTCATTAAAATAGATATTATTTGAATCTGCAACCCGGATTCACTAGCTAGCGTAGAAGCCAATATATGGCAGGGCCAGGCGAAAAATAATGAAGAACTGAAGTTTGAATCAAACTTTATCTTAATATAAATTATAGTAAAACCTGTCTTAGTAGGAACCTCTATAAGAAGGAAACTTGTAGAGACGGAACAAAATCTCAACAACGGTACGATTTGATATGTAAAATCGCCCTGTATAAGCCGGAAACCTTCCTAACGCGGAAACGGAATGGTTTTTAAAGTATCGATAGTTAATTTTTACCTCAGTAAGACGGAAATTTATTCTAATTACAGTATTAATGGTCACACGTGAAAATTATGCATATGACGCTTTCTGAATTATATCGTTTTACCATCTTGTGTCGCAACTGTATTGCGGGGATACCCTTGCTTATGTGTAACAGCGGGTAATATCTCGCTTTTCCTTGCCTGCTGACGTTACCTGCTTAGGGAGTTGGGAAACTCTTCAGTCTTCATGTAGTTGAGTTCCTTCTCGCTTTTGTGTAATAAAATTGTTTTGTATTGCCGTGCAAACTGAACTGTGTTACAGACATATTTGTCTGTATTTCAGTCAATACGTTATACCTTTAAAGCGTGTATGTAAAACTCTTACACTGCGTGAGAAAATTCAAGCTTGTAATTTGGGAACCCTTTATAAGAAGAAAAACTGCCAAGACGGAAATATATTTAAGGAACCGTGATGTTCCTTCATAGACAGGTTTTACTGTATTAAATCGACTAATTTAGAATTAATATTTTAAATAGCTTCGACAGTATTCTATGTTTTGTATTAAAATAGCTTACTTACTTTCTCATATAATTTAATTGAAAGTTTGGAAATTACCTAATTGTATTATCAAACTTGTGTTTATAGAAGAGGCTGTGTTGCCATTGTCTCCCTTGTTCTGATTTGTTACGCTCAAGTTTCTCAAATTAACTCATTAGGAAAACAGCTACACTTCGTAGATATTGTCAACAATAATGTAACGAGTTGTCGCTGAATTAATCTAGAAAATCTATACCCAAGTTGAATGTATTTACATTATTTACAGATTATTAATACAAATCGTTGATACGGCTTTTATCAGTTGTATAGTTAAACACTGTAATAATGCATATCGTGTATAACATCCTTGCTAAAACGCTGTGAATGGATATCTGTAATTAGATGCCCTGATCTTCCCGCTTTAGGGACTTATCAATGCCCTCTTCGGGTTAATTCCAAATTAGATAGTGAGTGTTTTTTTATAATATTATTAGTTGTGATTAATATATTAGAGTGTGTGTCCCTTGCACGTGCAAAATTTATGTATGTCTTCTATATGCATAAAGTAGTCGTAAAATATTCAATTTTGCATTAAATTTTAAGCAATTACTCAATCTCACGAAACAATAATCAGCTCATTATAAAGCCCGCCATTTCGTTTTGTTATGCAAGGTTTATACAGGGGGAAATGATCCCCATGCTAAATTCTGTTCCATGGTTCATAATGGACGGATATTAATTCATGTATTTTTTTTTCTAATTTTTGCATAATAAATTGAACAGTATCATATATCTAATGTCTGTAGTTCAGATGTCAAGCGTTATTGAGAAATCCAGTCCTACATCACGTGTGTAATTCCATTTTATTGTATGATTGAAGCACAACTGCACATTAGCCCTTACAATCATGTTATGGAACTCCCCATAATTGTGATACATTTTGTGGATACCTTCCTCCTGTAACCCAATATATTTTATTAATAATTAGTCCTCAACACCAGATAAAAACAATGCATTTCCTTATAAGAGTACTTCACTTTAAATGCGCTGTTTAGGTCATTCTTCAAAATAATTTGTTTCAATGAGAGGGTAATTGTTTTCCTAGTGGTATGAAACACGAGTAAGAGAAGCAGAATAATAATTAACTTAGTTCTACTGTAAAGTGCATCATTGTTATAAGTTTTACTTAACTTAGAATCACTTCTAAGTACAAATTCACATTTGAAATGTCTTTCCAGTAATAATAGATGAGTTGACTTTCAAGTCAGTTAGTAATATCAATTCACCTCTTGTTTCTCCAAGTAAAACAATGACGTCAAGGAACCGCTAGTTAAAGTGTGCGAGGTGTGAATCCTATCGAACCAGCGAATTTTGTTGTGTTCTATTTATTGTATTAAATTTCTCAAGCATATTTTTTTTAAGATTGATAGTTTAATATTTAGACCTACTATGCAAATAAATATGTACCTTTCTGATAATTACTCTCCATCCCGGCAAGTGGCTTCAATTAAACAGTGACCGTGACTGTCTACTACAGTTACGAAAAGCGTTATAATTACAAATAATTGTATAGGAAAAGACGAACATTCAGAAAAAATATAAGACTTTGATTCAGTAAATGATGCCCTTCATACCAGAATATTTGACAGTTTACACAATGTGTATAGTGTGATGTGTGTGTGTGTGTGTATGTGTGTGTGTGTGTGTGTGTGTGTGTGTGTGTGTGTGTGTGTGTGTGTGTGTGTGTGTGTGTGTGCGTGCGTGCGTGTGTGTGTGTGTGTGTATGTGTGAAAACTGCCAAACTTACTAGTAGAAGAAAATATACTTACTGAATCAAAAAGTCTTTATATATATATACAGATTGTCCCATTCAAACCTCCCACATTTTAATTAATCTTAACTAACAAAGTATGCGGAATTATGAAATGAGGTCGGTATTAAACGAAACAGAAACTCAAATAATTTCCACTGCCACACACTAAAACACCTCTATATGTGCAACATTAGTAGCACGAACAATATCAAGTCTGTATTTGATTTCGTGCCACGTTCTGTCCAACACGTCCATTGTTACTGTTGCAATTGTGTCAAGGATACGGGTTCGTAAATCATGAAGACCTTATACTGGAGCACAAACACACGGTCTTTCACATATCAGAAAACAGTTCGTGCGCGTTCTTGCGGAGTCACCATTTTGTTTTATGTCATTATTGTCCAACATGCGACAGATGAATTAACTGCAACAATGAAAACAAAAATTCTTTGAGTTTCTCTTTCTTTTAATACCAACTTCATTTCATAATTCCGCATACTTTGAGAGTTATGATTAATTAAAATGTGGGAGGTTTGAATGGGACACAGTATATATATATATATATATATATATATATATATATATATATATATATATATAGAAAAACCAAAGGGAAAGCGCCCATTAGGTAGATCAAGGATGAGATGGGAGAATAACATAAACCAGGATTTGAGGAAGGTGGATTATACAGAGGGTGATTGAAAAACATCGGCTCAAAATGGGGATGTATGGAGAGCATATGTCCGCGCGGCCATGAACCTACGGGTTCGATAATGCAAGTGAGATTATATATACATAAAGAGCATTCCAATGAATACAATGAAATTAAAAATCAATTAAATTGCGCAATTATAGAGTATAGCTGACTGGTGTGAGATACTTTCAATTGATTAACTCGATTCTGAATTAAAAACTAATTTTTTATATATTTATAATTCAGTAAACGTCAAGAAATCAGACTAAATGATAATTTTTAGAGACTAATGAATGAAAGCAAAACTCAAGGTTTCATAAAAGAAACTTGAAAGTAAGTATTGTACGTTCAAGTGGTTATTCTACCAAATCTCCGTATTAAAAAACACTCCAGATTGAAGATAAAATCTGACGCCATTAATCATGAACGTGAAAAAATACTTGACCAATGGATCAGATCCAAGATATCCTTGAACATTTGCGTAATTTGTTGTAATGCAAGAATGTGCTCGCCTTTTGTTATTTAAAAATAAAAAAGTTTAATCTCGAGAGTTATTATTTATCGTCTGAAAATGAACGCAAAATGATTTTTTAATCAGGATTTGACGTGATTAGTTTTAAAATACTCTTAGATATTGCTAATTTATATTAATTTAATATATAAAATATGCCTTTCAATTTCTATCTGTCTCTCTCCAACTCTCTACCTTAGTTTCACCTATCCCTTTATAGGTGGGTAATCCAAGAACGATTAGGCTTCACAATGCGTCATATCTTCCTCCGCTCAATTAATCTACTATCATTCTTCCTGCACATCTCTCTGGCATTCCAATCCCCATCTTCCAATCTTTTTTTCTTTCATGCAGCTCAAAACATTATCAATCCATGTTATTTTTGGCCGTCCTCTTCTTCTTCTACCAAGTGGCACCCATTCTAGTATTCTTCTTAGGAATCTGTCTTCTGTCATTCCCATTACATGACCATAACTTCTTGTTTTGTAAGCCCATGTTTCCCTTAATAGAGATTTAGGCGCTCTCCCCCTACAGGGAAGAATTTGAACCATACTAATTTAGTTACACTTGTTTTCGTATAGATGTCACTTGAGTGGTCCGTGGTCAGCGTTCCGCCTCATACTGGCATCTAGGAAACCAAGGTAGTACTAGGACGGGAAAAGTCCGTAAATTTTGCTTAGAGGCCTTTTCATTCAGGCTTAAGGATCCTGAAAATCTTCAGACTCGAGACCAACGGCTTAAAGTTCCTCCCGGAGGACTTGCTCCTTGGATTTTTCCATCCTAAAAATTCCATTGAACCCGCGACCCTCGGGACCAAAGGCAAGGAGCATAACCACTAGTCCACCGCGGCCGATATGGCCATTACCAACTAACTAACTAACTCACTGGCACTATCGAACCCGTAGGTTCATGGTCGCGCGGACATAAGCTCTCCATGCATCTCTATCCTGAGCTAATGTTTTCCAATCATTCCCTGTATAATCTAATTCCCTCAAATTATAGTTAATGTTATTCTCCCACCTGATTCTTGTTCTACCAACTGGGCGTTTTCCCTCTGGTTTTCCTACAAGAAGCTTCCATGCACGTCTTTCATTCCCCATTCATGCCACATGTCGTGCCCATCGCAGTCTACGAGACTTACCTGTTCTTATTATATCTGGCTTCCTATAAGGACCATGTAGTTCATTACATGACCATGCCATTTTAATTGTATATATTTTAATGAAATCCATAATTGAAGTTTGTACATTCATATTTTGTTTAATTATGAATTTACTATATAATATTTATATTCATCAGCCATTTTTTAAGTTCTAGCTAATTTTGTAGTTTTCTTTCTTGCATATATGTGTTATCCAATTCTTCTTTTTACTATCAGATTCTTTTTAAAGTTTAGTTATGTTGAGTATATTGTTTTTTTTTCATGCTTGTTTGTTATGAGTTAATTTATAATTTGATCATTGTAGCTGTTGCTGTTTGCAATTTATTTAATTTATTTGTGATGGTTATTTTTGTTTAATGTCAGTTTTAACATCCTGTTTATTAAGCTATCGAATGCACTGTTTTTTGTTGGTAAGGATGTCTAGAAATATTATTTCTAGTCAGTGCATTTGCTATGTATTAAACTTGTTATTTTTACGTAATATGCATGAGAAAGTAATAAATTACTTCATAACCTAAAGAAGTTTATATTAACTACCCAACTTCTCTCTTCATTTACATGTTTTAACATTGAATGTTAACATACATTTTTTTTTCACTCAGTTGTACTTTAACAATTCTTTCAGAATAATTAGCATCTCAAAATATATTTTCACTGTTTATTACTCTCACTTTCAACACCCTAATATATTCCCATCATCACACTGTCCATTATGTCGGTCCCAATAGACTAGTAATTACTACACTCCCCTCTGGTCCAGAGATTCGCTGATTCAAATAGGCTGGGGTCGATGAAATGTTCCAGGCTAAAATCCTGCAAAAGGGAAGTAAAACTATGACCACCAATTCGTAGATTTACGGCACATGAAATGCCCTTCCATCCATAGTAATTCTGCCCGAGGGCAGGTCTTTCACTACAATCATAGCATTTTCATGCTATGCTTTGCAGCTTTACTAGGGAATTATAGGTGTGATAGCTTCCAGTTGCTTTACACACCGGCGAATGATAATGATAATGATAATAACAATAAGGATGATTACCGGATGATTTTCGGGGACCGTTGGGTCCTAAACGTCCTGACACTTGTCTTACAGATGAGTAAAAATCCCGAAAAAACCTCACCCAGGAGCCTGTCCCGACCGGGAATCGAATCCGGGCCCGCTGCGTGAAAAGCTGCACTCTATCTCGAGACCACAGCGGTGGACAAAATACCCTTAAACTCGAAATAAGAACTTCTTAAAAAAGATTTGTCGGCATTATTATGCCCAACATTGAATTGCGACGCTGGTGACGTGAAAGCTCTGCCAAAGAGCATATTTATATAAAATTGCTCGCCTCTTTCTCTTCTTTAAATATAGTTCTAAAATTCATTAACTTTTTTTTTTTTTGCCTTCCAACTTTAAAATCAAGTCGCAGAAATTGATGGTTACTTACTTCCCGAAAGATATTTTTTAATTATTATTCTTATTTTTCCTTTATAAATAAACAGGGTCTGTTACTATGTAAATACTCCCTTAATCCTTTAAATGTAGTATAAAATGATTTATATACTTATGTATGTAATATTTTCCTTACAGCTTGCCAGTGGAATGGTTTGTTGAAGAACTACGAACTAACCCAGAACTAGCAAGGATCATCGTACACAAGTTCGTGGATGCAGATCAAGATGGCGAACTCTCTGCGGAAGAACTTCTGAGACCGATGTACTGAGTTAAATAATCCCCATTCGCTACTGCCGTACATAAAACAAAGGCTCTTAGGGCCAAGAGCAACATGCATACCGAGTAAAATTAGAAAATTATTGTAAACCAGTAATAATAAAACAAACCAAACTTACACATTCATTATTCATGTAACATGCACAATACCTTCAAATTCAATGACTACACAACAAATATGGGATAGATATATGCTTTTTGATTCAATTATACCCTTATTTGAAAATTGTATTCATCAATTAGAATAACGTATTATCATACATGTGATACTGTCGGGTTCTGTTTTTTTCACTTCAATTGTATTATTGCTGCTTATAGAATTCAAAAGAAAAAATTACCATAACTATCACAACTAAAAAAGCTTTAAAGCTCAATACAACCTATTGCATAATAGAGTCAGGATTTTTATGTACTAAAGCTTAAGATTGCAACATACTATAATGAGAAGTTAGAATTATGACTAGAGCCAGGATTTTTATGTACTAATAGGTAAGATTGCAACGTAGTATAACGAGAGGTTAGGCTTATGACTGTCTTTTGATTTGATTTCACGTACAAACAGTTGAATAGTATTATGAGAAGTTAGACTTCTGTTTTTTTTTTTTTTTTTTTTTTTTTTTTTTTGGTTTCACACAGAAACAGTTGAATAATATATACTATCTGTGTTGTAATTTTTCTTTTTATTACATAAAAATCCTATCCCTACTTCTGACTGTCTTTTGTTTTAGTTCCACATACAAACAGTTGAATAGTATTATGAGAAGTTAGACTTCTGGCTGTCTTTTATCTTGGTTTCACACAAACAGTTGAATAATACTTACTATCTGTATTGCAATCTTATATTTTATTACATAAAAATCCTGACTCTAATAATAAGTAAAATAAAAATAAAATGGTATTAGTAATTCGTCAGTTTAATTTTTAAGAATAATCATTAGGAAATTATAAGTAATATTTTTTTATATTTTTATTATTTTCATTGATACGTATGTGAACCACAGTTAAAAATCCTCTCCTAACAGGGCAGTATCCCTGTAAGGCCAAAAATGCGTGGGGGATAAGTAAAACTACCAACAATTGGAGATCTTAAATTAAGAAAAAAGAAAGAAAATATTATTTAAATCGCATTTCCATTCATAGACTTGCTAACAAATCACAAAAATGTTTTTATTGCAGAAGCTTCCCTAAAATATTTTCTTATTCAATCATTAACCTCTTCAATCTCATTATATTTTGTAATGATTTCAAAATCCATTACTGAAAGATTACTTTCATTTTAAAATTCTATAGAAATTGATAAGTTTTTCTTCAAACAAATTAGAAATTACTATGATATATCTAAACTTCTACTTCTTTTCGACCTCACAGAACTTATTGGCTGAAGCTTATAAATAAAATATTGAGCTTTAAGGGTATTCAAAAAACATTTATGTGTAACATATTAGGTGCGACTCTAGTGGCGCGATTAATGCATCGGAATAGAGCGACAGACTGTGCCTGTGTAATGTCAAGATTTGAAAAACAATTACAATGCGCATGCGCAGTTTATCTCTCTTTTACTTACGGCTGGAATCGCGTAAAAGGAATTACATTTAGTAATGCTTATTTTCCATAGTACATAAGAGTTAGAAATTAATATTAAATTTCTGTTGAAAAATCATTTTTATTGACTGTTTTAGAGTTGGAATTCATAACATATCTTAAAATGTAAAATCTCGGTGGATGACATGTTGTGGATGGGATAATGTACGACAAAAATGTATTAAATAAAGCCTTAGATTAAAATGAAAAAAAAATCTTAAATAACTTCTGGTGATATTTTATTAATGTACGGCACAAGTGAAATAAATGAGTATGTATACATAAATCTGTAATATTTTTATGATTGGTAAATAATGCTTCTCGCGATAAACGATTCAGTACTGTTGGGTGAACGTCTTTTTTTGTATATAAACGTATAGGTGAGCCCTCTCCCAACAGCATATTTCCCAAAGTCAACTACATTCAACGTCGTCCAGACGAATTACAGCAATTAGTGGGATAAATTAAAAACCAAACTAAATTTACATATTTTGTATCGAATTTAATAAAACTTTAATAAATTTGTTTCATAATTTAAAACGAAACCGCGAAATTGTCAGAACCTGCGAAAATTATTTGATACTTTCGCTTTGAAGACAACATAATTCGGTTCTAATATTACTACATCCATGATAAAAAATGTATTCAAAATTCTAATAAACCAAAAGCAACTTAAAATCAAGAACTGTATATCGATGTTTATTTATAAGACCGAAGATTATTATGTAAGAATATTTCTGTGATAAGAAAAAAATTCTTTCGCAAAATTTATATTCTGCTTCAAATTTCCAAGTACGTCTTTATTTCACATAATGTTATTAATTTCGTTTACCAATTAAAATTTGGTATTTCTCACTGCTTTTACATTAATGGTTCCCATAGTAAACCATTTTCCCACTTAATTTTCTCTCCTCTAATTTTAATCATATACCATCTTCAAGATTTTTTCTCAACTTATTTAACAATTTTAAAATCTACTTCTTATTAGTAATGTTATTATTATCCATCATCATCATCCGGTATCATGGCAGCTGCCGCCGTCTTCCGGAAACCAAACGCCATTCCTATCTGTCCATCCATTGATCTTCCACCAATCCTCTGATATTCATAGCTGCTTGTACCCCTTCTATCCAAGTTTTCTTCGGTCTTCCTCCTTTCTTTTGGATCCATTCCATAACAATTTTTAGGCATTATTTGCTCTGGCATTCTTTTGACATGGCCATACCACTGTAATCTTTTCTTTTCATTATTATTATTATTATTATTATTATTATTATTATCCGATTTTGTTCTCTCCAAATCATATTTGATTATCAAAACTGCTAAATATATAAAATTATTCATAGAATCAATTGGTGGAATAAAACTAGTAAATCTCTTATTTCCATGTTTCCTTATGTGTATAGTTCGAAAAACTAAAAATAGATAAGCCCTTCTATCCGTCCAGTCGCTTCCCTTTCCCCTTCATCAATTTTAGTCAATGGAAGAAAGAGCATTCTTATGTATCCCGTCTGTTAAATTTGAGATCTGCTATGCAATCAATTGAACCATGCTGTTCAAATAAATGTTGGAAACACTAATTTGTAATTCATTATTGCTTTTAAAGAAATTACTTTATAAGCAAAATATTGTCACAAATAAACATACAATAGATTTTTTTATTTATTTTTATCACAACAGGAATTTGATTTGCATAGTTATTTAATTTAAGAATCATAACCGCCATTTTCCTCATTTAGCTCGATAAAATAAGCTACTTAACATAATGAATATTATAAAGTTATCGTTCAATCTACCTTCCTGAAGCTATATAAATCATTAATCACTTAAATAACCTGCATGGATATCTGCAAAATGTTCTGTGATCTTGGAACTACCATCGTGTTTTTACCAGAAAGTTGTATTAGAATTTTCATCTATTTTACAATTAAATACATTTTTAACAGATTAACTGACTTTCATATTATACAGGTATTTCAGAATAAGTATTACAGACTTCTAAGGGTTGTAGAGGAGACTTAGTAGATAAACTTTTGATGAGGAACCCATGTCCGGAAACGTACCATTTTTATGTAAAATTAGTTTGAAGATCGAAACACAATAGACTGGTATCGTGTGTCTTGTGTTTCAGAATAAGTAATTACACATTTCTAGGGGTTATACTACACCTGTCGAGTCGGAGGAAGATCTTGCACGAATTCTGGCAGCAGCAGAAATTGTTTACACACCAGGTATTGTGGGGCGTGTGTATGAAAACATGCGTCGCAGTACACTTTGTGCAACGAACAACAAAAGGATCGCCACGTGGAACCACACTTATAGTACAACCCCTAGAAGTCTGTAATATTTACTCTGAAATACAAGACGCGATGCCAAGCCCATTGTGTTTTGATCTTCAACCCTATTTTACATCGAAATGGTACATATCCAGACATGGGTTCTTTATCAAAACTTTATCTACTAAATCCCCTCTACAATTCCTAGAAGTCTGTAATACTTATTCTGAAACACGCTGTTTTAACATTCTTAAAAGAAGGGTGCTACAGTCGAGACGTAAAAACTACAAAATTACAGATGAAAGTTTTATTATACATATCGTTGTATAAATCCCTGGAACGTTTATCAAAATACCTCAATCAATGATAAATTTGTGATCTATTTGATGTGGTTTATCAAGAAGTGCAGTGAGTTGCATTGAAAAACACACACAGATATATTCACAAAAAATCCCACACCAATGCTCTATTTCGACTGGGCTATTTAAAGTATGGACTTTGGTATCACAAGCAGCAAAATAAAAGAACATTACAATGCAGCCAACCCATAAAGTCCCTAACCTAAATAACTAATTTTTATTATTACTTTTATTGTGTATGTTATAATATTTAAATCTAACGTACAATGAATAAATAGTGACAAAGTACCACATGTGCAGAGACTTGTTTTATGTGAATTTGTAAATCTTAAAAACGTTGTGTCCTTAGCTACGTCTAACAAAATCTATGTACTTGGAATAAAAAAATCAGACTATTACATTTTGTATTTGTCTTGTCAATCGATGTGATACTAGGACATTATACTGGAGTTGGCTGCAGATGGATAGAAATATAAGTTGTTTAAAAATGTAATCAAATATTTTATGTTCTGTACAGACAAAATAAAATCCAGATAAATGCAGCTGTTACGGAACGATATTTTTTCTGTCTTTATTTCCTTGTCCTGGGGGAGAATATTTAATTTCAATACTCAACATTAGCATTTTCATAATATTTTATGCGTTTATGGGTCATAGGGGTTTTTCTGAATTCAACCGAGCAAATCAAGGCTAGGATTTTTATAATATATATATTTGGTAAGAGTGATATGTTCCTTAAATATAAATATAAATAAATAAATAAATAAAGCCTGATATGTCCCTTTAGGGCAAAGGCCTCCCTGTACAGGGGTTAAGCTCTATTTGAGAGTGTCACCCGGTGAGCTACTCCGTGGTGAGAAGTTGACTTGGATGTAGCACTTGGTTTGTATACACTGTTTGTTCTGTGATTAGTTAATACACAGTTGGCTCTCCATCGTTCTCCAGCTTTTCCTGCATCTGGCGACTCTGGACCATTGCGCCCCTGCTCGTTCTTTGAAGATGTCAGCCCATCGTCGTCTTGGTCTTCCGCGCTGTCTCTTGCCTGTGTACGGGTCCCACATGGTTGTTTTTATTGTCCACCTGTCGTCCTGTATTCTTGCGACGTGGCCTCCCCACTTCCATTTTTTCCTGATGGCTTGTTGTGCGGGATCAGTTGTTGAGGATATCGCTTGAAGTGTTGTATTCGAGATTCTGT
This sequence comes from Diploptera punctata, assembly GCA_030220185.1. Classification (NCBI taxonomy): domain Eukaryota; kingdom Metazoa; phylum Arthropoda; class Insecta; order Blattodea; family Blaberidae; genus Diploptera; species Diploptera punctata. The sequence continues at coordinate 2,970,128 of JASPKZ010009814.1, read as the reverse complement.
CCTTCAGAGTTATGCCTAAGATTTTCCTCTCCATTTTCCTTTGGCATACTTGGAGTGTGTACTTCAGTTTGGCAGTAAGATTCCAAGTTTGGCAGCCATATAACAGTGTTGGAAGAACACAGGTTTGTAGTGTTTCCATTTTGAGTTTCCGGTTGAGTGACTTGTCCAGCAGTATAAATTTCAGTGACCAGAACGCCTTCCAGGCGAGAGCTATTCTTCTGCTTATTTCCTTCTCTACTTTCTGATGGAAGGAGAGTAGTTGTCCTAAGTATATGTACTCGCTTACATATTGAAGATCCATTCCATCGACTTTGATTGGGTTTTCCGGACCATTTGACATAATTTGTGACTTGCTTTTATTCATCGAAAGGCCTGCAATTTTGCTAGTTTCTGAGAGCTCTTGTATCATTGATTGGAGTTGTTTAGGGGATCTGGCGAACAATACCACGTCGTCAGCGAATCTTAAGTTGGATAGCCTGCTCCCGTTTATATTTACTCCGTATTTCTTGCTCCAGTTTAGTTTTCGAAATATGTCTTCAAGCACGCATGTAAAAAGTTTAGGAGAAATTGGGTCGCCTTGTCGTACTCCTCTTTTGAGACTGAATGGTTGTCCCACAATTTCTGTCTTCACCTTGGCATAGCTTTGGCTGTAGATCTTATCCAGAACGCGGATGTACTTGTGTTCGATTCCTTGGGTGTGTAATGCCTGGAGGACACTTGAATGTTCTACTGAGTCGAATGCCTTGTTGTAGTCGACGAATGCTAGATATAATGTATGGTGGTATTCGACTGTCTTTTCTATTATTTGGTTAATTGCTTGGAGATGGTCTGTTGTACTAAAGCCTTAAATATATATATATATATATATATATATATATATATATAAATGATTTTAATACAAATCCTAATTGAATTAAAATTCTTTGTTAAGTCATATTTATATCATTTATACGTGATAGAGCATATTATAGCAATTTATTGATCATATTCGTCATATTTTCACTCTTTTAAGAATTAAAGAACTTTTATCATACTATGTATTTCTTCCGTGTTTGAGTTGTTAAATTTCTCAGAATTTTGTTTCTTGTAAAATCTATCTTCCTCTCCTATTTCGTTTCAATTAAGAGTCTGGACTTTTTTTTTCCTTTACCTGAGCATATATTTACACATTCTCTCGCGACAAGCAGCTAGCTACTGATAATTTTAATGAAATAAAAAGCGTGCTACAATAAAAAGTTCCATATATTATTTTGCTTCTCATTTGAAAATTATTCTTAAATAATTAGTTAATTGTCATAATTAATATAAAATTATAGAATATTCACCTGAAAGGTCCGTCTCCTCAACTTAATTATCATTTAACTGTAGCGCTTTCGGGACTTGTCCCATCATCGGCAGGATTCAAAACTGGTGTTTCACTGAAGATCTGGTAGAGGGGGTTGCATGTATTTGGTTCGTTTTCGTTTATCAGGCTGTCGTTGTGAGCTGCTTTCATGATTTCCATCTCTTCGAGTACGTTTAAGTTGAGGAGACGGACCTTTCAGGTGAATATTCTATAATTTTATATTAATTTTGAATAAACCTCAACGGAACACATCATGAATCTTATAAAAGTTAATTGTCATAAACTGATTTACTAATTGATTTTACAACTGAAATTATTACATAATTATAATATTATGTCATATTTTTATGATACAGTGCATATTTTTGTAAATTTTAGATCATAACTGCATATATTTTGTTGTATATTTCGGTGGTTTTAGGTCATAAAAATCTTAGCCTTAATAATAATAATAATAATAACAATAATAATAATAATGAATTAATTAATTAACTTGATCAGTCAAGGACAAAATACCTTACTTTCCACTCTGATAGCTATATATATATATATATATATATATGGTATGATAAGAAAAATAAATGCCTGGACGGGATTCGAACCCGGATCTCTGAGTCTTACTGAGGTACAGACTCAGAGATCCGGGTTCGAATCCCGTCCAGGCATTTATTTTTCTTATCATACCATATTAAGCTTGCATTGCTCAATGTTAAACATTTAATTATAACATATATATATAGCACGATAGCCCTGAATGGTCTTTGGCTTACCATCCGGCTGTTGACCTCATATCCATATGTGTTAGCAACAGAGTTGGACAATGATATAGCGCTAACCAGTATTGGAGTAACATATGATCAGCGTGTCTGGTAAACAAATATTATACATAACATTGGAGAAGGAATATTTAAAGTTCAAGTCTACAAATAGTTTTACACAAATTAAACTAAAATTAAAATGCATCAAATTCATAGCATAAATGATAATAAAAAGAACAGAGACCAATAATTATTAAACTGCTGGGAGACTAATTACAAAATACTAGGGTATTCGATAAGTATTGGCAACACTGCTACATCACAAAAAAGTATTTAGGCTACGAACTTCATAGTCTCTTGCCAAGTAAACTATACACAGCCAAATCCTTGGAAGATGGTGCACACCATCTGCAGCACCATTTCTGGATATCTCTTTCATCCGATCGATCTACAGCTATCTGAATACCAACTCCTGATTGTAATCGAATGCCTCGTAGAAGTTATTTGTCTTTGAAGATAAGTTATAGTCACAAGGACTCCTGTCTGGTGAATTTCTTGTGACTTCGCTACTACAACTCAACTGGGTAAGTATAACTCCATGGCGCGACAGGCCCAGAAGGCCCTTGCCCTACCATCAGGCTGCTGGCCTCACATCCACATGTGTTAATCACATAGGGAGATGATCATACAGGGATCACATGAGGTTAGCATGTCGGTTTTCCCAGCTGTTATAGCTTGTTTTCTCAACTGGGTAAGTATATTATATGTGAATTTCACGCACAATTTGACATAACACATGAAAATAAGTATATTTCCTGCTTCTCAATGTGATATATGGACTATCAAAAATATATTTCAAATATCAAATCTTAAATAATAAATGGATATAAACTTCACAATCTAGGATAATTATTTATATCTCTAATATTGTAGAATATGAACAAACCCATACGTAACAAACAATTGTTATTTATTTCATTTATAACACTTGCACCACGTAAAATCGTTAGTTGTTAGGGCCTATGTCAATTACCTATATTTTGTCTTCTTCCTCTACGCTTGAAAGCTGGCAACTTGTTGCGTGTTCATTCACTTCAGGTCCGGGGTATGGTGACGTCCTTCCATCGTAGTTGTGGTCTTCCTAAATGCCTTTTCTAGAGTTATTATGTGCTTGTGCTAGTGAAGACATGGGAATAGTCCTACAAAATTGTTGAATATAATGATTGAAATAATAAATAAAATTCCATCTCCCAAAATTTAATATTCAAGCGATAGCATAAATGGTATTAATACTGGAGGGGTGCCCTGGGGAACTAAATGGGCGAATATGTGTTGGGTATTATTGATTCATCCGAATAATATAAATGTTAATCATAGAGGCAGAACTAATGATAGAGTTACTGTTATGTGTCTGGTCTGAGGTGCCCAGTCACATATTTTCTTCACTAATCTACTCTTCTCCATTCTATCTATGCGATCGTTCCAATTTAGTATATTCTTATCCAGAGGTTTGTAGGTTCAATTTCACATTCTTCTCTAATAACAGAGCTGCGAATTTTCTCTCTCAGCAATTTTCCTACGATTTTCGTTAAAACTTTCATTTCGATTGTTTCATTCATTTGTTTTTTTTTTCTTTTCGGCATTCGCAACCATATGTTATAACTGGTCTTGTGAGAGATTTGTAAATTCTTACTTTTATTTATATTCTAAAATTGTTATTTTTCCAAACAGTATTGTTTAAACAATCCAATAATTTATTCACGTAGACTTTCACGGCCGGAGTTGCTATGATGATCTTGAAGAAGATTTTCGGGCTGTAGGCCGTGGTCGTGAGGCTTGTAGTTCCCCGACGTTTCGCCAGAGACTGCGTCTGGCATCCTCAAGGGTTATTTTGAGACTGGCAATTCTGTCCGCTGTCTGTCCTATTTATATGTTCATCGCGATGTGTTCGTAAGTTGCCTCACGACCACGGCCTACAGCCCGAAAATCTTCTTCAAGATCATCATAATCCAATGTTTTGTTTGCATTATTTGCTTGATGGAATATTTCATTTGTTATTCTGTTGCTGCTATTAATTTATATTCCTAAATATTTGAATGTCATGACCTGTTCTATACTTTTCCGTTCTATTTCTAATTTAACACGGCGTGGGTCCTTGGATATTGCCATTGATTTGGTTTTGTCTATTGAGATTTTCATGTTATATTTTGTTGCAATGATTCTAAATTTGTGCAATAGTATTTGTAAATCATCTTCACTTTGTGCAATTAGAACTGTGTTTATTATCTTCAGCTCTTTGTTACCTATTTTAGTCCCTTTTCTAACTTCAACGTTTAGTTCTTTAATAGTTTCATATATTTTATTAAGTTTATTAGAATATAAAACTCAAAACAAGTATTCTGTAAATCCTCCTATACATACAGTGGAGGAAATTGGTACAAAGCCACTAACTTTTAGTAGTAAAACAACCCGAAATATTTATGAAATACCGTATGTGTGCCATAGATTACATATAATTATCTTGGACATAATTTCATACAGGTCTCCTCATTTTGTATTTATTATATATGTAAGTGATACGTAAAATCTAAGAAAACGCTGTCCTAGGGAAATCGGTATAAAGCCAGGTCAACTTCTGGCTTTTACAGAGACATAAATGTAAACAAAACCCTGCAATTACATGGAGACGACGTGTCTGTGAGCATCGTTCATCAGTTACAAGTCAGCAGTACATACAATGTCGCGTGGAAAGCCTCTATCAAATGAAGATAAATCAAGAGTTAGTGCCTTCAAGGAGATGGGCCTTTCCAGTAGACAAATACTTAAGATTTAAAGAAGCTTCTCTATTTACAACTTTGAAGGTTATTAGTTTAATTTTTAATTCGTAGAGGTTTATTCATATGTTATGTGACGAAGCGGTCCTTTAAAAATATTAATAATTTTAACTACCGCAATTAGGGCTACGAAATTGGGGCTTCAAGATGTGTCATTGATAATTTTGTCAAACTGGGTTCACAATATCAAAAAAACGGGAAATATGGACGGACAAGAAAATTGTCTGAGCGCACTAAACGTCTCATTTTACGTAAAGCAAAACGTAAGAGTATGTTTTCTCTCAAATCCAGGCTGATTTGAAGTTGCCAGTAACAGCCAGACAAGTAAGACAAATTCTCTCAGAAGACATGAACCTAAAATTCAAAAAAGGGCTTAGTAAACTATCTCTGAACAATGCACATAAGAAAGCTAGAATGACTTTTGCTGAAGAACACATGTCCTGGACCTCAGAATGGAATAAAGTAATGTTCAGTGATGAGAAGAAGTTTAATCTGGACGGGCCTGATGGCATTCAGTATTACTGGAACGACCTCCGTATTGAAGAGTAAGTTAGAATGAGTAGAAACTTCGGTGGTGGAGGCGTTATGATTTGGGCAGCATTCTGCTTTAAAGGAAGATAAAAAATAGCATGGATACGCACCAAGATGAATTCTGAGTCCTAACTGAATCTGTCCTACACTGAGGAGCTTCTGGAGTCCTAATTGATACGAATGTATGAGGAATTTGGCGAAGATCTAATTTTTCAGCCAGATAATGCTTCCATTCACGTGTCTGCCAAATCAAAGGAGTGGTTCAGGAAGAAAGAAATACCACTTTTGACATGGCCAGTCAGAAGTCCTGATTTAAACCCGATTGAGAACTTATGGGGGATCCTGGCAAGGCGTGTGTATCGCAATGGACGGTAGTTTGGGACAGTGACTGAGCAGAAAAATATTATTCAGGAAGAGTGGGCTTCAATTTCAGTGGAAGAAATAAACACCCTCATCAAGTCAATGCAAAGAGAATCTTCCAAGTAATTAACAACAATGGAGGTTCAACTAAATTTTAGAACTTTGTTGTAAACTTTGTACTCAGTCTTTTTGGTTTAATCTGTGAAATACACAAAGTGCCTTTATACTAATTTCCACCCATATGTGAGAATGGTTTCAGTTTTCATGTACTTTTTTTTTTGGACGGAAATGGATAATAAATTTTGACATTATTCGTGTGTGTTTTATACTCAATCACCTCCTAAGTTATTATAGAAAAATGCCAAAGAAAGAGTAAATAAACTTGTGTTAACCCTTTTAACAAGTGGCTTTATACCAATTTCCTCCACTGTATATATATATATATATATACATATATATATATATATATATATATATATATAGTTCATTCACAATTGTTTGATGAAATAAAATAAAAACTTCACAGAGATAACTATTTTACTCGCACTCTGTAAAACATGACGTCATTCTATAGTTACCGATATAAAACTGTACATTTTAAGCAAAACTACACTGAGCAATAAAAAAGGAACTTCCTTTGTCTCAGAAAGAACCATATGTGATTCTGATAGTATTTTTTCTCTCCTGAATTCAAATATGACATCGGTTTTTCTCCATCACGCAAGGTTTCCGAGAGACACGCATTTATAATTAAAACATTTTAATATTTTCTACATTCGTAACTACACAACATTCGAACATTGGGACTCACCTAGAAAGTAAGAAATGACGATTTTCTGCTATATTTCGCATGTGGAGCATCCGTCTTGATGGTACAACTATAATCGGCCAGCATATTAGGATTCCATTTTCCTTGATATCTCTTTTCCATAGCTGAAATATTCTGAGTTAGCTCATTTGGTTTTATTTTACAATGGACAAATAGACGAAAAAACGTTTATTAAAAAGATAATTGTTTAAATCCATTAATTGAAATTGAAATAAAAAAACCGTGGGTGATGGAGAAATTCTGAATACATATTTGAAAACACGATAAAAAACTGCATTAAGTACAACTATTGGTACTCATGAGACAAAAATCAGGTTTATCAGTGCTATTAAAGGTAGAATCTCCATATTTTTTGTTAAAGAGATTGAAGCCTATATATTTTGAAGAGAAAAAGTAGTGTCCTACTATCTGAAGGCTATAAAAATTACAATGTTATTTTATTTTGTTGCATTTGTTACGTCATGGAATTCACCTACATAATATAAAATGTAATTGAAGGACTTAGGGCAGTAACATGATAAGCCACATTCTGTTAAGAAATGTCAATTATACAAAGGTAACAAATAAATGCATTGAATTATCCACATAATTATTTAAGTGCGCCAGTGATGAGTTAAAACATATAGACACTAAAACTCACTGGCACTGTCAAACCTATAGGTTCATGGCTGTGCAGACATAAGCTCTCCATACATCCCTATCCTGAGCTAATGTTTTCCATTCATCCCCTGTATAATCTATTTCCCTCAAATCATAGTTAATGTTATTCTCCCACCTCATTCTTGGTCTACCAAATTCGACGTTTTCCCTCTGGTTTTCCTACATGAAGCTTCCATGCACATCTTTCATTACCCATTCGTGCCACATGTAAAACATATAGACACACAATTTGTATTAACAATACTGCCCAATTAGTATTTATAATTTTTTAAACATTAAAATCCTTATGTCCACCGCTGTGATCTCGAGGTAGCGTGCTGCCTTGTCACGCAGCAGGCCCGGGTTCGATCACCGGTCGGGGCAGTTTTCCTGGGTGAGGTTTTTTTCGGGGTTTTTCCTCATATGGCTATCATCATCATCATCACCATCCTTATCATTATCATCATCCTTCACCGGTGTGGAAAGCAACGGGAAGCTACCACACCTACAATTCCCTAGTAAAGCTGAGAGCATAGCATGAAAATGCTATGATTGCAGTGAAGGACCTGCCTTCGGGCAGAATTACTATGGATGGATGGAAAATCCTTATATCTCAAAAAGAACAATATGTGGCTTATCATGTTATTGTCCTAAGCACTTCAATTATATGAAAAAAAGAATATTGTCGCATTTCTGGCCATTCAAGTGGCATACAATTATGACCGGTAACGTCACATTGCAAGCATGCGCGAGCGTATTGTACTAGACCTAGTGTACATTGCATAATAATTTATATCTGTCGAAAAAGTTATTGAATCTAAAAATAAAAAATAAAATAAGAAGTATGCTGTGGTCATTTCACAAGCCTTATGCACACTTCGAAGTAGTCCCTAGTTGGTAACCCACAAAACTAATATTTCCCGAATTAAAAAAGATTTATAATTTCTTGGTATCTCATAAAAATAGTGCATGTTCTAGGTTAAAAAAAGTGAATTCCTGAAAACTAACTAGTATATACTAACTTATTCCCTGAAACTACATATTTATAACTCGTTCTATGTCTTATGGAACTCATCAGTTTAATATCCTATTCATTAAGACTCTCCAATGGCCCCTAGCCTCAGCCAACTCAGTCCATTTCATATTTCCGACATCCAGTTCCCTAAGATCCATCCTAATATTATCCTCTCGCACGCAAGCCTACATAGAACACACCCATCCATCCAAAGTAATTCTGCCCGAAGGCAGGTCCTTCACTGCAATCATAGCATTTTCATGCTATGCTTGTAGCTTTACTAGGGAATTGTAGGTGTGGTAGCTTCCAGTTGCTTTCCACACCGGTGAAGGATTATGATGGCCATATGATTTCGGGGACCGTTTGGGCCTTAAAGTTTTCCTGACATATGTCTTACATGTGAGGAAAAACCCCCGATAAAAACCTCACCCAGGAAAACTGCCCCGACCGGGGATCGAACCCGGGCTTGCTGCATGACAAGTCAGCACGCTACCTCGAGACCACAGCGGTGGACCATAGAACACATAACACTCCTAAAATATAGACCCCAATTTCAGAACGTCTTTCATACATTTACCTTAAACCTTTGTTCCTTTTTAGGAAGGATGCAAAGAGGCTTCTGTGACGAGTCGATTACGAAAAAGATGCTAATTCGAAATTTATGCCTCATACATCTGAATAATGCAATTTTACGTTTCAACAATAGAGAAAATGACCTACTGTTTATTACGAGTAAAGTGCTGGCTTAAAAATCTATATGCATATAGGCACTATGTATATTTGCATAAATCAAGGTATGTATATATGTATGTATCTGGAGCCAATTGAATTTAATTCATATCTGCGATATCAATTTGCCTAAGATACATCCAAATATTATCCTCCCACCAATTCCTAAGTTTTCATAATAGTATTTCTCCAAAGGGTTTCTCAGTAAAAATATTGAAAACGTTTCACTGTCACCCAGTCATGTTCCATGATCTCCCCATCTCAATACCCCAGACTTAATACCCTTAATATTAGGAACATGATATAAACTACTTAGGCCGGTATTGAAGAACCAAGCTTTCGCGAAGAGCAACTCTCAGCCCGTCTCTCCGTGGTTCATGCAGAACATACTCTAACTGGCTTACTCTATTCAACATCATGTTCTAACAAGATATTTATTTTGTTTAATCCGGGAACAATTGAAAGATGAGATTCTCAGCTTATGGAAGACGGAGATAGCATGGCCTAGAGAGCTTGGGTCTTGAATACTGGCCTCTGTGATTGTGAAACTTACTCCATTCTTATCCTTTATTCCTTATCGTATCTAAAGTTGTCTTAATATTTTCGAATACTTCCATATTTGTTTCTTATCTTATTTATTTATTTTTATTTATTTATTTTCCTTAAAGATGTTAGGTCCTAAGTACATTTAAAGTTTTATTATATTGTGAACCAAGACAAAAATAAAAAAATCTTCTTAAACCATTTCCTTCCCTCTGCCGGGATTAGGGAGCTCCTTGATGGAAACTTACTGACCAAATTAATTTAGTTACGCTCATTTACCCATAGATGTCAGCGAGTGATAGGGGGTCGGCCTAGCACCTCGATGAGAAACCTAATGGGTAACTAATATTAATAATAATTGTATTGTAAGCCCATGTTTTCTCTTTACAGAGATTTAGGCGCTCTCCCCCTACAGGGAAGAATTTGAACCATAGTAATTTATTTACACTTGTTTTCGTATCGATGTCATAATAATAATAATAATAATAATAATAATAATAATAATAATAATAATAATAATAATAATAATAATAATATAATATGAAAAATTGAAGATGTATAAAGCATCAGGTTCAGATGAGATCCCAGCAGAACTGATAAAATCAGGGGGAGAAAAATTGATGGACAAGATACGCTGGTTGCTTAGTATGATTTGGGAAAAAGAAGCTCTTGCAGATGAATGGAAGGAATCAACTATCGTCCCAATTTATAAGAAAGCAGATAAAACTGATTGCAACAACTACAGGGGCATCTCATAACTTTCAACTTCGTACAAAATTCTAACAAATATATTAGTAAGCAGACTTACTCCCTATATTGATGACATTCTAGGGGATCATCAATGTGCATTTAGAAGAAACAGGTCTACAACAGATCAGATTTTCAGTATAAGACAGATTTTAGAAAAGAAATGGGAATATAATGGTACTGTACATCAACTATATGTAGACTTCAAAAAAGCATATGATTCAATTAAGAGGGAGAAGTTATATAGTATCCTGCTGGAGTTCGGAATTCCTAAAAAGTTAGTTAGACTTATACGAATGTGTCTAAATAGCACAAAGAGTAGGATGCATGTAGGAAAACAGTTTTCGGACACTTTTGAAATCCAGAATGGGTTGAAGCAAGGAGATGCACTATCTCCTCTACTATTTAATTTTGTACTAGAGCATGCCATTAAATCTTTAGAGAATGAGGAAGGCTTACAACTGAATGGTATTAATAAGCTGTTAGTTTATGCTGATGATGTAGTATTATTGGCCGATAGCGAGGAGATACTAAAGGACAACACGCACACACTATTGAGTAACACTAAGAAATTAGGACTGGAAGTAAATATCAGTAAAACTAAATATATGGTCACACGTAGAAATGCAATACATAATGGAAATGGACAGCTAATGACAAATGAGGGAAATTTTGAGGAAGTGGTTGAATTCAAATACCTGGGAACAATAATCACAAATAGGAATGAGATGCACAAAGAAATTAAACATAAGCTCAATTCTGGAAATGCATGCTATTATGCATTGCAGAGACTCTTGATGTCCCAACTCCTTTCAAAAAACGATAAACTGAAAATATATAAAACTATTATTCTTCCAGTTATATTATATGGGTGCGAAACATGGACTCTTACTTTAAGGGAGGAAAGGAGATTACAAGTATTTGAGAATAAAGTACTTAGAAAACATTTTGGACCAAAGAGAGATGAACAGACAGGTGAATGGAGAAGACTACATAACAATGAACTACATGGTCTTTATAGGAAGCCAGATATAATAAGAACAGTTAAGTCTCGTAGACTGCGATGGGCAGGACATGTTGCACGTATGGAGAATGAAAGACTTGCATGGAAGCTTCTTGTAGGAAATCCAGAGGGAAAACGCCCAGTTGGTAGACCAAGAATGAGGTGGGAGAATAACATTAAATATGATTTGAGGGAAGTAGATTATACAGGGAGTGATTGGAAGGCATTAGCTCGGGATAGGGATGTATGGAGAGCTTATGTCCGCGCGGCCATGAACCTACGGGTTCGATAGTGCCAGTGAGTAAGTAAGTAAGTAATAATAATAATAATAATAATAATAATGTTTTATTTATTCTGGCAGAGTTAAGGCCATAAGGCCTTCTCTTCCACTCAACCAGCACAAATACAAACAAATATTTGACAAATATAGATATACACTATACTAATTATAAACAGTTAAAGATGCATTAAATATAGCAATGTAAATTTCATGTACAAACAACATTTTATACGATAATAACAATAATAATACTTACGATAATGATAATAATAATAATAATATAATAATAATAATAATAATAATAATAATAATAATAATATAAATTTGATAAATTATACGAGAAACAACAATTAATATATATCCCTCACATTGGGTAATAATGAAGTCGAGGTTAGAGCAAATATAAATTTAGATTTCTGTTAATGTATTACTGGATGGAAAACGGTCGGTAAATTTTGCACAGTTGCCTTTTTATTTAGGCTTCTGGTTCTTTAAGAGCCTGAAAATTTTCAGTCTCTGGACCCACTGCTTAAAGTCCCTCCCAGAGCACTTGTTCGTTAGATTTTTCCATCCTAAAATCCATCGACCACAGCCGGGTTTGAACCCGCATCCGTCAGAACTAGAAGCAAGGAACATAACCACGCCCACCGCGGCCGACTAAAAATAAAATACCTTCTTATATTAGTACTTCTTCTCTTCTTCTTCTACTTCATGAAATTAGGCCTTTCGACCTGTTTTCGCTTCAAGTGGGATTTAATGAATCTTCCCATCTAGTAAATGGACTTCTAATGTCCTATTGGTTTGTACTTTAGTGATAGCTGGGGGATTCTATCTGTAGGTATTCTTTTAACATGTTCATATCAGTTGTTTCTCATATTGTCAATTCAATTTGTTAAATTAAAAATATCTAATATCTTCATTCCTTTTTCTGTCTAAAATTTTCACACCTGTTACTGAACTTAACTTATTTTCTACAGTTTCTGTATTTCTTCTCTCTGAACGGTTAAGAGTCCAATTTTCTCTTGCATATATTATTACTTCTTATAATCCATAAATGCTTAATCTATAAATAAACCTAAACTATCGATTCGTAAAAGTTAAATCAGAAATCAAAGGAGTACATAACTTATGTGATATTTGTGCCTTTTAACAAAATAAAAATTCAACCAATCAATCATATTAATTGGTTGGGACGTCAATCAAGTATGTATGAAGGTTGTTACCCTAACAATTAGCTAGAGATAGGATCCAATGTCGCAAAAAAAATCAGTAATTTTGTGCCATACAATTACACTGGTCAACATGATTTTTGCCTCATGAGTACCAATAGTTGTACTTATGCAGTTTTTTATAGTTTTTTTTTCAAATATGTATTCGGAATTTCTCCATCACCCACAGTTTTTTTTATTTCAAATTCAATTAATGGATTTAATTTTTTTTTAATTTCTGCTTAACAATCATTAAAGGGATTACGTCAAAATCAAGTGGTGTACCCTGACCTGCAATCTGCAATGAGACCAGTTCCACACTGCGAAGAATTGCCCATACCAAAGCCTCCAGAACATGTGACATTAGATGAAGAGAGCTCAGATTCTGATGGAAGTAAGGAAGAAGAAGAAACAGATTTTGGTGATACAACTTTTGAACAAAGCTGTTCATCTGAGCCTCATTTATTGACTCAAGAAGATCTTAACAATCTCATACGAGATTTAAAGTTATCCAAAAACCAGTCTCAAATGCTTGGTTACCGATTAAGTAGATGGAATCTCTCGGAAACCTTGCGTGATGGGAAAAAACCGATATCATATTTGAATTCAGGAGAAAAAATACTATCAGAATCACATATGTTTCTTTCTGAGACAAAAAAAAAATGTTGTTGCTCAGTGTTCTTATTATTGTTCATAAAACCCTAAAGAAACAATAGGAGAGACCAGAGGAGATCTTTGTAAGATGGATTGATCAAGTAGATCGTGATTTAAGAAGAAGGGTTCAACAACATAGAGAAAACTGATTGAGATTGGTGAATACAGAGTCATTTGTAAAGCAAATTAGGTCCTACAAGAAATTCGTATGGGTGTGTATTTTTACAGCGTTACTTTACTATATGCATGGCTATTTACATTTGAATTACTAATAGTATAAAATGTCGAATTAATAAAATAAATATTTACATTTCTTATTTTATATGTATTATATATTAACTAGCTAATACCCGGCGTGCTCTGCCAAGCCTAAATAAATTAAATATTGAGGGTTGATTAATTATATGGTATACACTGCGACGAACCAAACATGGCGGTTGCTAGAGTAAATTTTTTATTTCAAATTTCAGGTAAACCCCCACTTCTTACGATCGGATTTTGCAGATTTTTGGATAATACATATCTCGGTTTATTTTAATACGATATTCCGAAAATTGCGATCGCTATAGCGATTTTTAAATTTTTGTTTCAGGTGAACTCCTACATCTAAATAATTTAGAACATAATAGATAACAGTTAAACAGTCGCTGCATCTGAAAACCTGTAGGCCTAGACCTATATACAAATTTCACGATGATCGGTTGAACGGTATAGAAGTCTATAAAGGACAGACATACATTCAATTCGTTTATATAGTAGTAGGACTTTATTAGACAAAAAGTAAGATATTTACAATATTATTTACAAATATGGGTCGCACGGGCAGTAAGCCGTACGTGCTGTTGACAATCCGTTACAATAAAGTAATAATTGGTACTAGTGTAAAGAAAAATAAACAACAAAAAAAGCGATAACATTACAATTACATACGAGTAAAGAAAACACAATAATATTACAATTAAATAATAACACAATAGCATTATACACTAAAAACATTAACATTACAATTACATAAAGAAAACACAATAATATTATATATATATATATATATATATATATATATATATATTTATTATAAATATATTTTTGACATTTGGCAATGAAGGCAAATATGATATGAAAAGAAAAAAGAATGCTTGAGTCGGGATTTGAACTCGAGTCTCTAAAGTCTGTACCTTTAGCGCTCTAACCAACTGAGCTACCCAAGAATTCCAAGACAAACATACAATTTTCTTATACATGTAGTATTCTCAATTCACACAAGAGGTAGCGGAAATATCATTCAACTGCCATCTAGCGGCTAACGTAACAGTTAAGCAAATTATTAAAGAGAATATTTACTTTATAGCAGTAACGCTTGTATATATAGATATTATAAATATATTTTTGACATTTGGCAATGAAGGCAAATATGATATGAAAAGAATGCTTGAGTCGGGATTTGAACTCGAGTCTCTAAAGTCTGTACCTTTAGCGCTCTAACCAAACTGAGCTACCCAAGAATTCCAAGACAAACATACCCCATTTCTTATACATGTAGTATTCCCTCAAATTCAAACAAAGACTTTTGGGTACGGAGGAATTGTTCCCTCCAACTGCCATCTCGCGACCAACATAACAGTTAAGCAAATTATTAAAGAGAATATTTACTATAGCAGCAGTAAAACGCTTGTATATAGTAGATATTTATTAAATATATTTTTGACATTTGGCAATGGAAGGCAACTATGATATGAAAGAAAAAAGAAGCTTGAGTCGGGATTTGAAACTCGCGTTCTCTAACGTCTGTACCTTTAGCGCTCTAACAAACTGAGCTACCCAAGAATTCAGAGACAACATACAATTTTCTTATACAGGTAGTATTATCAATTTCACACAAGAGGTAGCCGGGGGGAATATCATTCAACTGCCATCTAGCGGCTAACGTAACACGTTAAGCAAATTATTAAAGAGAATATTTACTTTATAGCAGTAGCTCAGTTGGTTAGAGCGCTAAAGGTACAGACTTTAGAGACTCGAGTTCAAATCCCGACTCAAGCATTTTTTTTTCTTTTCATATCATATATATATATATATATATATATATATATAACCTAGTTTTTATTTATAATTTGTGCTGATGTATTTGTGTTTGTATGTTTGTTTGCGGGCGTTTGTGCATGGTTTTATGAGGTGTGTGCGTGTGTGTGCTCGCGCGTGTGTATGGGTGTACGCCTATGTAAGAAATATAGATGCTTTTTAAATGAGTGGATTAATCTGTGATAAATTTCTACCTGAATATATATAAAACAAGTATAATTCCATATCGCAGTCACACAGAAATAAAATCACAGATAAGCTCTAAAATAAAAAAATACTGTTAAGATAGATATCGTATCTAATCTAAAATTAATTATACATATCTTTTCTTTAAAATTACAATGGTCTGCATTACAATTAAACTGATTTTTTTTTTCATATGAATGGTTGTTTCACTCTACTAACTATCCTCGGCCACCTCATTATATTTACGATTTCCCTTTCTTCTTCTTCTTCTTCTTCTTCTTCTTCACTTCACGGGCTAGGCAAAATGCCTGTTCCGCCTCACAATTGTTCTGTCCATCTTTTCACTGGTCTTCCTACATTCCTTGAAACTCTTGGCTTATAGTTAAATGCTGCTGTTGGTAATCTTGTTACGTTCATTCTTTCTACATGTCTAAACCATTTTTCTCTATATTCTTCGATTTTATCATTTAATGGAGATATATATATATATATATATATATATTTAACTCTGTTCTTATATCTTCATTCTTTAACCGATCCATTCTTGAGCAGCCTTTTGTTCTTCTAAGGGAAATTTATTTCTACGCTTTGTATTCTACTTTTTTAATTTTTTGGTCATTACCCAAGTTTCACTCCCATAAAGTAATGCAGGAACTGCCAATGTTTTATAAAACTTCAATCTAGTATCTCTTCTTGTTTTGTTCTTTAATGTTCTATGTATTATCTTTTGAAATCTTGAGTTTCACATTTACGTCTCTTTTAGTTTTTGTGTTTATAGATTTCCCTTCTTAAAATATAAATATGATCCATCTGTTCAGTGGCATCTCATCCACTGGGGATTTCGACACTTAGCTCCGAAAAAAGGACTCATTAATATTATTATAATCTTATATTATTCTATAGAGTGTTTGTATATTTTATACAGTACTCGGCGGTAAGTGGGTCCGGCATCAGCCTTTTCATACCCAGCGGATACAAAATTAGGTGAATAAAAAAATTGGATGGCTACACCTCAGATGGTTGGATTGTGTTGAACAGGATTTGAAGATCTTGACAGTGCAAAGGTTGTAAGGAAAGACAGAAGACAGGTACGAATTGAGTCACATCGTAGGGGCTGTCAAGGTCTGTAATAGATTTACCTTATACGAATAGAGTATTAATATTACCAACCGGGGGTCAATGGATTTTTAGGATGGAAAAGTCCAAGGGACAAGTTCTCCTGGAGAGACAAACCGTGGGTCCCGAATATGAAGAATTTTAGGCTCATAAAAGAACCTCAAGCATAAATAAGAGCATCTGAGCAAAATTTAATTGGCTTTCACCATCCAAGTAATACCAAGTTTCCTACTTGATATATCTTCGAGGCGATGTCCTGACCACATGTCACTCGCTGACAAATGGAGGGAAATACGCGTAACTAAATTAACTCGGTAAGAAACTCCCGTTAGGGAATCCCCATGTCCGGGGATCAATCATTATTAGTTCTATATTACGTAAACTGTCCACCGCTGTGGTCTCGAGGTAGCGTGCTGCCTTGTCACGCAGCGGGCCCGGGTTCGATCCCCGGTCGGGGCAGTTTTTCTGGGTGAGGTTTTTATCGGGGTTTTTCCTCACTGTAAGACAAATGTCAGGAAAACTTTAAGGCCCAAACGGTCCCCGAAATCATATGGCCATCACCCTTATCATTATCATCCTTACCATTATCATCATCATCCTTCACCGGTGTGGAAAGCAACGGGAAGCTACCACACCTACACAATTCCCTAGTAAAGCTGCAAGCATAGCATGAAAATGCTATGATTGCAGTGAAGGACCTGCCTTCGGGCAGAATTACTATGGATGGATTACGTAAACTATTATTTTATTATAAATAACTAAAATATAGATACATTTAGTATTTTTAATGTCTGTACATCAATCCTAGTGAAGTGAGAAAGAAGATCTTAATGTCTTAAATCTTCATCAGGTAAAATACATTATTATTATTATTATTATTATTATTATTATTATTATTATTATTATTAATATTATGGCATTTTAATGTCTCTTGAATTTTGAAAAATGTAACCCCATTTATTCTATTCCCAATAGTATACTTACTTAACCAAGAGAGCGTTAATTGGACAAATGTCACATTATTTTCAGAAGTTTTGACTTTCGTTGCGGTTACTTATTCTTCTGAAATGTGGAGACAGAACTTGAAAGGAAGAAAAACTTCAAAATTTAATTTAGAAGTAGCTGTAGCATGCAACGCGTTGAAAAGCAAGCAGAAGTAAAAGTTATAAGATATTAGCATAAAAAGATACCTAACCTCTAGAGACACAGTGCTCAAGCATCTTACAAGACGAGTTATTTCATATTTACAGGGTGCTGAGCAAAACACAAAAAAAACGTTGACTACCAGGTCGTGTGATAAGAAAGAAACACAATTTAACTAAATTATCGAGGATTTTTTATTTTATTTTACGTGATATTTAACATCACATGCCATTATAAATTGAATTACAAATCAGAATGTGAGAAAGCTGATGAATTTTGTTCAGAGCCTCTTATTTTATGTTATTTTATATTTCGTAAATCTGACCATGCCCTCTTTCATTCCCTACTTGTACCACATGTCCTGCTCGAGACATAACTGATTTTATTATATCTGGCTTCCTCTATCTGGCTCACTGTAATGTAGTTTCGCCATTCGCCTGTCTGTTCATCTCTCTTTGGTCCAAAAATTGTCCTAAGAACTTTATTCTCAAATATTCTCCTCTCTTAAAGTAAGAGTCCATGTTTCGCATCCATATAATACAACATCAGCTCATTATTGCCCCCTCTGTTCTTTCTAAAATAAGTTTTCAAGCCCCTCCGTCATTCCTATTCGTGTCATTTGTCTTAATCATCGCAGTGTACGAGACTTAAACGTTTTTATTACATCTGGTTTCCTATGTTGTCTATTTACCGCCAACCACTAACGTCTAGGTATGCCAATCCAAATTGTTTCGTTAAATTGTCGGATCTATTGGCGGAAATAAAAGATAGGTTTCCGGAAGCTGGAATACTAATTTTAGGGGACTTTAACGGTAGGATTGGGAGAAACGGACTGTCAACAGCACGTACGGCTTACTGCCCGTGCGACCCATATTTGTAAATAACATTATTATGTATCTTACTTTTAGTCTAATAAAGTCCTTATGTATAAAGATCATGTAGCTTACAGTGGGGCCTATTTATTTATTTACTTATTTTTCATCTGTCAGTTGGTCTCTCTTTGGTCCAAAATTTTTCCTAAGCATTTTATTCTCAAATACTCGTTTTTTATCTACTTTATAGACCAAATTACACAAGAATATTTTCCCCCATAGGACTCGAACCAGCATGCATCCTGTAGCTCTTTGCTCCAAGTGGTGGTTCAGACCGCTCGGCCACGTTGCGGGACTGACGATTTTACAAAACAACGAAACAAAATCCAGTCACATTGGTCGCACTGAGAATTTTAATCTGCCGAACATGAGTCTCAAACTCTATTCGTATAATCAAATTTGCGTAACATGTGATAAAGGATTTCACAATCCCTAATAACAATACTGCAATCAAATTAAACAAGACTGTAATCTGATGTCGATTAAATTTCTTCCTGGAAAAAGCAATCACATTCATTTTCTTCAAGAGCAAAGAAAGCTTAAGATAAAATTACTAATTAAAACAAATGACGGAGACTCGAATGAAAACGGTAGCTATTTAATCAAATAATCGCCATAAACATCTCAAATTAGTTACACCCAATTTTAATTATGTGAAGGCGTGGCCTTTCATGTATTGATCATCTGATATGTAAAATGTTGTTTTTTTTATTCACTAGACATGCACGTTATATAGGCCTACTATAATGGTGGCAAAAACTAATGATAATTTCTATAGGCCTATATCTAACCGAGTCAAAGCCCTTAATGGAATTGATGCTTACGTTGATGTGGTAAGTTTCGATGAAGTTCATGAAGGCTCCATATAGTGAGTGGATTATTCCGTGGCAGATGAAGCGAGACTGTTAAAGCTTTTACCACAACAGTCTATTCTTTCGCCTCTAGGAGTTATCCGATTGAAACCTCTCAACTATTGTTACAATTTTTTATATATGCCCCTACAGATTTTCAATGTTTACACATTTTTCTTGTTCCTTCTTTCTTTCCAGGATTAGGTCAATGCGACCTGTTCCGGTCTCAAATCCATCGTTTTCTTGGCCGTCCCAAAAAATATTTTTCCATGCGGTTTGTAGGTGTTGATCGTTTTGGGTAATCTTGTATTGTTCATTGTGTCTAAATGTTCTTTCCGTCGATATTTGTGCTCTTCTAGTTTATCGAGTATTGAAAATATCTCCAGTTCATTTCTTATTGATTCATTATGCAATCTATCTATGCGTGTGCATCCTTTCACGGATCTTAAAAATTTCATTTCAGTGGCTTGAATATGTGCGATATCTTTCTTTGTAAGTACCCAAGATTCAGATCCATATAAAAGAATAGGAACAGTCATAATTTTATAAAACCTGAGCTGAGTTTCTCTTCGAGTCTTTCGGGGGGTTCTTCTTATGGTGCCACACATAATTTGATATCGGTTTAATTTATTATGTATATCCAATCATATATATATTATATCTGAACCAAGATAGTTAAAGTTGTTATCTATTCTATTATTTCATTATTGATTACTATTTTTGCTCTGACTGGCACTTTACCCTGAAAAGTCATAATTTTAATTTTTGAAGTTGATACTTTAAGATTATAACAGAGTCCTAATTGATTCAACGTGTAAATGGCTCTTTGTAAACCATCCTCTGACTTCTGTATAATTACCACATCATCTGCATACATTAAAATATTCATATAAATTTCCTTATTAATTTGTATTCCTATTGGACTTGATTTTTTCTGTTCCTAAAATTTTAATCTCCTTCTCCACTCGTCTCTATCAATCCACTCCATGGCTCCAGTCCTCTTGTTCTCATTCCAGTTCTTATTTCTTGCATCCACGAGTTTCGGGGTCTTCCTTTCTTTCTTCTTACATGCGGATGACATTCCAATGTTTTTCTGGGCAACCTTTCTTCTTGTAATCGTCGTACATGCACATATCAATTTAACTGCTTACATCTTACACAATCTACTATTTTTTTTTCGTATGACTTTTTTTTATTTTTGAACATCTGCTGCTCTCCTCAAAAATCCATTTCCATGAACATACATTTTTTTCTAAGTTTTTGTTGAATTTCCATGCTTCAGCTCCATATGTGACAGCACTTCTTACTATTGAATTATATATTCGTAATTTATTTTTCCTGACTATTTAACTCATACCCCAAATGGGAGTCAATGACCAATCACGTTTCAATGATTTCTGTTTTACAACCAATCAGAGTCGTGTTTCACCAAATATTTATCAGTGTTATAATTACCATATTAAAGAAAGCTCCTCCTTACAATATTGCGTTCCTTTGGCAATAAATAGTATGATCTGGTTGCAGTGATAAACAAAAGAAGCGGTAGAAGCGTACCTATCGTTTCTCATTTTGTTTTCAAACATCGCCGTTTACATTAAATATATAAATATTTTTAAAATAACTATCGTTAAATAATGATTTGTGACTAAACAGCTTAATTTTATTCGTTAAATAGTCCTAACAAATGCCACTCTTGATTTCCAAATTCTCTAGATAAATTCACTCCTCACTTCGTGAGTCGTGAATTTATCGATAATTTGGAAATCACTCGTGGCATTACTTATGATTATATGTCTGTTCGATAGGACATCATTTAACATTGCTGTTACTATAATAATAATAATAATAATAATAATAATAATCTATTTACTATACCTATATCATGTAAATTAAAGTGATGACATTACAGGCCATAGGAGGCCTTTAGGTAGTAGGAAATTAAAGACGATCGAAACTAGATGATTGTCAGGTTCTTCAAAACGTTTTGTCCCATGGGGACTCGGACCAGCGTAAATCCCGTAGCTCTGCGCCAAGGCATCTTGCCTTAACCACTCGACCACGGCACGGGACGTTCATAAGTTAAAGTTAAAGGTAAAGTGATCCCACTACAGGCCTCAGGTCCCCACCTTTTTAGACAATCGGCACAAGATGTCAGCCCTGCGTGACGGTCGCCTTTACAAGTGTCTGATACTCATTTACATTAGAGGCTGAATTGACCCCAGGATCATTGTGCCGCCAGAAGGTTTAGGCAGTTCAAAATCTCTGACCCACCGGGGACTCGAACCACGACCTTCTGGCTTGTAGTTTATTTCCTTACCAACCTCGCTACGGCGCCCCCCCCTTTCCTCTTTTTTTTTAAGCAGAGTAACTAATTCATGACCGATTACTCCACACCCATCCCTCCCTCAGTCATATCTCACTGGAAATACAGGGCAAATATTATGAGTATTCCAATAAAGAAGGGATATATGGCACAGTGGTGTAAGTCAGATTTTACAAAACAGAGTAAAATACATGGTTGTAAAGAAGATATTGCATACTGTATTTCAGATACATCAACAAGCAATTAATACGGAAAAATAAAGTTATTTCTATCGTTTACAAAATAAAAGAGTTCCTTGTGTACATGCGGAAACGCAGAACAAACGAAAGATCATCTATTATTTGAATGCACAAAACTTGGAACAGAAATACGGTTATTTAAGAACAATATAATTAGCAAATATGGTAAATGGACATTCAATAAAATAAGACTAGTACAGGATTACAGACTTGAATTAATCTCTTACATTAGTCAATAGATTTAGTTAGATTATAGAATAAAACAAAACCAATTCAGTGAAAAATGTACTGTTATATTAAATAAGATAAGTAAAACATTTTTTTTTATTCAGGATTGTTTGTTATTTACACAGGTATCCTCAACCAAAATATACAATAGAAAACAAATAGGTCATAATATCTACATTTAATCATATTACATAAATGAAAACATAAGTAAAATATGTAAATAATTTTATGTAAATGATTTTGTATAACAATGCATTTAGTATTAGTTTATATCTAATGGAACATGCTGTAAATAAAACGTTATTTAAAAAAACAATTAATACCATAATGTAGGGTAATAAATATCTCTATGATTATCGATATCAAACTATCTTCATTCATTATACACTGACTAATAAAGCACTGTTTTAATAAAAACGAAGAAAAAATTACTTCTATACAAACTCCTGGCGCGACAGGCCTAGAAGGCCCTTAGCCTATCAGCCGGCTGCTGGCCTCACATCCACATGTGTCAATCACAGAGGTAGATGATAATCAGCCAGTGTAGGGGTGACATGTGGTCAGCATGTCGAGTCCCCCAGCCGTTATAGCTGGTTTTCTCAACCTGGAGTCGCTACTTATTGTAGCTACCCAAATGCATCACGATACTGGGTGGGCACCGGTCCCATACTGGCCGAAATACCACGAGAAAATTTCTTCCCCCATGGAGACTCGAACCAGCGCAGGTCCCGTAGCTCTGCGCCAAGGCTTCCTGCCTTAACCACTCGGCTACGGCGCGGGACATTACTTCTATATACCCCATCAATATGGAAAGTAAAAGTTCATGTCGTATACTGGCCTAGAAGGCCAGGACATTACCAAGACATCTCTGTATGTCTCTGGGTATCGCTGACAATTCATTGTTTTTAGAATATGATTCTTTTTTTTTTAAGAAAGTACATTGCACATTAGTTACATGAGGGTATGAAAGTTCTTGAGTTGTAAATGCAAATGAATGTTGTGTGGGTGAGGGAGCAGAAAGCGGATGTTAACTACACTAAGGTACTTTATCATGATAAGAGCAGCTAAGTAATATTATAGGATTAAGAGCAGTGCCCTGGAGCTCCATGTTGTCAGCCCCCATTTGGCAATGCAACATCGTATATTCGAATTAGAAAATGTATGAATACGGCTTGTGTCACACATTACTGCATTTATGACTCAAGTAAAAAACACAACTTTAAAAAAATTAACAATTTAGACTGGGATTATGATGTATCACAAATTCAACATCTGGGAATTGTCCTAACATAATTCTCAATAGTACCATAATAGCAATAACAATAGTAACAATAATAATAATTCGTTTTATTTTCCTTCTCCACTCGAATCTATCCATCCACTCCATGTCCTCCAGTCCTCTATTCTCATTCCAGTTATTATTTCTTGCATTCATAAGGTTCGAAGTCTTTTTTCTTCTTCCAAGAGGACAACTTTCTTCTTGCATTCGCCATACATGCCCATACAATTTAACTGCTTATATATTATATTGTCCACCGCTGTGGTTTCGAGGTAGCGTGCTGCCTTGTCACGCAGCGGGCCCGGGTTCGATCCCTGGTCGGGACAGTTTTTCTGGGTGAGGTTTTTATCGGGGTTTTTCCTCACCTGTAAAACAAATGTCAGGAAAACTCTAAGGCCCAAACGGTCCCCGAAATCATATGGCCATCATCATCATCATCATCCTTATCGTTATCATCATCGTCATCATCCTTCACCGGTGTGGAAAGCAACGGGAAGCTACCACACCTACTATTCCCTAGTAAAGCTGCAAGCATAGCATAAAAATGCTATGATTGCAGTGGAGGACCTGCCTTCGGGCAGAATTACTATGAATGGATATCTTATATAATCTGCTATAGAATATTTAATATTCGTTTTTTCTCGTATGACTTATTCCTTATGTTTTCCAAATTTTAACATATTGCTGTTCTCCTCATGAAATCTCTTTCCATCGACACACATTTTTGATCTAAGTGTTTGTTGAATTTCCTTGCTTCAGCTCTATATGTTACAGTATTTCTCACTATTGAATTATATATATATAATAATATGAAGAAAAACAGGAACAATAATAATAATAATAATAATAATAATAATAAATTATTAATAAGGAGAAGAATAAAAGATTCCAATAATTTCAAATATGAATGTGGCCAGAAAGAAATAAAACATAGGCCGAATTCTGGAAACGCATGTAATTATATATTACAGAGACTCTTGTCAGACGTCTCTCAATTATTGTTAAAGTAAAAAAAATATACAGTAGGCCTATAAGCTTTCAGGTAATGGATGATAAATATCGTTCCTTATTTTAAGGAAGGAGAAAATATTATGAATATTAGGGGAAAAAAATCTTAGGAAAATATTTGCACCAAGGAAAGATGAGAGGCTGGTGAATGGAGAAAACTTCCTAATAGTGAGTTACATTATCTTTATTGGTAACGGATGTAAAAAAATAGCAAAGTCTCGTAGACTGCGATGAGCCTGACACAAGTCAGCTATGCTGAATGAATTAAAGGCATAGAGACTTATTTTATGAAAGCCTGAATAAAAGCTCCCAGCAGCTTGGCCAAGAATGAACGGGACTACATAAACAAGATTCGATGGAGCTGAATTAGATGGGAATGTTTCAAAACATAAGTTCAGGATAGGGATATACGAAAACCTTATGTCTACGCTGCCATGAATCTCTGGATTTAATAGTGATAGCTAGTTATTTGTAATCCCTTGGCGAGACAGATATAGAATGCCGTAGTCTAGAAAATGATCTATAAAATTATTTAAGCTTTTTACTTAATAATTTAATTCAATTATATTAAAATAATATTTTCGAGAAAGAGAATTGACGGTAAATGTGTTTCAGGAGATGGCCCAGGTACTTTCTAAAACTCCATAATATCTGGATCCACCAAAATAATCGGATTCGCTACGCCACTGAATTGTAGACCATCTTTATCTTCTAAAGAATTGATTGTACAGTAGTAGTAATTCCCATCCAAGCAGCATAGGGCCTCCACGAAAGATATCCAACAGATTATATATTTTGTCAACGTCTTAACTTTACTTCAACTTTTCCCCAATTGCTCAGCTTCACTTCTCAAAGTGTTCTGATGGATAATTATTGGTCTTCCTCTTCTTCTGGACATTTCTTGAATATTCCATTCCATAACTGCTCTTACTATAATTCCATCTTCCCTCCTCAAAATATGTCCAATTCCTTCATTTAATTTCTTTGGAAATCTCAACTTCCCTTCTCACAGTGTTTTGATGGGTAATAATCATTGGCCTTCCTCTTCTTCTGGGCATTCCTTGAGTATCGCATAAACATTTTTGCTATAGTCTCATTTTCCCTTCTCAAAACATGTCCAATTAATTTATATTTTCTTTCACCAAGTTTTTGTGATAAATCTCAAACATTTATTTATGAAAATTTGTAATTTATTGTAAGTTACTTTAGAGGCTTTCCAGGTTTCACTTCCATACAACAATGTTGATTTAATGTTTATGTTAAAAATTTGGATCATGATTTTATTAAGATTTGTACAGATGGTCATAACGAGATTAATTTGCGAAAGTAGACTACATAACAGTGAACCACGTGGTCTTTATAGGAAGCCAGATATAATAAGAACAGTCTCGTAGACTGCGATCGGCAGGACATGTTGCACGTATGGGGAATGAAACACTTGCATGGAAGCTTCTTGTAGGAAAGCCAGAGGAAAAACGCCCAGTTGGTAGACTAAGAATGAGGTGGGAGAATAACATTAACTATGATTTGAGGGAAGTAGATTATACAGGGAATGATTGAAAGCATTAGCTCAGGATAGGGATGTATGGAGAGCTTATGTCCGCACGGCCATGAACCTACGGGTTCGATATTAACAGTAAGTAAGATTTACTTTCTTAATTCTTTGCATCCGTATATTTTAATTGCATCCTCTAGTTGATGCATATCCTTGTTTTAACCCAATACTAATTTCAAAAATTTCTGATATTACGTCAAATGAATTATCTAAATAAAAACGTTAGTATCTAACTTTCATCTATCATTCATTTCAAATGATAAATTAGCCTGTTATAACGATCTGATATTCCGTTTATAAATGGAAATTAAAAGCACTTCATTTTTTATTGTGACCACTGTATATGTTGATGAACTGCTGTAATATTTGTAATTTAAATTAATAATGAACACGAGAAAAAAATATATGATAAATACGTTTAACTTCGAATATTAAATAAGTTCAAAACAACGGTTCATCATAAAAAAATATGTTTAGAAAGCTTTGATTAAAGTTAATAAAAATATAATACCTCTAGAAGCTTTTGAGATGTGGATATGGAGAAGCATGGAACGTATAAAATAGACAGACAAAATAAAAAATAAAGATGTGCTAAACAGAGTGGGTGAAGGAATAACAATGCTGGAACTTATAAAGAAGAAGAAAATAAATTTGATTGGCCACTGGCTAAGAACAAACTGCCTGCTGACGGATGCCCTAGAAGAAATGGTCAACAGAAAGAAAGTAGAGGCAGAAAAATACATCAGATAATAGACAATATTAAAATAAATGGTTTGTATGCGGATACAAAAAAGGAAAGCTGAGTTAAGGAAAGATTGGAGAATGCTAAATTTATAGTAAGACCTTCTCTTGGGCAGAATACTATGTATGTATATAACTTCTGGAACCCACAGATTCGTCCATATACTCACCAAATTTCTCCATTGGTTCCTAACCTCAGCCAATTGAATTCAGTTCATATGTTATATATAGTTATCTAAGATCCATCCGAATATTATCCTCACAACTAAGTCTAGATATTCCTAGTGGTAATTTTCCAAAAGTTTTTCTAATTAAATTTTTGAAAGCATTACTATTCTCCTCTATTCAAATTGCTTGAGTCATTTCAATGTCCTAGAATTAACAACCCTACAATATTAGAATGATGATATAAATTATAGAGCTTCCTCCATTCTCAATTCTCATTATTTTATGGTACGATCGGAGTCATAGTTCTATAAAATTATATAATTATTTCATTCTATATCTATGTCCCTTTATTTTCTGTTTTCCCCTTTTCATTTTCTTATTTCCGTGTATGCAATGAGTAATACAAAACACGCAATCAGACACACGATGGAGACTTAAAATCCTCTACCTAGTCGGGAATCGATCAAAAGCTGCCGGAGTGGAAGGTAAAGTCTCTAACCACCACGACGAAAGATTATGTGTGGTAAATAAGAGTATTTTTATGATACTTTTTCTTTTGAATGTTCGTCATGGTATTATCATGTTATCTTCCGAGCTATGTTCCAGTTGTAATGTAAACAAATCAGATGTATGAACAGCATTTTAATTGGTCGAATAATTGTTTACCTTTAAGCGTGTAAGAAAATTTTAGTTCGATTTCTAAGACACGAAATAAATAAAATAAAAAATATATTATCTAGCACATAAGTTATATGAGAAATTTTTAAATTATAACATTACAATTTTAATAGATAAAATAAATAAGCATTCCATTGTTTAATTCTTACGCGTGCGCAATGCAGAATACCTCAGAATTTCAATTGTTTGAAATGTCTGCTTTTCCTATACAATTTTTAAAGCATCAAAAAAGAAAACCTTTGAAAAGCGGAGAAAAACAAATTATTTTGAATGTTTTGAAACAGTGAAAAATATGCTACATTATCCACTGAGGATGTGGTGAAAATAACAGCACAATTTACAAAGTTAGCATTGAGCATAAATCTGCTCGAAGACCTAATGAAATAGCAAACAAATGATGTATATCGACATCATGAAAAAGGTGTAAACGTCTGATTAGGTAGGACCGTATATAATTTTGTCATAAATAAATAAGAAATTCAAGTTACTCATTACACTAAAATTAATATAAAATTATAGAATATTCACCTGAAAGGTCCGTCAATACATTGATACATGCAACCCCCTCTACCAGATCTTCAGTGAAACACCAGTTTTTGAATCCTGCCGATGATGGGACAAGTCCCGAAAGCGCTACAGTTAAATGATTAATTAAGTTGAGGAGACGGACCTTTCAGGTGAATATTCTATAATTTTATATTAATTTTGAATAAACCTCAACGGAACACATCATGAATCTTATAAAAGTTGATCATTACACTAAGCAACAAAAAATTTTTTTTCTTTGTCTCAGAAAGAAAAATATGTGATTCTGATAGTATGTTTTCTCCTGAATTAAAATATGATATCGGGTTTTCTCCATCACGCAAGGTTTCCGAGAGACAGGAATTTATAATTTCAAACACTTTAATATTTTCTACATTCGTAACTACACAATATTCGAACATTCGGACTCACCTAGAAAGTAATAAATGACGATTTTCTGCTATATTTCGCCTGTGAAGCATTCCTCTTGATGGTCCAACAATAATCGGCCAGCATATTAAGATTCCATTTGCTTTGATATCTCTTTTCCAGAGCTGAAACCATTTGAGTTAGCTCATTTGGTTTTATTTTAGAATGGACAAATGGACGAAAAAATGTTTATTAAAAAAATATTATTTAAATCCATTGATTCAATTTGAAATAAAAAAAACTCAGGGTGATGGAGAAATTCCAAATAGCTTACATATTTGAAAACACGATAAAAAAACTGCATTAAGCACAATCATGAAAATACCTCCCTCTACCACAACACTGGTCAACATGAGTTTTGTCTCATGAGTACCAACAATTGTACTTAATGCAGTTTTTTATCGTGTTTTCGAATATGTATTCGGAATTTCTTCATCACCCACAGTTTTTTTTATTTCAATTTCAATTAATGGATTTAAATAATTATTTTTTTAATGAACCTAGATTTCTTCCCGAAAAATCTTGGCGCAGTGAGCGATGAGCACGGGGGACACTTTCATCAGGAGATTTCAGCTATGGAAAAGAGATATCAAGGCAAACGGAATCCTAATATGCTGGCCGGTTATTGTTGGACTATCAAGAGGGATGCTCCACAGGCGAAATATAGCAGAAAATCGTCATTTTTTACTTTCTAGGTGAGTCCGAATGTTCGAATATTGTGTAGTTACGAATGTAGAAAATATTAAAGTGTTTGAAATTATAAATGTCTGTTCCCTCGGAAACTTTGCGTGATGGAGAAATACTCGATATCATATTTGAATTCAAGAGAAACAATACTATTAGAATCACATATTTTTCTTCCTGAGACAAAAAAAAAAGTTTCTTTTTCGTTGCTCAGTGTAATTAATGGCCAATGAAACCGCACATATTTTCGTTGCCTTTACAATGGTTTGTACAGTTTCATATCTTCCACTCGATTCCCGGACGGAGTCGGTTTGTCTATCCTTCACAGTAGCCTCTGCCCGCTCCTGGAATCTCCTTCCTCGAGATATCAGGGGTTGCCGCACACTTGGTACCTTTAAGTCATGCTTATACAGTTACCTGTTGTCTAATAATTAATTTTTCTCTATTTATTTAATTTTATACTATGTCATTAATCTTTTCCTCGTTTTTTATATATATATTGTACATATTATATATTTAATTCGTTAAATTTAGAGTAAATAAAAATACATTATAAATATTAATTGTATTGTATTCATAACTTGTAATCGTTTATATATATATATATATTGTAATTTAGATTTAAGACTATTTTTTGTTTGTATTTTTTTTAACCTGGTTGAGTGGTAGACAAGGCCTTAAGGCCTTAAATCTGCCAGGTAAAATAAAGCTATTATTATTATTATTATTATTATTATTATTATTATATCCTCATATTCCCCATTAATCACCTCAAAAGAGACACCTAAGATGTAACTCAGGTATTACGTGGATAGGAAAAGCCAATTACATATTTTCAGAGCCCAGATAGGGTAGAAGATTTTACAGTCTGCCTTGGTGCCTCTCTTTTGCCTTGTAACATCATTGCTGTATTTGGCATTCTGTTAACCAAAGATAATAGGAGGCTTGCCATTGTTTATCTGTCTAGTGTGTGGTTCAATGTTCGTTGCTTCCTGTTTATTAAGGACCCGCCTAAAACGCTGACGTATATAGATTATACTATACTTCATAACAATTAATTTCGTAATTATCAACAATTGACGTGATTAATATTAAATAAGTGGACATTTACGTCAAGAAAACATGGCAGTCACAATATAAAACATATTAGGGGAACTAACTATTGAACCCGGAGCTTCGGGCATAAAGCTATCCATACATCCCTATCTTGGGTTTTTTTCAATCATTCCCTGAATTGCTTATATATGCCTCATTGGATATCACCTGTTATAAGTAAAACCAAAATAAAATCAAAATCATTTATTGCTAGAATACTATTGAAATACAATTAATGAAACACCCCTGAACGAGACCAAAGTCTTATGCTCAGGGGTGAATTCTTATACAAATTAATTTTACAATACAATACAATGACAGCAACATTAACAAAATGACTAAACAAAACAGAAACATAAGGCATTCTTAGAAGTAATTTAAAAATTGTGTTAGATAACACTGGTCAACATTATTTTTGTCTCATGAGTACCAATAGTTGTACTTAATGCAGTGTGTTATCGTGTTTTCAAATATGTATTCGGAATTTCTCCATCAACCACAGTTCTTTTTTTTTTGTTTCAATTTCAATTAATGGATTTAAATAATCATTTTAATAAACGTTCTTCCGTCCATTTGTCCGTTGTAAAATTAAACCAAATGACCTAACTCAAATGATTTCAGCTATGGAAAAGAGATATCAAGGCAAATGGAATCCTAATATGCTGGCCGATTATTGTTGGACCATTAAGAGAGATGCTCCACAAGCGAAATATAGCAGCAAATCGTCATTTCTTACTTTCTAGGTGAGTCCGAATGTTCGATTATTGTGTAGTTACGAATGTAGAAAATATCTAAGTGTTTGAAATTATAAAAACCCGTCTCTCGGAAACCTTGCGTGATGGAGAAAACCCGATACTATATTTTAATTCAGGAGAAAAAATACTATCAGAATTACATATTTTTGTTTCTGAGATAAAAAAAATATTTTTTGTTGCTCAGTGTAATACTTCTTTAAACCCTTTTACATACTTGATTAACAATAAATAATATTTTTGTGATCCTAAATACTAGTTACATAATTTCTGTATGAACAATACGAGTAATAGTAATATTTTATTAAAGTGTTTTCTAAGTGTAGGAACAATCATATTTCGTTCATATAAATTACCTAACTCACTGTCATTATCAAACCAATAGATTTATGGGCGCGTTAACATAAACTCTCAATACATCCCTAACCTGATTATTTTTTTAAACATCCCCAGTATTATTTATCTCTCTCAAATCATGATCTATGTTATTTATTCCCCCTCATTATTCGCCTTCCTACTGGACATTTTCCTCTGTTTTTTTTTCTAAAATAAATCTCTATTTCCCTCTCTTATTTCCCATTCGTACCGCATGTCCTACCCTTCCCACTCAACGAGATTTATCTGATCATGTTACATCTGGTTTCCCATAAAAATTATGTAGCTCACTACGATAGTTTTCATTATTCGCCTGTTTGTTTGTCTCTCTATGGTCCAAAAATGTTCCTAAGTACTTTATTCTCAAATACTCGTAATCTCCTCTCCTCCCTTAAAGTAAGAATCCATGTTTCGCATCAATATAATATAACCGGTAGAATAATAGTTTTATATATTTTCAGTTTAACGTTTTAAATAAATGTAATCTACTAAATATAATCAAAGATTCTATACGAGATATAAGCCTAGAGGTTATAGCACCTATAAATTAGAATAAAAAGATTTCATTTTTATAACGTTTCATAATCTTTATTTCTTATCACTTTCAAATAATTGAGTAATTGACAGTAATTTTTTTGCAATTTTTCAGCAGAAGGTTTTTAAATTTTGGTTATTAAAAATCAGGTTGTCATAATCAAAATAATATACGTACACTATCGTATAAACTTATTATTAAATATACACGTACCATCTTTTGACAGAGGGAGGAGTTGGTTCTGCAGATTTAATATCTGTCAAAAATTGTCCAAAATCCACAAGTCAGGTTATGGCTTCTCACCACGAGCCATAATAGAGATCAAATGAGAAAATCATAACATGCTGCTGACTTTCAGTATGATTTAAATAATATAACTTATACAAAATTGTATGTTTTTCCGTTAGCTTTTCACGTTCGAGACCGATGTATGTAAATGTGAAATAAAACTCAAATATATTGCAGTTCACTCAACCACATAAGTCCAAAACTCCACAAATAAGATAGCTCGATATATGTTTTTTTCCCCAGTGACCTTCCTCCCTTTTATGCTTAACCAAAACAAAAATTGTCTATTATAACTAATAGAATGAAGAATTGATTTATACGTTTATTACCATGAGCCGACATAAAGAACAGTGTACATTTAAAAAAACCCTCCATGGTATCTCTACCTTGTCATGGTGGAATGGCTTGCGTGCTTAAATGATCCCGAGAGCTATGCCGGCGGTAGCATTGCTGCGGATAGGAATACTCATGCCGGACTGGTCGAAGGTGATAAGCCAGACGAAAAAAGTACCTTGGTCGAAAGAGTGACGATCTTTCATCGTAAAAATACAACCGTCAAGAAATGCGGACATGGGTTCCTCTCGGGGTAAAATTTTCCGGAGGTCTAATAGTCCCCCATTCAGATCTCCGGGTGGGGACTACTTCAGGGAACCCATGCCAAAGTCTCAAACCCAGAGACATGTTCTTAGGAACGTGGAATGTTAGAACTTTATACAATGGCTGGGCGCTAGAGATATTAACGCAGGAATTAGGTAAATCACCCTTGGATATAGTCGCTTTACAGTTAGTTAGTTTTTTCGTTAGTTAGTCCATTTAAAAAAAATTAATTGGGAAAAATTGACTTATCTTGTTTTCCCGGGAATTAATGTTTATTATTGTATGGCAAATTGTGAGACTTGGAGTTTATTACTAATATGGACATGAGAAAACATAGTTCCAAATAATGGCTAGACGTCACGTTTTTATTAATAGTGTCATGTTTCTCCTCGCCCTATCCGAGAGCGTTTCAAGGCATGACACCTTGGTGCAGAGATATGGTTGAGTCCCCAAGGGGAAGAACTTTTATCGAGGAATTTCAGCCAGTATGGGACCGATGCCCACCCAGCATCGTGAGGGATTTGGGTAGCTACAATAAATAACGGCTCCAGGTTGAGAAAACCAGTTATAGCAGCTGAGGGGCACGACATGCTGACCATATGTCACTCCTGTACCGGCTGGATGGCCGTCCTTCTCTGTGATTAACACCTGTGGATGTGAGGCCAGCAGCACACTGGTAGGCCAAGGGCCTATTGTCGTGTTACGAAAGCTATAGTTCACGATTCATTTGAACGAAATCGCTGGTTGAGCGCAAATAAATAGTTGACTTCACAGCAAAGAAAATAATAGTAACTAAATGAGAAAATTAATACTTCTATAATTCAATGTAAATCGCAATTGAGGTTACGTAGCAATTTTTTTTTAATATTAAAGTAAGTACCTGATATATTAGTCCTCCTCAATTTGAATGGATATTTGTTTAAAATAAATAATAGTTTTAAAAACTAAAACAACACGCTTTATTAGAAAACCGAACTAAAAAATGAAAAATAATTTTAATTTCCAACACGCTTGGGATAAAATTAAAGTGGTCAACAAAAAAATCATCTCCAACACATCTAGAATAAAACTAGAGTTATCCACAAAAAAAATAGTTTACCGTCAAAAGCGTGGGGTGCTTTTTATGGTTTTTACATTTTCTTCTTAGATACTTTACTTTTACCAATATCTGTTTATTATCATATATATTAATTGATATAGAGCACCACACGCTTTTGATGGTAAAATTATTTTTTTTTTTGTAGATAACTCTAGTTTTATTCTTGGTGTGTTGGAGATGACTTTTTCCTTGACCACTTTAATTTTGTCCCAAGCGTGTTGGAAATTAAAATTAGTTTTCATTTTTTAGTTCGGTTTTCTAATAAAGCGTGTTGTTTTAGTTTTTTTTAGCTTTTATTTTTTAGTTTTAATATTTTAGTTTGGTAAGATAAAAATGTAAATATCTTTAAATTCGATACTATTGTACTACGAGCTAAAAGTAATACTCTTCTAAAAAAATCCTCCCAGCCGGATTTGAACCGGCGGCCTATGGATTACTGAAATTATATACCACTACAGTCCACCGCTCTACCAACTGAGCTCTTACAACGATAGACTAAGAAGTTGATATGTCCGAAACCTATTATACCGGTTTTTATTATTTTGATTTTCTGCTGATTTTGGCCAGGTTACTAGAAAAAAATTATGAAATAATTGTATTGTCATTGGTCCTTTACAAGTAAACAATGTTTCAAGTCGATCCAATGTTTTTAAATGGGTGAAAATCGTGTTGAAAGATTCCGTTACATAGATACAGGTCAAGCTAATAAAAAGCGTGTAAAAACATGGTCAATTTAAAACATGTTCTGAAAGGCGTACATTGTTTTATCTAATTAACGATTTTTTTTTAACAGAAATCCATTTCAATTGAGAACGACTGATATATCATGTGCTTGTTTTAATATTTTAAATGAAGAAAACAGCAGAGTCTGCTGCTATTGGCTTTTAACTATTAGTATGATCTAAAAATTTAGAACATACGTAATTCGCATAAGATTATGCTGAATTTTTAAATCTGATAAACTGATGATGAAAATAAAGTACCGTATCTATTATTTCAACATCCTTAAAACATCTGCAGGCACTTCAGATCAGGGAAAAACAGAGGAAGCTATTACTTATCTTTAAAATATATTTAAAAATCTACTAAGATATTTTGATCTCATAGGGGAAATTCACCTATAATGGACAATTAACGCATTTTTAAACTCTATGGATAGAGTAATTAATTAGAGGAACTAATTTCAGTATAATCTAAAGTTATTAGGAAATGAGTCCTGGCAATGAAACTTTATCCTACAATTTATCTTGACGACTACGAAAAACTGTAAAAAAAATATTATAAATGCTCAGCGTTGCAGTTTAAACGGTGCCTTGTGAAAACGTTGTCATTTAAATCAACTCCCTCAGTAACGGCATTTTAGTTTTGCTAAATATTTAGTTTTGCTAAAGACAGTACGCTACAAGATTATTGTCCCACATGGTAAACATAGAAACTGGCGCCTATGGTTCAATCCTATCCCTCTCATTTTCCTTGGTCCTTAGTATGTCGGCTGTCGAAAGTGTGAAGTGAGAACACTGAAGTTTGAGGTTGACGTGATACCTTCGTGCTCATCCTGTAGGCGTAAGTTACCTAGGTTCGTTTGGAGTACAACCCAAAAGGTAGGCTCTACCACTTTCAGACTAAGAACACGAGATTCTGCACCTCATATGCAACATATGGCGCCCGCCGTAAGTGTAGGCCTAATTGGTTAAGGCCATACGCTACAAGCAGGAAGGTCGCAAGTTCAAGTCCCGATTGGGTCACGATTTTAAAATAGCCTAAACCTTCTGGCTGTATCATGGCTTCTAATGGTAATTAACGTATTTCTATTTAATGTTTTAATTTATCTAACCTAGTACAACCCTTAACTGATCTCAAAAACCTTATTTCTGTTGCCTGCAATTTGTTAATGTCATTTGGTGTCATGGTCCAAGCTTCTGATCCATATATTGGAACTGGGATACATAGTAATGATTAGAGACCGGATGTTAGGGAAATGCCTACAGTTATTTATTATAGGTATTGTAAAAGTGCCTTCATATAAGTTCATACCGACGACCCTAGAGTTGTTTTCCACGAAGTTCATTTTGCCTATAAATGCCTATTTCAGCTTACAATGCCTATAAATGCCTATTTGCCATTTTTTCTCGAAATTAACTAAGTATTTCAATGAAATCAATTGAAATTGACAAACTTCATGACACGTATAATTTCATGGAAATGTTCAAGTGTTCTTTTTATAAATAATATTTTAGGTTAAGGATGGAGCAATAAGCCAATATCCTAGCAGGTAGATGGTTTCCCGCTCAATGCACTCCCGTTACGCGAATATTGCATTTTTTCACATCATGCACTCCCGTTAAGCGAAATAGCCCTAAGCTATGTCCCATTGTATTATGCTCCGGCTCTAAGGCATGGAGCAAGTTCTACAGTACAGTTTTGCTTCTTTTAAATACAAATATTTCTGAGCGACAAAGAGGGTAGATGGCTCATATTTTCTTTCTCTGTCTCACATCTGGTGCTGAAACTTTTAAGTGACTGGCAATATTATTTTTGATGTTGGTAATACTGAATTCAGTCTGTAGTCCTCATTCGCAGACAGGTGCTTCAAAGACAAATTGGTGCAACGAAGTCAGGCTGTAAAAATGTATGATGTAGTCCATTTTTTGTAAGAGTCCATTTTGAATTTTAGTGCCTATATTAATGATTTTAGTGCATTTTTGCCTGCCTATTTTGAATTTTTAAGTGCCTAACATCCGCATTCTAGTAATGATCATGTTTTGGAGTATAATATGTTCGTTAACAAAGAAAGGATGCCCTCTGTGTGGCCTACCGTTTATGAAAATTTGTAAACAATGGAGTGGAGCACGATCTTGCTGAAACACAGCAGTGTTTAAAACATCACCTAGGGTAGGAATAGATATAGAATGTCAAATAAGGCCATTCAGGAATCCAAGCGGATTTGATGTGAAATAAGAGGTCTGATAAATAAATTCTCTCTTAGCCTCTCCATCCCAACTCCATTCTCACTTTCAACAGCTGAACCCTGTTACGATGATTAACCCAAGTTATGGTTGTGGTATAAAATTCATTAGGCGGCACGGTTCAGCAAAAGGATGAGAGACAGAGCTCTGATAAGGTGCCAAATACTGATGGTATTAATTGGCAGCAGGATTCACATCTGGGCAGGTAGTGGACAAATTTCCAGGAGATAAATAACAGCGCCTAAAGACTAGTTAGAAGACCTAGATGTGAAAGGGAGGAATAACTTTTAACCTGAGGTGAAAGTGGCTTCTTAGGGGACTACATCTACATCCAATGATGAGCCCTAGCTTCTCCTTTGTTAGGAGTTACTATTCCTAGTTAATTTATTTACGTTTATTTGCCCACAAATGTCATGAATGGTATATGTTCAACATACCGACCTAATGAGACATCTAACAGGCAACTAAGATATTACTAGGATGATGAGGTCGGTAAATTTTGCTTAGAGGCTTCTTTGTTCAAACTTAAGAATCTCTTAGTGCCTGAAAATCTTCAGACTCGGGACCCATAGCTTAATAAAGTCCCTCCCGGAGGACTTGCTCCTCGGATTTTTCCATCCTAAAAAAATCTATCGACCCCGGTCGGGTTTTAACCCGCGAGCCTTCGAAACCAGAGGCAAGGGGGAAAAAACCACTAGTCCACCGCGGACTACTCCTAGGGGACTACACCCTAAATAAAGCCTGGTCCTCCATACTGATGTCTGACCTCAACTTGAAACTGTGTATTGTTTCGACCTAGCGTCAGAAATGTTTCTGTTGAGAAATTTAATATGAAAAGTCAGAAATTAAAGCTTTGAAAAGGTAAGACATAAACAAAGGTAGAGAGTAAACAAATAGAGGCTGCTGAAATGAAGATGTTGAGAGCAATAGCACAGGGCCACTAAAAAGAAAAACGAAGATATAAGAACAGAACTTAATATATTTAATCTCTGCGAAAGAATAAAATATTATCAAAATGCTTATCTTCAGCACGTATTACGAATGAATGAACAGCGCATACCATGAAGAATATATAATTATAAACCAAAAGGGAGAAGAATGTTGGGAAGACCATTGAAGAAATGGAAGGACCAATTCGACCTATAATGAGATCGGAACAGACCATTGGGCTTAATCCTTGTTGTTGATGATGATGATGATGATGATGAAAAGGTACGTCAGGGTTCTTCTGGACTATAACGCCATAGAGTAGTAATAAAGTGATTCCAGTGACTTTATATTCATGAAACGTGAACATGAGTACAATTTTGGCAACTCTCCCCTATAGTTGACGCAAAACAGTATAGGATGTGCTACATTTTTATCGTAATGCAATTAAAAACAAGGCCACAAAATCTGAAAGATTATCTTCAAGATAGCGGCTATCGTTTGTACGACGTAAAGAAACAATTAGGGCACTCTAGGCTTAAAGAGCTGTACAAAATTCTAGATAATCATGAAAAAATCTTATATAATTGAATCATAACATATCTGAACAACATCCTATTTTTTTACTAACGACCCTTTAAATAGCCAGGAAACATCGGCACATTGCATTTCTGACAACAGTGCCAGTGTTTGTACATTTGTAGAAAAAAATATCTTACATAGATCAATAATGAAAGGTAAGTGATGAAATCAATAATCATAATTTTGATAATTCTGATAAATTCTAATATTTTTCGTCTTTTTTTTCTTTTTTATTTCTCTTTTACTTTATTCGTGGATCAATATTGTAACAGTGGTGAAGTGTTCACGAACGAGATGTGTTTTTTATATTAACAAGTAAGTGTGAGCCTACTTAAAATTTAACTACGTAGCCTAAAGTTTTGTTCAACCGTAGAAAAATAAAACAACATTTTTGAATGTCTGGGGTTTCAAATTCGAAGATATAATTTGTTTAATAAGAGTATTAGAATGAATTTACCGTTTATCCAGAATTAAATAAATAATTTAATATTTCACCAGAACAAGACTCTCGAAATACTGTCTATGGTCCATAGTAGACCAAGCGAGTTGGTTCCTAATAGCGTTTCAGATTCGTGTTCGGAAGGTCATCGGTTCAAGTCCAGATGCCGATAACGTGCTTGAGATTGTTCTCTTATTTTCCAGACCCGAAGGCAAATAGTGGGTTAGAATTTCATTAGGGCCCATTTCATCATTTTCATCATTTCACAGTATCATTAAAAAATAAAAATATACATATAGGCCTACGATATGGACTTAAATGTTTAAGCGTATATAAAAAATTTAAATGAAAACATGTGGTCCATGATATTGGTTTTATGGGAAATAATTTTAATTTATAACTTTTCTTTAATTTTGTTATTATTAATTAATTTTTAAGATGCCATTAGGATATACAATGATATTATTTAAAATGATACTTATTCCATTTATTACTTCAATTTGCTTACTTAGTGAATTTTCAAGCATAGAATAAATTATGGTTCAAGTTTTAACAACCTAACTTTAAAAAGGCTAATAAAAATAATTCGCTCCCTGCCATTATTCTTGGACTATCAGCCTTTCTTTCCGTCAAATCTAATTTAGAGTTAAAATGTAAGTTTTCAAAGAGGTAAAAATTAGCATGATATTTTAAAAGAATATTTTATTGAATTTGTAATAAAGAATTTTAATAAAATGTAAATAAGTTATGTAATACTACCTAATATAATTTAATTTGTCGTATAACAATGATTTTGTAGAACGCCCTTCTAAGTTATGCAGCTTACAAATCAAAAACCTTTGCGAGAAATTTCGATAATAATTTCCTAACAATTGCGCATCGTGTCTGATAATTTTCATGCCGACAATATTTCAGATAAAGTCGACCGTAAATTGTTTCAAACTGACATTATCAAATATTCAGTGGCTAGAGTATGAACAAAATTGTAAGTATTAAT
Organism: Diploptera punctata; assembly: GCA_030220185.1. Lineage (NCBI taxonomy): Eukaryota > Metazoa > Arthropoda > Insecta > Blattodea > Blaberidae > Diploptera > Diploptera punctata. Next base: position 2,929,897 of record JASPKZ010009814.1, on the reverse strand, counting down.
TGGACAGTTTCCAATATTGAAATACCAGGCAAAATCATAGTCTCCACAATGCCATATATAAAATAATGGTGAATGTAATTTATCTTACTTATAAAAACAATTTTAAATTCCAATGTTAATGTTTAAAGTGATTGTGATTTAATATCAGAATATAATTTCGGTCATTATTTCGTTACCATGGAAACAATAATAATAATAATAATAATAATAGTAATAATATACCAAATGTTAGTATATGATGTATTATTAGGCGATAGTGAAGAAATATTAAAACCAATCACATTATTATTAAATAAGACTATGAAACAGGGACTGGAAGTCAATATCCATAAAACTAAATATATGGTCATAGTAGAAATACAATATTACATGAGAATGGAACTTTACCAACAAATTATGGACTTTTAAGAAACTGAATTCAAATAGTGTTTCCGTCTTTCATCCGAGGATTGATCCTTGGGACTGCGAGCAATGTATAAGATACACCTTGAAGTGGGTTGCTAGCCCGTTTTCATGGCGGGTTTATTATTCGGGGTTTCCTCCCTAGGCCGATTGCCTTCACCCAGCTCCAGAGCTCAGCCTGCCCCGTTTTATTTCGGAGTTGTCTCTCCTAGATGGGTTGTCTTGCAGGACTAACGAACCCCATCCGCCCATTTGTCAATCTACAAGGCAGTAGATGTAGAGTTGCCTCTTCCGTCAGGTATACCGTACCGAAGGACTCCCCCGCTGTATCTGCATATGAGGTCTTCACCGTAACCCTGGCAAGGGGCCCTCACAAGGTACTATCAGCTGGGCAAGCTGAACCAAGGTCTTTTTACGAGGTGTTACTCCTCCCCTTCGCCCTTTTTCAACCTGGCTTGGGACAGGCTATGACCAGCCAAAAGATGGATAGACAGTGAATGCACATCCAATACGTTTTCCTCGGAGGAGTGATTTTGGAAATAAACAGGATGAAAATCCTACAATTTAAGTTTAAGAAGAAGAGAGAATTCAAATATCTAGGAACAATAATTTTAATCAGGAATGAGATACATTAAGATATTAAACACAGTGTCAAATCTGGAAATGCATGCTACTATACATTACATTGACTCTTGAAATCCTAACTTCTCTAAAAGTATGTTGAACAAAAATATATAAAACGGTATGCTTCCAGTTATATGAATACAAAACATGATTTCTTACTTCCCTATTAGAATTTGGAAATAATGGATTTTTTACCAAAGAGAGATGAACAGACAGCTAAATAAAAAACTATATAACAGTCAGATACATGATTTTTATGGGAAACCAGAGGTAACAAGAAGAGGTAAGTGTTGTAGATTGCGGTAGACAAAATATGTGGCACAAATGCGGAATGAAAGAGGGATATAGAAACTTCTTGTAGGAAAACCAGAAGGAAAGCGTCCAGTAGGTAGGCCAAGAATGAAATTGGTAAATAACATCAACCAACGTAAATTAATACAAGAAATAATTGGAAAATATTAGCTCAGGATAAGGGATATAAGGAGAGCTTATGTCCGCGCGGCCATGAACCTCCAAAATCGATAGTGCCAGTGAGTTAGTACATTTCTTTTGTTGGAGTAGTTATATTCATTTGTATTATTTGTGAAAGAATAATTAATAAATGATGTTGATTTGAAGAAAATATTCAAACCTCACAAAAGTACCAAACAGATTAACGACCTCGAAAACTATGGATTTGACACTAATCGCGGTCAATGTTGTCTTTTTATTTTTCATTTCTCTCTCCCGCCCCCTCAACCCCCTTAGTAGTGATAGATGTCAAACTTGTGCTTATGTGTCATTTATACTGTCACCAATCAAATTAGTGTCTCCGAAAACTGTAAATTCGACACTAACCTCGGTCAGAGCAAAGAGAGTCAATGCGAAAAGCCCTGCGATCATCCATTATAATACAGTAAATGGAGGTGGTGAGCATTTCTTCGGCCCACTGTTTAAATGGGGTCCCGGGTTCCAAGACGTCAGTCCATTTGTCCCGGCTAGTTAAGTTAATTGGAGGTGAAGTTGTGTGTGTAGCAGCGACAAGTGTCCGGCCCCATTCCTTAATTTTTTTTATTAATGTTTTGTTGTTTTTCGTTACGTTTATAATATTTTCCGCGATTAGGGTTTATTATTTGGTGAGCAGATGGTTTCGTCAAGTAGCTGTATGAGGCTAACTTGAGCGTGGATTAGGTCTGGAAGGTGACCGGTCCTTCCGCCCGTTCTTTCGCGATGTGTGTACGTTGTGGTGGTTAATATTATTGCTTTCGTTTTTAATATATTTTGTGTTTTATACGTTAAATGCTATTAAAATTGTTTAATTAGTGTTTTTGTAAAGTATCCTGTGAGCCAATCAGAGCGCCGCATTTGTCTCACCGCGGGTCTGGAAACTGGGTTGGCGGACAATAAGGCTGCACTGAGAGGTCCTTCATTCCCGGTGGAATGATAGGGACTTTGAAATTTTTCCAAACGTTGGACTCTGAAAATTTCCGTAGCTCTATATGAGCTTCTTCTTCTTCTTCTTGTGGTTGATGGTGACTTGGCACAGTCCAGGGCGCTGCTTCTGTAACCTACTAGGTTTTCCGTGTCAGCTTCTATATGAGCGCTCGGTGCGTTTTACCGAGACCTTGGAGTTGCTGTTGGCGGGCAGCGAGCCTGCAGTATAGGATCCTTCATTCCCGGTGAAATGAGAGAACTTGTAAATGTTTTGACTTTGTATTTTTTAACTTTCCGTAGGTCTAGAGAGCGCTTTACGGAGACCTCGGAGTTGAGTTTGGCGGGCGATAAGCCCGCGCTGTTGGGCTCGTCAGTGCAAAATGTAAAAATAATATACAATAAATAAAGTGACGGACCAAATGTGTGTCATAAACATAAATTATAAATTACATTCAATTTAATAAATAATAGCTTAAAAAACTAAAACAACACGCTTTATTAGAAAACCAAACTAAAAAATGATAAATAATTTTAATTTCCAACATGCTTGGGATAAAATTAAAGTGGTCAACAAAAAAATCATCTCCAACACGTCTAGAATAAAACTAGAGTTATCTACAAAAAAAATAATTTTACCATCAAAAGCGTGGGGTGCTCTATATCAATTAATATATTCGATAATAAACAGATGTTGGCAAAAGTAAAATCTCGAAGAAGAAAACGTAAAAACCATAAAAAGCACCTCACGCTTTTGATGGTAAAATTATTTTTTTTGTACATAACTCTAGTTTTATTCTAGATGTGTTGGAGATGATTTTTTGTTGACCACTTTAATTTTATCCCACGCGTGTTGGAAATTAAAATTATTTATCATTTTTTAGTTCGGTTTTCTAATAAAGCGTGATGTTTTAGTTTTTAACTATTTTTTATTTTTTAGTTTCGTTTTCTAATAAAGCGTGTTGTTTTAGTTCTTTAAACTATTGTTTTTTTTTTAGTTTTTAGTTTAATTGATTGTCATAAACCGGAATCCCATGAAAATTTAATTGCTTACGATATTTTTAGTGTCTAGGCACGAATATAATTATATATATATGTTTTTAAATTGTTATTATCTAACATTATTATAATATTTTTGAATATTTTAATACAGATGAATAGTTACAGTTAATCGTATCCTTCTCAATTTTTTTGGATAAATTACAATGTGGTAAGTTCACAAAATTGTCATTCATATTTTACAGAATAAGATAAAGATGTAAGTATCCTTAAATTCGATACTATTATAGTATGAGCTAAAAGTAATACTCTTCTAAAAAATCCTCCAGGCCGGATTTGAACCAGCGACCTATGGATTAATGAAACTATATACCACAACAGTCCACCGCTCTACCAACTGAGCTACCAGAGGGCATAATATTAGTTTCTTACAACGATGGACTAAAAAGTCGATAAATCTATTATACCGGTCTTTATTTATTTATGTCCTGATGATTCTGGCCAGGATCTTAGAAAAAAAATGAAATTATTTTATTCTCATTGGTCCTCTACAAGTGCACAAAGTTTCAAGTCGACCCAATGTTTTTAAGTGGGTGAAAATCGTGTTGAAAGATTCCGTTACATAGACAGATATAGGTCAAGCTAATATAAATAGTTTAGAAAAGAAAGAAATCAATGCATATTATTAATACGAGTTGTTTTTGTGAGAGAGGGACTGGGCCCCAAATTTCGAGTGCCACTGTATTACTACATTTTAAGGACTGCATTCTAGAGATAGGAAAATTATAATTAATCTTGCATACATCTTATCAAAACTTTTTTGTGCGTAATAAATGTTCAAATTTCATCATATATTAATCTAATAACAAAAATATATGATTTTTGTACATCCAATTTTATAATTGTGAGTTAAAGTGTTTTTTATCCATAACGTATGTATTTATCTGCTAATGTTGTTGTAAATCTACATAACAATGCTAGCTTCTACTCTACAACTCACCATTAGTTGTAAAAATAAATTTAAGCTGTAACGTTAATATATAATAGTCTTATTAATTATGTTTTATTGTTATAGGTAACATTGTGGCGCCTATCGCCATACTTTTGGCAGCACTGTGCATGGTAGCAACAGCACAAGAAAATGTAGAATGTCATCCAACAGCTGACAACGAAACAGTACTCCTTGCAAATCCCAGTAATTGCAGCTCGTTCTACGCATGTGCTGGTGAAACACCAATTATTTTAGAATGTCCCCTTGATCTTCTCTATTGTTCAGAAAAACTATCTTGTTCCTATGCAAATGACGGAAACTGCTCGTATTCAGACTGCGTCCAACAAACTGCTCACGAACTAAGACAAGCTGAGGGGCCAGACTGTCCTTCTGATGTTGCTGATAATGTAACAGTTCTTCTTCCAAATTCCGCAAACTGCAGCTCATTCTATGCATGTGCTGGTGAAACACCAATTCTCTTAGAATGTCCCCTTGATCTTCTCTATTGTTCTGAAAAAGAATCTTGTTCCTATGCAAATGACGTAAACTGCACTTATTCAGACTGCGTTCAGCAAACTGTTCATGAACTAAGACAAGCAGATGATCCAGAGTGTCCTGAAGTTGCTGATAATGTAACAATCCTTCTAGCAAATCCTAACAACTGTAGCAATTTTTATGAATGTGCATATCAAACGCCAGTTCTCTTTGATTGCCCGAGCGGCCTTCTTTACTGTTCAGAAAAACTAGCTTGTTCTTATGGTAATGACGGAAACTGCTCTTATTCAGACTGCGTCCAACAAACTGCTCATGAACTAAGACAAGCTGAGGGGCCAGACTGTCCTTCTGATGTTGCTGATAATGTAACAGTTCTTCTTCCAAATTCCGCAAACTGCAGCTCATTCTATGCATGTGCTGGTGAAACACCAATTCTCTTAGAATGTCCCCTTGATCTTCTCTATTGTTCTGAAAAAGAATCTTGTTCCTATGCAAATGACGTAAATTGCACTTATTCGGACTGCGTTCAGCAAACTGTTCATGAACTAAGACAAGCAGATGATCCAGAGTGTCCTGAAGTTGCTGATAATGTAACAATCCTTCTAGCAAATCCTAACAACTGTAGCAATTTTTATGAATGTGCATATCAAAAGCCAGTTCTCTTTGACTGCCCGAGCGGCCTGCTATACTGTTCAGAAAAACTAGCTTGCTCTTATGGTAATGATGAAAACTGTTCTTATTCAGACTGCGTCCAACAAACTGCTCATGAACTAAGACAAGCTGAGGGGCCAGATTGTCCTTCTGATGTTGCTGATAATGTAACAGTTCTTCTTCCAAATTCCGCAAACTGCAGCTCATTCTATGCATGTGCTGGTGAAACACCAATTCTCTTAGAATGTCCCCTTGATCTTCTCTATTGTTCTGAAAAAGAATCTTGTTCCTATGCAAATGACGTAAATTGCACTTATTCAGACTGCATTCAGCAAACTGTTCATGAACTAAGACAAGCAGATGATCCAGAGTGTCCTGAAGTTGCTGATAATGTAACAATCCTTCTAGCAAATCCTAACAACTGTAGCAATTTTTATGAATGTGCATATCAAAAGCCAGTTCTCTTTGATTGCCCAAGCGGCCTGCTATACTGTTCAGAAAAACTAGCTTGCTCTTATGGTAATGATGAAAACTGCTCTTATTCAGACTGCGTTCAGCAAACTGCTCATGAACTAAGACAAGCTGAGGGGTCAGATTGTCCTTCTGATGTTACTGATAATGTAACAGTTCTTCTTCCAAATTCCGCAAACTGCAGCTCATTCTATGCATGTGCTGGTGAAACACCAATTCTCTTAGAATGTCCCCTTGATCTTCTCTATTGTTCTGAAAAAGAATCTTGTTCCTATGCAAATGACGTAAATTGCACTTATTCAGACTGCATTCAGCAAACTGTTCATGAACTAAGACAAGCAGATGATCCAGAGTGTCCTGAAGTTGCTGATAATGTAACAATCCTTCTAGCAAATCCTAACAACTGTAGCAATTTTTATGAATGTGCATATCAAAAGCCAGTTCTCTTTGATTGCCCAAGCGGCCTGCTATACTGTTCAGAAAAACTAGCTTGCTCTTATGGTAATGATGAAAACTGCTCTTATTCAGACTGCGTTCAGCAAACTGCTCATGAACTAAGACAAGCTGAGGGGCCAGACTGTCCTTCTGATGTTGCTGATAATGTAACAGTTCTTCTTCCAAATTCCGCAAACTGCAGCTCATTCTATGCATGTGCTGGTGAAACACCAATTCTCTTAGAATGTCCCCTTGATCTTCTCTATTGTTCTGAAAAAGAATCTTGTTCCTATGCAAATGATGTAAACTGCACTTATTCAGACTGCGTTCAGCAAACTGCTCATGAACTAAGACAAGCAGATGATCCAGAGTGTCCTGAAGTTGCTGATAATGTAACAATCCTTCTAGCAAATCCTAACAACTGTAGCAATTTTTATGAATGTGCATATCAAACGCCAGTTCTCTTTGATTGCCCGAGCGGCCTTCTTTACTGTTCAGAAAAACTAGCTTGTTCTTATGGTAATGACGGAAACTGCTCTTATTCAGACTGCGTCCAACAAACTGCTCATGAACTAAGACAAGCTGAGGGGCCAGACTGTCCTTCTGATGTTGCTGATAATGTAACAGTTCTTCTTCCAAATTCCGCAAACTGCAGCTCATTCTATGCATGTGCTGGTGAAACACCAATTCTCTTAGAATGTCCCCTTGATCTTCTCTATTGTTCTGAAAAAGAATCTTGTTCCTATGCAAATGACGTAAATTGCACTTATTCAGACTGCGTTCAGCAAACTGTTCATGAACTAAGACAAGCAGATGATCCAGAGTGTCCTGAAGTTGCTGATAATGTAACAATCCTTCTAGCAAATCCTAACAACTGTAGCAATTTTTATGAATGTGCATATCAAACGCCAGTTCTCTTTGATTGCCCGAGCGGCCTGCTTTACTGTTCAGAAAAACTAGCTTGTTCTTATGGTAATGACGGAAACTGCTCTTATTCAGACTGCGTCCAACAAACTGCTCATGAACTAAGACAAGCTGAGGGACCAGACTGTCCTTCTGATGTTGCTGATAATGTAACAGTTCTTCTTCCAAATTCCGCAAACTGCAGCTCATTCTATGCATGTGCTGGTGAAACACCAATTCTCTTAGAATGTCCCCTTGATCTTCTCTATTGTTCTGAAAAAGAATCTTGTTCCTATGCAAATGACGTAAACTGCACTTATTCAGACTGCGTTCAGCAAACTGTTCATGAACTAAGACAAGCAGATGATCCAGAGTGTCCTGAAGTTGCTGATAATGTAACAATCCTTCTAGCAAATCCTAACAACTGTAGCAATTTTTATGAATGTGCATATCAAACGCCAGTTCTCTTTGATTGCCCGAGCGGCCTGCTTTACTGTTCAGAAAAACTAGCTTGTTCTTATGGTAATGACGGAAACTGCTCTTATTCAGACTGCGTCCAACAAACTGCTCATGAACTAAGACAAGCTGAGGGGCCAGATTGTCCTTCTGATGTTGCTGATAATGTAACAGTTCTTCTTCCAAATCCTAGTAACTGCAGCACATTCTATGCATGTGCCGGTGAAACACCAATACTATTAGTGTGCCCTCTTGACCTGCTTTACTGTGAAGAAAAGGTATCTTGTTCATATGCTAATGATAACAATTGCACATATTCTGACTGTAATATATAGAAATGCCATAGTTGGAAATAAATACTCCACGAAATATTTTTGCTCAGAATATACTATTATTTTTACAAAAGCCAGAAAAGTGATCGTTTTTCGTAATAATCACATGAGTTTTTTCTGGTCGCAAAATGTGATATAATATTGAGAAAACAAAACATGTTTATATGTTAATTTTGAGTTCTCGATGTTTTTGTCTTTGAAGTAACACATAATGAAATGTTAACTGGCTTAACTAATGCAACAGTGACACATCTCAAAAATGATAAATTTTAGTTACAGCAACACAAGGTAATTTAAAGCTTTCTGACGTATATAGTTAAAAAATCAATTTTGAGTTATATAGCTCTTGCATCCGGTGAGCAATAGGATGTATGAATGTAGCATATTATTAAATATGTGTATCCCACATACCATCGAGTTTTATGTATCTTCACAAACAATTCTAAACTTATTTATTTATTTATATTTTGTGATTTTTAATTGGAGAATGTGCATTTATGATAATGTGGTGTGACAATATTTTGAATGAAATCTTTTCAATACATAACACAAGACATACATCATTATTAAATAAATCTTAAAAAATATTAATTACTTTTGTAAGACTTCCTGTATTTTAATATCAACTGTGCAACCTTTAAGTTATTAATGTATGACATGATTAATAAAACACTGGCAACATGTTCGAAATTTATTTTTATCCATTATTTTGTAATGTAAACGTATGTAGAGAATTGTATCCGTTATTGCATAATATGTAGTTTGTCATCTCTATATATTTCATTCACAAAATATATTTTATGACTAACATACACTAGAAAATGTAAATTAAGATTGCATAGTTAAGGGCAAAGTATACCAAATCCAAAAATTTGCTAGGCCTTTATCATGAATAAAAACGAATGATAAAATAATTCTAACTAACCTTCGCCATGATCATAATTTGAAATGAAACCTAGTACGTAATTGAAACAGAATTTTAATTTACTTTTTACAATAAATTATGGATTAATAACTTTTATCATTTGTTTCTCCAAATATGACATGCTGGGCATATTCTACTTGTAATATTATAATGATATTGTGAAAATAAAAATCAACGTCTGAACCAGGAATCGAACCGTGGACCTCTCCTTCTCCGTAGGAGTGTGCAGCCCATTACACCATTCTAGACTTGATACAAACTTTAACAGTTCTCTCCACATATACAAATCTATAATTCTCGTTTCGTCCGCTGCCAGGTAGGTGTCACTACCATCGCCAACGGCCGGCTTCGTTTAGAAGTAATCTATATTTTTTTTCTTTTCACAATACCATTATAATATTATATGATCAATTATTGGAACCGTGTTAAAATAACAATATTGAAAAATATTAAATATTCTACTTGTGCTCTCAACCGTTCATGTAGAAACGGTATGGTAACTAACTGGGAAGTATTAAACTCTACCTTGAGATTTCTTCCAGAGAGGCGTTATGATTAGAGCTAGGAATTTTAGGTGCAAAATTTTGGTGAAAAAGGTGCAATTTTTTAAAATAGAAGGTGCAAATTTCCCATGTGAATTATCATTAAAGAGTACCAAAATGAGTTACATAAAGTAACTCACGACACAAAATTCAGTCATGTCATATATTAAAAAGTCTGAGTAGGACAAGTCCCAGAACATTATGTTATTGAAATCACAAGTCCAGAAAACTGTTAAAGCAGATATTATTTCAACAACTCAAATGTTTAGAACATATCTAAAAAAGTTCAATATCTCAACTGTCTATCAGTGGTTTCGTCTAATGTAAAATATATTGGTTTTCACCTTCTACTTGACTGATCTGTTTTAAGTTTTCGTCATACAGAGATTGAAGGTATGATTTTCATCTGGGACAGACTTCCCAGTATATTTCTCCAAATATGCTTTCAAAATAGGGTTGTTAAGTTTGGAAAGAGGAATACCACATGCCACAAATGTCTTTGCTGTATCATTTAAAAAAATATTCTGTATTTATTAAACTTGAAGAAGGCAGTACCTCACCAATAAACTGTTGTCACAATACACATTTACTGCTTTGTAGTTCCTTCTTTTTTGAGTTTTTCACTACCCATATGCTGCGTAATACGATTTTGTTGGTGTTTTTCATCAATTGTTGTTGAAATATCTCAAACAATGCACCTCATAACAGATCTGTCACTCTGAATTCCATATGCAGTAAACTATTTTACAAAATCATGTAATTTGTAAGAGTTCACATTCGGTTTTGGCACACTGTATACTGGTCACTTAGGAAAATAGCAGACCGCACAAGTCAAATATTATTTTGAACTGAAACATTTGTTTATGCACTCAAGAATCTCCCTTGCTCAAACAATAGCTTTCGCATAACAGTGGTGCAAGAAGGTGTGAACTAATTTAAAAGGAATAGCCTAACGGGACTGCACTAAAGTGGAAGTAGTGTGATGTTGACTGATACCACACACCGTTACCAACCTTTGAAAGCGTATTTGAAGAAATGTAAAAAAATACACATTACTTTGGGAATATAATGCTGCTAAGAGACAAAAAAAAGTTTAAAAAAGTGCAAAATGTGCTTGCATTGATAAAAAAAGGTGCAAAAAAGTGCTAGCATTGAAAAAATGCAAAAAGGTGCAACTAAAACACATTTAGGGGCATTTATTTAATGTTTTCTTTGCAAGACAAGCTAATTTGAGCATTGTAGTAACAAAATAAAATTAAGGTGCAGCACCTAAAATTCCTAGCTCTAGTTATGATATACCAAGGGTGTATCCAAAGATTATCTGGCGTTTTAAGTGTAAGTCGCTAAAATCCAGCACCAAATCTCTCATTTAGACTATAGGTAATACAACTCTTGAATCGGTAGATTGGATAACCCTCACAACTGTCATCATCACCACGTCCTACCTCACTCCATTTCGCTCTTACTCAAGCAAGGAGTTCATTTTCGCCGTAAAGTGGGGTTGACATTGCTGGATTCTGGCTTCAATTTCTGTGCTTTGCAGTTAAAAACGGCATATATATTTTTGGACATGACTTTCATACTTTACAACGCTTCTCCGGTAGAAATTCCGACGTATGTTTTCGCAGTTGATAGTTCCTTTATAAGAAACCGCGAAACCCACCCTCATATTCCCCTACAGGTGTAGAGCGAAACTCAAAATTTACGTCCCTACAAATTGAGTACTCGCACACGTAGATCAAACTTGTCATATTTTGTTACGTACTAAATACAGTTTACCATATTATCCAAAAGTCCACCGCTGTGGTTTCGAGGTAGCGTTCTGCCTTGTCACGCAGCGGGCCCAGGTTCGATTCCCGGCCGGGGCAGTCACTTTTTTCCGCTAGCATCCACTAGTCGAGCGAAAATCACTGTATGTATGTATATATATATATATATCCATAGTAATTCTTCCCGAATGCAGGTCCTTCATGCTATCATAGCATTTTCATGCTATGCTTGCAGCTTTACTAGGGAATTGTAGGTGTGGTAGCTTCCCGTTGCTTTCCACACCGGTGAAGGATGATGAAGATGATAATGATAAGGATGGTGATGATGATGATGATGGCCATATGATTTCGGGGACCGTTTGGGCCTTAACGTTTTCCTGACATTTGTCTTACAGGTGAGGAAAAACCCCGATAAAAACCTCACCCAGAAAAACTGCCCCGACCGGGGATCGAACCCGGGCCCGTTGCGTGACAAGGTAGCATACTACCTCGAGACCACAGCGGTGGAATATATATATATATATATATATATATATATATATATATATCATATTGCATATTTTCGTGGATATAAGTATGATTGGGTTTTCCCAAGAAAACTTTCTCAATCATATATATATGGTGAACTGTAATTACACCGACAAACTTCAGGGACTGATTCCTGACTGGAAATGAAGGAAAAAAGGTCCTATAAACATGTGTCCGAAAATGAAAGATGTGCGTGCAACAACAAATCGTCCCGGCACACAGTATATAGCATAATCGCATCCACGTCATAACAGATGTTTAAAATGGCCTCCACAGGATGCACGCATTCACATGTCGCATCATGGATTGCCTCACTCTTTCGCACGTTCCGACATCTCTCTGAATAGCGTCACAGGCTACGTGGACACACTGTTGAAGGCCATGCACATGAGGAACTGGTTCAGCATACAGAATACTTTTCAGATGCCCCCAGAGGTAAAAATCCAGCGGGTTTAAGTCCGGTTATGTAGCAGGCCATGCAATAGGGCCGAGAAAATAATGTCATTAGTGAGTGCCATCTACCGTGGCAACAATGCTTTTATGGACACTTATTCATAGAACATTTTTTCCTCCATTTATAGTCAGGAATCAGTCCCTGCAGTTTGTCGGTGTAATTAAAACTCACCCTGTACAATATATATATATATATATATATACTGGAGCAAGAAATGTTCAGGAATGGGAGTACCGATTGGAGATGGATCAACAGATAAAATATATACACTGTTATTTGCGGATGACCAGATAATAATTGCTCAAGAATATGAAGACATGGAGTTTATGTGCAGAAAATGATTGGACGAACACGATAACTGGCGTTTGAAAATAAATTTAGAAAAAACATTTTATATGGGATGTGGAGCCGAAACCGAAGATTTGATATTAGTAGATGAAAAGAGGTATACTTTTGTGAGGATGTGAAGAATTTGAGTATCTGGGAGTAAAATTAGATAAAGAGGGCAAACAATAAAGTGATATTAAGAACAAAATAAATAAAGGTAGAGCAATAACAGCAATGATAAATGGAGTCTTATGGAACAGACATATAACCAGGAAAAATAAGTTACAAATATATAATTCAATAGTGAGAAGTACTGTCACATATGGAGCTGAAGTTTGGAAATTCAACAAAAACTTAGAACAAAAACTTATGTCGATGGAAATGGATTTATTGAGGAGAGCAGCAAGATGTTCAAAATTATACAAAATAAGAAATACTTTCATAAGAGAAAAATGAATATTGGTTATTCAATAGTAGATTATATACGGTATAAGCAATTAAATTGATATGGGCACGTACGACGAATGCAAGAAGAAAGATTACCCAGGAAAACATTTGAATGGTGTCCACCTGGAAGAAGGAGGAGAGGAAGACCTCGAAACTCGTGGATGCAGGAAACAAGAACTGGAATGAGAGCAAGAGGACTGGAGGACATGGATTGGATGGAGAGAGACGAGTGAAGAAAAATATATAACTTTAGGCACAGAAAGATGTGTAAACATTAAAATTCTGTATATAAATAAGTAAATAAATATATGTGTGCGCGCGCGCGTGTGTGTGTGCGCGTGCGTGTGTGTGTGCGTGTGTGCGTGTATGCCTCTGTGTGTGTGTGTGCGTGTGTGCGTGTGCGTGTGTGTGTGTGTGTGTGTGTGTGTGTGTGTGTGTGTGTGTGTGTGTGTGTGTGCGTGCGTGCGTGCGCGCGCGCCTGCGTGTGTGTTAATCCTATGTATTCAGTTTTGTTGTTAGAAAACAAATACGGCAGTTGTTAGAGCGATTTTTAAATTTCGACATTCGAGTAAACCACCACTTCTAATGGACGGAAGTCGATAATGTTTTGAACATATCTTCCTCGTTTTATTTTAATAGAATATACCTAATTTCGTTGCGAAAATCGAAAACTATGGCCGCTAGAGCCATATTAAAATGTTTGCTTCAGGTTAACCACCAATCCCAATGTTTCGATCATTTTTTATTTTTAATTGATTGCTGTATGCTTAGTTCGATTTCGAAAAAATTCTACCCCTAGAGCGTTAACAGATATATAAATAACTAGCCTAACTCACTACACTATCGAACCCTTAGATTAATGTCCGCTCGGACATAAGCTCTCCATACATCCATATCATAAGCAGTTCTTTTCTAATCATCCCCTTTATATGATCTACTTTCCTCAAATCATGGTTAATTTTATTATCCCACCTCATTCTTGATCTACCAACTGGGTGTTTTCCCTCTGGTTTTCCTACAAGAAGGCTCTGAACCTCTCTTTTTTCCCCATTATGTCCTACCCATCGCAGTTAACGAGACTTAACCTTTATTATATCTGGTTTCCTATAAATATCACATAGCTCGCTGTTATGTAGTCATCTCATTTCGCTTGTATGTTCATCTCTCTTTGGTCCAAAAATTTTCCTGAGTACTTAATTCTCAAAAACTCGTAATATTTCTTTCTGCTTTAAAGTAAGAGTCCAATTAATATATAGGTGTATATATATATATATATATATATATATATATATATATATATATATATATATATATCCTTCTTCTTTAAAGTAAGAGTCCAATTAATATATAGGTTTGTGGTGTGTATATATATATATATATATATATATATATATATATATATATATCCATTCAAAGTAATTCTGCCGGTCACTGCAATCATAGCATTTTCATGCTATGCTTTGCAGCTTTACTAGGGAATTGTAGGTGTGGTAGCTTCCCGTTGCTTTCCACACCGGTGAAGGATGATGATGATGATGATGATGATGATGATAATGATAAGAATGATGATGATGGTCATATGATTTCGGAGACCGTTTGGGCCTTAAAGTTTTCCTGACATTTGTCTTACAGGTGAGGAAAACCACCAATAAAAACTTCACCCAGAAAAACTGCCCCGACCGGGGATCGAACCCGGGCCCGCTGCGTGAAAAAACAGCACGCTACCTCGAGACCACATCGGTGGATATATATTTTTTTTATTTATTTATTTATTTATAACTCACTCACTGGCACTATCGAACCCGTAAGTTCATGGTCGCGCGGAAATAAGCTCTCCATACATTCCCATCCTGAGCTAATGTTTTCTAATCATCCCCTTTATATAATCTACTTTCCTCAAATCATGGTTAGTTTTATTCTCCTAGCTCATTCTTGGTCTACCAACTGGATGCTTTCCCTATAGTTTTCTTATACGAAGCTTCCTAAACCCCTCTTTCATCCCCAATCGTGCCACATGCCCTGTCCATCGCAATCAACGAGACTTAACCCCGTTATTACATTTGGTTTCCTATAAATACCATGCAGCTCGCTGTAATGCAATCTCATTTCCTATGTCTGTTCATCTCTCTTTGGTCCAAAAAATTTCTTCACTACTTTATTCTCAAAAACTCGTAATATTTCCACCTTCTTTAAAGTAAGAGTCCAATTAATATATGTATATATATATATATATATATATATATATATATATATATATATAACTAACTCACTCACAAATCCGTACGTTCATGGCCGCGAAGAAAAAGCTCTCCATACATCCCTATCCTGAGTTAATGTTTTTCCAATCATTCCCTGTATAATATACTTCCCACAAATCATAGTTAATATTATTCTCCCACCTCATTCTTGGTCTACCAACTAGCGTTTTCCCTCTGGTTTTCCTACAAGAAACTTCCATGCACGTCTTTCATTCCCCATTTTTGCCACACACGTCATGCCCATCGCAGTCTAAGAGACTTAACCGTTCTTATTAGGCTATATCTGGCTTCCTAAAAATACCATGTACTTCACTGTTAAGTAGTCTACTCCATTCACCTGTATGTTCATCTCTGTTTGGTCCAAAAAATTTTCCTAAAAATTTTATTTTCAAATACTCGTAATCTCCTTTCCTCCCTTAAAGTATGAGTCCATGTTTCGCATCCATATAATATAACTGGTATAATAATAGTTTTATATATTTCCAGTTTAACATTTTTAGAAAGGAGTTGCGACGTCAAGAGTCCCTGTAATACATAATAGCACGCATTTCCAGAATTGAGCATATGTTTCATTTCTTTGTGCATCTCATTCATATTTGTGATATATATATATATATATATATATATATATATGATATAATTAAATGTTTAACATTGAGCAATGCAAGCTTAACATGGTATGATAAGAAAAATAAATGCCTGAACGGGATTCGAACCCGGATCTCTGAGTCTGACCTCAGTGTGATATCCATTACACCAGCAGGCGAATACAATCCAAACACTTATTTTTCTTATATATGTATTATATTCTCCATTATTACTAGATGTCGCGAGAACTCGGTCTTGGATTGGATTCGCCTGGTGGTGTAATGGATATCACACTGAGGTACAGACTCAGAGATCCGGGTTCGAATCCCGTCCAGACATTTATTTTTCTTATCATACCATGTTAAGCTTGCATTGCTCAATGTTAAATATTTAATTATATCATCTATAAAGCGTCACTGCTATAAAGTAAAAATATTCTCTTTAATTTGCTTACGTGTTATAGTCAGCTACTAGATGGCAGTGAAGACCGAGTTCTCGCGACATCTAGTAATAATGGAGAATATAATACATATATAAGAATAATAAGTGTTTGGATTGGATTCGCCTGGTGGTGTAATGGATATCACACTCAGGTACAGACTCAGAGATCCGGGTTCGAATCCCGTCCAGGCATTAATTTTCTTATCAAACCATCATCATCATCATCATCACTCCAGGGATTAGGCAATTGCCCGTTCCGACTTCATATTGCATCAGCCCAACGTCTTCTAGGTCTTCCAACATCACGCCTTCCTCTTGCTTGATAATTTCTGGCTAACAATGGATATCTCTCCTTGCTCATTCCATCCATGTGATCAATCCATTTCTGTCTGTAATTCGTGACTTTATCCAATAAAGGCTGTACTTTCAATTCTTCTCTTATATCCTCATTTCTTATTCTATCAAGTCTTGTACATCCTTTTACTTGTCTTAGGAACCGCATCTCTGCCGTCTGTATTCTATCCTTCTGTCTTTTCACTGGAGCCCAAGTTTCACATCCATACAATATTGTGGGAACCGCCATAACATTATACATTTTTATCTTGGTTTCTTTTCTAATTTTATTTTTGAATGTTCTCTGTATTGTTCCACACACCGTCTGAAATTTATTTATTTGGAGTCAATATCTCTTTCCACATTGTAGCCAACATCACAGCCCAAATATTTGAAACTAGACACCTGTTCTATACTTTGATTTTCTAAAATAATTTTGGTTCTCACTGGATCTCTTCCTCTAAAAGCCATGGTCTTCGTTTTCCTTACAGAAATTTTTAGATCGTATAATTTACATATTTCATTTAATGCATGCATTGATTTCTGTAAGTCGTCTTCATTTTTCTGTATTATGATTACATCGTCAGCAAATAAAAGATTATTTATGCACATTTTATTATCCATTCTTATTCCTGGATTTACTAAAACTTTCCATTTATTAAAAATATCGTCTATATATATATTAAACAAAGTATAAAGAAAATTATGATAAAGGCATGGGCAGTTACAATAACATTATAAATTTGATCATCTCCAATAAGAGATCCTGGCTGATTTAATTCTGCCCGGATTAATATACTTAATGATGTTCCTACTATTCCTGCCCAAGCTCCGAAAATGAAGTAAAGGGTTCCAATGTCCTTATGGTGATAAACTACATCCTTGTCGTAATCCAGTATTTGTTTTGATTGCATCTGTTCTTTTGAATCCGGTATCTATAATTATATTTGTGTCTTCATATAATGTCTTTATTGTTTCAACAAGGCACAGCGGGTATCCTTTCATTCTTAATATTTCCCATCATTTTTGTCTGTTTACTCGATCGAAGGCCTTATCCAAATCTATAAATCCTATGTGAGTTTCTAAGTTATGTTCTCTTCTCTTTTCTATGAGTTGTTTCAGTGTAAAGACATTGTCTATACATGACCTTCCCTTTCTGAATCCACTTTGATTTTCACTTATTATTACTTCTGTTATGTTTCTCAATCTATTATTTATTATTTTCGTATATATTTTGTAGCCAGTATTCATTAAGCTAATCCCTCTGTAATTCTCGCAATTTCTCCGGTCTCCTCTTTTGAATATATTCTTGACAATTGCTGTTTTCCAAGTGGTTGGAATCCCATAGGTCTGCCAACATATATTAATTAGATGAAGTATTCGTAGTTTACACAATATTCCACTATATTTGATTAATTTCATATTTATATTATCTAATCCTGTTGCTTTCCTATTCTTAGTGGTTTTCAAAGCCATTTCTAATTCATTTATGTCTATTACATCAATATTTTCCACTTTTATTTCTTCCTCATTGTTCTCTTTTCCTTCAATTTCCTCCTTTTTCCAAAGTTTTTCATAATGCTGGATCCATTCTTGTTCTGGGATTATATTCAATCTGGCAGAATCTTTATCAGTCTGATTTAGATGTTTCACTAATTTATAACCTATTTCTTGTTCTACTGAGCTTATAAATTTATCCCATGACTCCTGATGGGATTTTCTTATAATGCTTTTAGCAATTCTCCTTTTCATTTTATATTCTTCATAAGATTCTTCTGTTTTCAGTCGTAAGTATGTATGATATGCTTTTTGTTTTTCATTCACTGCATTTTGTATATTCGCATTCCAAGTTCTCAAGCCCTTCCTATTCCTTATTCTATTTTTCTTTCCTAATATCTCATTTGCTGTTTTATGTATTACATTTGATATATTTTCCCATTCAATATTTATATCTTCTGACGTCGCTATCTCTGATATATATTTATTCATTCTGCTTTCATAATGTTGTCTAATACTTTGATCTTGTAATAAATATATTTTATATACTTCTTCTTGGTTTCTTTTGTTCTTTATGTTATTTTTCCGCCATTTAGCTATTATGTTATTTTGCTTATCACGAGATAGTGATCAGAGTATATATCGCTGCCTCTATGTACTCTCACATCTTTTACCAAGGCTCCTAGCTTGTTGTTTACGATTAAATAGTCAATTATTGATCTTGAGTTATATCCACTTCTTGTATATTTATGTATGTCCTTTTTTCGGAAATAGGTATTCATT
This sequence comes from Diploptera punctata, assembly GCA_030220185.1. Taxonomy (NCBI): domain Eukaryota; kingdom Metazoa; phylum Arthropoda; class Insecta; order Blattodea; family Blaberidae; genus Diploptera; species Diploptera punctata. The sequence goes on along the minus strand of JASPKZ010009814.1, from coordinate 2,910,836 downwards.
ATTTTTAATTGATTATAGGCTGAAAACTGTCTCAAATCCTGTCCATTATCATTTATTGTTATTTCTCCATTATTTCCTATTACATTAGGTATAGGGACATTGCCTACTCTGGCATTTAAGTCTCCACTTATTATTAAATGATGATCTTTTGTATATTTATCAACTAATGTTTGTAATGTTTTATAAAATTTTTTTGTTTCTTCTTTCTGCCTTCCTCTGGGGCATACACAGCAATTATCATCATATATCCTCTTTCAATTTTAAATCTGGCTATCAGGATTCTTTCATTTATAAACTCATAGTATTCAATTTGTTCTTCCATTTTTCATCTATTAAAATTGCTACTCCACACTGCGCTCTTGTTGTCTGTTCTACTCCGCTATACAACATAGTATAGTGTTGTAAGTCCTTTGTTCCTTTTAGTTTCTTTTTTGTTTCTGTTATTGTTGCTATATTATTTCTTTTTTCTTTAATTCTCTTTCTAATTCTTCTTCTTTTGTATTTATTCCCCTTACGTTCCAATTTCCTAATTTCAAAATGTCCTTTATTCCAAATCGTATCCTTTTATCTTGCTTGGGTCGGTTCCTTTTATGACAATCCGGCTGATTTCCATGAAGCTTCTCAGTAAGATAAATGTCTCCTGGAAGCGTTACGAGCGCTTCGCAGGACAAGGATGGTGGAAGGGCTGCTTCCTCTGAGCCTCCAAACATGCTCCTCTGGGTATCCACCCCCCAAGAGAGGGCTGCTTCTTCCGCTCTTCAAGCCCTACAAGTTTAGCTGTGCTATTCCTTGTCGCCCTGTTGACCGTTGAAGACTTGACTTGACGAAGATGTGGCCGCCCAATATGGATACAGACGCCATTCCTTCGTTGTGAGCTATACTTAGTTCCCCTCGCCTCTTACCCACCAGCAAGATTAACCTAAGTCAATCTTCCCCAGTAGAGTCGTCTGGTTCATCGGGTACTAAGCCCCCCCACCACGTCAAGGTGATAGCTCCTGGGGGGATCAAACCATATCCTATATATATATAGTATAGATATTATATATATATAATATATATATTATATGTGTGTGTGTAATATGGCTTTACAGGGTTTAATAATATGTCTTGTGAATTTCTAGCCGAAATACCTACTATATTACAATATAAAAAAGGAAAAAACAATGGGAGATATAGTAATAGGGAATGTAATTTAGCGTTCCAGATATATAAAAATATATGATATATATCTATATATACTATATATAACATCCATACCCTACATACAGGTATATATTTTAAACAGAAATGAAAATAGAGAAAAATGAATTGTATTTCATTAACTTTGTTCAAATTTTCTCCTCGTAGCACTTTTTCATTGCACACGCTGCCCGGACCTTGCAGTAATAGGATTTGTTGGGGAGGGATTTTTAACTGTGGCTGAAACTTTTTTTTCACCATGGACAACGTCACGGATGGCTTCTTCGAACGAGTGATGTACTCAATGTTATGACCTCTTCCGAGACAACACGAAATAAAGCGAAACAAACCGATTTAGAATTTATATATATATATATAAAGTGAAGAATTTAATTAAATTTAATGGATCATATATATATATATATATATATATATATATATACACATAATGGTAATTTTCAATGTCTACTAAATAGATCAATGAGAATGTGTTCTTTTTATGTGTTCATGAGAACTGTTTTAGTAACTACATTCCTTAGGAATTGGCTAAAACTCGAAATTCGCATACAGTTTATTAATGAAAAAAAAAAGTAAAGTAAAGTATTCCCACTACAGGCCTAAGGAGGCCCTAGAGGTAGTAGGAGGTTAAGGCTCCCACTTTCTGTAGACAATCGGCACTTGATGTCAGCCGGGTTGTCAGCCCTGCGTGACGGCCGCCTTTACCCCCAGAACAAGCGTATGGTACTCATTTCCGTTAGAGGGTGAGTCCACCCCAGGGCCATAGTACCGCCAGAAGGTTTGGGTCAGTTTAAAAATCCTGACCCCACCGGGACTTGAACCCTCAACCTTCCGGCTTGCAGCGCAGTGCTTTAACCACTACGCTACGGCGTGCCCCCAGTTTATTAATGTATCGGTTTTAAACATAAGTTGCACCTTGACCTGAAATACCATATATTATTTTTTTAGAAAATTAACCCTACAATAAGCTATAATAACTAAGATTAGTTATTATTTTTATTTATCGACACTCTTTAACAACTAATTTCCACGCACTCAAATAAATAAAAATAAAATAAATCTTAATTTTAAATAAAATAATAAAGAAGATACATCACACCAAAGAAAAATTAGTTTAATTTAACTTAGAATCTTCAGGTAGATTTTTTAGGTCTTAATAAACATTAACTGCAAATCAAGATGGAAATAAAAAGTCGACACACTTTGTTCTAAGGACTCTACTTCCGGATTGAGGTTCTTTTACGTGTCGTAAATGTGTAGCACGCGACCCAAAGTTTTTCTACCCTACAACTGGAAGTCATGTCCAGAATATTTACACCTTCGAATAATAAGCAGAGGTAATGACAAATATCTCAGGAAGAGTCATGCTGTTATGATTTCAACTCTTATTTGTAAACAAAACATTACTGCTCATTACAAGAGATAAAGTGTACATGCTCACTCCAGAATGGACAAGTTATGGTAAGAAAATGAGTAAGTCAGTCTACGCCATATTAGTTTACAGTTTATTTAATATCTAGCTAATACCCGGCGTGCGCTGCTACGTCTAAATAAATGAAAATTAGTGTGTTTTATTTATTTAATTTATTTATTTATTTATTTATGTCCATCGTTGCGGTCTCGAGATAGCGTGCTGCCTTGTCACGCAGCGTGCCCGGGTTCGATATCCGGTCGGGATAGATTCCTGGGTGAGGTTTTTATCGCGGGTTTTCCTCGCCTGTAAGACAAATGTCAGGAAAATTTAAGGCTCAAACGGTCCCCGAAATCATTTGGCCATCGCAATCATCATCATTCATATACATCTTAGATTAAGTTTAGGATTAAGGACTCTCCTGGCGCACCCATCATCATCGCCACCCATCATATCATCGGGGCAACGTAACCCCGCCTTCCAGGCGCCCCAACCTCAGAAGTGGGTTACAATTACACAAATGTCAGGAGAGAACACCAGAAATGTCCAAAAAGGGCAAACTGGGGCATTAAAAAACGTATTTATTTATTTTACCTCATGGAGTTCAGACCGTAGGGTCTTCTCTTCCACTTCACCAGGGTTAAATTATACATATAATAACAATTATCTACATGTTGATTAATTATACATAATAGATTATAAAGTTGACAAGGGAAAGAAAGAACAATATTATTAATAATAATAATAATCCATCCATCCATAGTAATTCTGCCCGAGGGCAGGTCTTTCACTGCAATCATAGCATTTTCATGCTGTGCTTTGCAGCTTTGCAACTTTACTAGAGAATTATAGGTGTGATAGCTTCCCGTTGCTTTCCACACCGGTGAAGGATTGTGATGATAATGATAAGGATGATGATTATGGCCGGATTATTTTCGGGGACCTTAAGCTTCCTGACATTTGTCTTACAGGTGAGGAAAAACCCCGAAAAAAACTCACCTAGCAGCCTGTCCCGACCGGGAATCGAACCTGGGCCCGCTGCGTGACCACAGCGATGGACGATAATAATAATAATAATAATAATTATTATTATTATTATTATTATTATTATTATTATTATTATTATTATTATTATTATTATTATTAGTGTTTTATGTTTAGTTGAATAAGTAAAATAAATATTATAAATCTATATCGTAATTATTTTTAGATGATTTGAGGGAAGTAGATTATACAGGGGATGATTGGAAAACATTGGCTCAGGATTGGGATATATGGAGAGCTTATGTCCGCGTGGCCATGAATCTACGGGTTCGATAGTGCCAGTGAGTTAGTTAGGTAATTATTTTTGACACCCCGTGCTGATTACCCGACGTTGTCCGAGAATCTATTCGTTCAGATCTTCGTGGTATAAATGAGCTGAAAGATGAAAATTAATATTTTTTTATATTTAGTTGAATAATTAAAAGGAAAAAAGTCAAATCGTAATTATTTTTAGATACCCCGTGCTGATTACTCAACATTGCCCGGGAATTTAGTCTACTTATCCCGATCTTCTTGGCATAAATGAGCTGAATGACGAAGATTAATGTGTTTTTATATTTAGGTGAATAACTAAAAGGAAAAAATTATATCATAATTATTTTAGATACCCCGTGCTGATTACCCGGCGCTATACGGGCATCTACTTATTCCGATCTTCTTGACATAAATGAGCTGAAAAACGAAAAATTGTTTTATTTTATGTTTAAATAAAAAGAAAAATTTGTATCGTAATTATTTTTAGATACCCAGTGCTGATTGCCCGGCGTTGCCCGGGAATATACTTATCCCGATCTTCTTGGCATAAATGACCTGATAGACAAAATCAGTTATTGTGAATTATTCGTTAAAGAATACCCGTCGTGGGCTGCTACGCTTACCCTGGAATCTATCTATCTATCCCGATCAGTAGAGTGTTCTTATTTTTTTTTTTTAGATATTCAATTCTGTGAACGTTAATTATGTGTATTTGTTATGGTTTTGGCAGCGTAATCCATTTAAGCGTCCAGAAAGGGATTTTTCACTTTTTTTACAAAGGGTGATATTAAGGGTGAAGGGGATTGAGTATCACAACTCTCTTATAGCCTATTTTCATCCCGGGAATATTCTGAACATTTTGCAAAAAGCCCCATCACAAACGGATGAACGGTATGGCAGTGCATAAACATACGAACAAACATTATTTTTATATATTAGATCTGGCGAATGATAAGGAAAAGTTTGCTATTCTGTTTGAATTGTTACTAATGTAGTCCTCCTGGCATAGAATCCCCATAAAAAAGACAATTATAAGGTGCGAAAAATCCAAAGATAAAATTCACAACTGCTACCTTTCTATCCTATTTTAAAAGTTTTCAGAACAAATCACTTTAATCTTTTGTTAAAATGTTAAATAGTTTTACACTTATATAAATGGGTGACTTATTGTATCTCACAGTTCAATTGTAAACAATTCCCTTAATTATTATTATAATGAAATTTTTCATTTCTGAATGAACTATTGTATAAAATTGCATGCAAAATAAAAAATAAAGATGGATATTTTTACTTACTTTTGCGCGCCAATTAATGTTATGTTTACTGGTACCATGAAGACAGCTTTAAAGAGACTTAATAAAACAAACGTTTTATAACATTAACACTTATTTTCATCACAGACAAAAATACACACACATTTTAAAAATAAAAATTATAATCAGTTACTTAATACGGATAATTTATGTTATTAAACATAATTTAACACACGGTACGTTCTTCACGAAAGTATAAACCGGAACTAAACTTCAAGAAGTATCGACTTATTTTATCGAACAAATAGCGCATTCTATCGCCCACGCCAAGAGATGTTTCTGCTGACCACAGTTGTTTTTTGAACAGGAAGTGTGCGATACTGCTTTCTTTTCATGCTGCTTACAGGAGATATATTATTAAGTTACGGTGTATCCAAGCTATGAGATTGGAGAGGCAACTACAACTTTTTTTATTATTATTCAGGATTGTTTCTGTTATATACACAGGTGACCTCAACCAAAATACACCATTTTTTTCTTCCACACTTCCCGGTCTTGCGTATCTGCTTCAGTCATATTTATCTGCATCATTATCATCCAGGGATCAAGTCTGTTGGCTCGTTCCGGTTTCATGAAAGCTAGAATTGTTAAAATTGCTTAGACCATCTTCTGTGTGGGTGTCCAACATTTCTCCTTCCGTGCGGTTTATAATTTATCAATAATTTTAGAAATCTTCCTTCTGGCATTCTATAAATATGTTCTTTCCAGTCGTTCCTATATTTAATTATTCTTTAATTATCTTCATGTTGTCTTGAATTCCCTTTATCCACGTTGGCTTTGGTCTATCATGTTTCCCTTTTCCAGGAGGTATCCATTTCAATATTATACATTTTGATTTCTTAATATTAGATTTTTTATAATGTATGAGGAGCTGGCCCATAGCATCAACCCCCAACCTGGAGGACCAGACACTTTTTCTGGAGTCCATCATAGATCAGTTGCTTTCATTGCAGGTAAGGGTCTGATCCACTCTTTATTCCTCATCCACCATCTGCACCATACCGTAGGTCTCCTACTCTGCTGCATCCGCCGTTGGGGCCCACTTACGTCACTATAAAAATAAAGGTAAAGTGATCCCACAACAGGCCTCAATGCCTTGGGGCAATAGCAGATTAATGGTCTCACTTTTTTAGATAATCGGTACGAGATTTTCATCTCTGTATGACGAACGCCTTTACCTATAAAAAAGCGTCTAGTACTCATATTTGTTTGAGGCTGAATCTCCCCAGAGCCATGGTGCCGCCAGAAGGTTTAGGCCTGCTTGAAAATCCTGTCTCCGCCGGGCTCGAATCCTCGATCTTTCGGAATGTATTGTGTTGCCTTAACCAACTAAGCTACACCACGGCGTGCAGGAAAAAAATATGGAACGCCCTCCTTGCGATCCGTCTCATCCCCTGGACGCACAGTAGTTTCATTAACCATTAAAATATAAAATTATGGAATATTCACTTGAAAGGTCCGTCTCCTAAACTTAATCAATTATGTAACTGTAGCGTTTTTGGGACTTGTCCCATCATCGGCAGGATATCGCTACAGCTAAATAATTAATTAAGTTGAGGAGACGGACCTTTCAGGTGAATATTCCATAATTTTATATTTTAATTTTGAATAATACCTCAACGGAACACATCATGAAGCTTATAGAAGTTGTTCGTTGTTCATCATTATTCATTTGTTCATTTCACTTATTTGTCTTTTTGGAGAAGAGCTGCCAGAAAATGTCCACTGAATAAAATTAGAAATACAGAAATTAGAAAATGGATGGATGCAGGAAAAAGTATAATGGATGAGACTGAACATAGAAGGCTAAAGTGGTATGGACACGTAAGAAGAATGTAGGATGGAAGACTACCAAAGGCTGTCTGTGCATGGAAAATTGAAAGAAGAAACAGAAAAGGAAGACCAAGAACAACCTGGAAGAATAACATTCAAAATTCAATGAGGAAATTTGGTGTAACAAATGAAGATACAGAGGACAGAGAACGATGGAGAACTTTAATTAAGGGAAATTTGTGAATGCTTGATGCAAACTGATAGTCTATAAGTCTGTAGTCATTTATGTATTTTTTTTTAAATACATGTTAATTGCTAAGATTGGTTAGAGAAAACCCTCAATGAAGAGGAAAATTTCAAAATGAATGAATTTGTCTATCGCTGTGGTGTCGAGATAGCATCGCTACTTCGTATGCAGCGCGCCCGGGTTCGATCCCAGGTCGGGACAAGTTTACTGGGTGATGGTTTGTTCGGTTTTTTTTTTCTCGCCTGTGAGATAAATGTCAGGAAATTTTAAGGGCCAAATGGTTCCCAAAACCATAAACATCATTATCATATCCGTCTGTTTAGAGCTTTGCCGACGGTAGCATTGCTGCCGATAGGGTTGCCCTTGCCGGACTGTTCGAAGGTGATAAGCCAGACGAAAAAAGTACCTTGGTCGAAAGAGTGACGATCTTTCACCCTAAAAATACAACCGTCAAGAAATGCGCACATGGGTTCCACTGGGGTAAAATTTCCCGGAGGTCAAAAAGTCCCCCATTCGGTTCTCCGGGCGAGGACTACTTCACATGCCAAAGGCTCAAACAATGAGGTGAGAGAATAACATTAACTATGATTTTAGGGACGTAGATTATACAGAGAATGATTGGAAAATATTAGCTCAGGATAGGAATGTATGGAGAACTTATGTCCGCACGGCCATGAACCTATGGGTTTCGATAGTGCCAGTTGGTTAGTTAGTTAAGTATAGTAATCCCACTACAGGCCTCAGGAGACCTTTCGGGTAGTAAGAGGTTAAGGCTCCCACTTTATCTGAACAATCGGCACTTGATGTCAGCCGGGTTGTCAGCCCTGCGTGACGACCGCCTTCACCCCCAGAACAATCATCCGGTACTCATTTCCGTTAGAGGCTGAGTCGACCCCAGGACCATAGTGCCGCCAGAAGATTTGAGACAGTTTAAAAATCCTGACCGGGACTTGAACCCTCGACCTTCCGGCTTGTAGCGCAGTGCCTTAACCACTGCGCTACGGCGTGCCCCCAGTTAGTTAGTTAGTTAGTTAGTTAGTTAGTTAGTTAGTTAGTTAGTTAGTTAGTTAGTTAGTTAGTTAGTTAGTTAGTTAGTTAGTTAGTTAGTTAGTTAGTTAGTTAGTTAGTTAGTTAGTTAGTTAGTTAGTTAGTTAGTTAGTTAGTTAGTGTAAATGTGTGAGTGAATGGTGTGTTTCGTCTTACTGTTGTGTTGACTCGGATGAGGTCCTGACATTGAGCTGGTCACTCATTCGGGAAAGTCCTCCATGTACTTATGCGGTTTAAAAAGTATGCGTGTGATCCATAGTTAAAACCCTCTCCCGACAGGCCGTTCCACTGTAAGGCCCGCATGGCATGTGGCACGTTAATGTACCTACAAGGTGAGAAGTTATACTGCGTTAATGGAATACAATGGAATTTCACTTATTTAGACAATACTGATAAAATTCATTGTTAAAACCGTTGAGGTGGAGAGTCATAAAATAAAATAAGTTAAAATATACATTCTTAGGTAAGATCTGTCGTCCTCAACTTATAAAATATGTATTATTTATGCCAGTAGGCCTTTCAAAACATCCGTTCCATCTTCAGCAAGTCCCGCTTCGCTACATATCCAGTATGATGGTTGATGCTGCTGGTCCTAATGTGATGTTGTCATGACTTAGTCACGGCAACGCCACATTAGGACCTGTCACGACAACACCACATTAGGACGAGCAGCATCAACCATCATACTGGATGCTGTAGCGAAGAGGGACCTGCTGAAGATGGAACGGATGTTCTGAAAGACCTACAGGCATAAATAATACATATTTTATAAGTTGAGGACGGCGGATCTTACCTAAGAAGGTATATTTTAACTTATTTTATCTTATTTAGACAAGCTTTAAAATCTAATGTCATGTCATATAATGCCTCCGAGTATATTTTTTATAATAAAACAAGCTAATACCCGGCGTGCGCTGTTACGCCTAAATACATTAAAAATAATGTGATTTTATGTTTAGTTGAACAAGTGGAAGGAAAAATAATTATAAATTTATATTTTTTAGATACCCCGTGCTGATTACCCAGCGTTGCCCGGGAATCTACTTATCCCGATCTTCTTGACATAAATGAGCTGAAATACGAAAATTAATGTGTTTTATGTTTACTTAGATAACTAAAAGGAGAAATTTATATCGTAATTATTTTTAGATACTCCATGCTGTTTATCCGGCGTTGTCCGGGAATCTACTCATCCCAATCTTCTTGGCGTAAATGAGCTGAAAGACGAAAATTAATGTACTTCTTATGATTAGTTGAATAAGTAAAATGAAAAATAGTTATAAATGTATATCGTAATTATTTTAATATTTCCCGTGCTGATTACCCGGTGTTGCCCCGGAATCTATTTATCCAGATCTTCTTGACATAAATGAGCTAAAAGACAAAATTCGTTACGTGCTACTATGCTTGCAGTAATCTACGTACTTGTCTCGATCTTCTTGGCATCAATGAAAGACAAAAATGGCTAATTGTGAGTTATCCGTAAGAGATAAACATATGCTGTCGCGGACATTTTTGTAGAGCTTTTTGAGGTATTCAATTCTGTGTAAATTAATGTTGTGTATTTGTTATTGTTTAGGCAGCGTAAGCCATTTAAGCGTCCAAAGAGCTAATTTTTTTCACGTTTTCCACGACAAAGGGCGATTTTTAAGGGTATGGGAGTTGAGTACCACAACTCTCTTATAGCCTATGTTCATCCGGGAATCTCCTGAAAATTTTTCAAAAAGCCCCATCACAATCGGATCAACGGTATGGCGCGCATAAAGTACGAACAAACAAACATTCATTTTTATATATTAAGATTATGAAATGGTGAATATGATGAAATGGGTTCCGCTAACGAAATTATATAATTTGCCTTGATAACTGACAAAGGAACTGTCAACCAATGCATGCCGAAACTTACCTTGAAATTTCTCTCAGAGAAGTGCTGTGAAGTACAAATGTATCCAAAAATATATATATATTAGTTTTTAACTGCAACGCACTAAAATCCAGCGCCAAATCTCTCATTTAAACTATGGGAAGTAATACAACTCCTGTATTGACAGACTGGATACCCCTCACTACCCGCCCTGCGCGCCACGTTCCACCACACTTCACTCCACTCTTTAACTCATGAGGGATATACATCTGCTCCGTAAGTGAGTTGCCATTCCTGGGTTCTGGCTTTGATTTCTGTGCCTTGTAATAAAAAACGGCAGATGTTTTTGGACACGTGTTACCATATATTTAATTTAATAATAAATAAATAAATGCTACTCCTGGCATAAGTCGTTGAACGCTCGCCTCTCACTGCTGGGGTCTCGAGTTCGCGCCTCGGTTACTCTAAAGGACGCTCTAAAATTACCCTTATGAACTTCTAGGGCTTGTAGAGGGGACTGAGTTGACAATATTTAGAATTGGAAACCCGTTTCCGTGCTACAGCCATTTGAAAACATGTTTATAACGCGACCACTTTTACAAGTAATTCATTATGAAGCGTGACACAGTACATCACGTGTTTTTACAATTCAACTCATTAATAACCAAAGGAACAAAATGGAAACTGAATCATGACTTGCATTAATAATCCCGGATACACCCTCCACAATCCATGTTTGCAGTTTTTAAAATTTCGAAAAATTTTGGCTTTTTTTTTTAAAACACGCCAAGTCTTGGAATACTCGATATGAAAATGTTCGATTTAGACGAATCGCGAAGCCATTACTTGTTGAGACACGTGACGTACGTTCAGGCTTGTTTCAAGCGGCTGCAGCACGGTAACGGTAAGTTTCCGGACATGGTTTCCAATTCTAAATATCATCAACACAGTCCCCTCTACAAGTCCCAGAAGTTTGTAAGTGGAATTTTAGAGCACCCTGTCTATGGGTTTCGGGGTGGGTGAAACGGAGTCTGGCAAGTTTTATCGGGTTTCTCCCGTTTTCTCCAGCCACTAATTTAATTCCACCATTTCTCCATAAAATTAAGATTATATAATATAAAATTATAGAATTTTTACTTAAAAGGTCCGTCTCCTCAACTTTGTAACAAATTAATTCTCTGGAGGCCTTTCGGGACTAGACCCGTCATCAGTAGAAGGAATGCAAAACTGTGTTGCATTCAGGATCAATAGATACAGACCCATATCTTGCTTCTTCTGCTGATGACGAGACTAGTCCCGAAAGCCCTATAGAGAATTAAAAGCTGTTTGAAAAGTTGAGGAGATGGACCAATTAGGTAAAAACTTTATAATTTTGTGTTATAATTTCAATTTTGTGACTAGTGCTTCAACGGAATTTTACCATGAATTTTCTTAATGCTGACATTTCTCCATCTCATTCATTTCGTTTCATTTCATTTATCCGGCCCTGTGAGAGTAAAGTCGGCTCACACATTTAGTTTACAGGCACTTTGCTTTGTGTTTTGTGGTTAGGTAGGTCTTTTTTGCACGCATAAGTATTTAGCATATCAAGCGGCGTTGTCACGTTTTATTCGCTGGCACAAACATACTATATTATAATGATACTGCAAAAGAAAAAAGTTGCAACGCTGTTAAGATAATTATATCTTCGTGGAGTAGACATGGAAACGTCATTTTAAAATGCGAAAACATCATTTATTTTGAGTGATTCCGGGCTATGTGGCCGTGGTCCATTACTGGTGTTCCTACCAGACGTTTCACCCTCAGCTGCGGAGGGCATCTTCAGTGGCGAGTACTGCTAGGTGTTGTTTCCTGGTCGGAGGCTGAAGATGCCCTCCGCAGCTGAGGGAGAAACGTTTGGTAGGAACACCAGCCTCCGACCAGGAAACAACACCTAGAAGTACTCGCCCCTGAAGATGCCTTCCGCAACTGAGGCAGAAACGCCTGGTAGGAACACCAGTAATGGACCACGGCCACATGGCCCGGAATCACTCTACATTATGATTACCGGCCGTGAAAGCCTGCGTTCAACCATTGTTTATTTATTTATTTAAATGCAGTGGCGTTTGAAATTTCTCATTAGCCAACAATGACTGGGGAAAACAAACAATAACAATAACAAACAATTACAATAAGGATAAAAGGTGTATCATCTTTTCCCTGGCTTCCCAGTATCTGTTCACGAAATTGTTGGTTGTTGGAATGAGCAAGCTCGGATGTGATCAGCCATTCGTATCTTCCATAAAGCGAAAACATTATTGGCAGAGAACTTTTTTTCAGATTTTGGTAATTGGAGCGGCGTCTTACAAGTCTCTAACAACTCGCCGGCTCTGTCTAGCAGTAACAATGCTATATTTTAAACCAGAGGGAAACTCCAACAAATCCTTCTACTCCTGACCACTATCCTACAGAGCCCACAACTTCTCCAAACCACTATGTCCTTTGTAAATGCTCAAATAGCTTCAAGCAAATAAACGACAAAAAGAAGAAAACTTCAGGGATGAAATTTAAGACCTCTAAGCTTAAGTTCAACATCAAAAAACTTCAGATGGCAAAGAGACTGCAAGATACTACATCAACAAGGAAAGCAAAGAGAGGAATACTTTCTTTAGCAAAATTTAAATTGCAAAAACACACACGTATAAGCACTAAAAAGATTGGGTCATGACCTGAAAAAAGTTCGGTTACCATATCACACACACTTAAATGACATGACAGTGAATGCTATCTTTTAAACCAGAGGGAAACACTTACTTTTGATGCTGCCTGTAAACTAAAATTACTGAGCCGACTTTACGTAAGGCGTTGTCGGGAAACATCCTTGTTATTCACAGACTTACAATGTAAGGGGCTTCCTTACATCTCATCCTGTGACCCGGCCTTGAGTAGGACACCATTTCAAGATGAGATTATTGTAGATAAATAAAATCGCATTTCCAGTTATCAGCATAAAAATAAATGTACTAACAACGCCTTTTGTCAATTAAGACAAATAGTAAAATAAAGTACCGTATGCAATTAAAGTTCAATACGATTTTTAAAATGTTAGATTGCATTCTTTCCACGAAAAAACAAAACTTTATCTGTAATATGTCAAATTATATTTCAGAATAGACAAAATGATGTATTGAATAAACGTTATCTCGCTCGAATGGTCATATATCAAAATTAATTACCTCAATGAACAAATTAGAACATGACGTAAATGTAATAAAAAAAGGGTTTTATAGCATACTACCACTTCTATTGAGGCAATGGCGTCATTTTGTTGATAAAATTTTATTTTAAATACAATGTACTACTGCAATGCAAAGCACATTAGAACCTTGTACACATCTAAGAGCTTTGGGCAAGACATAACAAAATGAGAGGTAAGGCAATTACTATCAATAACTAGCTGCTACGCCTATATAAATTAAATATTGAGGGTTAATTTATTATATGGTATACACTGCGATGAACCAAACATGGAGGCTGCTAGAGTATTATTTTTATTTCAAAGTTTAGGTAAATCCCCACTTCTTACGGTCGTATTTCGCTGATATTTTTGATAATACATATCTTGGTTTATTATAATAGGATATTCCGAGTATGGTCACATAAAAATACATTATATAATGGAAATGGACAGCTAATGACAAATGAGGGAAATTTTGAGGAAGTGGCTGAATTCAAATACCTAGGAACAATAATCACAAATAGGAATGAGATGCACACGGAAATCAAACATAGGCTCAATTCTGGAAATACATGCTATTATGCATTACAGAAACTCTTGACTCCCCAACTCCTTTCAAAAAACGTTAAACTGAAAATATATAAAACTATTATTCTACCAGTTATGTTATATGGATGCGAAACATGGACTCTTACTTTAATGAAGGAAAGGAGGTTGCGAGTATTTGAGAATAAAGTTCTTAGGAAAATGTTAAGACCAAAGAGAGATGAACAGACAGGTGAATGGGGAAGACTTACATAACAGTGAACATCATGGTCTTTATAGGAAGCCAGATATAAGAACAGTTAAGTCTTGTAGACTGCGATGGGTAGGACATGTGGCACGAATAGGGAATGAAAGACGTGCATGGAAGCTTCTTGTAGGAAAACCAGAGGGAAAACGCCCAGTTGGTAGACCAAGAATGAGATGAGAGAATAACATTAACTATGATTTGAGGCAAGTAGATTATTCAGGGAATTATTGGAAAACATTAGCACAGGATAAGGATGTATGGAGAGCTTATGTTCGCGCGGCCATGAACCTACGGGATCGATATTGCTAGCGAAGTCTTTGAATACCGCTCATCTGCAGAATGACCCTTGGTAAGAGATGGGTAAACATTTCCAAAATTATCAATATTTAAAAAACTCAAACGAATTCACAGAAACTAGCTTTGCAAGGAAAATGATTTTTTTAAACGAAAGTAAAAAAATATTGTTTTGAAAAGTTAAAGTGCGCATTTTGTAGTGAATAAATAGTATTGCCTAACACTGAAACACTAAAAAACTGAACTAAAAATCTAATATTAATATGTAATAATTTATTAACAATTATTTGTTAGCTTGTGAACTGCTATCAAGTTAACAGTTCTCAGAATTTGTACACGAAGAAAGAAGAAGAAAATCAAAATCTTCTTGCTTCCGTTTACAGTCGGATGTCTCCCAGCCCATGCTACACTTCTGATATATTCAAGAAATAACTTTTCAGACTCTTTGTAAAATAAACCTATTTCAGGCGTATGCGTTTGCCGCGAATGAAGAGGGAAGTATTGCATAGTCAAGCTAGGCAGATTTGCAGAAGATATGACATTATGTTTTGTGAAGTAAAAGTGTTATATTTATTTTGCGTATCGGGCTCCACTTTTCATGTTTTACGAAATGTACAATCTAATTCTGGACTTATATTTACCCGCTAGTTATACTAGCGACACCCTTCTAACCTATTCCGAGCTTAGTAGATTAATATTTATATGCAATAATTTATTTATTTTCTAATTTATTTCGTTCTCATTTCATTTACAAATTAACCTATTCTTAATTTTGCATTCACTCATTTTATTTAGTTATTAATTTTATTTATTTTTATTTATTTATTAGCTAATTAATTCATATACTTTACTCTTTCATGTGCATTCTCTCTCTCTCTCTCTCTCTCTCTCTCTTCTTTCTTTCTTTCTTTCTCTCTCCCACTCACACACACACACATGCATACACTTTTATTTATATAATTTATAACATTTGTATCGGTAATTTCACATAAAAGTTCGCCCATGTACATTATTCTATATTTCTTGCACTACTTCAGTTCTTTTACCACATAATATGTGTATAATGTCTATGGCTATACGTTAAAAGTAAAATTTATTTAAGTGTTGAGAAAATGGCATAAATATATCAATCAATCGGATTGTATAAAATTGTACCTACATTTATATTTGTATATTTATTCATTACTTTTATTTATTTATAATATATAGTTTTTTTAATATTCTACTATATGATTTGAAAATACAATAAGATATTAAATAAACAGTTTCCAAAGAAGATTTAAGCTACTTAGAACAAATACAGTAGTTTTTCTTCATGTTATATCTCAATTTAATATCGCGTAAATTATAAACATTCGTGTTATTGCAGATAAAAAACTAGACTTTTAGTAATTCAGTCACAGGAAAAGATTTTTATGATTATAAAATCAAAATTCGTATATTATTTTATATTTAAAATAATTGGAAACATTGAATATAGTTTAGATAATTTGTCTATTTTTTATTAAATAGGTTCATTGGTGTATGCAGTAATATTTGGTGCAGTGTGTGCAAGTGTAGTTGCAGCAGCAGCAGTGAAGGAGAAACTCTCCTGCCCATCAAGTTACGAAGGAAAAGACGTCCTGTATCAGAAAGCAGACAACTGTAGCGAATTCTACAAATGTGGTGGCGACGGTAAGCTTTACACAATCCCATGTCAGCGAGGGCTTTACTACTGTCCAGATAACGAATGGTGTGATTATGCAGCTAACTGC
The DNA here is from genome assembly GCA_030220185.1 of Diploptera punctata. Taxonomy (NCBI): domain Eukaryota; kingdom Metazoa; phylum Arthropoda; class Insecta; order Blattodea; family Blaberidae; genus Diploptera; species Diploptera punctata. Next base: position 2,894,627 of record JASPKZ010009814.1, on the reverse strand, counting down.
GATTTAAGCGGTTGCAAAATGACTCCTGAAGAGCTTCCAACAGATGAAGATAAAGAAGAAGAAGAAGATAAGAACGAGGGAGAAGAACAAGTTGAAGGTGGAGAAGAAGGTGAAATGTACTGTCCATCAGATAGAGATGGAAACGAAATACTGTACCCAAAAGCAGATAATTGTCAAGAATATTACCAGTGTTATTATGGTAAGCTCTACCAACTTAGCTGTCGGGATGGATTATACTATTGCCCATCAACAAAATGGTGCGATTATGCTGAGAACTGTGATACGAAAGACTGCAAGATGCCTTCAACAGGAAACGCCGAAGAGGAAGACAACAATGAAAAAGAAGAAAGTGGAACAGATGATAACGATGGTGGTGATGGAGATGTAGAAGAAGTAGAAATGTATTGTCCATCAGATAGAGATGGAAACGAAATTCTGTACCCAAAAGCAGATAATTGCCAACAATACTATCAATGTTATTACGGTAAGCTGTACCTACTTAGCTGTCGGGCTGGATTATACTATTGTCCATCAACAAAATGGTGCGATTATGCTGAGAATTGTGATACGAAAGACTGCAAGATGCCTTCAACAGGAAACGTCGAAGAGGAAGACAACAATGAAAAAGAAGATGGGAAAGATGATAACGAAGGAGACGGTGAAGATGTTGATGGAGAACTTTACTGTCCTCCAAGTTGGACAGGAGAAGATTTCCTGTACCAAAAAGCAGACAATTGTAGTGAATTCTATAAATGTGGTGATGACGGAGAGTTGCATACAATCCCATGCCAAAAAGGTCTTTACTACTGTGCAGTAAACAAATGGTGTGATTATGCAGACAACTGTGATTATAGCGGCTGCAAAATGCCACAGGAACAAGATGAAAGCAGCAATAAAAATCAAGATATTGAAATTAAGGGTGAAGAAAAACAAGAAAGTGGTAATGATAAAGTAGATAATAATGATGATCCCGATGATGAATATAAGGAAGGATTGCACTGTCCATCAGATAACGAAGATATAATCCTGTACCCTAAACCTAGTAACTGCAGTGAATTCTACCAGTGCGCTTATGGACATATATTTACTCATCGCTGCCAACAAGGCCTTTACTACTGCCCAGAAAAGGAATGGTGTGACTATGCAGATAGCTGTGATTTGAGCCAATGTATATTGACAGTAACAAATGAAGGTAGCGACGATAATCAGAAAAATGATAAAGAAGAACAAAATGAGGCTGAACAATCTGGTGGAGATGCGGGAAGTAACAACAGTGGAGTAACTTGTCAATCAGAAGGAGGACTGTATCCAGACCCAGATGACTGCAGCAACTTCTACCAATGTTCTTTAGGACGCGCATATCTTAAAGTGTGTCCAGCAGGATTATATTTCTGTGCATCCAAGAATGTTTGCGATTATCCTAGTACCTGCGACTACAGCAGCTGTACAGTTCGATAATTATAAATTAATGTAATTTATACACAAACAAAAAAACTGATGTAATATTACAATGCCTCCAAATATGTAGCTACATTCCCTATCGAAAGGATAAAGTACTTTTTAAAATGGCTACAGCTCGACTTGGTTTAACCTTCTCATTCCTAGTTCCAATATCACTAAACATTTTCCAACAGATTGTATGATATATCCCTCTATATATCCTCCTGACAATGAAACTTTCAAAACCTGACATATAGTGGATTTATTTCAATTTTGTATGCTAAAACTTTCTGAAAAAAAAATAAAGGTATTCAGAAGAAAATAGGAATGTATTTTTTGTGTACAATCAAATGAACCCCGTCATCTCTTGAAACTTTCAATACACAATCAGATGTACCTATCTGTCTGTGGAAAAACAAGAATTGTGCTGAAATAATTATTTTAAAAACTCATGTAGGTGAAAATTTGGAATATTCACTGGAAGGTCCAGAGTACAAGTAAAAGTTATTAAACAATAATTAACTATAGGGAGTATTCCAAAACCCTATATTTGAATTTCACTTTAGATTTAATCTTTATGCATGAATGCATTGAACTTTAATTATAATTATTTTAACATTAGTTTTTTTCATTAAATAGGCCTACGTCTTATTTTTGAATTGGTGTACTCATGTTCTAAACCATACATTCAGGAACGAGACAATGAGGGATCTCCAATAAGGCAATGCTGGTCAACAAAAAAGTTAATATTACAGTCCCACACTGCAGTTTAAAAATAATAATCTCAAAATTTTACATTGTAATTAATTATGTAATACTTTTATGACAGCTCTAATGTTCTTACTAAACATTTAATTGATATTTTTTTACTAAATAGACAAATATGATAATTTGGCATTCCTATTTTTCCTCAGACATCCTTCAAATAATAAATTTTAAAAAAACTGGCTTTTTATGTGAACTGTAAAACCCCTCAAAAGATAGATGTTAAAAAATGTGAAAAGTTTGAGTTGCATATTGGTATTCATATGTTTGGTTTGAATACGTATTGTTGGGATCGCAAGCATGTATGTACATCTATGCGATGCGAGGCTATTCAGCCTTTTTCGTCTAATAAATGAGCACATGTAGATCAAGTCCAGCAAGTTTGTAGAAACAAGATGTTAAAAGTTATTAACTCGTAATTAATTTTAGGAAGTGTTTGAAAACTCTATGTGAAATTACATTTTTATTTAATCTTAAACTATAATCATGGTTAAATGTAATCAGCCTACAATTATTTCAACATAGGCCTAGCACAGTTTTTGGACTTTATCTACTTGTGATTTGAATCATCCAAACAGGTAAAGTGATGTCACTTCATAAGTGGGTCAAGAATGAGATGGGAGAATAATATTAACCATGATTTTAAGGGAGGTAAATTATACGGGGAATGATTCGAAAACATTAGGCCAGGCTATGGATATTGGAAGGCTTATGTCCCCGCGGCTATGAACCTTCGGGTTCCATAGTGGCATTGAGTTAGTTAGATCAAACTACAAGCCTTATGAGGCCTATTAGATAGTAGAAAGCCAAGTTTTCCATCTTTCTAGAATCCGCACATGTTGTCAGACGGATTATCGGCCAGAAAATAGTCTGGTATTCATTTCTGTTAGAAGCTTAAATCAATTACCTACAAATCAGATATCACTAGATAGTGTAATTTGTTACACAATGCCGATGACTTGCTGGTATCGACTGTACTAGAGCAATCGGGAGGGGATGGGATGGGGTTTATCAAATGTCTGCATATTTATCGGGCGATTCTTCTGTAATATAAACATTAGGAAACAATATAAGTTGCAAAACACAATAAAATACAGTATACTTAGGTTATGCATTGCTTATGAGGTAATGAAACGTTTTTAAGATAAAGGTTGTCCTATCGCATGCACATTTGTTTTCGTTTTGGGTGGCATTTCACTATACATAAGATCAGGTATGCGCAATATCAACTACCGACGTACTATACAATAACTCCAGTTATTTATTGAATGAAATGTTTATTGCGTCTGTCTTTCTACATGACAGAGCTCTCTTCATAGCCCGGTAGGTATGCAGCTATGTGATATACTCCATCCTTCCCTCTTGCACGCGTTCTCGTATATCACTGAGCAACAAAAAGGAAACTTTTTTTTTATCTGGAAAGAAAAATATGTGATTGTGATAGTATTTTTTCTCCTGAAATAAAATATGATATCGGTTTTTCTTCATCACGCAAGATTTCCGAGAGACAGGAATTTATAATTTCAGACACTTTAATATTTTCTACATTCGTAACTACACAATATTCGAACATTCGGACTCACCTAGAAAGTAAGAAATGACGATTTTCTGCTATATTTCGCCTATAGAGCATCCCTCTTGATGGTCCAACAATAATCGGCCAGCATATTAGGATTCCATTTGCCTTGATATATCTTTTCCATAGCTTAAATCTCCTGAAGAAAGTGTTCCCCGTTTTATATTACAATGGACAAATGGACGAAAAAACTTTTATTAAAAATAATAATTTAAATCCATTAATTGAAATTGAAATTAAAAAAAAAACTGTGAGTGATGGAGAAATTCCGAATACATATTTGAAAACAAGATAAAAAACTGCATTAAGTACAACTATTGGTACTCATGAGACAAAAATCATGTTGATCAGTGTATTCTGTACCAGTATAAGTAAGTTTCCGACATTGTGGAACAGATTCCGCTCTCTGGATATCACAGTGCCATGTCCTATAACATTCTTAAAACGAATGCAACTTCAAAAACATATGAATAAAACATGTCAAAGCTTGTTTAATTTCTTATCTTATTAATAAAATAAGCAGGGATAATCAATATAAATTATGTGGACAAAAATGTATTATAGTCAGTATTTATTTTATTACAAATTCCACTAAAATAATTGAGGCATTGACATGGGAAAGGTGGTAAGAAAAAAATTACATGGGAAGCAAAAAAAAAAAAAAATTCCCAGCTTTCATTTTAATATAATTTTGACACTAATAAACAAGAAATTGTATTTGCAAAATAGTTATACAATATCCAAATTAGCTTTACAAAATATATTTAAATTAAAAAGTGTCAAAAAAAATTTTTTTTTTGCTTCCCTATAAAATTTTTCTTTTTATGACTTATTCCCATATCAATGCCTCAATTAATTTCTCGTTACAACAATATGCCTCGTCTTTAGACATTAAATAAAAAAATTTCCTCAACTTCCGAGCCCTAATTAGGCCTATCACTCATCGGTATATTCTATGGCCTATATATGAACAATACTAGTATGGGTCTTCAGAAGATTCAAAAGGAGCGCCACAGAAGGGTTTTACTATCCGCTTGAATTTTATTTTTAAAATGTATACTTATTTTTTAATTTATTTATTTTATTGCGAATGAGCCCATGTAGACTGCGCAAAGTACTTAAAGGTGTTTCCTTTGAATCCATATTTCCCTAATTTTTGTCTCGTCTCTTCATGTTGTTCTAGTTTTTTTTTTTTCGGTTTGTCCTCTTGGTCAACTTGCACGTTAATTTTAAAGATATATCTGTTTATGATATCTTCTTGAGTAATTCCTGCTGATTTAAAGTATATTTTTGACCTCAATCCATTTCATAGTTTTTATTATTATTATTATTATTATTATTATTATTATTATTATTATTATTATTATTGTTATTATTATTATTATTATGGCCATTGGCTGCAGTAATACCTATTATTATTATTATTATTATTATTATTATTATTATTATTATTATTATTATTATTATTATTATTATTATTATTATTATTATTATTATTATTATTATTATTATTATTATTATTATTATTATTATTATTATTATGGCCATTGGCTGCAATAATACATATTATTATTATTGTTATTATTATTATCATCATCATCATCAATATTTTTATTGAATCTCGAATAATGTAAACCCTATTTCATCATACGGTATGTTAGGGTTATTATTAATCTACAAAATAAATGTGTCGTGTAATTATTCTTTTGTTTATTTATTTACGAGAAAAAACTGAGACCATAAAGTATCATTTTCCACTTGATTGAGTAAATGAATTGGAATGTTTATGCTTTTAAGCTTTGATAGTACGTATTACACAGCCATCAAGGTAAGAGCTGCTGTTACTGAAATACTTACGGTTAATGTGATTTCGTTTCATTAAAGTAAACAAAATATACATGCTTTCTTGCAGTGGCGGATTTTCATAATTTCATAGGAAGAAGGATATAAATTTCTTGATACGAATTGTTTTCAAAGCACATTAAGAAAGTAAATTGTAACAAAATGATTCATAGTACATTTCTAAGAATATAATGTAACATTACTATATTTATGTAACATTGATACTAGTTTTGTAAATTGATTAACAGGATGTGCATTCTTAAATGGGAACGGAATTCGGTTTGACCTTAATGTTGTGTATGCTATTCTTTTTCACGCCTACCTTTACCTAAACAGATCTGATTTTAATTTTCAAAATAAACACGTTAGTATTACAAAATAATTTTATTTATTAATAGCCCTACTTATCGTTACATTATTACAGTTTATAGAAATTACTTAATACTTTTCTTATTTTTATTTACACAACTGTGAGGATTATTTTCGTATTGACTTACTGCATAATTTTATTACATTATTTTAAAATTAATTAGTATTTTTATTATAATTCCACATTACAGAGTGTAGTAAGACTGTTGATAACTGAAGACCAAATATACTAATGGGAACAACTGTAAAAAGTAAATTATATAGAAAGTAATGAACTTTTTTTTTGTAAAAGATATATTTTTTCTCGATTATCGTGTAGGAAATTTAAAAAAATATATATATCAATTTTACATAGTTATGTCCATAGCCGTCGGTATTTAGTTTCTCGTGTGAAGCAAATATATATAATATTCTATCAAGAGAAAAATAACATGGAAATAATAATTTTATTAATATTCGCATGTTTTCATGTTCCCATTATTCAATCCATGTGGGGCACGTACCATCTCCTAGCTCAATTTATAATCAGCTTCTAGGAACTCTAACCTCTGTAGGTCCAGAATTGACATTTAAACGCAGTAACTTTACAAAAATTTTAGATTTTTTTAAAATAAATTGCTTACTAAAATTTGAATCATCATCATCTCCAAGGTATGGGCCTGTTGGCCCGTTCCGCTCCCCGATGCACAATATGCTACAGGTCGTCCTTCCAGCGTAGTTTCGGTTTTCCTACATTTCTTCGGCCTTGAGGCATCTGTTTTGATAAACGATTATTTGATATTCTTTGTACATGTTCAAACCAATTACATTTACTTTCCCCAAAGCAATAAAATTTGCTATTACAATATTCTATAATTCTCTTTTTTTTTTAATTCGTCACGTAGGAACTTCATAAACTAATTTAATTCCTGAGTAAGTCGATAATTAAATTATATATTCGAAGTTTCATTGCGACAAAAACTTTTCAGCCGGTAAGCACTGGAAATATTCCCACAAAAACTTGAGCTTTCAAGTTAACTCCATCCCCTATACGATACGATTTTGTTTAAACTTTTGTCATGTAATTTTTATGTAATAATTTCGTTGTTAAAAATCGAAAATTCCGGCCACTAGAGCTATTTCTTATTTTTTTATTCAGGTTAACTCCCACTCCTAACAGACCTATTCTGTTAGTTAATAAACTTGACTTTACACTCCTTAATTGCTGAGTTTCGTTCGGAAATAAAAATTTTCGGCCCTTAGAGCCTTAACATATATATATGGCCCACTGCTGTGGTCTCGAAGTAGCGTGCTACCTTGTCCCGGTCGGGACAGGCTCTTGGGTAAGGTTTTTTTTGGGGGGGTTTCCCTCACCTGTAAGACAAATGTCAGGACGCTTAGGGCCCAACGGTCCCCGAAAATCATCCGGCCATCATCATCATCATCATCATTTTCATTATTACCATCATCCTTCACCGGTGTGGAAAGCAACGGGAAGCTACCACACCTATAATTCCCTAGTAAAGCTGCAAAGCAAAGCATGAAAATGCTATGATTGTAGTGAAAGACCTGCCCTCAGGCAGAATTACTATGGATGGATATACATTTATATATTTATATATATGTATATACATATACATATATGTCCACCGCTGTGTTCTCGAGGTAGCGTGCTGCCTTGTCATGCAGTGGGTCCGGGTTCGATCCCCGGTCGGGACAGTTTTTCTGGGTGAGGTTTTTATCGGGATTTTTCCTCACCTGTAAGACAAATTTCAGGAAAACTTTAAGGCCCAAACGGTCCCCGAAATCATATGGTCATCATCATCATCCTTATCATTATCATCATCATCCTTCACCGGTGTGGAAAGCAACGGGAAGCCGTAAAAAAATTATCTCGAAACCTGATAGCAAGCCTCCGAAGGAGATTGATAAAGTTTTGGAGGGACTTAAAACAGGAGACCAAGGCCCGACGTCGGGCTGTAGTGCCATAGAATAAGAAAATATGTAAATTTTTGGTCATGGTAATTTTCTATGTCTGCTAGATAGAATCGGTGAATGTGTACAATCTCAATAGATTCATTTCTTCGGAATTCGCTAAATCCACGAAACATGGACACAATTATAGTAATAAACTAATAACGTAACGGAATATATGATCTAAAAATAATCAACATATAAATAAAAACTGTTGTTACGGGAGGGACTATTAAGACGCAAAAATTCTGTAGGTTATTAAAATATATAATTAAATTAAATGTATGAATATTCGTTTTTAAAATGAATTTAACTGGATAATATTTACATTTAATAGAATTCAAGTTAAATTCAATAGACTTGGATTAAAATTGTTTTTCTATTTTTTTTTATTTGTAACAGAAACAAAACTTAGAAAAACTGTTTTCTGTAAACAGTTCAGAAATCCACTATTAAAGTTTTAAAATTCGTTAAGTTGGTCACACTATCTGATAACACATAAATATAAGAGACAGAAAGCATTGGGTTTCAGAACGTTACGGGGCCTCCAGTGGAAGGAATCTGTTAGGTAAGTGGTCTCTTTGTAATATCGTAATGCAATATGTTAAAAGTTTGAGTTTAAAATAGATTTAGTATAATTATTTTATTTATTTTGTGAACATAAACGTTACAATTCTTATTTCTCCTAAGGTATTTACAGTTTATAATTATTCATGTTTATTGTTGTATGTTGTAGATGTACGTGAGGAATTCTGCGACGTTGACTGTGTTGAGAGTGAAACTCAGAATATTTGGCCGCGAAGCAGATTGCAGCACAGCTGATCGATCTCTGGAGAACCTGTCCCATTCAGTCGTCAGATGATGAGCCGTCTCCGGTGATTTTTCTGGGCAGTTACAATGAAGTGAAGCTGTTTTGTTAATTTTTATAGGTAAGATTTTAATCGGCCATGGTTGATGAGAAATTTCGTGTTTATGTAGTTGGGCCATGTTGGATATGTTGGGAATCAAAATGTTGGTTTTTGAGGCGTTGTTGGATTTGGTGAAAATTGAATTCCAGATTGTTTCGTAATAGTATTTTAATAACTGCTTGCCTTGCGTTAGAGGAATTAAAAATGTTTAAATGTAATCAATTTTGTTATAGACCATAACTCGTCGCTGAACATTTCCTTTATTAGCCCATTCTAAATGGTCCAATAGTGAACAATTCCATTATAAATGTTCGTACATGAGCATTATTCATATTTCGGTTAGTTTTAAATGTTGGTTTAGTTTTTAACTTAAAAAATTAACGCGAAATCATACTAACCTTAAATTTATATAGCGTGTATTATTTAGGATGAATTCCAGTTATTGGCTATTAAAATGTATTGTACCGGGAAAATAGCGATTTTTTAAAACATATATTAAAACTTGGTTAGTCGTAACAATTGGTTTAATTATTTATATTTTTGAAAAGAATCTCGAATTTCTTGGAGCTAGTGAACTAATAAATTTGTTCTTACTTACTTACTCACTGGCACTATCGAACCCGTAGGTTCATGGCCGCACGGACATAAGCTCTCCATACATCCCTATCCTGAGCTAATGCTTTCCAATCATTCCCTGTATAATCTACTTCCCTCAAATCATAGTTAATGTTATTCTCCCACCTCATTCTTGGTCTACCAACTGGGCGTTTTCCCTCTGGCTTTCCTACAAGCTTCCATGCAAGTCTTTCATTCCCCATACGTGCAACATGTCCTGCCCATCGCAGTCTACGAGACTTAACTGTTCTTATTATATCTGGCTTCCCATAAAGACCGTGTAATTCATTGTTATGTAATCTTCTCCATTCACCTGTTTGTTCATCTCTCTTTGGTCCAAAAATCTTCCTAAGTACTTTATTCTCAAATACTTGTAATCTCCTTTCCTCTCTTAAAGTAAGAGTCCATGTTTCTCATCCATATAATATAACTGGTAGAATAACAGTTTTATATATTTTCAGTTTAACGTTTTTTGAAAGGAGTTGGGACATCAAAAGTCTCTGCAATGCATAATAGCATGCATTTCCAGAATTGAGCCTAAGTTTCATTTCTTTGTGCAGCTCATTTCTATTTGTGATTATTGTTCCTAGGTATTTGAATTCAGCCACTTCCTCAAAATTTCCCTCATTTGTCATTAGCTGTCCATTTCCATTATTTAATGAATTTCTACGTGTGACCATATATTTAGTTTTATTAATATTTACTTCCAGTCCTAATTTCTTAGTGTTACTCAATAGTGTGTGCGTGTTTGTTCTAGAAATATTATTAGTTTATCGGTGGAACGCACTAGAATAACGTAACCTAAATAATTTCGCCAATGTTTATAAAATGGTGCTAACAAAAACAATCTGTATTCATTGCCCTTCTATCACTAAATTAAAACTAATATCAAAATTTGAATTTAGGTGGTTCACATAGCATAACTTAAGTTTTATCTATCTGAAACTTTAAATCATTTGAACATTACATATTTAACGAAATGTTCACTAGGAACTGTTCAACCACATGTTATGATATAGGTTTGTATTGTAGAGAAATAGGTTTATTTTTAGCAAGTCCTTAAAAGATGGATAATATGGTTTTAATTTTCACGTCTTTAGAATTTCCCTCATTTAAGTATTCTCTCCCATTTAATGATGTATTTTCTTTTTTTCAGAGACGGTGGAGACTAAACAGATGTGAGAAATGCCATTGCTCCTGTTCCAGTGTTGAGCCACTTGCTCCAGCGAATGGTGAATTAAATTGTACTTATCATTTTTTTATTTCACATGAACTTTTCTTAATATCCAAGAGTGTAATATTTAATAAATTATGTTTTACAGGTGAATTCCATAGTAATTAACATTCGCAACAAATTTATCTTATATTTAATTTTTTTGAAGCCTAAAAAACTGGAAAAGTTTTTTTTTTTCAACTGCCACCTACAGTTGGTAAGATAGTGATCCTACAACAGTCTTTAGGAGGCCCTTGTGTTAATAAGTTTGTTTCCATTCCATCTTTCTGTACAATTGGCATGAGATGTCAGCTGGGTTGTAGCCCTGCGTGATAGCTGTCTTTACCCTCGGAACATACCTGGTATTTGTTTTAGAGGTTGAGTCAACCCCAGGGTCATGGTGTTGCCAGGATTAGGTCACTTTAAAAAAATGCTGCCACTATTGTGAGTTGAACCTGTCGCTTTACAAGTTGTAGTAATGTCTTAAACTACAACATAGTGTGCTACACATAGAGGCAAAACAATTGTAATATAAGGAAATATCATCTTTCTGAGTTCAGGATATTTTAAAATTATTGATTTTTTGTTAAGTGACTTCATTTGAAAAATACAAAATCAGGGAAGGAGAATAAAACAAATCTTGGAAAAACTGCACTTAAACTAGCGTGAAATATTTTCAGTCCTATAGAACAGTGTGCATGTGCCAGAGTTTATAGAGCCAGCGATAACCCACAATCGAACCACATATCGATTATCATCCTTGATTACTATCCGTTGCTATGGAATTTAAATGACCAATATTTGCAATAAATCCCCAAATCTATGTTTAAAAAAATATTAATGATAATAAAATTACCAAACGTTTATTAAAAATGGGCGTACACTTACTTATCACTCCATAATGCTGATCTGACCAGCGATAACACAAAACAGCAATAGAAAAATCAGACTAAATAAAATATACTTTGTGGAGAAAATAGCAGTTAGCATCACAATATTGTCTGTCATAATATTGTGATTTACATATTTAAATAAATACTTCAAAATTGTGTAATAATGTTATAAAAATTGTTTGAAAAAGTTTAAAATATTAAATAATGTTAGTAAATACAGAAGAGCTATAGTTTACAATAATATAACTGAAAAATCAAGCGCTAGTAGAAGTGCAGTTGAGCCCAAATCTTAGTTTTCAATTTTATTTTAAAATATCAAGTACAGGCAATTAAGTTAGTACACTGGGGGACATTAAAACATCTATGAACTAGCATCAACATTATTCACAATTGTAAAAGACATGTAATTATATTACCTTTTTTTAACTCAGGTCTTGTTTACTATGCAAACTATCGATAAAATAATTAAAGAACAGAATAAGTGCAATATAAATGTCATTGTCATAATTTGAAAGTCTTGCATATTATACTTCATTTTACAGAATGAGAGATCAGTAAAATATTTAAATGTTTAGATTTTTTGTAGAATTTTCCAAAGATTTGAGCAAAATTATATTCTACATTTCTGGATGTGGGCGAAAAACTTGACAATCCACAAAACATTTTTACTGAGATAATTAAGATTGAAGTCTGATATGTCATAAATCTGTTTCAAATCTTTCCTTTCAAAACTAGTCAGAAAGGAATTTGATTATTTTTGATAACACAAACAAATCTATCAAATTGATGCTTTTATTATTCATTTCATACATCTTAATGATGGATAAATTATATAATGAAATAAAATGTTTCAAAACTTAATGAAGAGGTCAATATTGCACAAAAATCTTTTCAGAAATATTTGGGTAAAGTTTTCTCCCAGATCCCTCATTTGTGAGAACATTTGTTGTCTTTGTATTAAACTCTAAAACTAAACATAACAGATAGGAACTGAAGCAAGGACTACATATTTCTAAGCTAGGTCAAAAGTGTTGTTGATGCATAAAATGACCCTTTCCATTTTTTCTCAAGATGTTTTTCTCTCTCCCAGTGTACAATAACTACATTTTAAACTTTGCCACTAAAAAGCAGTGGCTAAAATTAAGAATATAAAAGCAATTGACATAACATATCTGCACGTGATTTTTAATTAAAAAGAAAAAGATTTTATTTCAAGCATCAGTATTTAAAAAAACTTCTATTTCTTGTAGAACATTGTTTAGATATAGCCACTTACATGGTCTTAACCATTTGCTTCAGATCTAAATGCTCAGAAATTATTAAAATCAGAAAAGTATGAAAAGTCACATTTTTACAAATGTAAATGTTAATTCATTTAACAATGCTCTTTAATTGCTTAGTCATTAGTATCAATTCAAATTTGTGTATGAAAATATGGACAAATTTTACTTAGATGCATCTTACTTGACTTGTGGTTCATGTATACTTGGTCAAATTGAAAGTAGCCAGATTTTTGAGCAGTGAATATATTTTAAGTTCCACTTCGGGTCATAGAACTGTTACATAATGCAAGCATTTGCAGATGCAGAGAGTTGATTGTTCCTGAAAATAAAGAATCATTCAGCGTCTACCTCTCATGGATTAGTGGTAATGTGCCTGTTTAATAATTTGAAGGTTGAGAGTTTGGGGAATTCAAGTTCTCATTTTTATTTTGATTCTTGGCCAATTTTAGTTACAACACGATTGTCTCTAAAATCTCTGACCTATTTTATTTAAAAGACAGAATTACATCTGAAATAATCTTAATTATGAATAAATAGGACTAATCTAAATTATATGAAGAATTATCTGATCAATTATAATAAAATAAATTATTTTTAACCAGTTTCAATTGAATAGTTGCCCCAAAACTAGAAATTGTTGGGAAAACGAAAAAAAAATATAATGTTCATTTTGAGGCTATATTATACCATATACATTTTAATCTCTCATCCTATTGGAATCATATACAGCCAATTTGAATGCAAAATAACATGCTAGTAGCTAGATATTAACAATTCAATATAGAATTGAGTGCAAAAGTGACATATCTCTACTATAGTGGAAAAATGTTTTAATGCATATTTAACTAAAAAATGCTATAAGAAATAGAAAATGGATATTAAATACTGATTCAGTTCAAAAAATTTCTAACTGAATCAGTTTTCAGTATTTATTTTACATCTGTTTTTTTGTTACATTCTTGTGTCTTTCATTATTTTCACTCAATTTCTCTAGGATTCTGATTAGAATTCACGAAACTGCGGTGGAATGAATTTAAACATCTGCAATAATTGTTTTTCTGCACTGCTATTAATGACTTAATTGCCTTGCCATTTTGTTAGATACACTATTCACTTGAAAGCTTTTAAAAATAAATAAAACAGGTGTGAAAGAGAGTATGGATAATTTTACATACACTGTGCTGTCATACTCTCCAGCTAGATCACTAGTCCACTGAAAAATCAACTTTTAAATTTTTGTGGGTTAGATCTCTTTTTGGGGCAACTATTCAATTATACTACGAATTAGTTTTGACCAATGTTAATAATACATCAAATTTTCAGATTAATTTTAATTATATAATGAACTATCCGTGACCTAATTTTAATTATAAGATGGACAACCTCTGGCCAATTTTGACATCTAATCTCTGACCAATTTTATTTATTATGAATTATCTTGTGTTAGTTTGATTTATTTTTTGATGGACTTTAATTGTAACCAACTATCTTCGTGATCAATTTTGTGATGAATTCTCTGTTTGATTATAATTAAATGAATAAGTTTCTCGACCAACTAATTTTAGTTACAATAAATCTTCACTCTGAACATTTCTGAATATGAATTGTTTATAATGAATTGCCTCTTTGGCATTTTTAATTATATTGAATTATTTTTTAGATTAATTTTAATTATAAAGTAAATTGGCCCTGCCGAAATTTTGGTAATGTGTGGTCCCTAATACATGGCATGGAACTCACAACTTTGCTTCTCTTCTGAAAAAGCCACACTTATATTATTAAATTACATGACTGAGAACAGTGGTTATTTGAAAATATTAGTTGATTTCGAGCCCACGTGATTGCAAGATGTGATCAAGTTTGGAGGATGATGGAACAAATTTTGAATCTTGGTTTTTTTAACCAGATGCCAGTATGGTTCTTTGGTTTATGATACGAAAGATATTTTTGCTGAGAATAAAAATATTTCCATTTATAGCCATAATGTAGAAGTAACATGGCCTGGCATATATTCATGAATCTATCATTTACTAAAACAGTCATAATGGAGACAGCACGTATTAATTTTCTCTAAAAAAATAAGGGACTTGGTCAGGTTCAAATGCTCAACCATAATGTTACCACTATGCTATAACTCTAACATGCAGTACTATTCCAATTTATCTATAAATGTCAGGGCACTTGAGACCGATCCAACAATGTGCAACACAAATTGTCATTTTTTAACATCTTACCTCATATTTTGTTTCTTTAAACACAACACGGGAACTAGTTTTCGAGAGTAGGATCTCTCTCATTTTCAACCGACATTATGACTACCGGATTTTCATTGGAATCACCATCAATAATGTTGCCATCTGGTGTTGATTTGATGAACTTTGAGATGAGGTCACGTTCATCAGGAATCTCAAAATTCATGGATCTAAATTTGTTCTTCTGAATATCTATCTTCTCCCAAATTGTCAATTCTAAAGGTTTTTCCAAATGTTTTAAAAGTAGGGCTTGTTTTTCAATTTTGTGATTCTCCAATAAACTATGTGCTGCAATAGGTGATTTTTCAATTTCACTATTTTTAATATTTCTGAAGTGTTACTTGGTGCGAGTGTCCAAATTTCTTTTTGTTTTTCCTATGTATACTTTATTGCAGTCCTTATAATTAATTTGATAAATTCCAGATTTTTTGCTATGTGGGGTGTTCAGTTTCTTATTACTCGTAGTTATTAATAGATTACCAAGGCTAAATTTATTTATTGGTGTCAATGTAATATTGAATTTCTTTTAAAACATTTGGAAAAACCTTTAGAATTGACAATTTGGGAGAAGATATATATTTAGAAGAACAAATTTAGATCATGAATTTTGAGATTCCAGATGGCAATGTTATTGATGGAGATTCCAACGAAAATCCAGTAGTCATAATGTCAGTTGAAAATGAGAGATCCTTCTCTTGAAAACTAGTTCCTGTGTTTGAAGAAACATAAAATATGAGGTAGGATGTTAAAAAATGACTCATTAATTTACGAATTAAGGACCTCATGTTATTTCCCATATTTATCTATGAATGTGTAACATAGCCTTCTCAGTGTAGTAGAATAAAACACCTGAATGAACTTTCGTTTAGAGGACAGTGACCACTTTCATTTTGACCAAGTGTATTATAAATCTACAAATAGGACCCTTGTCTTTTCTTCGTTGAAAAGATTCCATGGTCATGACAGTTGGGTTTGAATTTTGAAACCACTAGTCCACAGGAGCAATGTTAATTAAAATATCACCTCTCAATTGTTATATGAAATGGTGTTATGCATCAACAGACTATTTGCTATTATGTAAGTTTTGAGAAAAATAAATTTAAAGTTTAGGTCAATCTTCACTACTTGTTGTAGTACCAAATTAACAATACTGGATATTGCAAGTTATTTTCCTTTTTTTTTTTTTTTTTTTTTTTACAGTTATGCATAAACAATCTAAGAGTGGGAACATTTTGTGCTTAGCTGCATGATTCAAAATTTAGATTAACATTTATGAAGGTCTTGTTTCATATGTTTGTTGCAAAACATAACAATACTAGATATTGCAAGTTATTTTCCTTTTTGACAGTTATGCATAAACAATCTAAGAGTGGGAACATTTGGTGCTTAGCTGCATGATTCAAAATTTAGATTAGCATTTTTGAAGGTCTTGTTTTATATGTTTGTTGTAAAACATAGAATCTCTGATAGGACTGATGGCATTTAAATTTGTCTTTAATAATAAGGTTATATTTAAGGATTTGGCACTAAAAGTGTGTGTGTACACTTACTTCATGAGCCAGTTAACAGATGGCACTAAAATCTCAATTTTTTTAAAATGATGCTTAGCCAGTTAATGCATATCATCCAAATATATAAAAACATTTGAGTTTTGTTCACAATCTGAAGCTATAATATAGATATGGGTTTAACTAGTCTTCAAAGGAAAATAAGTTAATAGTATTGAATGTAACCAAGAGATAAATAGTCAGGCTTCTTTATATCTGATTTTTAAATGTTGCAAATGTTTATGTAGCTTTTTTTGAGATAATGCCAAGTGGCAGTTTGTATTTTTGTATGTAGGTTTGAAACTGCCAAACATGAGATGTTAAATATCCCTGTAAGGGAGCAAGAATGAACTTTAATTTTTCTTCTGCTTCATGAAATTAGGCCTTTTGACCTGTTTTCATATCAAGTGGGATTTAATAAATCCTCCCATCTAGTAAATGGGTGTTTAATTTTTCTTTCTATGTATATTAAATTATTAATCTTGGGAAGTAAACATTGTGAGGTATGATCATTGAAATTCATCAGAGAACATTTTCTTTTTTGAAAACTCACCTCATAAATTTTGTGTTTTTCACAAAACTGTGGTTTCAAATGTAATCATGTCCATCTTGAACCATAATACTGGTAAAATTTTTTGGCCATCAACTCTCCTTTTGTCACCATATTCAGCACTGCCATCTAAGGTTGAAATTATGAACTTTGAAATCAAATCTTGTTTGTTAGGAATATCAAAATTGATCTATTTTTATTTTACTGGATGTATATCTTTTCCCATACTGTCAATTAAAGGTTTATCCACTTAATGTTCATATTATTTCTTTTCAAACATCTTAATGATGTACAAATTATATTTGAAAAGGAAAATATATGCCTAGACTGGGGTTTGAACCCAGGACCTTTGACTCTGTCAATGCTCTATCCAAGTGAGCTACCTAGGCCTCCAATCTGAACGTGTATTTGTCTTCTACATAGTTAATTCCTTAAAAATATGCATTTAGATTGGAGGCCTAGGTAGCTCACTTGGATAGAGCATTGACATAGTCAGTCCTGGATTCAAACCCCAGCCTAGGTCTATATTTCTCTTTTCAAATATAATTTGTCCATCATTAAGATGTTTAAAAATGCATAATATGAACATTAAAAGAAACATTACTGGCTTTATAAGTAATGATTAAATTCCCAATAAAGTCTTCTTAACAAAGGAGCTGCCATTTGCAAAAATTGTAGCAATGGCTCAGCATTTGGGGTTAGGGAATTAACTACGTAGAAGAGAAAAATGTGTTTAGATTGAAGGCCTAGGCAGCTCACTTGAATAGAGTGTCAAAGGTCCTGGGTTCAAACCCTCGTCTAGAGATATATATTTTTCTTTTCAAATATAGTGTGTCCACTTGTTTTTAGTTTTGCTTCTCTTCCAATTTTATAATGTTCTAATAAACCATGTGCAGCAATTGCAGATTTTTCAATTTCACAATTTTTAATATTTCTAAAATGTTCTTTGGTACTAGTTTCTAAATTCCTTTTTTTCCCCTATATAAACATTATTGCAATCTTTGCAACTTATTTGATAAATTCCAGATTTTTTTTACTGTCAAGGACATTACTTTTATTAGTATGTTTGAAACTGCAGATTTGTGAAAAAATGTGAAATTTATGAGGTGAGTTACAAAAAATGTTCTTAGAAGAATTTGAATTTTCCTCTCTTATATGGAATTCTCCTAAGCTGCAGATAAAAATATGTATTTAAATATAAATTACAATGGGAGGTAATTGTATAAGGTAATTTATATAAATGATTTTGATAGATTTGTCTCTCCTCATAAAACACTGATTTTCATATGTCTGGTTTCTGAAGCCATCTCTTGCCTGGCTTAGAACCCAGTTTTGTGAAAATTTTGGAGTTTTATGAGTCAAAATATATAAATATCAAACTGTTTATATAAATTGAAATAAGTATGTTTTGATATGTATGTACTAGAACATAAGCAACACAATAAAATTTAAAATGAAATTTCTTGTGTATTGTTCTGAAATGTAACCTTAACAAATCCTCATTAACTTTCTTCCGGAGCGAGTTTTTGTCATGTTGGACTTAGAGCAGTTTTTTTAAGGTCTTTGTGGCCTAAAATTCATTCCTTTTGACCAATTTTTTTCTTATTGATTCCATTTTTTATCTTAAATACGGCTTGAACTTTCGATTCTAGGCATAAATTTTATTAGAATTTCGAATTTATATTTTGAATTGAAACTTTTAAAATAAGTTTCAAGGTTTCATTTGAAATTTTTAAATAAAAGATCAAAGTAATACTAGAAAATTGTTCCAATTGTGCTGTATTTTGGCCAAAAATAGTTTAAAAAATCACCCTAAGTCCCACACCTGAAAACAAAAGTAGCAGTCTAGCATTGAAAGGATTTTGATAATGAAAGCGGTGCATACAAAGAATAAAAACTCTGTTTAAAAAATCAATATATTTCACTACCATAGAATTTGATACAAGCATTGAATGCAAAGATATTAACATTAAAAATTCTGAAGAAATCTGCTCCTGCCCATCAACCTGAAATAAAACACATTAATTAGTTACATCATATAGTGTCAATACTTACAAAATTTATCTTGAAGCACTATTAAGATTATGTAATAAAATATTAAAAATATAAAATCAGTACTTGATAAATCAGTTGTCCTCAACTAAAATAAAGTTCAGTTAGAAAACTTTGTCAAGCACTTAAAATATGAGCACCTTTCAAAATAATGTTTCATCTTCTGCATTTCTACTACTACTATTTCAACTAGAGTACCAGTTCAAATGTAGAAGATAAAACATTATTTTGAAAGGCCTTCATATTTTAACTGCTTGACAAATTTTTGTAACAGAACTTTATTTTAGGTGAGGACAACTGATTTGTCAGGTACTGATCTCATATTTTAATATCTTAGAACAAAATATTATGGTGATTCTCTAAATATGTATCAAGATCTATATGGTCACTTAAGCGACTTTTGAAAAAAAAATTGTTTCTCCACAGAAACATTTTACATTTCCATACAAAAGCAACTTTATTTATAAAGTCACTAGGCAGTGTTGTTTCTTAGTGATAATATGACTTAAACCATAAAAGAATTCATTATTAAACAACTTATCAGTATGATTTTCCTAACCAAGCATTTCATATGCAAATATCTTACCCTCAGCATTGAAAAATGTAGCAGTAAATATTACTAGTAAAGAGGCAGGCAATTAACACATTTAAATTATCTTTTATTTCCTATTTCACTGAATTTTCATGATCATTTTTCTTTTAATTTGTTGGTTAAATTTAATGATAAACTTATCAACTGACTACTTTAGCAGTACAAAATCTTCAAAGTTCTAGAGTCAAAAGTTTATGGTTACTACAAAGAACCAGTCACTGAGCTATTCTTATTTACCCAGTTAATTCTTGTAAACTAGGAAAAACATAAGTTAGATTTGCCAACTAACCCCATGTTCTTATTTTTACTCTGTGACAATGGTTTTAGAACTTCAGAACTATACTTATAGCATTTCAAAATCATTTGGAGGGGTGAGAGGAGATGTATGAAATAATCATAAATGACTGATATTAGTGCCAAATTGCTGTTTTTCAAGTTCACTAGTCCATTTCATGACAGTACCAAAAACAGTTAAAAGTGCATGTTTGACTTAGCATCCCTAAGGTGCATTTACATTTTAATTTTATATACCCAGTACATCCCACATGGTGACATTGGTGTTCCTAGCAAAAGATTCTTGGTCATGCTAATTTAGTTAGACATTTCCCTACAGAGGTCAGCAAGTAACATATAATCAGCACATTGCCTCGCTGTGACATCTATTAGGCAACTATGGTATTATTTTGGATGGTGAGACCAGTGAAATTTTGCTCAGAGGCACTAATTTAGCCTTGAGGATCTTATATGGGCCCAAAAATCTTCAGACTTGGGACCCTCAGCTTAAATCCCTCCCACAGGACTGGTGCCTAAATTTTCCATCCTAAAAAATCCTAAGGGGCATAAGAGGGTATAAAAAATGACATAAGTATCAAATCCAGGGTCTCCAAAATGAATAGTATCACAATACTGTTTATATTGCAGCCACTGATTCTCCGGCCCTGACGTTTTCACGACAGTGTTGCCGATATGGATATTCAGTGGGAGTGGCCACTTTATGTATGCGGTTAGCAGGCATACAGCTGACAACATCTCAGCAATTTCAAACCTTACTAGCATGCTATAGCTGCCTGCATCAAGAGCAGTGATTGGTTGTAGCAGACGTCTACTCCCACAACAACCATATCCTTATTGGCAGTAGAGGGTGAATTCTCCTTTTACCCCTCAAATAACCTAAACTTCAGAGACAGATTTTTAGAAACCTATTGGGTACTTGCTCATAACTAACCCACTAGCATTATCGAACCAATAGGTTCATGACTGCACAGACAAACTCTTTCTTTACACATCGCTAACCTGAGCTAATATTTTCCAATTATCCCCTGTATAATCTACTTCCCTTAAATCATAGTTAATGTTATTCTCCCACCTCATTCTAGATCTACCAACTGAGCGATTCCCTCTGATTTTCCTATAAGAAGCTTCCAACCACCTCTTTCATTGCCCATTTGTACTATCTGACCTGCCTATTGCAGCCTATGAGATTTAATTGTTATTATATATGGTTTCCTATAAAGATCATTTAGCTCATTGTAATGTAGTTTTCTCCATTCCCCTGCCTGTTCATCACTCTTTGGTCCAAAAATTTTCCTAAGAACTTTATTCTCAAATACTCAGTCTTTCCTCCTCCCTTAATGTAAAAGCCCTTATTTTGCATCCATATACTAGAGCATTCGATAAATAATGGCAACACAGTTGTAAATCAGCAATCCTAGTGGCAATCATTGTAATTTTGTAGTACATTGTTGAGCAGTCTATATTGTATAAATCTGTAATATTCAAAGTCTCAAAATATTATTTTCTGAATACATTCACTGCTTCTCACATTCAGTAAGTAATACCACTCTATAAAGATGTTCAGTAGAAGTTGCTTAGAAGTTGGAATTGAGAAGTACTCAAACATCCACCAAATTTATATTTGAAGAGAAAAATTTTCGCCTAGACCGAGACTCGAACCCGCGACCTTTGGTTTTCTGGGCCAAATGCTCTACCAACTGAGCTACTCAGGCGACTTGCGATCTAGACTCAAATGTTTCTCTTTGTATCGACCAAATTTACCAGACAGGAGCCCTTGTGACTATAACTTATTCTCAAAGATCAAATAATCTCTACGAGGCATTTGATTACACTCAAGAGTTGATATTCAGAAAACTCTAGATTGATCACTTGAGAAATGGTGCACCATCTTCCAATGATTTGCAACGTATAGTTCAGTTGACAAGAGACTATAAATGAAGTTAAAATCTTCAAGATCATCATAGAAGTTAATAATGTCAAAAATGACCTAAATCATTTTTTTGTGATGTTACAGCAGTGTTGTCATTACTTTTCGAATGCCCTAGTAATATCACTGGGAGAATCATACCCTGAAAATATAATAAAGTAATTCTTCCAAGTACTCACCAGAATGTACTGAAGTCTTCGTTTTGCTCCGCTGATATCAGTCGTGTTGAACATAGAGTAGCATCAAGCTGCACCCTTGGAGATTCCAGGAGACATTGTAGTGAAAACGTCAGCTATAAGAAATCTTCTGCTTATGGTGGCAATCTGATTGGTGACATCCTCTATTGATTATTGTCAGCCCCGGAGCTCCAGGAATAGACATCTGCATCTCTGGATCTTCAAGTTTCAGCATTCTGCACCTGTAAAGACAAATATAAGAACTGTAAATACAGAATGGCTGTTCACTTCAGAAACATATATGTAGGGCTTAGGGCAGTAACAAGCCATATTCTGTTAAGGAATGTCATTTATTACAATGATAGCAAATAAATGTATTGAAATATCCTCAAATCATTTGTAAGTGCGCCAGTGATGAGTTAGAACATGCAGATACACAATGTATTAACAACAATTCTGCCTAATTAGTATTTATAATTTTTATGAAACGGGTAGCATGCAGCGGGCCCGGGTTCGATCCCCGGTCAGGACAGTTTTTTTTGGGCGAGGATTTTATCGGGGTTTTTCCTCGCCTGTAAGACAAATGTCAGGAAAACTTTAAGGCCCAAACGGTCCCCAAAATCATATTGCCATCGCAATCATCATCATTCATATTCATAGATTAAGCTTAGGATTAGGGACTCTCCTGGCGCACCACTATCATCACCACCATCATATC
Source organism: Diploptera punctata (assembly GCA_030220185.1). NCBI lineage: Eukaryota > Metazoa > Arthropoda > Insecta > Blattodea > Blaberidae > Diploptera > Diploptera punctata. The sequence continues at coordinate 2,871,662 of JASPKZ010009814.1, read as the reverse complement.
ATCGGGGCAACGTAATCTCGGCTTCCATGCGCCCCAACCTCAGAAGTGGGTTACAAGTATGCCATGCTAGGAGAGTGCACCAGGAATGTCAAAAGACAACCTGGCGCATTTGCAAAAAAAAAAAAAAAAAATATATGAAACATTAAAATCCTTATATCTCAGAAAGAACAATATTTGGCTTATCATGTTATTGCTCTTAACCCTTCACATGTACATCATCAACACTTTGACATTTCATAACATAGTTTGTTAGGAAATACAGTACAAGTCAAGAAGATCAGAGGATCGAATCACAAGAGGGGCCAGGATTGTTAAACAGTTCTGTACTTTCTAGTACAATGACCCTGGAATCACCTGGACTTCTAACTGGAAAGGGTATCAGAGTTTTTGTGAGTAAATATGGCCATAATTCAGGGCTGACAACCCAGCTGATATTTCTTGCCAATTGTCTAGAAAGGTAGAAGCCTTAACCTCCTACCATAAGGCCTTCTAAGCTTTGCAGCGAGATAACTTTTTTATATCAATACATACTTACTCACTGGCACTATCGAACCCGTAGGTTCATGGCCGCGCAGACATAAGCCCTACATACATCCCTATCCTGAGCTAATGCTTTCCAATCATTCCCTGTATAATCTACTTCCCTCAAATCATAGTTAATGTTATTCTCCCACCTCATTCTTGGTCTACCAACTGGGTGTTTTCCCTCTGGCTTTCCTACAAGAAGCTTCCATGCAAGTCTTTCATTCCCCATACGTGCAACATGTCCTGCCCATCGCAGTCTACGAGACTTAACTATTCTTATTATATCTGGCTTCCTATAAAGACCATGTAGTTCATTGTTATGTAAGTCTTCTCCATTCACCTGCCTGTTCATCTCTCTTTGGTCCAAAATTTTCCTAAGAACTTTATTCTCAAAAACTCGTAATCCCATTTCCTCCCTTAAAGTAAGAGTCCATGTTTCGTACCCATATAATATAACTGGTAGAATAATAGTTTTATATATTTTCAGTTTAACGTTTTTTGAAAGGAGTTGGGACATCAAAAGTCTCTGCAATGCATAATAGATTTCCAATGCATTTCCAGAATTGAGCCTATGTTTAATTTCTTTGTGCATCTCATTCCTATTTGTGATTATTGTTCCTAGGTATTTGAATTCAGCAACTTCCTCAAAATTTCCCTCATTTGTCATTAGCTGTCCATTTCCATTATATAATGCATTTCTACGTGTGACCATGTATTTAGTTTTATTGATATTTACTTCCAGTCCTAATTCCTTAGTGTTACTCAATAGAGTATCCGTATTGTCCTTTAGTATCTCCTCGCTATTGGCCAATAGTAGTACATCATCAGCATACACTAAGAGCTTATTAATACCATTGAGTTGTAGCCTTCCTCATCCTCTAAAGATTTGATGGCATGCTCTAGTACAAAATTAAATAGTAGCGGAGATAGTGCATCTCCTTGCTTCAACCCATTCTGAATTTCAAAGGTGTCTGAAAACTGTTTGCCTACACGCACCCTACTCTTTGTGCCATTTAGACACATTCGTGTAAGTCTAACTAACTTTTTAGGAATTCCGAACTCCAGCAGGATACTATATAACTTCTCCCTCTTAATTGAATCATATGCTTTTTACTACTTTGTTACTAATCTTATCAATTTTTCCTATATAGATCACTAAGTTACCACGGGCTTTTATTATGGGGGTTGGAGATTTGCACAACCTCAGATAATTTTCAAATAATTTTTCATTTCCTTATTCATTTTGGGGAACTGAGTGGTTAAGGCAGGAAGCCTTGGCGCAAAGCTACAGGACTTGCACTGATTTGAGTCCCCATGGGGTAACATTTTTCTCATGGAATTTCGGCCAGTATGGGACCGGTGCCCACACAGCATCATGAGGAATTTGGGTAGCTACAATAAGTAGCGACTCCAGGTTGAGAAAGTCAGCTATAACTGCCGGGGGACCCGACATGATGACCACATGTCACCCCTACATGATTAAAACGTGTATGTGAGGCCAGCAGTCGGCTGGTAGGCCAAGGGCCTTCTAGGCCTGTCGCGCTTGGAGTTTTTTTTTTGTTAATTTTGGAGATTCTATAGCATTTTGCCATCAACATAAATTTGAATAAAAATACAGAAAAAACAATTTATTGTTGCAGTATATGAATAGTTACCCGAGAGAAATATATGTATATAAAATAAATCCTTTAAAATTAAATGAGAAGTTCTGCTAAAAGTAACCTAAATATGTATTAGTCATATGTTCAGACAGTGCAGCCAACTTATTACAAAAACCTGTTAACAAACAAGTAAATGCTAAACTATTCTGGTGTACTAACTCACCCATTTTGTCACCCCAACTTGCCCAAACTAATACTAACCCATCCATTTTCTCATCCTAACTTACCCACTAATGTAGGTGGACTCTTGGAATAGAATCCTCTTATATGTGAGCAAACATGTCGGTAATTGGCTCTAGCGGGAACATGTGTTATCACATTGGCCAACACGATGTTAAAAGTCACTTCTCCGATCAAACATTCAGTGGTGACATGGTGGCAAAGAAAGCCGAGTTTTTTTAATTATTGTATAATCTATTTTTAATTATTTTTATTCAATGCCCCAGGTTGTAATTTTTTACATTTCTGTTGATCTCTCCTGGCATAGCATACTTGTAACCCACTTCTGAGGATGGGGCGCCTGGAAGGCAAGGTTACGCTGCCCCGATGATATGAGAGTAGATGATGATGGTAATGATGTGCCAGAAGAGGTCTTAAACTAAACTTAGACGAATATGATATTGATGGTAATGATGGCCATATGGTGTTCGGGGACCATTTGGGCCTTAAAGTTTTAAACTCTGCATTTTTTTTTCATTACTTCATTCTTATTTATAGACGCTTTAACATATAAGGTCACATCTAGAAACTTTGATTGTATCAAATAAGCTGTTGGATGTGTACTGTTTTACTTCTTAATATATCCTGTTTAATAACTAAACAAAACCAAAGAGTCAATGTATGGCACAGAGAATCAAATCCAAGAACTCTCAAATACATTTCCAGGCTAAATCTAGAGCACCACAACTGCTATTCAGAAAACTGAACAGAAAATACCTTTACTACAATAACTCAATTTTATATCAATTATTGTAAAAATGCATATGTCAACAAAGATATACATTTGTTGTGAACTAGTATATTCTATATTCCAACATAACTTCGGAACAATTTCAACCAAACTTGGTACACATATAACTAAAAATTTGGAAAAGACACTGTTGGGGGGGGGGGGGTAAAAGACCCCTAGCATCCATAGGAGGGGGTGAGAGAATATGACGTGTAAAAATAATCATAAAACTAACATTAGTGCCAAATCGCTGGTTTTTAGGGTATCTAGTCCAATTCGTTACAGTCCGAAAGATATTTAAAGTCCCACATTTGAGTCTCAACATCCCGAAGGGGCATTTTTTTACTTTAGTGTATATACCCTATACGCCCTGCATGTTGCTCCCTAGCGGAAGTTTCTTGACCAAGCCAATTTAGTTACTTATTTCCCTACAGAAGTCAGCGAGTGACGTGGGATGAGCACATCGTCTCAATGAGACATCTGTTAGACAACTAAGGTATTATTAGGATGATGAAGTTCGTTAAATTTTGCTCAGAGGCACTGATTTATGCTTGATATTTTACAAACCCAAAAACCTTCAGACTCAGGACCCACGGCATAAAGTACCTCCTTGGAGGACTTTTCCCAAGATTTTCCATCCTAAAAAATCCAAGGGGATAGGAGGGTATCATATAAAAAATTATCAGATATGATAAATACCAAATTCAGGGTCTCCAAAATTAATAGTGACGCTACCAATGCTGTTTAAGTCAACATCAGCCCCGTCCAGCATTAAGATGAGAATAGGTTAAAAAAATCTAGTATTTGCATTTTTTTATCTTAGAAACCTAGTGGGTACTTGCTCATAACTAACTCACTAGCACTATCGCGGACATAAGCCCTCCACACATCTCTATGTTGAGCAAATGTTTTCCAATTATCTCCTGTATAATATACTACCCTCAAATCATAGTTAATGTTGTTCTCCCAACTCATTCTTGGTCTACCATCTGGGATTTTTCCCTCTGGTTTTCCTACAAGGAGCTTCCATGTCCCTCTTTCATTCCCCATTCGAGCCACATGTCCTGCCCATCACAGTTTAAAATATTTAACTGTTAACGCTGACCACGGACCACTCAAATGACATATATACGAAAACAAGTGTAACTAAATTAGTATGGTTCAAATTCTTCCCTATAGGGGGAGAGCGCCTAAATCTCTGTTAAGGGAAACATGGGCTTACAAGATTACAAGAAGGTTATATTTGGTTTTCTATAAAGATCATGTAGCTCACTGTTATCAGTCTTCTCCATTCCCCTGTCTGTTCATCTCTTTATTCCAAAATATGCTCCTAAGGACTTTATTCTCAAACATTCGTAATCTTTTCTCCTCCCTTAAAGTAAGAGTTCTTGTTTTGCATTCATATACTATAAGTAATGGCAACAGTGTTGTAAATCAGCGATTCTAACGTCGATCATTGTAATTTTGTAGTATGTTGTTGATCAGTCTTTATTGTATAAATCTCTAATATTGAAAGTCTTGAAATATTATTTTGTGAATACATTCACCGTTCCTCACATTCAGTAAGTATGCCTATATAAAAGATGTTCAGTAGAAGTTGTTTAGAAGATGGAATTGCGAAGTGTTCAAACATTCACCAAAATCACCAGACAGGACAGGAGCCCTTGTGACTATAACTTATTCTCAAAGATCTGAAGGAGGCATTAGATTACACTCAAGAACTGATATCCAGAGTCAAGATCGATCAGATGAGAGAGATATCCAGAAATGGTCCTGCAGATGGAGTGCTCCATCTTCCAAGAATTTGGAAACATATAGTTCACTTGACAAGAGACTACAAATGAAGTTCGTGAAGTAAAAAAAAAAAAAAAAACCTAAATATTTTTCATGACGTTATAACAGTGTTACCATCACTTTTAGAATGCCGTAGTAATATCACTGGGAGAATCATACCCTGAGAATATAATAAAGTGATTCTTCCAAGTACTCACCAGAATATATTCCAGTGTCTGTTTTGCTGATATCAGTCGTGTTGAACATAGAGGAAGCCCAATCTGGTGTATCAAGCTGCACCTGGACACATTGTAGTGGAAACGGCAGCATTATTGATTCTTCGGTTTATGGTTGGCAGTCTCTGACGACATCCACGATTGATTATGGTCAGCCCCAGAGCTCCAGGAATGACATCTGCATCTCTGATCATCATCCAAGTCCCAGCGTTCTGTACCTATAAATACAAATACAAGTACTGTAAATACAGAATGGCAGTTCACTTCATAAATATATATGTACACCATGAACACTCTGACATTTAATAACATAGTTGGTTAGGACAATTCAGTACAAGTCAACAAGTTCAAAGGTTCGAATCCCAAGGGAGGCAGGAATTTTAAACTGTCCTAAAACTTTCTAGTACAACCATGACCTTGGGATCAACTTTAATTTTAACTGGAAAGGGTATCAGATTGTTTTGGAAGTAAATATGGCTGTCATGCAGGGCTGACAATCCTGGCATTGGCAAAAAAAAAAATTAATGTTTGTTAAATTGAGAATAGAGTTCTAAAGATAATTTTTGGGTCAAAAAAGAGATTAACAGACAGCTGAATGGAGAAAACTAGATAATAGTGAGCTACATTATACGTATAGGAAGTCAGATATAATAAGAACAGTTAAGTCTCGTAGACTGCAATGGGCAGAACATGTGGCACGAATGGGGGATGAAAGAGGTGCATGGAAGCTTCTTGTAGGAAAACCTGAGGGAAAACGCCCAGTTGGTAGATCAATAATGAGGTGGGAGAATAACATCCATGATTTGAGGGAAATAGATTATACAGGGGATAATTGGGAAACATTAGCTCAGAACCTATGTCCGCGTAGCCATGAACCTATGGGTTCGATAGAGCCAGTGAGTTAGTTACAGACAATCGTTTCTGGGGTAGTCTAGTGGTTACCATGATCGCCTCCGATTCCGATGTTCGCCATTTCAATAACATCGGTGCCGTAGGTTCTCTGATGCCTTAGTACGAGCATGTGTTTGTTCAGAACGTAAGTAAAACCGTAGGTCCCTTCACTTAGATGTAGGAGGTATTAAATAACCAATGACAACAAATAAGCATGCGAACAAAATGTGTCGATCATTTCCTGTGTAAATTTGAATTGAAACATTACACGAGTTTTTAATTAGCATTTTTATTTCAAGTATTAAATTCCTTCATCTTCTGAAATAGATTTTATTATAGAAAATGTAGCTACTTACATATATATACAGTCAAATCTACATAAGATCCGTCCGAATATTACATTCCATTAGCTTTCAATGAACTGAGTTTACAACCAACGATGTAGTCCCCCAATATATATATATATATATATATATATATATATATATATATATGCATATATATGCATAGTAATTCTGCCCGAGGGCAGGTCTTTCACTGCAATCATAGCATATGCATGCTATGATTTGTAGCTTTACTAGGGAATTATAGGTGTGGTAGCTTCCCGTTGCTTTCCACACCGGTAAAGGATGATGATGATAATGATAAGGATGATAGCCGGATGATTTTCGGGGACTGTTGGGCCCTAAACTTCCTGACATTTGTCTTACAGGTGAGGAAAATCCCCGAAAAAACCTCACCCAGGAGCCTGTCCCGACTGGGAATCGAACCCGGGCCCGCTGCGTGACAAGGCAGCACGCTACATAGAGATCACAGCGGTGGACATTTATATACACACACACAACTTGACGATCTCAGAACGTACACCTCGGAAACAAACTGGACAGAATACTCGAACCTCCTCTCCCAATGGATAGACCCTAAACTGCAGGTTGAATCCGCTGAAGAGTTGGAACGTTCGATACACAACTTTCAAGTCACTGTAAACACTGTATTACACTATCTTGAGCGCAAACGCCACTTCAAAAAACTCTACAGACGCTATGGTGCACCCGAACACAAACAGCAATACAATCGGTATGCAAATGCTGTACGGAATACACTTCGAGAAAAACGTAACACTGAATGGCAACTATCATTAAATACTTATAATGTTAATAAAATTCCCCCATGGGAGATTATCAAAATTAATAGAGCACCCCCTGCGCCAACTGCGCTAAATGATAATGGGCGTTGGGTTTATCATCCCTATGATAAAATCCAACTCATTGCATCCAATCTCGAAGACCGATTCCGTCCATATGAGCTCTCCACACCAGTTCATGAAGCTAATGTCAACGACACGGTAGCCACTTTCCTTGCTACTCCTACAGTTCCCATCTACCCGAATATTCACCATAAAGACCTAAGATTCCACATCCAATCCCTAAGAAGTACCTGCGCCCCAGGCGCTGATAAAATCCCAAACCTATTAATCAAACACTTACCCCGTAATGCCTTGATCCTACTTCTTACTATTTTCAAGTTTTGTTTCAAACTTAACTACTTCCCTACCGCATGGAAAGTGGCAAAAGTCATAGTGGACCCTTCAAATCCTGACAATCTACGACCAATAAGTATCTTGCCAATTCTAGGAAAACTGTTAGAAAGATTAATTTTGGCTCAATTAAAGTCTGAAGTTCAGAATAGAAATATATTACCAGATTATCAATTTGGATTTCGGAATGGGTTTAATGCCAGGAGGAGCACACTAGCAACATTTCTAGACATTGAGAAGGCCTTCGATACAACCTGGATCAATGGATTAATATACAAGCTCATAAAATTCAATTTGGCACCAAATCTTATAAAAATTATAGCTACCTTCCTCTCAAACAGGAAGTTTTTTTGTATTGATAAACGGACATAGATCTGACTGCAAGTCTATATTAGCGGGTGTACCACAGGGAGCATTTCTATCCCCAATGCTTTACATGCTTTACAACCTTTACGTCTCCGATCTTCCAAATCCTCCTTCAGTAAAGGCTGCATCGTTTGCCGAAGATACATGCTTTTACTTACAAACCAAACTCAGCTCCTTGCACCATAGAATTCTAACGTTTCAGATATCATTATCAGTAATTTATGATTGGTACTGTCTCTGGAATATCAAACTAAACATATCCAAATCAATCCTATTTTCCAAATATTCCAAACCTCCAACAATACAGCTCACAATAGGTGCACAAATTCTACGCAATGAGACTGCAGTTAAGTATCTTGGGCTACATCTGGACCCAAAATTAACTTTCAAACATCAAGTAAATGATGTTAAACAAAAATCAAATGCAGTTATAGCTATATTATATCCATTCTTCCGGGATAAAACGCTAGCTAGACGGACTAAGATTACATTGTATGTAACAGTAATCCGCAGCATGCTACTCTACGGCTGTGAAGCACTGAGTATTCTTGTCAAAAAAACAAACAGAAAATTCAAATCATTCAGAACATATGTCTAAAAATTATATTTTCGGCACCCATGTATACAAGAATAACAGAGCTACATGAAGCAGCACAATTACCCTATCTTGATGCTATTGTGAAAGATCAAGTTACCAAAATGTATAAAAACAATTTGGAACATGATAATCCAATAGTACGCACGATAGGACAACTATCACAATGGCGTACAGTGCATAAGAACATATTCACTGGAGAACTACCTCCATAAGGGTTAATTTTCAGTGGCACATGTCGCTAAATAACAACATAGCGCATGTCAAAACAACTTCGTTTCCACATCTCATAATAAATTCCTAAAAAAACACAGTTTAGGTAGGGGTTACAATAGGAAAGCCACTTAGTAATTTTGTTGCCAAGGGAAAAATTATTTCCCGGAAACAGCACACTGGACGGCAAAACAACTGCCGTCACACAAAGGAAGGAAGGACGATCTAGATCAGCGGTTCCCAACCTTTTTCGACTCACGGACCCTTTCCACAACTATCTGAGTTGGGTAAACCACTGACTAAATATACATAGAGTAGACATGCATAAAATTCAATTCCAAGCAGAAGGTTTAATAACCTTAAATTAACTTAACCTTTAACGGTTAAAACCTAAAGTTACTCTAGTTACGGCTTGAAAGTTACACAACGTGTAGGTCCAGTTGTAGCGAAATGAAATGCATTTCTAACGTTTTTACATAACAATAAATCAGGCATTCGCGGTAAATATTAATTTATTATGGGAATGTGATAAATTCCCAATCTTACACATATGTAACAAGGGACATTATAGGGTTAATTTAATTTTAAAACAATAGTAATTATTATAACTGGAATGAGAACAAGAGGATTAGAGAAGATGGAGTGTATGGATAGAGACAAGTGGAGAAGGAAAACAAAACTTTAGGCACAGAAAGATGTGCAAACATTGAACATCTGTATATAAATAAATAATAATTATTATTATCATTATCATTATCATTATCATTATCATTATCATTATTATTATTATTGTGACAATGCCGCAGAAATGAAGGAAACAATAATAGGCCTAACTTCGAAACCCGCCATTACGGAAAAGTTTTGGCGAACCGTCTGGGATTTCGCGAATCACAGGTTGGGAAACGATGATCTAGATCATTAGATAAAACATTAAAATATTTCGCACCCTCGCAATATATTCACTCTTTTCATTTTGAGATGGTGTATTATACTTGAAGTGAAAATATTTTTTTAATGTTATGCATTTACACTTTTTCACGATTTAGGAAGCAAGTTGAAATTTAAGAAAAAATGTAATGATATATAAAAGTCAGGAACTGAATAAACTAAGTGAATTCCTCAGCAAGTTGAATTTATGATCTGATGTTTGTTTACAAAACGTGTCTTCCTTTTGTTAACCTTTAAATTGGAGAAAAACAATTTCTTATTTAAACGTGTTGTACCATAGTGAAAAACCATACGTAACTATTACCTACTGCATATTATTAAATAATTTGATACAAATTTAAATCATATTTAAAATTATTTTTCACTGAGAGTAATATTATAATTACAAGGAAATAAACGTTATCTCAGTCAAAACATAAATGTATTGTGTCGACGTTTCAATCTCCTTATCACATATCGAGATTGAAACGTGGACACAATAAATTTATGTTCTGACTGAGATAACGTTTATTTCCTTGTAATTATAATACAAATTTAAATAATTGATAGGCCTACCAATTAATTTTTACATTAATTTTATTAAAAATATTAAATTTAACGAATCTGTCTTATAGGATACATTCCCAAGGTTTAATCGTATTATATACAGATACACTGCGACGAAGCAGCATGGTAACTGCTAGAGTTTTTTTTTTTTTTTTTTTTAATTTCGGGTTTTAGATAAATCTGCACTTCTAATGATCAGATTCCGCTGATTTTTGGAGATCCCTCGTTTTATTTAAATTCCTGAGATTCGTTGCGAAGAAACGAAAATAGCAACAGCTAGAGCGACCAACTCCTAATGGTCTCATTTTACAAATTAATACTCCTATTTTTTAAATTAAGTTTGTTTCAGATAAAACAAAAATTGCGATCGCTAGAGCGTTGACATATTTTTGGTCATTTTTGGGATCTACTAGACAGGATCAGTGAAAATCTGTTAAATTTTCAAAAATATTTTCACGAGAAAAGCCTCAATAGCTTAATTTCTTTGGAATTCGCTAAAAGTAGTTTGGTGCTGCCAGATCAAGAAAAAAAGTGACTCGCCAGGGCTTAAACGCCATATTAATTGTGTGGTTATATATGAGGAACTTGAAATTAAGTGGAAAATACGTGGCTGGAAATTCGTTCATTCATTTTAGTAACCTATATCTGTGTGTATGATGCTATATTTAATAAAAAAATGTGAAGTTATATTATGTGAATCTGTCGTGTCTCGGTTAAAAATAAGGTATGAACCCCGTACCCAGTATCTACAAGTGAAAACATTATCCACAAAATACGGAATTTAAGCGGTAAAAAAGTTATCTCCAAACGCCGTAAACGGATATTGATAATTGCTATTCCATTACGTCGGTCGTAATATATGTTTTTAATTAAAATGTTCTTATATAGTTTCAAACTTTCGAAATGAAGTTTTGTTTTGAAATTTAAAAAAAATAGAAAAACCTACTTTTAATTAACATTTATTTCAAGGAAGGATACAAAATTGAAGTTCTACAAAACAATGGCGGTACCGGTACTTTTATACGGTAGCGAGTCCTGGGTAATAAATAGGAGTTCGAGTAGAATACAAACTGCAGAAATGTCTTTTCTAAGAAGAACCAAAGGTTGCACAAAATTGGACCACATAAGAAATGAAGGAATAAGAAGTGAATTAGAAATATATTCAATAAATTATAGAATTCAACACCGCGTCGGTTGGGAACAGCATGTTCAGAGAATGGAAGTAACAAGATTGCCCAAGATAGCATATCATTATAAACCAAGGGAATTAAAGGATGTATGAAGACCTACGAAGAAATGGAAGGAATCATTGCGAATTCGGAACAGGAGAATCGTCTAAACCTAGAAGTGAAATTGATTTTTTTTTTCAAATATCTTTCAAAATATTTATACATACAGTTTTAGAAAGTTTTTTTTTAATTATAATTTTATCCTAATTTAAATGTGCTCGCTATGCAATTGTCGTTGGGGGAGTGCATTTCCTTTCTGGTTCAATTACCTTAATTTACGATAAATTTTCGAATCATCTGTAGGCTTATATAGTTATTTTTGTCAAAATATCTTTTAAAACTATCATTCCATAGACAGTATATAGTATAGGCTATAGCTTCTTTGTGGAAGCTCCTATAAAGGCGAATCCTCTCCCCCCTTTTTTTCCAACTGAATCGCTGGAAACATTCCTTGTGGCTCTTTAGCCTGTACTTGCCTTTAAGATTTAGATTATGATAAAGCCGTACTTTAACGTAGCTGTGGAATTGTAAAAAAAATCTTACGTAATATAACAAGAAAGGATACGCTAAATTATATAAAATGATGACAGTCCTTTGTGTTTATTAGTGGCCTACAATCCAAGAGCAAAAAAAAAAAAATCTTCCAAAACGAAATTATTCAGGTCAACAGCAGGCTACACAACTTTAGATTTAAAAAATGATATGGAGAATTAGAAATGTAATATATACATATATGAACATTATAGAATACTTCACAACACATTTTTAAATGTCTATTTAAAATAATAGAAATTGCAATAATTATTTTTAAAAAGTTTATTTTTATTTTAAAATTTACTCAAATTAAATAAGTAAATGTTTAAAAATACTAGAAAATATTTAAACTTACTTATAATCTTATAAAAAAAGTTTATTTCGAATTTTCAAAAATTATTTTTCAAAGAATATTTATCCCCTTTCGTAAGGCAGATAAGTATTCTAGGAAAAAAATCAAGCAAAATGGAAGCAAAATATACAGGTCGATTTTCAAAGCGAAGACGTGGTCAGTTTCATTATGGGACAGGTCAAACCAAATTTGATGTCATTTATTTCGAAATTAAAAAAGAAACCTAAAAGCTATAGGCATACCCATTCAACTGCCAAGATATTTTCCAAGATACGTAAATTTACTTTTAGGTTTGTAATAAATTAATTAAAAAATTATTTAGCAAAGTCTTGTAAGAACCTACCAATTTATCGAATAATATGCACCATTAACAATATGACTACGGCCAGACACAAGCTTCTATGAGCAATTTCAAGGGATGTTCATATCCTTCCCTGCGATTTAATTAAAGGCCCCACTCTCTAGAACTAAATATTATTTCGCAATATGACATTTCTTCTGTTAAATAAAAGTCTAGGGCCATAAAAAATTGTATATTACATTATTTTCATTAAAAATTGTTTATATAACTACGTACCATTACAGTTCTTAAGACGTTATTCAGGTTCACTGGTTGCCTCTATACTGGTGCGCGCGTACAATCCATGCTCTATCTACAATTTGTAAATGTGCAGTAGAGGTCCATGTTACCAACCTCTAGCTGATATTAAAAACTAACATCCCCCGAAATTATGTCATTCTATGAACCAAAGTCTTTCACCACACTAAACAGCATTTTATTATACAAACACTGACATCATTATTGTTATTATTAGTATTATATTTTATTATAACTTGTAAGTATTAGTTTTGTACTTCAATTCTCAAAATGTTGTAAAAAAATTGCCACATGACATCTGTCTTATTCATATTTTTAAACGTATTTAGTACGATTTTCAGAATGTGCCTTAATAATACGCAGGGAAAATTATTTTATTGTCTTTGAACACTTAGAATAAATTAAAATTGCATATGTATAAATAAATTTTAAAATCTCGTCAGTTGAATAAAATCTTCTTCTTCTTCTTCTTCTTCTTCCTTCATTAGGCCAAGGCCTGTTACGATCCTATAGAAAATTTTCCATCTAGCGTTTTATAGGACGGCCCAGTGATCTTCGTCATCTTGGTATATAATTAAAAACAGCTTTGGGGATCCGATTTGAACTCATTCTTGCTAGATGGTGTATCCAATTTAGTTGGTACTGTTTAATATATTCCAAAATTGGCATAGTCTTCAATTCTTTTAAGATATCGGTGTTCCTTTTCCGATCCCATCTGGTGTAACCCGCTGTTCTGCGCATGAATCTCATTTCACAAGCCGTTATTCTGCTTTCGTGTTGTCTTTTTAGTGTCCATGCTTCACTACCATATATCAACACTGGTCTAGCCAAAGTGTTATATAAACGTAATCTGGTGTTTTTTTTTTTTTGTACAAGGGATGGTTTCATAACTTGATTAAAATCTACATTTTAATAATCACCAATACATTCTGTAGCGAAATTTAAAAAAATTAAAAAATTAAAAAACTCTTGTTATGAAATAATGAAAGTCTTCTTCAGAAACTTTTTAATTTATTATTACCTTAACATCAATCGGAAGGAGGTTTACCGGAACCCGAAATAAAAAATATATATAAAGGCTATATTTTTCTCTACGGTCCTACATATTTAAATAACCAGCACGAGAAATGGGTGTTCGCCAATTTAACAAAACAAGATCATAATCCGTAAACCTTGTAAAGAAAAGAAAGCTAGCAAAAAATGAAATGGTTACATGAGCCAAATGAGGTAAATTTAGAGCAATTGGGTAGTATTAGACAGGAAACCACCAAGTTACTAAAGAGTAAACAGAGGGAATATTTGAGAGAGAAGATTAATGATCTTGAAATGAATGCAAAAAAATAGGAACATTAGAGAATTATATCAGGGAATTAGCATAGAGAAGAAAGGGTTTCAGGCTAGAACAAACATAATTCGGAATGAAAATGGGGATATGATTGCAGATTCCAGGAGTATATTAAATAGATGGAAAAGTTACTTTAATCAGCTATTAAATGTACATACAGAACAGGACATTGAGGAGGATAATTTACAGACAGCAGAAATGCTAGTCGCAGAGCCAAGTGCATTAGAGGTTGAAATGGCGATTGAAAAATTGAAGATGTAGCCTATAAAGCATCAGGTTCAGATGAGATCCCAGCAGAACTGATAAAATCAGGGGGAGAAAAACTGATGGACAAGATATGCGGGTTGCTTAGTATGATTTGGGAAAAAGAAGCTATTCCAGATGAATGGAAGGAATCAATTATTGTACCAATTTATAAGAAAGGAGATAAAACTGATTGCAACAACTACAGGGGCATCTCATTACTTTCAACTTCGTACAAAATTCTAACAAATATATTAGTAAGCAGACTTACTCCCTATATTGATGACATTCTAGGAGATCATCAATGTGCATTTAGAAGAAACAGGTCTACAACAGATCAGATTTTTAGTATAAGACAGATTTTAGAAAAGAAATGGGAATACGAGTATAATGGTACTGTACATCAACTATACGTAGACTTCAAAAAAGCATATGATTCAATTAAGAGGGAGAAGTTATATAGTATCCTGCTGGAGTTCGGAATTCCTAAAAAGTTAGTTACGAATGTGTCTAAATGGCACAAAGAGTAGAGTGCGTGTAGGCAAATAGTTTTCGGACACTTTTGAAATCCAGAATGGGTTGAAGCAAGGAGATACACTATCTCCTCTACTATTTAATTTTGTACTAGAGCATGACATTAAATCTTTAGAGAATGAGGAAGGCTTACAACTCAATGGTATTAATAAGCTGTTAGTTTATGCTGATGATGTAGTATTGTTGGCCGATAGCGAGGAGATACTAAAGGACAATACGCACACACTGTTGAGTAACACTAAGAAATTAGGATTGGAAGTAAATATCAGTAAAACTAAATATATGATCACACGTAGAAATTCATTATATAATGGAAATGGACAGCTAATGACAAATGAGGGAAATTTTGAGGAAGTGGCTGAATTCAAATACCTAGGAACAATAATCACAAATAGGAATGAGATACACAAAGAAATTAAACATAGGCTCAATTCTGGAAATGCGTGCTATTATGCATTGCAGAGACTCTTGATGTCCCAACTCCTTTCAAAAAACGTTAAACTGAAAATATATAAAACTATTATTCTACCAGTTATATTATATGGATGCGAAACATGGACTCTTACTTTAAGGGAGGAAAGGAGATTACAAGTATTTGAGAATAGAGTACTTAGGAAATTTTTTGGACCAAAGAGAGATGAACAGACAGGTGAATGGAGAAGACTACATAACAATAAACTACATTGTCTTTATAGGAAGCCAGGTATAATAAGAACAGTAAAGTCTCGTAGACTGCGATGGGCAGGACATGTTGCACGTATGGGGAATGAAAGACTTAAACATGGAAGCTTCTTGTAGGAAAGCCAGAGAGAAAACGCCCAGTTGGTAGACCAAGAATGAGGTGGGAGAATAACATTAACTATTATTTGAGGGAAGTAGATTATACAGGGAATGATTGGAAAGCATTAGCTCAGGATAGGGATGTATGGAGAGCTTATGTCCGCGCGGCCATGAACCTACGGGTTCGATAGTGCCAGTGAGTAAGTAAGTAAGTAAGTATAATCCGTAAACCAGCAAAATTAGACCATACATTGGCTTGCTGAGGAATTCACTTAGTTTACGGTACGAATGGGGAATGAAAGAGGGGCATGGAAACTTGTTGTAAGAAAACCAGAAGGAAAACGTCCAGTTGGTAGACAAAGAATAAGATGGGAGAACATTAACCATGATTTGAGGAAAGTAGATTATACAGGAGATGGTTGATAAACATTAGCTAAGTATAGTCAGCTTATGTCCGCGCGGCCATGAACCTATAGGTTCGATAGTGCCAATGAGTTAGTTAAGTTTCTTCACATGAATTGCCGCCCAGAACAGATTGTAACCCCCATGTTTCCTCAAGTTGAGTTTCATTCTGCAAATGGTTACTAATTAATAATGATCTATGTAAACATTAACTGTAGAATGGATACAGCCTTGTTCTAGGCTTCTATTCATATGTTGGAGAAAGTTTGGTCCGTTTTTTTGTGAATATTAATGTGCACATGGTACTGTAACGGGTTCGATCCCCGGTCGGGGCAGTTTTTCTGGGTGAGGTTTTTATCGGGGTTTCTCCTCACCTGAAAGACAAATGTCAGGAAAACTTTAAGGCCCAAACGGACCCCGAAATCATATGGCCATCGTCAGTTTCATCATCATCCTTATTATCATCATCATCATCCTTCACCGGCGTGGAAAGCAACGGGAAGCTACCACACCTACAATTCCCTAGTAAAGCTGCAAGCATAGTATGAAAATGCTATGATTGCAGTGAAGGACCTGCCTTCGGGCAGAATTACTATGGATGGATGGATGGTACTGTAAAGTTGCATTTTCCGGCCTTTTTGTTATCATCATCATCATCATCATAATGAACAAATCCGTTTTAAGCTATGAGGCCTGTGACGGTAAACCTAATGAAGATGGTCTTGTTTCCACAGATTTTGGTTTTCTTGGTCCCTATGCCCAATTGGAGTATATTGGAATGCAAATTTTGGAAGTCTATTTCTTCCCATTCCTCTCAGAATATTTTTCCATTCTTGTTGGTATCTTTCTATATCTTCATTTAAACTCGACACTCCAAGTTTTTCTCTGATAATGATGCTCCTTCGGTGATCCAATCTATTAATTCCTAACAGTGATCGTAAGAAGCACATTTGGCTTACTCTAAGTTTATGAGAATTTCTTTTGTTTAAAATTCAAATTTTACTTCCGTATTTTAGAGTAGCTGTTGATGTTATGTTATGTAATCTTAATTTTGTATCTGTCCTCATCTGTTTACCAGAATGTCTTTTTACTACCCCATTAATTTTATTATTTTTTGTAATTTTGAATTAATGTCACTCTTGCAGAATATAAGAGTGACATTAATTCAAAATTACAAAAATATAATAAAATGAATGGGGTAGTAAGAAGACATTTTGGTAATAGATGAGGACAGATACAAAACTTTTTGTCTTCTTCTTCTTCTTCTACTTCATGAAATTAGGTCTTTTGACCTGTTTTTACATCAAATGGGATTAAATGAATCTTCCCATCTAGTAAATGGGCGTCCAACACTTGTATGTCCTATTAGTTTGTACTTTAGATTAGCTTAGATTACATTAGATTAGATTTGATTTATTTAGCCTGGTGGAGTTAAGGCCATGAGGCCTTCTCTTCCACTCACCAGGACAAATATATATTACATCAGAATATAACAATCTCAATTAACTCTAATATTAAATACTAAATAAAAATTTGATCAAAAAGATAATATTTATTATAATACGATCTATAATGTAACCAGTTAATGTTAGTTAAAATTAAGGCTAAAACTATTAATAAAAATGTATACAAGCAAGACATATTTAATTGCCCTGTCTAATGTATATAAAAACAAAGAAAAATAATGAGATATAGAAAATTAATTTTACGATTATACAAATATTTAAAACAAAACAAATGAAAATATTTGTTATTCTCGATATTATTTTCATAAATAATCTAATTTGTTAATTGTTAAAAGAATACTATCAGTGAGGTGTATAAGTTAATTTGTTATTAAATAATTCTTTAGTTTGTTTTTGAAGGATGTTATAGTTTGACAGTCTCTGACATAACAGTTTAATAACAGCTGAGGGATTATATCTGTAGGCATTCTTTTAACATGTTCATACCAGTTGTTTCTCATACGTATTTGTCAATTCTATTTGTTAAATTAAAAATATTTAAGTATTTTCTAATATTTTCATTTATTTTTCTGTCTAAAATTGTCACATCTGCTACTGAACGTAAGACCTTCATTTCGGCAGTTTCTATTTTTCTTCTATTTGAACGGATGAGCCCAATTCTCAGATGCGTATGTTAAGACAGGCACTGCCATAATTTTGTAAAAATTTTAATTGTGTACTACTCAAAGTTTTATTTTTTAGTGTCCGTTTTATGGTGCCACACATTCTATAAAACTTATTTAATTTAATATTAATATATTTCTTCTGGCATTATATGATACATTGCATCCTAAATAATTGAAATTGTTCACCTGTTGTATTGTACTGCGGTGGACTAGTGGTTATGCTCCTTGCCCATGGTCCCGAGGGTCGCGGGTTCAAACCCGGCCGAGGTCGATGGATTTTTTAGGATGGAAAAATCCAAGGAGCGAGTCCTCCGGGAGGGACTTCAAGCCGTGGGTTCCGAGTCTGAAGATTTTCAGGCTCGTAAAAGATCCTTAAGCCTGAATGAAAAGGCCTCTAAGCAAAATTTACCGAATTTTCCCGTCCTAGTACTACCTTGGTTTTCTAGGTGTCAGTATGAGGCAGAACGCTGACCACGGATCACTCAAATGACATCTATACGAAAACAAGTATAAGTAAATTAGTATGGTTCAAATTCTTCCCTGTAGGGGGAGAGTGCCTAAATCTCTGTTAAGGGAAACATGGGCTTACAAGAAGATTAATGCTGATTTTATACCTCATATAGTCTTTCCCGTTGAATGCCATTACTTTCGATTTACTTTCAGAGATTGTCATATTGAATTTATTCAATATGACAACTTTTTGTAAAAATCTTAAATTACTGAAATTATACGTACAGGTAATTTACACGTGTACTGAAACCGAGAGAATTTCCCATTGATACGTCGCATAAACGTGACAATTTGGTATCTGCAAATGACACTTTGCTTATCTGTTATTGATAACTCCCTTCAATATTAGAATATGAGAATAAAATTTGTGCCTGTGTACCTGATAGCACCTGGGACGATGGGTAAGTAACAAAACTTCAAACTTCGCAAACAATATTAAACTTTAAATATAATAAAAAAGTTTTATTTAATACAATATCACTCTACTTTATTTACGAGCATACGTCTGCTTATTTTGTGTATCTACGTAATATCAAGATAACAAAGAGTTACTACGCAGTGATCAAGAAACATCATTCAAGATTACTTATCGCTAGAGGTCGGATTTTTTTAGTCCAATTTATTTAAAATGAAAATATATAAAACTGTCATTCTCCCAGTTATATTACATGGTGTGAAACATGGACTCTTACTTTAAGGGAGGAAAGAAGATTAAGAGTATTTGAGAATAAACTTCTTAGGAAAATGTTTGGACCAAGTTTTCCCTCTGGTTTTCCTACAAGAAGCTTCCATGCACGTCTTTCATTTCCCATACGTGCCACATGTCATGCCCATCGCAATCTACGAGACTTAACTGTTCTTATTATATCTGGCTTCCTATAAAGACCATGTAGTTCACTATTATGTAGTCTTCTCCATTCACCTGTCTGTTCATGTAATAATAATAATAATAATAATAATAATAATAATAATAATAATAACAATAATAATAATAATAATAATCATCATCATTTGAATGCCAGGCATGGATTAAGCCAATTGGCCTGTTCCGCTTCAGGAAAGAAATTGATCCCTCCATCTCTTCTTAGGTCTTCCTGGGTCTCTTCGCCCTGTGGGTCTGTAGTTCAATAGCTGCAGAGGTAGTCTATTGTTTGGCATCCTCAGAAGGTGTTCATGCCAATTATTTTGATATTTTTGAATGATTTCAGTTATTGCTGGTGTGTTGAGAGCTTTGCGGATATCTTCATTACGCATGTGATCATAAAGCGTATAACCTGCTAAAGGTCTTAATAACTTCATTTCTGCAGCTACTATCCTATTTAATTTACCTGTAGTAAGAGTCCAGGTTTCAGAACCATAAAGTAGAGTTGGAAGAGCCATTGTTTTATAAAATTTTAGAATTGTTTCTGGACGTACTTTTCGGAAAAGAATGCTTTTTATTGTTCCTATAAGTTTTTGAAATTTGACCAATTTTATGTCTATGTCTTTACATGTGTCGTACGAAAGATTAATAATAATAATAATAATAATAATAATAATAATAATAATAATAATAATAATAATAATAATAATAATAATGCTTTATTTATTCTGGCAGAGTTAAGGCCATAAGGCCTTCTCTTCCACTCAACCAGCACAAATACAAATATATATATATATATATATATCTGATATTTGGCAGGTGAATGGAGAAGACTACATAACAGTGAACTACATGGTCTTTATAGAAAGCCAGATATAATAAGAACACTTAAGTCTCGTAGATTGCGATGGGCAGGACATGTGGCACGTATGGGAAATGAAAGACGTGCATGGAAGCTTCTTGTAGGAAAACCAGAGGGAAAACGCCCAATTGGTAGACAAAGAATGAGGTGGAAGAATAACATTAACTATGATTTGAGGGAAGTAGATTATACATGGAATTATTGGAAAGCATTAGCTCAAGATAGGGATGTATGGAGAGCTTATGTCCGCGCGGCCATGAACCTATGGGTTCGATAGTGCCAGTGAGTAAGTAAGTAAGTATTACCCTATGAAATATGTACATAAATATGTAACACAAAAAAAATCTTTATATATAAAAATGAGTGAGAATCGGTTTGTCTATCTGTCCTTTATGGACTCAAAAATTACTTGATCGATTTGACTGTTTTATTTTTTAACATCAACAGAATTTTTTGGGAAATTAACGTTTATAACATATTACTCTACGTACTATAGGGCCAGAGCTAAAAAAAGAGGGAGGGCATCAGTTTACTAAAAATTTGTCTTACAGGTAAAGAAAACCTCGAAAAACTTCACCCAAGAAAATGGTCCCAACCGTGGTTGGATTCGAGCACCTGCATACAAAGCAATGACTTCCTCCGAGACCACACCGGTGGTCTTCAAATATTCAATCTTCCAGTGTTGAACGCGGAGCCGCGAATTGAGAGGCTATATACATACAAATTATAGCCTATGGGTGTGCTTTCCTAATGCCACCCACTGCACTCTACGTGCCAGGCGGAGAGATCTCATTGATCTGGTCTATTTTCAATTTACCCACCCTTTGGTAGACCACTTTGGAATTTTGGAATTCCTTAGATTTGGACAGAGTACATCTTTCTAAAATTGCCATCGCTGCCATTAGAGGATCAATTTCAATTTTAAGAAACCATCTTTACAAAATTTCTACTTTATAGAATAATCTTCAATTAAAATTTGAAATGTTTTAATGTATTTACAAAATGTGTTTCATCAATTTCGAAAATTAATTTCTGTATCACTTTGTCCTTGTGGCAATCCTCTAATGTAATAAAAAATAGATTATATGTATTCTTGTACTATATACAAATAAGAGTGTAGGATGAGTGTGTGTTTATGTCTTTATGTAAAGTGTGCTATATGAGAAATGATGATGAGAAGGGAGAAGGTGAAACCCGGTGCCGGCACGTAGCCTACTCCTGTAGAAAAGCACAAAGGGGGCATCAGGCTTTAACGTTCTCATCAGATAGACGCTATCAACAGTACTACTTACCTTTTCAACACATGTACATGGGAGAGATTTGCAATTTAATGCAATTATCTGGTACACAATATGTCGATTAAAACTTGTACACCACCACACTACAATTAATTTTATAATCGAATAGAATGTGCGGCGTAGGGATGGAAGAATTTCCCAGGGTAGTTTTGACGTAGAATGTTGGAAAAATTGTAATAGGATTTGATTAAACCTTGTGATGCAAATGATGCAAAATGTTTATTTTAAAACACTGTTATTTATTCAAAATACTCGTCATTCCTTGTTTAACTTCTCGATGAAACTTGGTTAACACTATATTCACCATTTTAAATAGTCAGCTTTCTGTAAACATTTCGTTGTACATAAAATGTAAAACGAAAGTACATGAACCGTTTAAAAAAGCGACGCTGTACGCATGTATACTGTTTAATTTACAAACATACAGCGCTCTCTCGTATGACAATCCAGGAGATAATTAGCTACTCTAAAATTCCTAAAATCAAACTCATAATCAAATTTATTGCTAACAGAAAGCTAGCTATTGAATATGTATCAAATTTATAAAGTATGAAAAAATGTATAGAATTTTTATTTTTTATTATTATTATTATTATTATTATTATTATTATATTTACCGAATTTTCCCGTCCTAGTACTACCTTGGTTTCCTAGATGTCAATATGAGGCGGAACGCCGTCCACGGACCACTCAAATAGATAGATAGATTTATTTATATAGATAGATACATTTATTTAGCCTGGTGGAGTTAAGGCCATGTGGCCTTCTCTTCCACTCGCCAGGACAAACATATGTTACATATGAATACAAAAAAAAATACAATAATAGTCATATTAAACAATTAATTATCTGCCAAATTGAATAATAATGAAAATAATGTATAATAATACAATGAAATTAAATACAATTAAAATTAAATACAATGAATACAAAAAGGAATAACAGCTCGAATCTACTATACATAAAAAGAAAAGAAAAAATATATAGGCCTAAAGAAAGTAATAAACTACAATGAATTAATCTATGCTTTTTATACAAGGCATTAACAAATCTTAAGTCTATTTTTATTAAATAATGAAAAAACACATTATTAATTCTTAAAAAGTAATATTAGTGAGTTGTTTCTGTTGACATCTATACGAAAACAAGTGTAACTAAATTAGTGTGGTTCAAATGCTTCCCTGTAGGGGGAGAACGCCTAAATCTCTGTTAAGGGAAAACATGGACTTACATTACATTATTATTATTATTATTATTATTATTATTATTATTATTATTACTATTATTATCATCGTCGTTATCATCAGAAACAAATGAAAGTCCAAAATGCAATATTAGATTTTGTGAGATACAGGCAGCTAGAATGGTTCGGTCATATACGTAGAAGAGACAGGATTACCCAGAAAAGTTTTGGAAAGCTCGGGAAAGGAAAGAGAGGTCGACCTAGATTTAAATGGATGGATGATATAAGAAGAAATATAAGAGAGATAGGTCTGGAAGAAATGGAATGGGAAGATAGAGAAAAATGGAGAAAGAAGATAAAAAATTAAAACACTTTGGGCACAGGAAGATGTTTTATTACATTGTAAACCTGTTTATAAATAAATAAATTATTATTATTAGTAGTAGTAGTAGTAGTAGTAGTAGTAGTAGTAGTAGTAGTAGTAGTAGTAGTAGTAGTAGTAGTAGTATTATGCCCTCCGTGTCCCTCAGTGAGACTTAGGCGTTCTCCCCCTACAGGGGAGAAATTCAACCATACTAATTTAGTTATACTTTTTTCGTATAGATGTCATTGAGTGGCCCGGGGTCAGCGTTTCGCCTCATAGTGACATCTAGGAAACTAAGGTATTTTTAGGACGGAAACGTTCGGTAAATTTTGCACATTGGCCTATTTTATTTTTTTACGAGCCTGAAAATCTTCAGACTCGGGACCCACGTATTTATTAGTATTGTTAAAATTAATAATAATAATAATAATAATAATAATAATAATAATAATAATAATAATAATAATAATAATAGCTTTATTTTACCTGGCAGAGTTAAGGCCTTAAGGCCTTGTCTGCCACTCAACCAGGTTTTAAAAAATACAAAAAAATAGTCTTACATCTAAATTACAATGTACATAAACGATTACATGTTATAAATACAATACAATTAATAATTAAGGCTCGTAGACTGCGATAGACAGAACATGTGGCACAAATCGGAAATACAAGTGGGTCACAGAAACTTTATACGAGTATATCAAGACCAGAGGGAAAACGCCCAATATATAGACCACGAATGAGGTGAGAGAATAACATCAACTATGATTTTAAGGAGGTCAATTATACAGGGGATTATTGTAAGAAATTATAGCTCAGAATGGGGATGTATGGAGAGCTTATGTTCGCGGGGTCATAAACCTCCGAGTTCCATTGTGCCAGTGAGTTAGTTATTATTATTATTTATTTATTTATTTCGTGGCGCAAATTGTCATTCACCCTCCATCTTTGGGTTCAGAATTAGCATTTCGGTCACTCCATGTGGAGTTCGTGATGGAAGAATCGAAGCCAGGGCAGGTATTCTCGGGTTTCTCCCGTTTTCCCTTGGCAAAAACTTAATTCCATCACTTCTCCATAATCATTTAATTTTATCTGGTCCTAAGATGGTTCGACAGACTCGTCAGCTGGCATCCTTTTATATCGCACACCTTTAATATTATAATAGGTACATCATCTAATTGCATCCCTCGACCTGTCATTACACCGTGCACATTACTGCTTTGGTAAAAAGACAGCTATTGAATGTGTAACAAATTTAAAAGTTATGAGAAATGTACAATATAATAATAATAATTGTTTTATTATTATTATTATTATTATTATTATTATTATTATTATTATTAAGTCGATGTAAATTAATTCCTTGAGGAGAGCAGCAAGACGTTCAAAATTGGAAAAAATAAGAAATAAAGTCATAGAAGAAAAAAATTAATATTAAATATTCAATAGTAGATTATATGATATATAAGTAACTAAATTGGTATGGACAAGTACGAAGAAAGCAAGAAGAAAGGTTACCCATAAAACATTGGAATGGTGTCCACCTCAAAGAATAAAGAAAGGAAGACCTCGAAACTCATGGATGCAAGAAATAAGAACATGAATGAAAACAAGAGAACTTAAAAGAACATGGTGTGGATAGATAAGGATAAGTGGAGAACGAAAATAAAAGTTTAGGCGCATAAAAATGTGTAAACATTGGAAATCTATATAAATATATATATATATATATGTAAAAAAAATTATTATTATTATTATTATTATTATTATTATTATGTCCACCGCTGTGGTCTCGAGGTAGCGTGCTGCCTCGTCACACAGCGGACCCGGGTTCGATCCCCGGTCGGGGCAGTTTTTATGGGTGAGGTTTTTATCGGGTTTTTTCCTCACCTGTAAGACAAATGTCATATGGCCGTCATCTTCATCCTTATCATTATCATCCTTCACCGGTGTGGAAAGCAACGGGAAGCTAACACACCTACAATTCCCTAGTAAAGCTGCAAAGCATAGCATGAAAATTCTATGATTGCAGTGAAAGACCTGCCCTCGGGCAGAATTACTATGGATGGATTATTATTATCATCATCATCTCATCATCGTCGCCGTCGCCGCCACTATCATTGCCATTATTATTATTATTATTATTATTATTATTATTATTATTATTATCATCATTATTATTATAGTTAATAAACTATATTTGGTGACGTACGTAATACACTTCTGTCTTATATGACAACATTACTTTTCAATGACGAAGAGTAAGGAAACTAATACAAACAATCGGATACAGGTACTATTTTACCAAATAAATTGCCCGAAGAAATGGTAAAAGTAATTACGTTTGCTGTTTTCTGATAAATGTGCACAACACTTCATCCGTTGAATTAAGGTCACGTCTTCTTAACACTCCATTTGGGAAAACTGGTTATTGCTATTTTCCAGGAAATTCGGAGGAAATTGCATTTAATTAATAAATCAAAGCATGTTTCTTATTAGATTAGTAATGGGCTCATTCAACCCTCCTCCGACTGGGACGTTCTTTTCCTGAATTTGCTCAGCGGCGGCCTCCTAAGGCCTATAGTGGGATCACTTTATCTTTATACTCTAGATATAATTTGTAGAAATATTTACTTATAATTGTGTATGTAATGATTTTATGTAATTTTGTTCTGCATATATATTTTTTAAGTGGTTCAGTGATAGAATCGGCATAATGGCCTTAACTCTGTCAGTTTAATAATAATAATTGTTATTAATTTTATTATTATTATTATTATTATTATTATTATTATTATTACTAATACTATTAAATGTAAATCCTTCCGCTGACTGCCTTTTAGCTCAAATTGTCACACAAGAAGGGCCAGTAATTATTTTATGAAACAGCTGAGCCGAACAGTCTGCCAGATTTCCTAAACCATGTTTATGTTAATACACAGCGGAGTCCAGTAGGCAACTGACTGCGTCATGCGTATTAGCAATATAAATTAGGGGGAAAAAAGTCAGTCAGTCACGGGACTCCGGCGGGAAAAATAATGACTTTACAAGAAAATGTCATCAATACTTTTTTATTAGTTGTGTGCCGATAACGTACAATCCAAGAGAAAATTTTAATCCATCAATTATTATGTTGTGTACAGTAATTTTTATCCGTTTTCTGTGACTGTCTGATCATAACTTACATTTAACAACTATAGGACACATTTAAGGTATATATAATATTAAAATGCAATTAATATTGTTTCATTTATGACCAAGGAAGACCAAAGCATGGTTTAAAAAAAGATTTTGTGAAATAAAACGAATTCATACGACCAAATCAAAACTGGTAAAATTTTGCGTATTTTTTTCAGGTTTGCAATATGACAAGTTCTACCGCTATTATTAGATTAAAATAATACACATTTGAAACATTTTCTTATATAATTATAAAATTTAATATTTACAGATATATATTACATCAACAAAATTATTCCTGCGTTAGTTTCAAAATTTTCACCTCGATATGACATTTTCATGGAATCGCTCTATTATATTATTATTTTATTATTATTATTATTATTATTATTATTATTATTATTATTATTATTATTGAGGCTAGTGAAGTGCTTTGTGTGGAGTGTATCATTGTATGGTGCAGAGACTTGGACATTATGACGGAATGAGGAAAAGCAACTGGAAGCTTTTGAGATGTGGATATGGAGAAGAATGGAATGTATAAAATGGACAGACAAAGTAAGAAATAAAGATGTGCTAGACAGAGTGGGTGAAAGAAGAACAATGCTGGAACTCATAAAGAAGAGGAAAAGAAATTGGATTGCCCACTGGCTAAGAAGAAACTGCCTGCTGAAGGATGCCCTAGAAGGAATGGTCAACGGAAAGAAAGTTAGGGGCAGAAAAAGACATCAGATGCTAGACAATATTAAAATAAATGGTTTGTATGCAGATACAAAAAAGAAAGCTGAGTTAAGGAAAGAGTGGAGAATGCTGAGTTTGCAGTAAAAGACCTGCTCTTGAGCAGAACACTATGAATGAATACTGCTTTTCTGAGCTGGACATCGTCGACCAGGAAGACCTATTAAAAGACTGCTAGATGGTGCCAAAACAGGTCTAGAAAGGCTGATTCGTGACGGATAATGATGAATATTATTATTGTTATTATTAACTCAAAAAACCAACTCACTGGCACTATCGAGCCCGTAGGTTCATGACCGCTCGGACATAAGCTCTCCATGCATCCTTATCCTGAACTAATGTTTTTCCAATCATCTACTTCCCTCATATCATGCTTAAAGTTATTCTCCCACCTCATTCTTGGTCTACCAACTGGGTGTTTTCCTACAAGAAGTTTCTGTACTCCTCTTTCATTCCCCATTTGTGCCATATGTCCTGCTCATAACAGTCAACGAGACTTAACTGTTTTTATTATACCTGGCTTCCTATAAAGACCATGTGGCTCACTGTTATGTAGTCTTCTCCATTCATCATAACATATGTAATTTGGTTTTTTTTTTTTTGCTGGTTGAATAGAAGAGAAGGCCTTAATTCTGCCAGCTTAAATAAACCATTATTATTGTTGTAATAATAATAAATAATAATTAGTATTATTATTTATTATTATTATTCTTGTAGTTAAGTTGGTATCTCAACTGTGAAGTTTTGGGATTGACTACTTGTTTGTTTACACATGTGCAGTAACTCCACTACCTCTCTGTTACTGCTTTTGTAAGAATTAGTATGCAGAGAGTCCACTGCTGTTCAATCCCTAGTCGGGACAAGTTCCCTAGGTGAGGTTTTTTCAGTGTTTTTCCTCACCTGTAAGACAAATGTCAGGAAACTTTAAGGCCCAAACGGTCCCCGAACATCATCTGGCCATCATAATCATCATTGTGTGTGTGAATGGTGTATTTCGTCTTAGTGTTGTGTTGTCTCGGAGGCCCTGAATTGAGCTGATTACTCATTCAGGGAGGCTCTTCATGTCCTTGTGTGGTAAAAAAAAATATGATTCTGATCCACAGTTAAAATCTCTCTCCCGACAGGTCACGCCATTGTAAGGCCTGCGGGGGGGGCATATAAAAGTAACTATAAGGTGAGATGTTAAACTAAAGAAGAAGTAGTATTCAGAGAATTCCAACAAAAAGTGTCTTCATTTAGTTAATTTCTGGATCCTTATTTTTGCTTATCTTTAATTTTTACTTATCATCCCAACATTTTGGCCATTTCTTTTGAAACACCCATGTTGTTCACTATGATTGAATGCATAAATTTTAAAATTGATCTATCTTACATTTCAGGTGCCCAATCTGTTCTTCTGACATTAACAATATTTCTAAATTATGGAATCCTGGGCTTCGAGAGTGAAATTATTAACTGTCCAAAATCAGGAAAAGTGACATTCATTCAACATCAGTTTGAGTGCAGTAATTTCTTCCACTGCGATGGAAACAATACAGTGCCATCTTTACTTATGCGATGTCCATTTGGGCGAGTTTTCAGTGGACATTTACCTACAATCTGTCAAGATTCATCAGAAACCAAATGCACTCCACAAATATTACCAAAATCTCTGAGAATATCTTCAAATTTCAACCTGTTTCCTTGTCCAAATGATGCAGCAGAAGATTTTGTGTACTTACTGCCCCATCCAAATGACTGCAGTAAATTCTACAAGTGCTATCAAGGAAAAGGCAGAGTACAAAAATGTCCAAAAAACATGTATTTTGATCCTGTATTTGAAGTTTGTGATTTTACTAATCATCGTGAATGTAACAAAACATGTCAAAACATCCCATATCCAAAATGTCCTTCTAATAATGATAAACCTACGTTTTTACTGCATCCTGAAGATTGTGGTGCATTCTATCATTGTAACTGGGGTATTCCAGTTCTCCAACATTGTCCTCCACAACTGTTCTTCAATCCAGCAACAAACTCTTGTGATTGGCCATATAATGTTGAATGTAATAGATGTAATATAAAACATCCATAAAATGTGCCAAAAATCTGTTTTTTTTTCTTAAATTCCACATCTTTCCAATTAAAAAAAGCTTTTTTTTTCTTTTTCATAAAGGTTAATAACACACATGAAATGTATAAAAAATCTGCTAAAATCATACTTTTTTTTTCTTAAAATCCATGTCTTTCAACTTAAAAAAATAGCTTTTTATAAATGTAATATAAAACATCTATATGAAGTTTATAAAAATTTGCAAAAATCATATTTTTTTAAAACATCTTCCTACTTCAATTTTTTCACAGATGTAAACATATATAAACCTCATCAAAAAAATCTAAAAAAAAAGTGTTTTTTTATAACTTTGAAGATTGTTAGTTTATATTTTAAGAGAAAAATGTATGCCTAGACCGGGGTTTGAGCCCAGGACCTTTTGCTTTCTATGCCAACGCTCTACCAACTGAGCTACCTAGGCCTCCAATCTAAATGCAAATTTATACACTGTTAATTCCCGAGCGCCAAATGCTATGAACCATTGCTCGATCATGCAAATGGCGGCTTCTTTATTAAGAAGACTTCTTATTGAGAATTTAAACATTACTTTATATTTGCATTTAGATTGGAGGCCTAGGTAGCTCAGTTGGTAGAGCATTGGCATAGCAAGCCAAAGGTCCTGGGTTCAAACCCTGGTCTAGGCATATATTTTTCTCTCAAATATAATTTGTCCTTCAGTGAGAAGTATTAAATTAATAATAAAAATATCAAATATAATTTGTCCTTCAGTGAGAAGTATTAAATTAATCAAATATAATTTGTCCTTCAGTGAGAAGTATTAAATTAATAATAAAAATATTGTTAGTTTATACTTTAAACTAAAAGTTATTAATAATAAAAACAGCGGAGTCTGTTCCACAATGTCGAAGGCTTACTTGCATTAGTATAGACTACACGAGAACATGCCCGAGAGGGTAGGATGGGGTGTATCACATAGCTGCATAACCAGACCGAGAAGAGCTCTCTGTCATGTAGAAAGACAGACACAATAAACAATGTTTCATTTAGTACAGAACTGGAGTTTTATAGATTACGTTGGTAGTTGATATTGCATGTACCAGTTCTTATATATAGTGATATGCCAGCCAAAAGTAAAACAAATGTGCATGTGATAGGGCAATCTTTGCCTTAAAACATTTCATTACCTTGTAATCAATGCATAACTTAAGTATATTTTATTGTATTAGCATCTTATATTGCTTCCTAAAGGCCTTAACTCCACCAGGCTAAATAAATAAATAATGTTTATATTACGAAAGAGTCGCCTGATAGGTATACAGATATATCCCATCACACCCCTTTCCGATCGCTCTAGTACATTCAATACCAGTACAAGTAAGTTTTCGGCATTTTGTAACAAATTATGCTCTCTAATAATAACACTGGACGACAAATTTCAATTTTTTTTTCTACACTCAAACAATTATGTATGTTAATGAATGAGTTGGAAAAAATAGTTTGGACTGAAGATGGAATAAATACTATACTTTTGAAATGGTATCGTGAAGACACGCAACTTTATGAGGTGAGATGTTAAAGCATTTTCTCCAACTCATTCATTAATGTAATTACCTCATAGTGTTTCCTCCCACTGTAATTTTGATTAAAAAAGAGTATATATGTTGTTATATGAAGCCTATACTGAATTCAGATCTGCAATCCGAAATTCTCTATTATGTACCATTTTTTCAGAAAACTGAATTGAAATTTTCGACACAAATAAAAAAAACTGACTAAACAGATTTAATTTCAGTATTCTGATAATTTCTTGTTACACAATTTTATAAACCTAAAAAGTATTAAGAAATATATGTGTAGAATCCAAAAATAACTTTTAGAAATACAATTATAATCTTTCTGATTTATCATAAAAAATACGGAAAAATGTTTGATTTTACTGACATTCTATGTTTTTATTATTCATTTCATACATCTCAATGATGGATAAATCATATTTGAAGAGAAAAATTATATGCTCAGATCAGGACTTGGACCCGGGACCCTTGGTTCTCTAGACCAAGTGCTCTACTAACTGAGCTCCGGTAGCTTAGTTAGTAGAGAACCAAGGGTCCCAGGTTCAAGTCCCGATCTGAGCATATAATTTTTCTCTTCAAATATGATTTACTAACATTCTATTAAAAAATCTGGAAGATCTCTGCTTATGGACATCAAGAACATCCCTAATTAGCTGCCAACATGCTGGGTGACCATTGCTCTCTGTACTCTTTCCATGGCAGGTATGTCTTTCCTTTTCATTAGCTGATGGTTGAGATATTACTGAAGATGAACCACATAGGTTTTAAAACTGGTTTAATTAGAAGACTGGATATGAGGTGAGATATAAATAATTTTAATCTAAATCATAAATTAAATCTCATAGTGATTTTTCCCATAAAAGTTAAATTTTTTGGTAGATTTGGCCGTAATATTTCCCAGAAATTAACAGACACTTTCTTGCTCCTTGCAAAATGTTGTCTTTTTTAATTAATGATTGCAACACACTATTCCCCTGATAGCAAAGCATTGCTGAGAGGTACTCTCTTACTTCATATGTTTAACTCAACTGTCCCACTCATACAAAACCAACAAACTTATTGAAACCATTTCTGCATTCCAAGGAATAACCATGCCATATCCACACATATGTCCACCGCTGTGGTCTCGAGGTAGTGTGCTGCCTTGTCACGCAGCAGGCCCGGGTTCGACCCCCGGTCGGGGCAGTTTTTCTGGGTGAGGTTTTTATCGGGGTTTTCCTCACCTGTAAGACAAATGTCAGGAAAACTTTAAGGCCCAAATGGTCCCCGAAATCATATGGCCATCATCCTTATCATTATCATCCTTACCATTAACATTATCATTATCATCCTTCACCGGTGTGGAAAGCAACAGGAAGCTACCACACCTACACAATTCCCTAGTAAAGCTGCTATGATTGCAGTGAAGGACCTGCCCTCGGGCAGAATTACTATGGATGGATCCACACATATATTCCATTCATATTTTGTGTAGTTAAAAGATTAAAACTAATTAATAATATAGTTAGAATTAACACCTCACCTCATATTTGTATATTTCTCGAAGACTAGTTTTGATACTACCATGTACTATTCAACACAGATGGTACACAGTAGTATTTGAAACTAGTCTTAGAGAAATCTACAATTATGAAGTGAGGTGTTAAATTATAACTCTTCATTGCATGTTTCCAGCCATAGCTGATATGATTCCATTACGTAGTTACACTACTTGAAGAGTTGATTGCTGATTTTTCCTATGTAAACTATATATGAACTCTGCAATAGTCCATAGTTTAGGTGTGGATAAGATAAATTGAGATGTTTCACCCAAGGTTTGAGGTAATAGTAACTTTAGAGTGTTTCTATGACAATTTATAGATGTACAGTTCAGCAGAATTGTTCTAAATCCTCCACTTCAGCTTGGCACAGTGGACACATAGGTGAGTCATTTAGGTTGAATCTATATACATATGTATTAGTCACTATGTGACCAATTCTTGCTCTTGATGCAAATGTCTGTATATGCCATGGAGTGTTGTCATACAGTTGTTTTAAATCATTTGGTTTCTTCATAATTTTTTCCAGTGTTTTTCCATTTCCAGATGTTAATCACTTGCTTGTTGAATATTTTGTGAAGTGTGTATTTATAGATGCTATTGCTTTATTTAGGGATATCAGTTTTCTAGGTTGTGGAAATAATTTTGTGGCAGTTTTTGCAATTTTGTCTACCATTTCATTACCAAATGTGCCACAATAGCTGGGTATCCATTGAAATATTATTTCCCCCTGGTTATTTAACTCAGTCCATTTTTCTGTATTGGTATTATTCTATGTATGTTGTTGGGGTATATTGAATGATACTATATATTGCTGCTAAGGAATCAGTGAAGATACAGATTAATAGAGAAGGGCACAGTGATGTATCCTGAATAGCTGCTTCTATGGCCATCAATTCTAAGTCCAAGCTAGAACAAGAAGAGCATGGGATATAATAGCTTTCCTTGGTTTGTAAAATATAATATCCAGCTCCTGAGTTATCCATGTCGGTGTTCAAGAACCATAGGTATGAATATGTAAGAAACCATCATATTTTTCTGAGATTCTCCAAAGAACTGGTTTCAAGTAAGGATACAGTCTTTTTTTTTATTGTATTTTCCTGGTACTTCAAAGTTAACTGTAGGTGATTTCCATAGCCATGGGGAATTTCATTTATAACTGGGACTTTAGGGATATTTTTGTTACATATTGTCAAGGTGGTCATTTTCTTGTAATCTGTATAATTTAGCATGTTATTTCCAAAAAAAAAACTCCAAGCACAACAGGCCTAGAAGGCCCTTGGCTGACCATCCAGCTGCTGGCCTCACATCCACATGTGTTAATCACATAGGTAGACGATCATCTGGCCAATATAGGGGTGATATGTGGTCAGCATGTCGGGTCCCCCAGCCGTTACAGCTGGTATTCTCAACCTGGAGTCACTACTTATTATAGCTACCTAAATGCCTCACAATGCTTAGTGGGCACCGGTCCCATACTGGCTGAAATTAATTGAGAAAATTTTCTTTCCCCACAGAGACTCGAACCAGTGCAAGTCCCGTAGCTCTGCACCAAGGCTTCCTGCCTTAACCACTCAACTACAGCGCGGGATATTATTTTCCAACTCTATTATTAATTAAAATAAACCTCGTGTCACTTCCTTCAAATATTAATTAAAATTGAATTAATATTTTCTCGTTTCTTTCAAGAGATTAGTATGAGCAATAGCTATAGTCACAGAAGAGTAAACATTAGCATTGTGTATCAACACACCCTTTAAACTCAACTTAGATGAATCAATGAAAAGATGCAATTCTAGTGTATTTTAACATTTTTTGCTCAATTGTTCCATCAACATCATTACATTAGACTAAAGGCTCTGCACTTTTAAAGTGATCCTCATCAAAACAAAACCATGTGACCTGCTCGCTTTTCATTGGTTATGGACACCGACATACGATGTAGAAGCAGTAAGTACTCGTGAAAGTAGTTCCCTTCATTAAATTAAAAATATGTCTTCTGAATATACTTGTTACTCTTCATGAATGAAAATAATATTCAAAACCTATAAAATATTCTAAAATATACCTAATCAATGATTACGACTTAAATAGTTTATTACATATGGATGATGCTTTGAGTTGTGCTTCAGTTGATTCTGATACAATACAATATCTGAAAGTGTTGAGTCTTCTGTTCCTGTGTCACCATCTAAATTTTTAAAACTCAAGTCTGGCAAACCTTTCACTAGTTGTAAAAAACTAGTTATTCTAAATGTATTTCACAAATTCAGTGAAAAATCTCACCAGCTTTCTTGTAATCTACCCCATTTAACTATCACATGTCTTATGCTACGGTTTATTATACAGCGTGTCGCGCCCGACGTGACGCGAATTCGTGTTTCGCTCGGCGTGATGCTGGTTTCGCATGGAGCGCATACGCTACAGTGCTTATGTTTATGGAATTGTCGCCAGATGGCACCACATATATGGAAAATCAAAATGACCAACGTTCATAATAAATTTCCAAATGTGTTTACAAAAACTAATGTATACTAACCTTTCCCTGCATAACCTAATAAAATAAATTACATACATACTATTTAGTAAACTATAAACTAATCTGATGTACAGTAAACTGACCCATCGGAAGCTAACAAAATGAAGTGATTGAACATTTATTTCTTAAAATATGGTTTGGAATTAAATGCAAATGTTGGTCATTCACACATATGTCCTGCCATCTGGTGGATTTAATTTTATGAGCATTCACGTATGCCAACTTCAGTTCTAATAAAGAACTGAAAATAAATTGAGAGAAAAAGTCATAATTTGTCTACATAGATAAACATATTAAAATTCTTCATAAAAAAAGTTTCACGTGTCGTTGCAAAATGATTATAATAGTTCGAAATATTAGTAAAGACAGAAAAAGTACCTAGAGCAACAGCATCATATGAATGTTGTATGGAAAATTATAGAATAAATGATTCTTTAGTTCTTAAATAAACATATGGTTGGTATATAAACAAAAATGCGCACAAGTTGTGCATATGGTTGATGAATATACAAAATTTTAGAATACTTCAGATTTTCGCCTGAGCAGTTTTATCAGGTTTTGAATTTAATGGAAGACGAAATTTATGTACATCCATAATATCCCCAAGATACAATACAATATTTACAGCTTTTATTTATCTCTTGACTAAGTTCAAGCCACAATAACTTTTTTCTGTACATCTCTGTACTCCTTCATGCTCATATTGTATAAAAATGGTATAAAACATGTATAGAACTCGATGATTTGCAACAAAACTATCTAACTTTCGTCGTTAAAATTGGAAAGTTATAAAACAAGTACTGTATTTCCGACATTTTGTCATAAAATCTTAGTTTGTTTTTAGCAATTACACCAATGAGTACGGGTAATATCTTCTATATTCTTTGTTTGCGCTGGCAAATTGCGTCCTGGATTCAAGAGATTCCAAAACACGACGTGACATGTCAGCGCAAATTTTTTTGCGCCAGCAATTTGCGTTGTAGATAAACCACATCCATTTAAATACATGGGGAGCAATTTTTGCGCTGGCGCGTTGCGTCGTAGATAAACCACAGCATTATATACTTCACATGTACTCCTTGTCAATGTGAGAGTAATTGTGGGACGAATGGCAGAAGGATACAATTGGCATTTGTTCATGTTAGGATCACTCTAAGAGGTATAGTTCATTGTTCTGTGAAAAAAATTATGTTAAAGAGTGTTCACTGTTCTAAAAGTTGTTACTTTGATACCGGACTTAAGCAAGTTCCAGTTCTGTAACCATGAGCTTAACAGATCTGAATGATTGTTTGTTAAATTAAAATCCCTTACTTAATAATTAGGAAATCAAATGATCAGGTAATACAACTGGAAATCTGGGTCATCACATTTACATTGCAAGGGAACAGGTTCAATTTCAAGAGGCTAGATTGGTCATCATCTAAGAACAATCAATGTTTTTATTATTCATGTAAGTACATCTCAATGAACGATAAATTATATTTGAAGAGAAAAATATACGCTCAGACTTGGGTTTGAACCCAGGACCTCAGTCGGTAGAGCACTCGCATAGAAAGTATCCTGGGTTCAAACCCCAGTCTGAGGGTATATTTTTTTCTTCAAAAAATAATTTATCCTTCATCTTAAGGCACAACTTCAAAAGTGAAAGTTTTGGCCTTCTCAACAATCCTCCTCCATGCCAATCTGTCTCTTGCCATATTCAAATTAGTCACTTTCATTTTCTTTAGATTTATCCTTCATTGAGATGTATTAAATGAATAATTAAAAACGTCACAAAAGACCGTACTGGCTTTATAAAGTAATGTAAAATTTCCAATAAAAGTCTTCTTAATAAAGAGGCTACCATTTGTATGATCGTGCAACACTTCGTAGCATGGCACCGGGGAATTAAGTGTATATAAGATAAAAATTTGCATTCAAATTGGAGTGCTCAGGTAGCTCAGTTGGTAGAGCATTCACATAGAAAGCAAGAAGGTCCAGGGTTCAAACCCCAGCCAGAGCATATATTTTTCTTTTCAAATACAATTTAAGATCAATACTTCAGATAGCTTAAAAATTAGTAGGAAATTGTCATGAGCAGGAAGCTGAATCTATTCCACAATGTTGAAGGGTTACTTGTATTTGTATAGACTATGGGAATGCGCGCAAGGGGGTGGGATGAGGTGTATCACTTTACATACCTACCAGGCTATGAAGAGAGTTGTCATGTAGAAATATAGATGAAGTAAACAACATTTCATTTAGTAAAAAAATGGAGTTATTGTAGAGTATGTCGGTAGTTGATATGGCATGTACCTGATGTTACATGTAGTGAAATGCCATCCAAAAAAATACTAATGTGCATGCATCTTAAAACATTTCATTATCTTGTAAGCAATCTATAACCTAAGTTATAATAATCATATTTGGCATAACAACCCAGGTCGAGTCATAGCTTCCCTAAGCATTCTCCTCCAGACTAGGGTGTCCATTTGTCCTGTTTTTCCCAGGACAGTCCTGTTTTTTTTTGGAAGATGTCCTGCTGTCCCAAAAGTTTTCTTCAGGATGCTCAAATGTCCCGCTTTTGGGATGATGCTTCGTCCATAGATTAAAGGAATATAATCATCATCCATGCAAGTATTAGGCCGTGTGGCCTGTTACGATCTCAAAGAGGAATTTTCCATCCAGCGATCTTCTGCCTTGGGGACAGTAGCGAAGTATGGCTTTTGGAATTCTATGAGACGGCATTCGTTGAAGATGGGCTTTCCAGTAGATCTGGTAGTTTTGTATATGGTGAAGAATGGGTTCTACATCCAACTCTTCCATAATTTCCTCATTTCCTTTATGGTCCCACTTTGTTTAGCCTGCTGTACGGCGCATA
This sequence comes from Diploptera punctata, assembly GCA_030220185.1. NCBI lineage: Eukaryota > Metazoa > Arthropoda > Insecta > Blattodea > Blaberidae > Diploptera > Diploptera punctata. The sequence continues at coordinate 2,833,713 of JASPKZ010009814.1, read as the reverse complement.
AATCTCATCTCATTTGCTGTTATTCAGCTTTCATCTCTTCTTCGTATTGTCCATGCTTCACTACCATATCTTAATACTGGTCTTGCAAGAACCTTACAAAGCTGTAATCTTGTGTTCTTCTGTACTAAAGATGGTTTCATTATACTGTTAATTATCCCCGTTGTTTTTGTAAAATTTGTGATTTTCTTTGATATATCAGCTTCATCTTGAAATGTTAAATTATAACCCAAATAATTAAATTCATTTACTCGTTCTAGAATTTCATCATCCAAAACAATTGTGCTAGGTATAGGGTATTTCCCACAAACGGCCATCACTTTAGTTTTCTTTGTATTGGCGTAAACTTTGTATCCAGTATTTAGTAAGCTTACTAAAAGGAATATAATAATCCCTAGCTTTGTCAATGTATTTATGAATGGCGATTTTCGTTTTGTTCTTTACTATGTAATTATAAATATGAACGTTAGAAAGCACCAGTTGTATAACCACGATGCACTGTTTGGTCTATAAAATTTGTTTTTTTACTCTCATATATTGATAACTGTGGTACATTTTTCAAATTGTCAATCCATGGTCAGTGCGGCCAATGTCGGAGATTTCCTGCTGATTCTGGTACTTTGGCAATGGAGAAATACAATTTATAACTTGGATTAAATTGAAGACTACGCCAATTTTGGAATATATTAAACAGTACCAACTAAATTGAAAACACCATCTTGAAAGAATGAGTTCAAATCGGATCCCCAAAGCTGTTTATAATTATATACCAAGAGGACGAAGATCACTGGGCCGTCCTATGAAACGCTGGAGGGAAAATTTTCTATAGGATCGTAACAGGCCTTGGCCTAATACTTGGAAGGAAGAAGAAGAACTTGGATTAAAGAGATTTAGTTAGTGAATTTTATACCACTTGCAGCAATAAATAAATATTTTTAAACGTAATAAACAATGACTTTAGTGGTTTTTTATTTGTGAATGGTTGATTATTATAAATTTGTATTGGTAACAGTGTCATGGTAAAAGAAAATAACTGTTTTTTTATGTTTTGTTAGTGTCCCACCTTTTTTTTAAATATCTCAGAAGTTTTTCCTTTCATTATATTATTTTTAGTCTGATCATCTTACCTCAATATTAATGTTGATTTGTTCTTGAACATGTTTCGAAACAATTGTTTTATCGTCAGCTTGTCCAGACTGGTTTTGATTTATGTTGCACAACCTGGATGTCAATGTCAACTCCACCCTGTGGTTGGCCAAAGAACCTCCAAACAAGGTCATGCTCTATCGGTATTTCAAAATTCATAACTCTGTTTTTGTTCTTCTGAATATAAATTTTTTCCCAAATAGTCAGCTCTTTTGTATTTTCTAACTGTTTTAATAATTTAGTGTCTCAATTTATATTATGTTTTTCAGACCAAACATGAGCAGCAACTGCAGATTTTTCTATTTCCCCATTTTTAATATTTCTTGTGTGTTCTTTGGTTCTAATTTTTAGGTTTCTTTTTGTTTTTCCTATATATATATCTTTTCACAACCCGTGCATTCAATTTGATATATTCCTGACTTTTTATTTTCTTCAGTTTTTTCATTTGTATTAGTTTATTTAAACTGTAGTCATTATTCAGTGCTAATTTAATATTAAACTTCTCAAATATATTTTGGAATTTATTGTGTACCGAAGGGTGATAATTTCCTTCCATTTTTTGTACATGTCCCCTTTTACATTGAAAATATTATGGACCTCTCTATTTCTGGCAACTGTCCACATTTAGTCGCCATGGATTGATAACCGAAATATATTTCACTGTATTATGTACCTTATAATGTTTCCCAATGGTGAGTTCTTGGGAGAAGATCTACATCCAGAAGAATAGGGATAGAATCATGAATTTTCGAATTCCCAAGGAGAGAACTTGATTTGCAAGTTCTTTGGATCACAAAAAGGAGGAGTAGGAGTTGACATCCAGGACATCCATGAATGAATGAGTCATTTTTTATGTCTTACCTTATAGTTTATGTTTTCTTAAACACGGGAACTGCAATTTTATAACCAATAAGAAACCAAAGACTAACTGCGGCAGAAATGAAATTTATGAGACGCACTACAGGTTACTCAAGAACAGACCATAAAAGGAATTTTGAGATTGTCAGAGAATTACAAACAATCAGTCATGGAATGTGTACAAAAATACTGGAAATCTCACGTAAGAAGAATGAGCAGAACAAGAATACCACATTAAATCATAAATTACCAGCCACCTGGCAAGAGATCTTTGGGCAGACCCTTCAAACGTTGGATTGAGACCGTAACAGACTACTAGGTCTATCACATGAAAGGAAGAAGAAATGAACGCCTCAGATAGCAAAAAATCTGGAATTTATCAAATTAGTTGTCGAGTCTGCAATAAAGTATACGTAGGAAAAACAAAAGGAATTTGGACACTCGCACAAAAGAACACTTTAGAAATATTAACAATGGTGAAATTGAAAAATTAGCTATTGCAGCACATAGTTTATTGGAAGTCATGAAATTGAAAAAGAGGCCAAACTTCTAAAACATTGGGAAAAAATAGTTTGGAAGAATTCAGAAGAACAAATTTAAATCCACGAATTTCGAAATTCCTGATGTACGGGACCTGATCTTGAAGTTCATCAAATCAACACCAGATGGCAACGTTATAGATGGAAATTACAACAAAAATCCGGTAATCATAATGTCTGTTGAAAATGGGAGGGATATTTCCTCTTGAAAACTGCAGTTCCCATGTTTAAGAAAACAAACTATGAGGTAATATATAAAAATGACTCATTCATTCATGAATTAAAAACCTCAATGTTATTTCCCATATCCAACTACTAATGTCCTAAAGAACTCAACTCTGGAAGGTAATATGAAAAAAAAAAAACTTGCCTTATTTATTAAAAAGAACATCATGTTACTTCCTATTGTAATCTTATAATAATGGTATAATGAGGGAAGTAGATTACACAGGGGATGATTGGAAAACAGCTCAGGATAGGGATGTGTGGAGAGCTTATATCCACATGGTCATTAACCTATGAGTTGATAGTGCCAGTGAGTTAATTAGTTGGATGGTATAAATAAATAGATATTTTCTGAAAAAAAGTTGTTTTAATTCTGTTTTATACTTATTTAATGATCTTAATATTGAAGACAATGGCCTAGAAATGCATTAACATGGTAATATCCTGTCACCAATCCAGGTGACAAAATTGCACATCCACAACCCGTTACAAGAAATTTGTTTCAATTTAAAGAAATACAACCAAAAATTATTCACATATTCATCCTGCTATTACATTATACAGTACAATTAATTTCACTCCAACCAATAACAGGTTTAAGAGGCGCAAATTATGTACAGCCAATTATCTGCTGTAAAATATCTAATTAAAGAAATAGTACAAAATTGAAAAAAATATTTATGTATAATTAAAACAGAGTAATTACAAATCCCCCCCTCCCCACCCATAATTGTGCTGAAATGCCCAAAGTAGGAAATTACTTTCATTCGGAATGCGTACGAAAACATAAATAATGTAAAAAGCAACATTATTTCAACATGAATAACCCAGGATATTCTTCATATAAACTGTACAATATCAACATTGACTGCAAAAAAAAAAAAAGTAAAGTAAAGTAAAGATGAATCTTAAAAAGTTTAGGAGGAAAAAATCACGTATGCAGTTCAAAAGAGTTTAAAAATTTAAAGAATATCCTGTGCTATCATGTAAAAGAGAAATGGTAATGCATAGCATCAATACAAAGCCAGAAACACTTGTCTGGTTTTGACGCTATTTTAAATATCTTTCAAGGATTTTACCACTGTACACCTCTTGTACAAACAGTTCATACATTAGTTCACTCACATACCCATCAATAATATCTACAGTTCGTCCTTACGAGGAAGATCATCATCTTCGTCTTCCTCTTCAGCCTGAAAAATTAAATATGTTTGATTTAGTATTCAGATATAAAATTTGGACAGCATTTAAAAAATTAGTCCCATGAAGAATCACAGAGAATAATAAACACATACCAAAATAAAAAAGCTAAATACTAGAGAATTAACAGGAAAAAATATTTTAATCAAAATTAAAGTGGGAATTAACAGTGAGGTACTTTCAATTTATAGATGAGTTGGAGAAAAGTTTTTATATTTCACCTCAAAGTTGCATGTTTTCACAATACCGATTTCAAAGGTCATTCACCATCTTCCCAACATTAATTTAATATAAACTCCCAACTGTCAAAAATGATGCCATTAACACTATCTTCCAAACTGCTAACCAGTGTCGGATTTTATGAACTTGGAGATCAAATTTAGCTCGTTCGGAATTTCAAAATTGATGGGTCTATATTTATTCCTCTGAATTTATATCTTTCCAAACTATTAATTCCAAAGGCGTCTCTAAAAGCTTTAGAAGTTTAGTTTCTCTTCTAATTTTGTGATTCTCTAACAGTCTAGTACATTTTTCGGCAGTTAAGAAGATGGTGTTAACAGCAAAATTTTGAGTTATAGTTTGACTGAAGATGAAGGTGAATGGCCTTTGAAACCGGTATCATGAAAACATGCAACTTTATGAGATGAGACATAAAAACATTTTTTTAACCCATTTATAAAAAGGAAAAATGATTATCAAATAGGACAATGTGGATTAAAAATCAATGAAGAAAAGACAGTAGTTATGAAAGTAACAAGAGAAAAAACAGCAGACAAAAAATAAAATTCAGATGAAAGGACATGAGAAATTATGATACATTGTATCATACTTTTTCCACCCTGCCATGCTATTGTGTTAAAGCAAGCCAGGAGGATAGCAGTATGAATAATTTCTATTCCAACTTCATTAGTAAAATATCTGCTATATGTGAGTAGACTTTTAATGAGTTGGATAAAAAATTTAACTATTAGAGATATTACCTCATCTGGAGCTGCCTGACCATATTCACCACCGGATTCCAAGAATTTGGTGAGACCTTCTAATGTTCTTTCTCCGTTATACTCTACAACCTAGAAGTAAAAAGAAAAGTTACATATATGTGGTAAAAATTCAAAATTGATTTTTGTTTAAGGAACTAAGTACATAAACAAAATCAGTCTATAGTTGTGGTTTGCCTTTGGAAATTCTCAAATCTTTCAATCCAGCATCCTCAAGCATTGGCTTGCAAAACATCAAGGAATTTAAGCCTCTCAAGATCATGGCCAACAAGCCTGGAAAATGTCTACACAACAGAATACAAACTCGGGCCATGAAAGCCTAAATGAAAATATTTATTTTTGTCACAATATTACTTGGTTCAGATTTCAAATGCCTGCTTGATTTGTAATATTTCTGCTTTCTTCTACATACCTAACCTACTACAATTTTCTTCTTATCCACCTACATTATCTATCTATCCATTCATCTATCTATATGTGGCATACTAGCCCAATGTTGAGCCTTGGCCTCTCCTTTGTTAGGAGTTACTAAAGGCTATCTGCTCTTAAAGTGATCCTTATCAAAACAAAACCATGTGACCTGCTCGCTTTTCATTGGTTATGGACACCAACGAACAATGTAGAAGCAATAAGTGCATGAAAAAGTAGTTCCCATCATTAAATTAAAAATATGTCCTCTGAATATACTTGTTATTCTTCATGAATGAAAATAATAATATTCAAAACAAAGAAAATATTGTAAAATATATCTAATCAATAATTGTAACTGAAAATAGTTTATTACATATAGATTATGCATTTGAGTCATGCTTCAGTCGATTCTCATACGAAAAAAATGGCTAAATGTGTCAAGTCTTCTGTTGGTGTGTCGTTACGTATCTGTAAATTTTTAAAACACAAGCCTGGCAAACCTTTGACTAGTGGTAAAATAAATAATAGTTTTAAAAAACTAAAAGAACACGCTTTATTAGAAAACTAAAAAATGAAAAATAATTTTAATTTCCAATACGCTTGGGATAAAATAAAGTGGTCAACAAAAAAATCATCTCCAACACACATAGAATAAAATTAGAGTTTTCAACAAAAATAAAATAATTTTACAATCAAAAGCGTGGGGTGCTCTATATCAATTAATATATTTGATAATAAACAGATATTGGTAAAAGTAGCCCTCTACGAAGAAAATGTAATAATCATAAAAAGATGATAACAATGAACTTATGTTCTCTTAGCAATGATCAAATAATCACAATAGCTAACCTAATAGACTAAATATAAAACAATTACAAACAAGACAATTAATGGTGCTGGACATGATATGGTTTGTACCAATCATAAATCTGGACAAAATGCGAACTGCAATAAACATTCCTTTTCAAACATCAGTTAAGTTCACAACCTAAAAGAGCACATCATCTGAATTAATGTCAAACTCAATTTTATCCAGAGATGAACAATAATAGTTTGACAATGATGCTCATATCATCTCCTTAAAGTGATCAGCCAAAGTAATGAATAAATTGAAAAGAAGTCAAATTAACAGCACAGAACCCAAAGTATGAAACACAGTGGATGGCAATGAACACACGGCAAAACAGTTAGAGAACTTGTACCTAAGGCCAATGCTATATCAGTTTTGGTTTGAGATTATATCTGTTCAGTTCTTCTTAGAGGACAATAGATAATTAATCATGTAAACTCATAAGAAAAAAATCATCATAACAGATATATCTAACTGCAGCATTATCTCATAATGTTTCTTATAAATTATTCATTTTTTCGTTTTTTATTCAATGCCCCTCATAATGAATTTAGGGGCACACCGTAGTGTAGTGGTTAAGGCAATATGCTACAAGCCGGAAGGTTGAGGGTTTGAGTCCTGGTGGGATCAGGATATTTAAACTGACCCAAATCTTCTGACGACAATATGACCCTGGGTTGACTCAGCCTCTAACAGAAATGAGTACCAGCCATTTGTTCTGGAGGTGTAAGGCAGCTTATTTTTAACTTGTATAGGAATTAATCACTATGAGGTGTAATTTATGGTAAAATTAAACGTTTCTTACCACTCCTCATAAATCTTCTAAGTAGATCGCGATTTCGAGACCATAACGGTCTCATCTTCAGTACTTTTTTGGCAACTGATGTTATGTCGATCGGAAGAAACTCTTCTTCTTCCCTCTGTTGGTGGACCATCGGTCTGATGTTATGTCAATCGGAAGAAGAAGAGTTTCTTCCAATCGACATAACATCAGTCGCCAAAAAAGTACTGAAGATGAGACCATTATGATCTCGAAATCGCGATCTACATAGAAGATTTATATGAGGACAGGTAAGAAGCATTTAATTTCACCATAAGGCAGCTGTCATGCAGGGCTGACATGAAGTGCAAATTGTCTAGAAAAAGTGACCCTTAACTTCCTAATACCCCTGGGTCTCCTAAGGGCTGAAGTGGGATCACTTTCTCTCTTATATTAATAAATTTAATAGTCTTGGTTATAAACAATCACTTTTAGCATAATAAGAACATACAAACAGCTAGTCTCTGGAAAAAAATTGATTTGCATACAGGTTTATATTTAGCTGACATTATAGCAAACCACTCATCACAATGGGTTCTTGCAGTAGAGTTACATGTGCATTTTTGCTGATAATACTATAGATCATGATCTCAGTTGTTTAGTAATAATGTTACAATTAACTTTATATATAATGCAACTTGTCTTCGGTTTTGTAAGAATATAAGCCTAAACCTTTGGTAATTGAAAAACTGTTTTTACGACACTAGTAGATACAATCCATTTAACTGACCTTATTTTCTCCTTTAGTATAAAGTTTTAAAGTTGGGAAGCTTGTAATCTTTGTATGTTCCAATTCATTCGCTGTCGCATCCATCTTTGCTACCAGTACGGTGTTGCTATCCTTGAATTTTTCTCCAAGCTGCAATAAATAAACACAAAATTTATACAATACCTTTTTTTGGACACTATACATTGACTTAGAGCATATCCTTTTCCTGGAAGTAACAAGCCTCATTCATTCTTTATTTATAAAAAGCAATACAATGGAACTTAACATTGCTTAATAGGTATTTAACAACCATTTTATAAGATCTTGAGATTTCCGAATGAAAAGTATATCACACTCTATAACTGCATCTATCTAAATTAAAGGGACTATTCATCTTACTAAGACAAGAAGATGATGTTGCTGCCTACAGGGAAGAGCTTAGTGCAATGTGAATGAGATTGTGTGATGTGAATGCTTCCAGAGGATGCAATGATGTATAGAATGAGCTGGAGAGTACTTTGAAAAGATGTGATAGATGTGGAAACTCTATCATGGCCCATTGTTGCACATCTCAAAACTTATCTAGTGACCCTCACAACAGACATACCATTATATATTATCAACCATGGTTAATGTAATTTTAAAAAAATTTGTTTTGGTCTTTTTTCATCGTCCCTAGAAATTTGAATATTGATATTTAAATATTAATATTTGATATCTGTATAAAGAATAAAGTTATGTTATTTTTCTTCCCTCAATTATTTCTTCTATCATTCACCTTAAGGTCTTTTAGGGATATAGCTTAATTTTTGGTTAAATATGGTAATGTAATTGTAATGTATTAACTTTCATTTTATAAAACAAAAATTATATTATTCATTTAATTAGTCAATATAAAATTAAATTTATCTTCAGGTATATCTGCTCAGTTCTTCTTAGAGGATAAACATAAGTGCATTCATGTAAAATCATATAAAGAAGTCATCATTGCAGATACTGTTCAGATATTTATATATTAAATTTGGGAATTTTTAACATTATGAGGTTCAATTAATAATAATTAAATGAATCGTGATTTTTTCTTACCTCATACAACTATGTTTTTTTAAACACAGCACTGCAGTATCGGCGACACCTTTGTCGTCATCGTCAGCTGTTCAGATAATTACATAAATCTAATTGGTTTAAAACTATTAATAAACAAATATTTATTTTTATATTATTAATCATTTTAGAAACACTTAAAAACAATATTATTTTAATTCCAAAACTTTATAACTTTCTTTTCTACCTGTTTATACGATCAGTTATGCTTTATTCCAAAGTGATACTAAGCTCAACCCCCACAAGCTAGTAAGCATTGCTTACCTATAGCAAAGACCATCGAAGAGTAAAATATATCTGATCACATTGCATATAATGGATCTTATATAATACAAAGTGAAAGTAGTAATACTTGGCTTTTGGCAATGAAGCCATTAGCTCTCATGCATTCCTGTATATTCCTACGACGAATTCAGCAGATTAACACTTTTAATAAAAAAATTACAGCAGGGAGTAACACAATATGGTAATTTACAATTCTGTGGCACCATGCATCAAACCAATAACCCTCACTTAAGTAGTTCTGAGAAAATGAAGATTCATGCATGGAGGTTTCCTATCTGAATGTGTTGTCCATCTCTGGATCTTCTGTTTAACTAATTGTACAGCAATCAAAATTTGAGGGATGATAAATGACAGCTCCAATATTACATTAATAATATTAACTCTTTTTTTTTTTAATTTGAGGGTTATGGGTCTTATGCATGGTGCCACAGAATTTATAAATTGAGTCAGATAAACTTTTTTTTTTCATCTCACCTCAAAGTTCTGTGTTTTCATGATACCAGTACCAAACATGGAACTTTATGAGGTGAGATGAAAAAAACATTTTATCTGACTCAATTTACAAAAGATAAAATACTCAGATATTTTCTATTGAAATTTATTAGTACTTTGAAAGTTTGAAGACGTTCTCCAGTCATTTGTCCTTTGTTGAATGGACAACAATTTGGATTGACGTAAATTCCTATTTAATTCAAGTTTTTTGTAAATATTCATATTCTGTAATAAGCTAAAATTTTGCTACTGCAGTTTTAAATTGCATTTGAGGAATCATTTCTTCAAGAAATCTACAAATATGAGGTGAGTCATTAAAATTCTCCTTATTAATTTAAGATAAATGGAACATTCCAAAATCAAAACAAGAAAAGAATCTATAACTAAGTTTAGAAAAACTAATGGGCATGTTTGTACTGCCAGCACATCTGCATACAGGGAACATATTTATCTCTCTTAAGATGTTCTATCTATAATGAAGACTTCATCATGGATGGTAATCATCTGAATATCTGCAGGAAGCTTTAACTGTGATGAATTTTGTGCAAATTTATCATTTATCACACATCATATCATCAGGGAACGTAACTCCGCCTTCTAGGTGCCCTAACTTCAGATGTGGGTTACAATTAAGCCAATGCCAGGAGAGAGCACCAGAAATGTCGAAATGACAACCTGGGGCATTGAATTAAAGAAAATAAAGTCAAGAAACTAATGGATTAAGGACAGTAGTTTGCCATTAGAAACAACAATTTAAGTGCAAAATTTAACCTGAATCTCTTACAATTTAGAGCTAAATTTGTTCAAATGTGCTATGCTCAAACTGCAATATACTGATTTATAATGAATTTACTTACTTGATCATAAATAGGAGCCAGCTGCTTGCAATGTCCACACCATGGTGCGTAAAACTCTACTAGTACATCCTTTTCTTTATCGAATACTACTTCATCAAAATTACTTGAAACCAAGACTTTCACTGGAGTTTTATCCCAGTCTTCAGGTAGATCTTGTGAGAGTAGATGTTGCTGAAAAATTACATCAGAAATTACCGACAATGCAAGATATTTTCCCAACTACATTTCCTTACAAAAAAAAATAATTTTATCAATATACTTTTACCTATACTTTAACATTTCTTTTAAGTTTTATAAATGCAGGATTTTAAACAATTAAGAAATTAAAAAAATCACACATTGCATCCATATCCTGAAATCCAAAATATATTTTCTCTGCTGTACACTATAATATATTATATGAAATTTCACATTGTCATTAACATCAGGTTGAAATGACATTCATTAGAAATTTCAAACATTTTTTTAAATCTACATCATAGAATATAAAAAATATATTTGATCTTCTAATAGAATTTTTAAAAATTAATGCATTGTTTCATACTTTTTCCACCCTGTCGTGCCACCGAACAGGCTAAGCCAGGAGGATAGCAGCATGACCATTTCTCTACCAACTTTATTAGGAAAAAATCAGCTAAAATGAACTGATTTTTAACGAGAAGTTGCACATAAACATTTTACCCACAATAAATGTACCTTGTCATTAACTTCTAAACTGCTTTCTTTTCTTTCTTTCTCTTTGAAAAATCTGCAAATGTGCCTCATTGTTCAATACAGATCACAAAAATCTAAAAGAAACTGTACTAAAATATCTGGTAAGACCAATAAATGTACTAAAATATTTGAAAGACCAATAAAGTTCACGATATGGGAAAAGATATAAATTCAGAAGAAAAAGAACAAGAACAGAACCATGAATTTTAAGTTCCCAAAGTGTAAGATTTGATCACTAAATTCATCCACCTTCCACAAGTATAATAAAGCTTATGTCAACTGTTGATTAAAAAAATCTGAGTTTACAGAATTCAGTTATGAATGAGAATGAAAGTCTGCAAAGCATGTCAAGTTGAGAGACTCAATTTATGAGAAGAAGTGTGTATGTACTCATTTTATTTAATTGGTTACAGTTCCTATTAATTTTTTTGATAAATGTTCATATATCCAAAAAAAATTAACCCTTGAGTATAACATTAACAATTTTAAGGGAGGAGGATTTTTTTTTTTTTCCAGGTTTTGTAGTGAATGGAACAGAACTTGGACAGGTTTTTCTCAAGGTTTCTCCTGTTTTCCCCTGCAACAAATTTCATTCCATTTTTCCATATTCATATCATCTATTTCATCCAACGGCCTCCTAGATTTTTTTTCCAGGTATTTTAAAACATTTTTAGGTCAGCGAAATCTGAGCCCTGTGATAATAGCAGGAATACATACCTTAAGTTTGCCTTCAATGAACTCTTGTACAAAGGACTTAATATTGTCTTTTGAAAGTTCAGCATTCTCGGGTTTGTACTTGGCCATATCTTCTTCCAAACGAATTAATCTCATTGCTGGAATCTCATCCTTTTTCATTCCAAAGAATTCCAAGATTCGTTGATGATCTTCCTCATCGGAATTGATGGAGACAAACAGTACCTATAACATATAAAAAAGTAAATCCATAAATAAAGCTCTGAAAAGACAATGCTTTAACATAATACAATGACTCAATGTTAGTTTCAGTTTCCTTAACCAAATTTTATTTCTACTCTATGCAAGTAGCTATTCAATTGTCCTCAAAAGCCAGAACAAACCATATTATATTCAATATTCCATCTTATAGCTGGAAATCAAATCTGAGACCAGTGGAATATTAGTCAGATATGCTGTTACACTGTGATCTTGAAGCACTGTATTTAAAGAAAAATGTCTATGGTAAAGACCAACATGAACTATATAACCCCAAAAATCAGACATGTTAATTATTCATATTTGAAGAGAAAAACTATACGCTCAGACCAGGACCCTTGGTTCTCTAGACCAAGTGCTCTACCATCTGAACTACCTGAGCAAGTACTGATCTAAACACAAATTTTTCTCTGCATACTTTGTAATTCCCGCCTACCAAATGCTATGAAGCATTTGCTTCTATCTTTTGCAAATGGCGGCTCCTTTATTAAGGAGACATATTTGGGAATTTTACATTACATTATAAATACCAGTACGGCTTTTTTCAATGTTTTTATTGTTAATATTATTCGTTTTTAAACATCTTAATGATGGACAAATTATAATTTGAAAAGAAAAATATACGCCTTGACCGGGGTTAGAACCCAGGACCTTGGACTCTCTATGTCAATGCTCTTCCATCTGAGCTAGGCCTCCAATCTAAATGCGTATTTTTCTCTTATACATAGTTAATTACCTACCCCAAATGCTACAATTTTTGCAAATGGCAGCTTCTTTATTAAGAAGACTTTTTATTGGGAATTTTAACATTACTTATAAAGCCAGTAGTGCTTCTTTCAATGTTAATATTATTCGTTTTTAAACATCTTAATGATGGACAAATTATAATTTGAAAAGAAAAATATACGTCTTGACCAGGGTTAGAACCCAGGACCTTGGACTCTCTATGTCAATGCTCTTCCATCTGAGCTAGGTCTCCAATCTAAATGCGTATTTTTCTCTTATACATAGTTAATTCCCTACCCCAAATGCTACGAGCCGTTGCTACGATTTTTGTAAATGGCGGCTTCTTTATTAAGAAGACTTTTTATTGGGAATTTAAACATTACTTACAAAGCCAGTAGTGCTTCTTTCAATGTTAATATTATTCGTTTTTAAACATCTTAATGATGGACAAATTATATTTAAAAAGAAAAATATACGCCCAGACCGGGGTTTGAACCCAGGACCTTTGACTCTCTATGTCAATGCTCTTCCATCTGAGCTACCTCGGCCTCCAATCTAAATGTGTATTTTTCTCTTATACATAGTTAATTCCCTACCCCAAATGCTATGATTTTTGCAAATGGCGGTTTCTTTATTAAGAAGACTTTTTATTGGGAGTTATTTTTAGTCTGGACATCTTACCTCAATATTACTAATATTACAATATTACTATAACTAAAATAACCTCAAAATATAACTTCCTAAAATTAAATATTATTTTTATTGGGAATTTAAACATTACTTATAAAGCCAGTAGTGCTTCTTTCAATGTTAATATTATTCGTTTTTATACATCTTAATGATGGATAAATTATATTTAAAAAGAAAAATATACGCCTAGACTGGGGTTTGAACCCAGGACCTTTGAATTCTGATATATTCCAATTCAAACTCTATCTTGAACTTTTATAGGAAAAATCTCTGAGATTTAATTTAAGATTTAAATTAGAACAATATGAGGTGAGTGATAAAAATATTCTACCTTAATTTAAATTAGAATTCTTCATAACTCACCCCATATCCAGTTTTCTAATTAAACCAGTTTCAAAACCTACATGGTTTCATCTTCACTAATATCTCGACCAATGTTATGTATTTTAATTTAAATCTCAAACTCTTATCCCCTAAAATAAAACTTAATAACTTAAAAGGACATGGATTGCATAGAACTCTGAGATATACTATTATTTATCTTAACACAAACTCCATGAAGCCCTTGGCCAACCAGCCAGCCTCACATCCACATGTTAAACATAGAGGAGGATCTACACCCAGCCAATATAGGAAAGACATGTGGTCATTATGTCTAGTCCCCCAAGCATTACAGCTGGTTTTTCTCGACTGATGCCATACTTATTGTACCTACCCAAATTCCACATAATGTTTGGTGGGCACTGGTTCGAAATTCCATGAAAAAAAAATTTCCCCCATGGGTACTCAAACCAGTGCAAGTTCCATAGTTCTGCACCGAGGTATCATCCTTCAAACTGCTCAGCTACGATGCGCGATTATTATTCATCTTATTACATCATTAACCTTATAATGACAAGTGGAAAAGCATGAACATTAATTAAGTATATAGATATGAACAAAAAAAAAATTACAATAATACAAGATAGATTATTCATAGTTAAATATGGGAAATCATCAAATCAACACCGGATGGCAATGTTACTGATGGAGATTCCAACAAAAATCTGGTAGTCATAATGTCGTTTCAAAATGAGAGAGATCCTTCTCTTGAAAACTAGTTCCTGTGTTTAAAACATAAAATATGAGGTAAGATGTAAAAAATTACTCATTAATTTATGAAGATAGATTAATTCATCATTTTATTTCTAGCCTGCCAGTACCTATCCACAAAACTTGTAGCCGACGAGACAAATTTTGATGTGGTCAGCACCCATGATATCCATAGTATTGCAGAGAACACAGTATGGACTTGATAAGATACCTAGACAATGAAAGTGACTACCTAGACAATCATGCCCAACTGCAGTGTAGAATGATGAAACAGCTACTTTTCTGGGTCATTTTGGGAGTGTATTTTGCAGGGCATCCTTCCAAAGTTTGTCTCTGATCTGATTCTGTAAGTCATCACAGAAAGCTTTTCTCACTCTTCAGCATATGTTTACAGCTGATCTAGTGTAATGCAGGGAAATGTTAGTCTGAAGGTTTTCTGTTCCTTTTTTAGCTACCAAATCTGCCATTTTATTTCCTGCAATTACACAATTTTGACAATAACCACTGCAAAATCACTTGTTTGCCTGGAATATTAAAGCCCGTTTAATAAATAGTCTTTCTGTAATGTAGCATATCATCATTGGCTGGAGATAAGTATTTGAAACTGTAAATATTGCTGCCTTAGAGATGCTTAAGATGACAACATTGCTGAAAGATTTGGATATATAGATGAGTTGGTTCAGAGTGGTGGTTATGGTCCTAATCTTTCCTATGGTTTCTCCCAAGAGTGAGATTGATGTGAAGAGCTTGCAACAGACTTTTCATTTATATGAGTTTTATTTAGTTCCACCTTCTACGTCAAATAAATTAATGAATAAACATAAGAATTAAATGAATTGTGATTTCTTCCTGAGCATGGTGACAATGGGTTGCTGATACTGCAGTGCTGTGTTTAAAATAAATAATAGTTTTAAAAAACTAAAAGAACACGCTTTATTAGAAAACTAAAAAATGAAAAATAATTTTAATTTCCAATACGCTTGGGATAAAATAAAGTGGTCAACAAAAAAATCATCTCCATCACATATAGAATAAAATTAGAGTTATCAACAATAAATATGAAATTATTGTATTGTCACGGGTCCTCTACAAGTATACAAAGTTTCAAGTCGATCCAATGATTTTAAGTGGGTGAAAATCGGGTTGAAAGATTCCGTTACATAGATAGATAGATAGATGGATAGCTAATATAAAGCGTGTAAAAAATAGAAGTATGAAGTGAGAAGAAATCACGATTCATTTAATTCTTATGAATTGAACCTCATAATGTTAAAAATTCCCAAATTTGATTATAATAAATAAACCTTTACAATATTCATAGTTAAATATGGGAAATAACATTATGAGGTTCTTAATTCGTAAATTAATGCATCGTTAATTTACGAAACCTTTACGAGTTAGAAACCCACTACTTAAAATTGCAAATAATGCCTCAATTGATTTACCTTCTCCCTCCAACAATAGATGATGAAATTTTGGCTCCTTTCAACTTATTACAGGAATCTTCCCAGCAATACATTATTGCCCTTGGACAGATGACTTTGTGGTCTATTTTCAATTAATGGACCACTTTGGCAGACAACACTGCATTAATGATGCATACTATTGCAAACAGCGGGGAATGCTGGATGAAGATATGTTTATATACTGTAAGTATGTTATGGGAAGAATGATTAAAAAAAGTTAAACCCAATAAAAGCATTTAGCCTCCTCTTGTTAAAATGCACCAAGCTGAGCTCAACGTCCCCATTTAATGGATGAACTAATTCCGACAGCATCATATGCCTTCTTGACATATGTACTGCAAAGGTGTTCAGAATTTAATCCAGGTATTCTGGTTTACAAATCAGCAAATAAAAAATGTACACCATCACCTCATCTACCTCTACATTTAACATTTTATAATGAAAATTTCCAACCCAGCTGGATACTGATCTCAACAAAGTAACCATCAATGAGATCATATAAAAATACCCCTTGAAAATTTTCTGGCATAATAGATGACTAGTAAAGATCCCATATACCAAAAATCAGCAGAGCGATTTAAGTGAAAGTCTTATAAATCAAGCTTGGAAAGTCCCATTACAAAGTCTGCAAAACAGCAGTAATTAGACATCCCTTATGAGCTGTGCAGCTTGAGCAGGGATTAATTGGGGTTGCTATACTGGAGCCGACCAGCCATCATTTCAGTTTAAACATACAATGTAATCAATGAGAAAGAGAATTTTTTTTTTCCTGAACTGGGAATCAAACCCCAAACCTTTAGCTTTCTGTGCTAATGCTCTTTACCATTGATTACAATAATTTAATTGTGTTCATTAATTTACTTATATCTATCATAGTAATAGCTTTAGCTTCTCAATATTAATTTAATACGCAATGTAATGTTTAAGGAATGATGTGAGAAGGTTTGCAAATACCGTATGTTACACTGTCATACAATTATATAAATAGTTTATAAAGAATTCAACCTCAATTTTTCAGTACTTCTAATTACATTTTGTAACTGACTTTTAGTAGACTTTTGCCAGAAAAAGTTTAAGGTACGTTTTGATTGATCTCATTTATAATTTTCTTTGTCAGATCTGCTTGACAGAAGATAGATATCCTACTAACTGAACCAGTGCATCACACCTTTTTCTGAAGAAGATACTTTAAAAATGAATTATTTGTATCATACTTTTTCCACCCTGCCATGCCACTGAACAGGCTAAGCCAGGAGGATAGCAGTATGAAAATTTCTCTACCAACTTTATTAGGAAAAAATCAGCTACAGATGAACTGAATTTCAACGAGAAGTTGGATGTAAATATAGATCTATAGTATACATCAACTATTGTCTAACGGATCTGTGCCCCCGTAAGATATGCAAACTAAAGCCTACTTCCTTTTCTGCCTCGGCAAATCATTTCCCTCCCTGCATTCCTATATCTCTCTTGCATTTGCACTCCAGTGTTGTTAACTCAACTCCAACCTTGCATTATTCAATATTCAAGAGTCGTGAAATTGGAGGAAGTTTGGCAACATCCCTACTTGATAAGTTACCTGTGGCTGTTGTTTGACATAGGGGGAGGGGAATCTGGTGAAATGGTGTGAGTATTGAAGTGTACTTTTCTAAGAACACTGTCAGCGCTGTAGGGGCACAAATCTGTTGGTCCGAGTATATCCATAATAATAGTAATGAAACTGTGCTATTACCTTATAACTAAAGCCTAGACAAACTTTATCAACTTACTTATTAAAAACAGACTTATTTATTACTGTTGTATATAATTAAGCAATATTATATAAAAATAGCATCATGTCATACCTGTTCTCTGAAGTCTTTAGCAACCTCTCGTGCGCCTTCCAAATATTTGTCCATGTGTCCCTCTTGTTGAGATAGGAACATAAGAAGATGACTTTTGATTTCACCACCAAAGATTTTCTGAGCTGTTTCATGATTGAAATCAACAACCAACGGCAAAGACTGTGATGTCACAAACTTCTTAATGTTCTTCTCAGTCACTTCACCTTCCAAATCAGCACGGCCCTCATCAAACTGTTAAACAATAAAAACACACAAACTTTATTATTGTGTGTTCTAATGGCACACACTGCACCTTTCATTATTCAGTTTCTGTACTGGGCAGATAGATGGCATTAATATGGTCAATTTTCATTATTTGTGCACTTCAGCAAACCACTTTACATAGATGATGTATTCTTGTATTGAGTTCAGAAAGGAGTATAGGACGAGAGCACATTTATATTTTTTGTATAGTATAAAGTGTAAGAATTAAGTGAATCGTGATTTCTTCTTACCTCATACTTCTATGTTTTTTTAAACACAGCACTGCAATATCAGCGACCATTGTCACCATCCTCAGCTGTTTTCACAACTGTCAATTTTTTCTTTTGCCGGTAATTATCCAAACTGCCATCTGATGTTCTTTTGAAGGAATTATTTTCTAAACCTTCAAAAGAACACCAGATGGCAGTTTGGATAATTACCAGCAAAAGAAAAAATTGACAGTTGTGAAAACAGCTGAGGATGGTGACAATGGTCGCTGATACTGCAGTGCTGTGTTTAAAAAAACATAGAAGTATGAGGTAACAAGAAATCACGATTCACTTAATTCTTATGAATTAAACCTCATAATGTTAAAATTCCCAAATTTATTATATAAGTGTAAAGTGTGTTCTATGAGAAATGATGAAGAGAAGGGAGAATGTGAAACCCAGTGCCAATATAGCCTACTCCATCAAAATGCACCAAGGGGGCCACTAAGGCTTAATGTCCTCAATATAACATGATTCACTATCAACAGAACTACATGTCTTCTCAGTATGGGTACTGCAGAAGGATTTGCAATTTAATGCAGGAATCTGGTGCGTAATCTAGTGATTAATAATTGTACACTACCACCCCTTCTAGCCACATGATTGAAAAATTTACAATTAAATTAATTTAATTCCATTAATTTTACAAGTAAATTACTTTGATATAATTAATTTTACAATTAAAATGTTCAATAAATTTTACAATTAAATTAATTTTACAGTTAAAATATTCAACCCCATCAAGAATCAAACCCAGTCCTGCTAATCAGGAAGCAGGCATGCTACCACCTGAGCCAGCCTGGCAGACAATTTTATAATTATAATTATCATTTCATCCAAGATTATTTTAATTCATACTTATTTCCATAACTCTCTTTGGTATTCTACATTCAACCATTTTTAAATGCCCAAACAATTGAAAACTTTATTTTCTTTACTACATTTGACAATTTCTGTGATCATTCTGAGTTCCTAACTTCATTTCAGATTTTGTTCATTTTATCTTCTTTTCATGATTCTCATAAATATTTAATTTGCTTGAAATTATTAAAACAGATAAATCCAAAGAACTCACGATTTGGGAGAAGATATATGTCCAGAAACACAAGGACAAAAATTATGAATTTTGAAATTCCTGGAGAAAAGGATTTGAATTGTAATTTACTTATTTTAGGAATTCACACTATGAGGTATATTAATTTAGGTAAAATTTTATCACTCACCTCATATTATTATTCTTTTTTTGAACTAGTTCCGGAACTTTACACTTCAGTTCCATCTTCAGTATTTTCGTGACTTGTTCTGTGGTCTTGGAGAGCCACCTTTCGCTCCCTCTGTTGGTAGATGGAAAAACCTCAAAATCAGGTTGTTTTCCCCAAGAATTTCAAAGTTCATTAGTTTCTCCTCTTCGTTTTTTTAATTTAATTTTTTCCCCAAACAGTGGTTCTTGTTTTCTCTATTTGTTTTAATAATTTAGAAATAAAAAACCAAAAGAACTCACTGTTTGGTAAAAAATTTGAAAATTTACATTAAAAAAAACGAAAAGGAAAAATTTTATGAACTTTGAAATTCCCTGGAAAAACGACCCAATTTTAAGGTTTTTCCATCTAACAGAGGAAGCAAAAGGTGGCTCTTCAAGACGACAGAACAATAGTCACGAAAATACTGGAGAAAGAACTGAAATGTATCCGAAACTAGTGTTAAAAAAAGAGGAGAAAAATATGAGGCGAGTGATGAAATTTTACCTAAATTTGAATTTTAAGTTCATCAGTCAGCCAACAAAGAAAAGAAAAATGGCTTACAAGACAGCCAACCAGGAAATCAACAGTCAGATCCCAGGAGACAATGAAAGGGGACCTTTTGAAACCAGTCCTGAATTTACATAAAAAAAATATGAGGTGAGATGTAAAATCCAATTAATTTAAGTCATTATTGGAAAACTGATAAGAGACTTATAAAACTGCAAGAGAACAAAGAAGAGGAAAACTGTTTTACTTACCTTCTTAAAGAGGACAACCTTTTCTCCATCAACTTTATATTCACCATAAACAGAATCATCTGCTGTAATACCAAATGGATAGTCATCAATGGAATTGGCTGCTGCTAGGAAGTTCTTTGCAGCTTCCGAAGAAGAATCCTGAAATATCAAAAAATTATGTAAAATGTTTTATTTAATTCACATTCAGTACCGTAAACCAGTTAAGGCGTTTAAAGAGACTATCGTGTATGCGGCCATTGGTCAGTTAACTCGTTTTAGAGCGGGAGCAAACAAACTACATTTATATTCGGCACCTAAGTATTGTGTTGGCTTAGAATGTTTTGGAGATCATAGATGGCATGTAAATGTACATTTTCTATTCCCGTTTGACGCGTTTAACCTTGGTGAATCCCCTTTTATTTTTAAAACAAACAACATATGGAATTCGTTCACCTAAACTTGCCTCCAGGCTCCAATGCAGTCATATATGTTTCTCGTTATTGCGCTGTTGTTTGTACGTGAGTGAAACCATGGTGAAAGAAAAATATATCACTGAAGAAGAATTAGTGAATATTTTGTATAATGATGATTCAGGTGATGAACTGATTCCTGAATTAGAAGATTCACAAAATGAAAGTGAAGATGAACTTCCACTTCCTGAAATTGATATGCCGATACCATGTGATGTCAATCACCCAAGTTATTTCACCATCAAATCCTACTAGGATATCTCCTTTAGGTATGTACAACATTTGAATTTTCTAGGACTAATAGTTTGTGAATAATGGTCCATTTTCTGAAGTGCCACGAAAAGGGTAGCTGGCATCTTTAAATGGCTGACCTGAGGATTTAAATGCCCTGCTTAGTGCCTGGTACTGAATGTGTTAAGAGAATACATTTATAGTGAATGCTGCCTATCGTAACCATGAATAATGTTATCTCAGCTTATCGCTACAATTGCATCTTTTTCCTATTATTGAGCATATATGTACATTTTCCTTTTTTCTGAAATATCTTATGTTTATAAGCTCTTTGGAAAAACACATGTGGTCATTAACAGTCAATAAAAACATAAAGGTTATAAGCTCTTTGGAAAAACACATGTGGTCATTAACATTCAATAATAAGAACATAAAAAAAGATGGTTTAAAAATTTTACAAAAGTACTAGAAGTTACATCTTCCTTATACGTTTCAGAATGCTGGAATCTCTCAAAAAATCAAAAACACAAAAGTTGTATAAGAAATGAGATTTTTTAAAACAACTGCTGAATACAAAAGAACAAGCAATATAAAGAAAGAATAACAGAAGAATTAGACATAACAAAATAGAAATTTCAAAACATATAATAAGATCACGTATTATGGTTGCAAGAATCCCAAATTCCCAAGATGAGCCTAGAACACAAGCCTAAAGAGAACCCAAAGAGAAAGAAAGAGACCTAAGAAGAGATAGATCAATTTTTCTGAGAGTACAGAACAAGTTAAATTAAAAGGCATATCCTTGAGGCAGATGATATTCACTAAATGGCACAAAAAAAAACATGGTCCAGATTATCTTAAGATAAATCTGAATCTTTCATTATATTACTGTAGATAAATAATTATAGGAATTAGTATAAAATTTTTAACAAAATTACTTTCATTACATAAAATTTAGGATAAACCATATTTCTGAAAATAATTACCTTTTTTCTACACCGAATTGCGGTTACTAAACTATAACCTATCTTCACTTATAACTTACCAGACAATGAACCTTAACATTCAAGTATCTTATCTAATGATTTTGAACTTTGATATGTACATAAGAATTATATATTTACAAACTGACTCAGCAGCAATACCACATTACTAATGCCAACATCTGTCTCTATAGTTCTAAATAGACTTCAGTCTTCAAAGGAAACATTTTTAATTCATTAATTAAATAAAAATAAAACATAGTTTTAATGCATCTCTATTTATTGCAGACACACAGAATAGACCAGATAGTGTCCTATCCAAAACCAATGAATCTAGTAAAAGCAGAAGTACAGGGAGAAATTTACATTTATTATCTTATTATAAGTGATGCTTCTATGTGAACATATTTTGGTTTGAACTGCATACGTCCATTTATGTATACAATCTCATTCATGTGCTTTTCATGCTTAAGGTTCATCATAATCATCTTCACTTCAAGGTTTAGGAGATTTGCCTGTTCCGAATTCACAATGATTCCGTCCATCTCTTCCTACATCCCTTTGGCTTACGATATGCTGTCTTGGACAATCTAATTTCTTCCATTCTCTGAACATCCTGTTCCCAGCTGAAGCGGTGTTGTTGAATTCTATCATTTATTGAATACATTTCTAATTCACTTCTTATTTCTTCATTCTTATGTGGTTCAATTTTGTGCATCCTTTGGTCCTTCTTAGGAAGGTCATTTCTTAAATTAATGAGTAATTTTTACATCTTATCTCATATTTCATGTTTCTTTAAACACGGGAACTAGTTTTCAAGAGAACTATCTCTCTCATTTTCAACTGACATTATGGTTGGAAATGAGAGAGATGGTTCTCTTGAAAACTAGTTCCCATGTTTAAAGAAACATGAAATATGAGATAAGATGTAAAAATTACTCAATTTATGAATTAAGAACCTCATAATGTTATTTCCTATATTTAACTATGAAGGTCATTTCTGCACTACTTGAACTCCTCTTATTTGTTACCCAGGACTCACTACCATATAAAAGAACCGGTACCGCCATTGTTTTGTAGAACTTCAATCTTGCATCCTTCCCTGTTTTATGTTTTAGTGTTCTATGAATGGTGTCACATATCATTTGATATGTTGATAATTTATTGTCTATATCATTTCTTGTTCCATATCCCGAAGACAATTCACAACCTAGATAATTAAAGTTTAACACTTGTGATAGAGGTTTATTTTTTATTATTATTTTCGACTTCATGGACGACTTTCCTAAAAAGACCATTATTTTTGTCTTCTCTATAGATATTTTAAAATTGTACTCTTTACTAATTACATTTAAACAGTGTAGAGAGAATTGTAAATCGTTTTCTGTATTTTGCATTATAACAACATCGTCAGCATACAGTAAAATATTCAAATTTGTTATATTATTTATTCCTATTATTTTCTTAACAATTTTTTTCCAGCTTTGTACTAGGTCATTAATACGAGTATATATATATATATATATATATATATATATATATATATATATATATATATATTAAAAAAGGTGGGTTATATACTACACCCTTGTCAAACACCTGTATTTGTTCAATTTCTCCTGTTTTTTTCTGTCCTGTGTTGATTATAATTTTATTTTTGTGGTATATGCTTCTTATTTGTATTAGGGTTCATTATAATTTTAGGAATTTCTATTACAATAAGGGATGGTGATTTTTTGCAAATGTTATATAGTGCAAAATGCTTACAAAACAAAGGCCCACTTATAAAAAGAATTCTTGCATATTCAGCTAAAAATATTAAAGCAAACCCTCCTCTTCAGAGATGAACAACTACATTTTCATTTTTCACAACTTGTAAAATGCTTTTTAATTATATTATTTTTAGTCTGAACATCGTACCTCAATATTAATGCTTTTTAATATGTTTTCAAAGTATGTAAAATCAAAAATAACAAAATGTGATACAATTGAGAAGAGACATAACAATCAAAATTCAGCCATCCTAAATTTGTTTATATGTTCACCTTGTGTATATATGTGTGTGTATAGTTCCAGGTTTGAATCCCGTCCAGGCATTTATTTTTCTTATCACACCATATATATATATATATATATATAAACTTTCACATCTCTGAATAGTTGGTAAAGACAATACTCTAAAAGTCAGAAGATTATGGATTGAAGTACCAGTGAAATCAGAAATTTTAAACTCATCTAAATTCTGGTGCCACCATGGTCCTGGGATTGACTCAGTCTCTGACAAAAATGACTACCAAACCCTTGATCTTGGTGTAAAGGCAGCCATCATGCAGACTGACGACCCAACTGACATATCTTATGTGTGTATAGAAAAGAAGCTTTAACCTCCTATTATCCCAAAAGTCACCAAGGCTTGTAGTACCTTCATCTCAACTTTTCTCGAATATGTCAATAACTTCAACAAAAAACCAGAAGCTAGAATTAGGTATATCCATAATTGCATTCATATAAATGCACTGAAAGCAGATTTCCATGACCGAGGCCAAACATACACAAACCAGCTATTTTGTATGATGATATTGTTTAGTTACCCGTTGATAAATATCCACCCACACCCTAGTGAATACTTTATCCATTCCATATATCTCCAAGCACGACAGGCCTAGAAGGCCCTTAGCATATCATCCGGCTGCTGGCCTCACGTCCACATGTTAATCACAGATGTAGACGATTATAAGCCATTGTAGGGGTGACATGTGGTCAGCATGTCAGATCCACAGCCATTAACTGAACTTCTCAACCTGGAGTCACTACTTATTGCAGCTATCCAAATGCCTCACGATGCTGGGCAGGCACTGGTCCCATACTGACCGAAATTCCATGAGAAAATTTCTTCCCCCATGAGGACTTGAACCAGCGCAAGTCCCGTAGCTCTGTACCAAGGCATCATGCCTTAACCACTTGGCTACAGTGCGGGACCATCAATATACCACATGATAGAAGTTACCCTAAGATTCTAAAACATTTTCAGAAGATTACTACAAGGTTAAAGATTTATCTTATGTTGTGGAGACTGGCTATTAGTAAATTTACAAGATGAAAATCAAACTTACTAAACGATGATGGGCATAACTTGAGATTAAATACCAAAAAAAGCAGCAGGTAAGATGCAATAATAAATGACAGATTAAGAGAGATTGAACAGAAGAGGATACTAATAGCTGTAACTGTAGAAAGGCAACTGAATTGGTTTGAGCATGTAGGCCATAATAAAGATAGAAATAAACTAAATACAGGTGCAAAATAATAAGAAATATAATTAGAAGTTAAA
Source organism: Diploptera punctata (assembly GCA_030220185.1). NCBI lineage: Eukaryota > Metazoa > Arthropoda > Insecta > Blattodea > Blaberidae > Diploptera > Diploptera punctata. The sequence goes on along the minus strand of JASPKZ010009814.1, from coordinate 2,808,234 downwards.
GGAAATGAAACCTAAACAAATTATGTAAAAATGAATCCAGTTAAAAATTGGAAGAAGAGAGTTAGAGAAGAAAATACATGTACAGAATGAGACAAAAATTTAATAAATGAAAGTCATCATCATCATCATCATCCAGAGATTAAGCCTGTTGGCTCGTTCCAGTTTCATGAAAGCTAGAATTGTTAAAATTGTTTAGACCATCGTCTGTGTGGTCATCCAACATTTCTCCTTCCGTGTTGTTTATAATTTAGTAATAATTTTGGAAATCTTCCTTCTGGCATTCAATGTTATTTCCAGTCATTCCTGTAAGTTTGAAATTATTTAGTTCCTTTCTATATATATATATATATATATAATGAAAGTCATTAATTTATAAATCCATAAGACAACCCAAAAAAAGCTGGGAAGATATAAATGATATAAAATCACTGAAGATCTAAAAAATTGGTTTAAATATGTCCTGGAAAGTATTTGATGAGAAAGCAAAGCATTCTCAAATTCAAACTGTAGCATCTTTCAAGAAGGATTGGATAAAAGCAACCAAAAACAATGATGCAAATGAAAAGAATGTGAAAGGATAGAAGCCAATAATGGAACTAGACGAACCGAGGTAAATCCAACACCTAACTGCAGTAAGTGACAGAAAAAGAAAAAATGATTGCACCTAAGTGTTTACAATGAAGAGGAAGAAATGAATAATTTACAATATTTTCTTACCTTGAAGAAGCCAATGATTGCCACATTATTACCATCAATAAATGCTTTGGCATCATCAACGGATGAGAGTTCTTTTGCAACAGGGCCTGTTTTCTTCAACAGCCAGCTCACAATCTCATCAGCAGTACGACCACCTGCAAATTGTCACTATGTAATAATTGAAGGTTTTTTTTTTTCTCCCTCAATGTTACAAATACAAAGTATTACAGAATTCAACCAAAGAAATGAATCTGGATTTAGAGCAATTTTTAAGCAATTTGAGAAAAGAAACCCAAGATTTCAGATTAAAATATTTGGTTATCAGTTATTAATAATATCTGTATCTGGTGCTCATAATCCTATACTAAAATGATATGGAGAGCATAGAATGGTGTGACATAACTCAGGATTTAAGAATTATTTAACTAATAAATTAATTATGGGAAATTACATGAGGTTTTCAAGTTAATAATTAATAAACAGTGAGTCGTGAAATCTTACCTCATAAGTCCATAATCTTCAAGCACAGTACTGCAGTTTCAAGAGGCATCTCTCTCATCTTTGCCTGTAAAGATGGCTGAAGATGAGAGGGATGCCTCTTCATGGACTTATGAGGTAAGATTTCATGACACACTATTTATTATTTAACTATTTATCTAATAGCAGAGACTGACGGTAGCTCGTCATCTCAATGGTTCTTCCTTATAAAGACTTGTTAGTTGTTAGCACAATGTGTATTGGGGTTTAACACTGGATAATGAAGGAGATTATGATTATTCATGTCATCTGGATTGCTGCAGTGAACAAACCTGTTTTAATTATTTCACCGATTTTATGTAAATGGTGGGCTACTTAGTCACAACAATATGAATTTGCTATTTCTTTGTAGATTTTGTATAAACCATACACTTAAAATTCATGGAGGTAAAAGTTTTGGCACAAAAATAAGCCACACTCGGACTGAGGGAAGAAAAAATGGCTATCTTTACAACATGTGACGCGACTTTAATTCCTTCATACACTCGTGTCAAATTTTATTATTACGGTTCCAATTTTCAAATTACTTCCAACCATTTACAACAATTTTTACATTTTTTCTAACAATTATTCCAATACATTTTTCTATGATATTTAACTACATATGTAGCATGAAAGACGTGGCAGCCATATTGATTTTAATGAATATTCTAAGCAAAAACAAACGTTGTGTTCCAGTGCAGTATTTACTAATTAATTTTGGAAGTTCCAGGGGGGAAAATATTTGATCATGAGGTTCATCGGGTCCACACCATAAGCAAAGAATAAACAAGACATCCAATTTTTTTTTATTATTGATTTCGTACATCTCAATGATGGATAAATCATATTTTAAGAGAAAAATTATACGCTCAGACCGGGACTTGAACCCGGGACCTTTGGTTCTCTAGACCAAGTGCTCTACCAACTGAGCTACCTGAGCAAGTACCGATCTAAACGCAAATCTTTCTCTATATACATTGTAATTCCCATCCACCAAATGCTGTGAAGCCATGCTTCTATCTTGCAAATGGCGGCTCCTTTATTAAGAAGACATATTTGGGAATTATACATTACAGCCAGTACGGCTTTTCCAAGTTTTTATTATTGATTTCGTACATCTCAATGATGGATAAATCATTTGAAGAGAAAAATTATACGCTCAGACCGGGACTTGAACCCGGGACCTTTGGTTCTCTAGACCAAGTGCTCTACCAACTGAGCTACCTGAGCAAGTACCGATCTAAACGCAAATCTTTCTCTATATACATTGTAATTCCCATCCACCAAATGCTGTGAAGCCATGCTTCTATCTTGCAAATGGCAGCTCCTTTATTAAGGAGACATATTTGGGAATTATACATTACAGCCAGTACGGCTTCCAATGGTAACACAACGGTTGGATTGTTATATACTAGTTGAAAATTGGGATGATTATCCCCAAAACATGCAAGACTTTAATAACAGACAATATGAGACAACAAAATATGAAATTAGGAGTGTATTTCCAATTGAATCTAATAAAGTATCTTACAGTTTCTTCTTAATTTATTATTTTTCATTTTAAATGGTTCCTTAGAATTGAAGTGCCCAGTGGAAAAGAAACACAGCCACCAAAGTTTGTTTTCTGCTAGGAGTTACTAATTTTAATACTAGATGGCACTGGCTGCCTCCTTGTAACAAAATCATATCAAGTAATCAATTGAATTGGCGTTTACTTGACGAAAGTCCATAACTTATTTAATTAAATAAAAATAAAACTTGTTTTATGTGATTTTCATATTTATTAAAATATAAATTAGTTACAGCTGTTTCGGTACTTGTACCTTCTTCAGACATGATAATTTTTTGTTATTATAATATACAATTTGTACTATAATATCAAAAATCATTAATTTGTTATGCCTGAAGAAGGTACAAAAGTTCCGAAACAGCTGTAACTAATTTATATTTTAATAAATATGAAAATCACATTTAAGTTTTATTTTTATTTAATTAAATAGAAAAATCATATTAATTTATACTCCTCTCTACTGAAATATAAATATAAATAAAGTCTACATCTACTCTATTCTTCAATTGAAAATAATTTAATACAGGTGACGTGTGCCTCTTTTTTATTGGGTCCCTCAATTCAAATTTTTGTTAGGCGAGTTGAAGTGGATATCTAAGACCTGTCCATGTGAAATGATATTATAAGATGAGGAATATATTTTCTTACTTCAAATTAAATATTAACTTTTTTTGAGAGTTCAAAATAATTTTCAAAACAACTTATTTACTAAAAATCAGTAAAACTTAATAAAATGTTTGAACTTACCAGAATAATCAATTGGTGATCCACTTCGGAAGAATTTCAAAGTAGGATAACCACGTACTCCATGTTCTTCAGCTAATTCTGTTTCTTCAGTTGCATCAACTTTAGCAAGCTTGATTGAAGATTCTTGTTCGGTTAATTTTTTTGCTGCTTTTATGTATTCAGGAGCAAGAGATTTGCAGTGGCCACACCAGGGTGCATCTATAAATATACATTCATGGAGAAGTCAGCTATACAATCAAAAGCAAAAATAAAATATTACCATTATGCCTGTTATAACAACTAAATAACTCTAAAATGTCCAAGTTAAATATTTTAATAACATCCCACCGTTTCTCCAACAATTGTAAAAGAAACTTGTTTCTTAAATCACACCTATAAAATTAAGTACAGACTTAACAAGTTGGTCATATTTTAGCATTTGAGACTCATATTCCGGATGTCCTGGATGTATTTACAATAAATACAGTGAAATCTTGTTAAAACACATCAATAGTTTCAAGGAAATTTGATCTCAAAGGTCACTTAAATTAATCGTAAAAAATCACAAGTACAGTGAGAAGCATGAAGGCGCTACCTATCATTTCATTATGTCGTCACTGGGTAGGGATTGGCTATTTGCCAATACTCGAAGGAATGTGCAGCTATACTACATAACATTTGTTTCAATATAACTACAGTAAAACCTGTCTTAGTTGGAATCTTTATAAGAAGAAAACCTTCATAACGCAGAAACGGAATGGTTTTTAAAGTACCAAGAGTTAATTTTTACCTCAGTGAGACGGAAAATTATTCTTAAGCATGTTCTAATTACAGTATTAATGCGTGAAAATTCTGCATATGATGCTTTCTACATTATATCGTTTTATCTTCTTGTGTTGCCATTGTACCCATTGTATTGCAGATATACCCTTGTTTATGGGACAGCAGGGAATCCCTCGCTTTTCCTTGCCTGCTTACGTAACCTGCGAGGGAGTTAGAAAACTCTCCAGTCCTCCTGCAGTTGAGTTCCTTCTCATTTTTGTGTAATAAAGTTGTTTTGTATTGCCGTGCAAACTGTGCTGTGTTACATACACTATTTTGTCTATTTCAGTTCAATACGTTATGTCTTTAAAGCATGCAGAGAAAATTTAAGTTTGTAATTTGGGAACCCTTTATAAGAAGGAAAACTGCCAAGATGGAAATATATTTAAGGAACCGTCGCGTTCCTTTATAGACAGGTTTTACTGTATAAAGAAAATTATAATAAAAGCATAGGCTGCTACCATAACATTATAAATTTGATCATCTTCAATCAGGGATCCTGGTTGATTTAATTCTGCACAAACTAATATTCTTGAAAGATTGAAAGAATGCCTTAGAAATGTTAAAATTGGGAAATAGGAAAGTCTGCAATAGTTGCACATGCATGGTCAGAAAAACACAGAACTGAAATAAAGGTCAATTACTGAAAGTTAGATAAATCTAAGGAACTAACAATTTATGAGGAAATTTACATCTACAAGAATAAAGAGAAAATAATGAATTTTGAAATTCCTGGGGAAAAAGAAAATTTTGATTTGTTTCATCGGACAGCCAACAGAGAGTGCAGAAATCAACCTACAAGAACACCAATTGCAAATTCAACAGTTAGAAAGTATTGACAACACAGAATGTGAAAATTGTAGTCTGCAATAAAACTACAAATATGAGGTGAGTCAAAACAGCCTAAATCAAAAATCATTAACACAAATTTAGTTATGCATCTTGAGGGGACATCTAGTAGAAAACTATGGTGTTACTTGGATGGGTGAAGCTCAGTTAAATTTTGCTCAGAAGAAAGTAGTGAATATAATAGAAATTGAACGAGAAGTTGAGGTAAAAATAACTTAAAAAAACCATATCAACAATATGTAATGTTGGAAGATAGCTATGAATAATGGGTACAACTTACAGAAATATGCTAAAAATTAAAAAAGAACAATTCACATCAAACTTAAAAAACTAATCAAAATAACTCATTAGTCCATTTTGCATAGCACATGTTATAAAGTGTTACTCCAAGATTTATATTCTTTCATTTGCACTAGGACTGCCTAAATTAAATTTTTCTGCTTTAAAAAATGACCAACAATTTCTATAATGATATAGATTCAGCTTAAATCGGTGCTTATCACATTAATTAAATCAATCTAGAACAATAGCTTGGAAAAATATCAGTAATTAATCTTAAACTCTATTCTAAACCAAACCTATTAAGATTGAAAACAATGTCATTTATACGAACCTATTGTTTCAATCCTACAATTATTTCTACAAACATACAGCAAACACCATTAATTTTCTGTTGCTTACTTGGCACCACAGTGTTACAATTCCGAACTAAAATGGTTCAAGGACATCTAAAAATATCTTCAGATACATCTGCACAATGATTCTTACACAAGTTTTATATTTTTATCATAAAACTTAGAACTATGGTAATTCATATTTACCATATTGGTTTGTATTGTGTGCCATACTGGCTAATGCACTATTTATCAAACTGGTTATTTCATTACGTAATTTGATCTAAATAAATTGATCAAGTGACTGATTTTAATTATTTTGAATAGTACCACACTTACAAAATTTAAATATGAAAAAAGTTTGGAAAATTACAACAGCTTTGTGGTACAAGAAATAAAAAATACTACAAAGTAAAAGGTAAAGTGATCAAACTACAGGCCTCAGGAGGCCCTTGGGATAGTAGGCGGTTAAGGCTCCCACTTTTTCTAGACAATCGGCACTTGATGTCAGCCCTGCATGACGGGTGCCTTTACCCCCAGAACAAGTGACTGGTACTCGTTTCCATTATTAGAGGCTGAGTCGACCCCTGGGCCATAGTACCACCAGAAGGTTTGGATCAGTTTCAAATCCTGGCCTCACTGGGACTCAAACCTTCGACCTTCCAGCCTGTAGCACAGTGCCTTAACCACTACACTGGGGTGTGCCCCCACCACAAAAGTAAACCAATTAAATAAAATTCTCTAAAACAGTAGCTGCTGCTGCTACGACAATGGTATATGGGTATGAGATATGGCCGTTAACAAAATCTGACAAAGAAAAATTGCCCACATTTGGTCAGAAAAACACCAAATCAAAAGAAAAAATAGATTAATTAAAGGGATAGAAAAATCTAAAGAGCTCATGGTTTGGGAAAAAAATCTACATTCAAAAAAATGAAAAGGAGAAATTCCCAGGAAAATGATTTGATTTCGAGGTTCTTCAGTCTACGAACAGTGGGAGCAGGAGGCGGTTCTTCAAGATGACAATGGTCGTAAATAATTGAGAATGGAACAGAATAAGGTCCTGAAAATTGTCAAAGAAAAAGAATGAGGTAAGGTGATACAATTTTACATAAATAAAATACTCAAATGTTAATTCCTAAAAAGTAAAAAAAAAATAAATAAATAAATTGAAAATTCAGAGTGAACATTCTGAGGTCTATAGCTGAATATTCTTTTAGGGAATCATAAAAGGAAATAAGAAATGAACAAATAATAACTTCAATGAAGTGAAGGAGAGAGATAAAAGTAATTGTTATCAAACAACCAAGGAATGGATGAAACCCACATTTTTAAAAAAAACTGTACCACCAACCTAAGGGTAAAAGAAATATATTTCATATGAAGTCAACCCTTAGCAGATCTTCATAAATTAACATTAACAGAGAGAGATGAATGAATATGAAATTTTAAATTTTATTGTATGATCTATATAAATTTGAAAAAGAATGGTTTGGAACTTAAGAGAATTAAAATTAATAGATATATTATTTAATTAATTAATAGATATTATGAAAATAAGTCGGCTGCGGTGGGCTAATTGTTATACTCCTTGCCTCTAGTTCCGAGGGTCGATGAATTTTTTAGGATGGAAAAATCCAAGAAGCAAGTCCTCCACGAGGGGCTTTCAGCCATAGGGCCCGAGTCTGAAGATTTTTCAGGCTCGTAAAAGATCCTTAAGCCTAAATAAAGAGGCATCTAAGCAAAATTTACCGACATCAACATCCTAGCAATATTAAGTTATGTAGATAGGAAATAACACTATGAGGTTTTTTAATATTGTTTATTATTTTCGGACCAAGCATGAGCAGCTACAGCAGTCCGAAAAACATTTAATTGAATCAAAAGCCAGTCTAATTAAACAAATATACAAACAAAAGGAACCCACGGTTTGGGAAAAGATCCACATTCAGAAAAACAAAGGAAAACTTATGAACTTTGAAATTCCTGCAAATTTTGACCTGATCCAGAAGTTCATCGGTCCACCAACAGAGGGAAGAAGAGTTTCTTCCGATCGACATAACATCAATCGCCAAACAAGTACTGAAGATGAGACCATTATGGTCTCAAAATCGCGATCTACTTAGAAGATTTATATGAGAAGAGGTAAGAAACATTTAATTTCACCAAAAGAAATAAAAATTGTATCAAGATACTGGAATCCTCAACAGGAAGAAGACTGAAAAAATTGTAAGTACACTTGATGAAATTGCAGAATATTGGAAATATGGAAAGTTGGACAGAATATTATGACCAATGGAGGTTTCTAGTGAATACCCTATGCTTCTACTAGTAGATGAAAATAACGAACTACAGTATCACACAATTCCTTATCAATCTTCATAAGGTCACTCCACTGACACAGTAACATATGGAGGTTTTTATAGATTCCCTGTTTCTGTTGGAAGATGAGTATCACACAATTTCTTATCAACCTTCATGAAGGTCACAACACTGATACTGTAACTTATCTAAATCTCAAACAAAGAACTTTCACTTGATACTTTCTCGGTATCATTTCCTTTTTTAACTCAAATATAAATAGAATAGAGATGGACAGATTTTAAATATGAATTCCATGGGATGAAATATAATCAAAATGTTTTGTAAATTTGTCTTGTAAATGTAGTTTTTTTTGGGGAGGGGGAAACTATTTTTGTACAAAAGTTTATTTATTATAAAATGTATCTGTTAAGCTAAGTCTTTCTCAACAAAATTTTTAATCTTTGTAGGCCTCTAAGATTTGAATCTATCTTCAGAATTATGTTGTTTCTTGTGATTATTCTGTAGAGGGGTTTATGGTCAATTAGTGCATTCTCACTCACTATGATGCGATGCGAAGGAGAGTTTAATACTTAATACAGGCTTTCCACTTTACAGCAGTTTGCCCTTGATTCCTGCTTTCCAGAGATTCCTATCTTCCCATTGACCATCTTCCATACCCCTCTTCATCATGGCATCATATATTCCCTCATACCATGCTCTTCTACTTCTCCCCCTCTTCCTTCTACTTGGTACCATCCAATCCAACACTTGTTTAGGCCACTGGTCTTCCGACATCCATTGTACATGTCCATACCACTGTAGAGTTCTCTTTATCGATAACAGTTTCTTGTGCATCCATTTCTTGTCTGATATATGTATTTCGAATATGTTGTAGCCTGGATATTCTCATACTTCTCCGTAATCCATCCATTTCTGTCGCCAAGATTCTTTTCTGCATCCCTTCATTTATTGTCCAGCTTTCTGATCCATATGTAAGTATACTTTCTATTATTGTCTGTATAATCTCTTTTTTTGTTTTTCTGGTCAAATTTCTATTCCATAAAAGACCATTCAGAGATCTAATCGCCTTCCTTGCACAATTTACTCTGTTAATAATATTTTTTTTCACAAGTACCAGATTTATCTATTATAGATCCAAGATATTTAAATTCTTCAACACATTTAATTGTCATATTATTTATTTGTAGGTCTTCTGAATTTCCTCCGATTACCATATATTCTGTTTTAATATAATTTATCTTCAGTCCACCTACCTCAAATGCATCGATCAACTTTCTGATCATATATTCTACATCTTCTTTATCTTGTCCTATTATAATCTGGTCATCAGCGAATAATAAATTGTGCAGTAAATGGCCATTAATGTTGATACCCATACCCCTTCATGACTTATTCCATTTCATTAATACATCTTCTAAATATATCTTGAAGAATGTTGGTGACATCCAGCATCCTTGTCTTAATCCTTTTGTTATAGAGCAATTCCATGAAAATGTCATACCAAGGTGAAAATTTTGAAACTGTCGCAGGAATAATTTTGTTGATGTAATATATATCTGTAAATATCAAATATTATAATTCTATAAGGAAATGTTTCAAATGTGCATTATTTTAATCTAATAATAGCGGTAGAACTTGTCATAATATTCCAAACCTGAAAAAATACGCAAAATTTTACCAATTTCTTGTTTAATGATTTGGTCGTAAGAATGTTTTATTTCACAAAATCTTTTGTTAAACCATACTTTGGTCCTCCTTGGTCGTAAATTAAACAATATTAATTGGATTCTAATATTCTATATACCTTAAATGTGTCCTATAGTTGTTAACTGTAAGTTATGGTCAGTCAGTCACAGAAAACGGATAAAAATTACTGTACACAACATAATAATTTATGGATTAAAATTTCCTCTTGGATTCTACATTATCGGTACACAACTAACAAAAAAGTATAGATGACATTTTCTCGTAAAGTCATTTTTCCCGCTGGAGTCCCGTGACTGACTGACTTTTTGTCCCCTCACTTATATTGCTAATACGCATAACACAGTCAGTTGCTTGCTGGACTCTGCTGTGTACTAACATAAACATGGTTTAGGAAATCTGGTAGACTGTTCGGCTCAGCTGTTTCATTAAATAACTACTGGCCCTTCTTCTGTGACAATTTGAGCTAAAAGGCAGCCAGCTGAAGGATTTAAATGTAGAGTAATTACATGAAAATGTCATACCGATGTGAAAATTTTGAGTAATTTTTTCGATGAGATATTTTTTTGCAGATGAAATTTTCCGATTATAGAAGTTAATGTTTGAAATATGGATTATTTTTATCTAAATTAATAGTAGAACATGATATATTCCGAAACCTGAAAACACATGCAAAATTAAACAAAATTTTGTTTTACGATTTCACTGTATAAATTTGTTTTGTTTCACCTAGTTATACCAAATTTCGGTCCTTCCTGATCATAAATGTAATACTAATAATTGTATTATAATATTCTAGATAATTAAATGTGCCCTGTAATTATTAAGGGTAAGCTACAGTCAGTCACATAAAACATACAAAAATTATTGTACACTATACGATAATTGATGGATCCAAATTTTCTTTGGGATTCTATGTTATCGGTACATAAAAAACGAAAAAGTATTAATGACATTGTCTTGTAAAGTAATTATATTAATTATATGAATTGCATTTTTATATTTTTATTAATGGCATTTAAATAATTCTTCATTATGCGATTCTTCAATAAGTATGTTATTAAGTGAGTGGAATTGAAAGCAAGTGCACGGTTCGTATGTGTTAGAAAATGTGTGTGTGGGAGGCCTTGAACCTGAAAGGTTCTTGCATTAGTTTGACCTTTGACATGGCATGTGTGCCGTATTATCGGGGATACACAGTGCAATGTCGCCACATTGTGCTAGCATTCACTTTGTGAAACAGAGTCATGCTTATTAATTGCAAAAATAGTTCTAAATCATATGAAGTTTCTTGTATAAAAAATACAATTGGCATAGAGTATATGTGATTAAGTATGTATAACCTGTAGTGTAAAATAAAATTATTATTGGGTGTAGCGTTATTGGAAACCAACAGTGAAAATACGTATGACAACACTGTACTATGTGCGCCACGTATAAACAATCAGTCATAAGTAAAATTTTGTGCATTGTAAGAGATTTCTTTTGATTTAGTTTAAAAATAGAACACATGTCAGCAAAATAATTTGTAATCAGTTGCTTTGAAAGAATTATAACAGAATTTTCCACATTTAAGTAAAAAATCTAGTAATTTGTATACTGTACTTTTTCGTTAATTTTTTTTTGTCTTTATAGTTTAGACGCGTGAAAGTTAATTTTAGTGTTCTGGAACGAACAATGCAAATTCTATATCGGCATGTTTATTTATTTTAATGGTTCAATCCATTAACAGCATCAGATAAATTTTAATCAGTTAATATGGATGTAATAAAATTATACTCATATTAGGCATATTTAACTATAGTTCTTAAGAAGTTAATATTTTCTTTATTTTGTGAAATTTGAAATGATACATGGTAACCAAGTTAAATAAATTACACTATTCATTTATATTTTTACAGCATATCAAATTGTACATTTCCTCTGATACATGATAAACGGAATGAAGGTCTTTATTCAATCCTCCATATTATCGCTTTTTAATAATTTATCAATCCAAACTGTAAGAATTAGCCGAGGGGCAGGGCTTTCACTGCAATCATAGCATTTTCATGCTGTGCTTGCAGCTTTACTAGGGAACTGTAGATGTGGTAGCTTCCCGTTGCTTTCCACAAAGGTTACAAGGATTGATCATGATAAGGATCTTGATGATGATGGCATATGGTTTCGGGGACCGTTTGGGCCGTAACAGTTTTCTTGACATTTGTCTTACAAGTGAGGAAAAACCCTGATAAAAACCTCACCCAGAAAAACTGTCCCGACTGGGGATCGAACCCGGGCCTGCTGCGTGACAAGGCAGCACGCTACCGAGACCACAGCAGTGGACTTATCTATTATAATTTCATATTATTTTGTAATATTTGTATAATATTTGCAGCTACAGAATATTAAAGTCTAAATAAAATTCAGATATGTCAGTCAGTCACAGAATGTACTCAGTCAGTCACACATCATATATTAGGCTATAACTCTGGTCTTAATTTTGATTTTTGTTTCATTTTTTATTGAGAATGTAATTTGATATGTGTCCTCCAAACGGTATTTTGGAAAATTGAATTAGGAATCACACTTCAGAGCATGATGCAGATGAACATGTTAAGCTGCATGATGAGTTGACATTTATGTCAGTCAGTCACACATACTTTGATAGATAATAAATAGCACTGTTTTTCTTCAAAAGTTGTATATTTAAGTACATTCTTAACCACACACTATTCCTCTATCATATCACGTAGATAACACCTCTAATTTCAATCAATTGTAATATTTATGCAACCATTTTGCTGCAAAAATGTATTGTAAATGTCAGTCACATATGGAATTGCTCTAATCAAATTCTGAGGATACTCTATTTCCAACCTTAATACTTGCTTTACAATCATACATTCTTTTTATAAAATGTACAAGAGATTTAGGTATTCCAAAGTTCTCCATTGCCACCCAGAACTTGGGTACAGAGTCATATGCCTTTTCCAGGTCTATAAATACCATATGCACTTATTTTCCTTTAGCCAACATCTTTTCCATAATCTGCCTAATCACAAATATATTATCAAGGCATGATTTACCTGCTGTGAAACCTGTTTGTTCTTCTGATATTTTATTTGTTATTAGTTCCTCCAATCTAATTTTAATAATTGTACTTAACATTCTACTAATTGCTGCCATAATACTGATCCTTCTATAGTTTGCTGATTCTCTTTCATTCCCTTTATTTTTGTATATTGCACTAATATACGATAGCTTCCACTCATCTGGAATAGGATCTCCTTCTATCACTTGGTTAAAAAGTCTAGTTAAAATTCTTGTAACTCCTGAACCACCATATTACATTAGTTCCATGGTTATTCCTCCTGGACCTGCCGCTTTTTCATTTTTTGCTGTTCTCAACACGTTTCTTACCTCCTCTTCTGTTATAGGTTCTATTAGTCACCCTTTTCATTATCCAGGAGAGTTTATAAGATATGTATACTAGTTTGTGTGCTTAATTGGTTTCTAGGGAGCCAAATAAAAAAAAACTAGGGGTTAAAAAATATTTTGGGGACTCTTATGTGAGTACTGAGTTGAGATATTGTCAATTATAATTTTATTTTACCATTTAATGGGCTAAAATAAATTTTACAAGAAACAAAAAAAAATATTTGGGGGTTAAGAGGGATATATGCAAGGTATTGTATATCAAATGTGTCCAGAATAGAAAACATCTTCAGGGGTCCCCACATAGGGGATATGTGGATGGCAACCACAAGGTTCCCAAGCGGAGCAAAACATTGCTTCCACTTACATGTGTTTTGCTCCTTACTTTTAACTTTCCTATATAGCCTCCGCTGGTTAATTATTGTTTTTTCAACTATGATGGTATTAGAGCATTCGAGGTCTAGAAGTTATTTTCTTACTTTCATTTCTCTCTAATGATTTATCTAATTCTTACAACCTCATGGGCACTCACCTTGATGGATGAGAAAGGTTAATCTTGTTATTGACATATTAGGTAAACAGGGAACTAAAAAATGCCCACATAAAGCTGCATGTACATCAATGCAGCTCCATTGCAACTTATACAAAGTGATCCAGAAATATGGCTATACATTTGATCGCATTTTGTGACGAAAATATTATTAAAGAAAATATGATGTTATCATTGGAAAGGGAATCTTAAAGTTACAACAATAGAACAAAACAAAACAAATCACTGCTCACATGCAGCTTGGCGGATTGATTTTTGTGGGCTAGCGTCGAATGCCTCCACAATTATCTTCGTTGTTTCTGCATCCGTGCTAATGCGAGGCCTTTCAGGTTTGATTTTCTGCATCCTTCCCGTTTCCAGCAGCCGTTATCTCCACTTCTCCACAGTCGACGGCTGCAATGCTATGTTAAACTCACGTCTTGCGGCCTCACAATCATTAGCATACGTTATTGCCCATGCAGCAATTGTAATTTGCTGTTGCATATTCAACACCATTTTGTTTAATGACTTAAGTTCTACACTGTATTGTCTTATTCAATTTTTGTAATTTGAATAATTGCCTTTCCAACAGTAATTTCATATTTCCTGTAATGGTAATATTTTCATCACACAACGTGAACAAACGTATAGCCATATTTATGATTCACCCCGTACATAATGTGGATTCTTCTAAAGAGAAATAAGCATGAGTATGCAATGGATTTGTGTGATCAGCTACAGCAGGATACACATAATGAAGGATGAAGCAAAATGAGGAAAGAACTTGTTGAGAAGGCCAAAGCATTCTCCAATTGAAGCTGTAGTGCCTTATTCTTCTTCCTTCCAAGTATTAGGCCCAGGCCTGTTACGATCCTATAGAAAATTTTCCCTCCAGCGTTTCATAGGACAGCCCAGAGATCTTCGTCCTCTTGGTATATAATTACAAACAGCTTTGGGGATCAGATTTGAATTCATTCTTTCAAGATGTTTCCAATTTAGTTGGTACCGTTTAATATATTCCAAAATTGGCATAGTCTTCAATTCTTTTAAGATATCGGTGTTCCTTTTCCGATCCCATCTGGTGTAACCCACTGTTCTGCGCATGAATCTCATTTCACAAGCCGTTATTCTGCTTTCATGTTGTCTTTTTAATGTCCATGCTTCACCACCATAGGTCAACACTGATCCAGCCAAAGTGTTATATAAACGTAATCTGGTGTTTTTTGTACAAGGGATGGTTTCATAACTTGATTAATAATTCCCAAACTTTTATCTGTAACTAGTAATTTTTTTCAGGGATATCCTTTTCATCCCAGAGATAATATCCAATATGTTGAAAGTTAAAAATTAATTGTACCTGTTGGTAGGTGCCATCATCCTCAACTTTGTTAATATATTGTATATAAAATTTAAAAAGTTGAGGACGACGGCACCTACCAACAGGTACAATTTAATTTTTTACTTTCAACATATGATTTCACCTCAACAGAATTTGATATGAATTTCACTAGTATTGATAATATCCAAGATATTTAAATTGATTAGATCTCTCTAAAACTTTATTCTGGAGGCAGATTTTACTTATTAAGATTATATGATGCCTTATTAAGATCATATATACCTTCCATCTGAACCAAGTTTTTGCCCTTTAATTTATGCTGCCATCTAAAGGCTGCAGTTGGTAATGAAAAAAAAATGCACTTGAAGCTCTGAAGATATCAAATATGATACCATCAATCACAATGAGTTGGAGTTATTCCCGAGGCGTGAAAAAAGATTAAACACTGAAGGTATCATATACAATATCTAAGGATGCACGAGGTTAGACAATAACTCAGAGAGAGAGACCAGTCTCATGGTTTTGTAGTCAGAGCCTCCGACTACAATTCATTAAGTCACAAGTTCAATTCCTGGTCATACCATAGGAATTGTTTCCTTAAAACAAATTATTTCTATAGTTGGTCATGGTCTGGAATTTAAGTTAATTTTTTATTTAAGAGCTCTCCTGGTACTTCTTTATCATCTATCACCTTTCAAATAATTGGAGTAATTAATGTAATTCCACCAGGTCCTCCAACCTCAAAAGTGGACTACAATTTTGCCATGTCAGAAATATCTTAAGACAATATGGTGGCACAGGAAAGAAAATAGAGAAGGCAACAACTATAAAAAATATTTTGGAAGAAGTGTATATTCTAAAAAAAAAAAAAAAAGAAGAAAAAACAGAACAGAAATATACTGAATGAGAATATATACCAATCGAACAGAATCATCTCTATAGACATGAAGGGCTGTTCCCCAAGTGACAGATTGGGGAAGTTCGGTGTAACTTTTTGTTTAGTCCTTTCAGTCAAGTCTGATGGACCCACTCGGCAATGACAGATGCAGTCCTCAATTCACATTGGGAGTTATTTGTGGATGATATAACTAACTCACTGGCACTATCAAACCCACAGGTTCACGGCCACACAGACAATCTCTCCATACATCTCTATCCTGAGCTAATGTTTTCCAATCATTCCCTGTATAATCCACTTCCCTCAAATCATAGTTAATGTTATTCTCCCACCTCATTCTTGGTGTATGTTGAACTATAATAGGAAATATCACTGTGAGGTTTAATATAAAACTTAAAATTCTTTCCACCTCACATAGCATTAGTGGTTACATCGTCAGTATTTTCATTATGAAGATGTAAACAGTAAGATTATGAAACCAGTCTAATTAGAAGATAAGATACGAGGTGAGGATATAACTTCCAAAATATAAAACTGGTATCTACAATCTCCTTATGGACTAGTCACTACCATCCTTGCCTCTGGTTCTTTATATCACTGGTTTATAAATGCAAGATATAATACCAAATGATATAGACATCACAATTTAAGGAAAAGAAACATGGTGGCAGCATGACATGTATTAAAGATATCCTCTTAGCATATCCTCCTTTCGGAAGGTCAATTCCAAATATGTCTCTAATCATCTCTATCTTCCCGTTCTTTGCTTCTTTTTAGTTCTTCCCAGTCATATCCTCTCTCTTGTAGACTTTTCTTCACTTGGTTAATCCATCTTTCTCATGGTCATTTTCCTTGTATCTTGAGATTTATTAGTCTCTGCAGTAGTCTTTTCTTTTCCATTCTTTTTAAATGTCGAAACCGTTTTAGTCTACTTTTTTCTGTCTGTTGTCAATTTTTCTACACTTAATGTCTCCCTGATTTTGTCATTCCTTATTATATCTCTCCTTGTTTCATGCACTATTCCATGTAAGAATTATTTCTATAACTCGGATTCTGCTCAAGTCCTTCTTTGTATATGTCCAGGTCTCAGTTTGAAATAAATTTTATTCATTACCATTTTACTCTTGATGGATACATCTTTATTCCAGATTAATTGTTTAGTTAAATTACAGACTTTTAAACTTTTCTCTATTATTTTACTGATTTCAGTCTGTCTTTTCCAATTTGAATTTATCACTGTTTATTAAAGATGTAATGGAAGATAATATTGTTTGTAAACTGTGGCCTGTAGTCATTTGTGATTTTTCTAAATACATATATTTTAAAAATTTAAAATAAAATTCATTCCACCTCACATTGTATCTTGTCTTCTAATTAGACCGGTTTCGTAATCTTGGTGTTTACATCTTCATAATGTAAATACTGAAGATGTAACCACTAATGATATGTGAGGTGGAAAGAATTTTAAGTTTTATATTAAACCTCATAGTAATATTTCCTGTAATAGTTCAACATACATTTTTGCTGGATATTTTAAATAATTTTACATGAAATCCAAGAATATCCTTCCAACAAAAATCTCCATATTAAATTGTACACAACATTTTTACAATCTCTCTTGAAAATTTGAGTAAATCTATTTAGGAGTTGGTGAGAAAATGTGTATTTTAAAAGCAGTATTTTAACATTAACAGCTTATAGATTGACTCAAAAGTAGTACCAATAATATTAGAAGCTATGCTTGGCTTGTTACTTTATGGTTTTTCCTTAAGATAAGCAATAAATACAATGTGAAATTTTATGTCCAAATGAATGTTCTATCTTGATATGTCATATCGTACATGCTGACCTTGGTAAATTGTATAATAGAACCCATTTGGCATTTCCATTTTTACAAAAAATGTATTTATAATCAACTTCCTCATAGGAAAAAAAAAAATTTGCTTCCTTTCAGAAAAGTGACTTTTTAAAATTTCATCCCTATGTATAGATAATTTAACATGTAAGATCATATTGCACCTCGGGAAGAAGACTACCACAAGTATAGAAAGATTAGTTCCGAGTTATTCACAATAAAAGTTTTAAAGTATAATAAATTCAATTTTTGATATGGACATAATCTTATCCTGCCTCCATTTTCTTGCACATGACTTGTGGTCATAAAGAAATAAATTTGTAACCATTTTTTTCAAACAGTTAAATCTTGACTCAATTTATGACATTTTTACACTTGTGGCCCTCTTCTTCCCAAGGTGCAATATTCTATAGAGCATTGTTTCCCAACCTGTGGTTATTTAACCTTTTGCTTGGAATTAAATGTTGTGTGTGTCTACTGTATGTACCTATATGTAAAAGTCTGTGGTTCGTCCAACTTAGATCATTGTGGAAGGGGTTCGCGAGTCGAAAAAGGTTGGGAACAGCTGCCATAGAGGAACTTGAAGCAAAATCATTAGACTGTGTATATTCCTACTTCAGAGACAAGGCCATAGCAATAAATTTGACAATAGATGCCGCAATAGAAGGGAAAACATTGGTGCCATGAGACAAATCAAAGATGTAAAGGAAGCTAATTGATACAGTTTGTAACTGGTGGTCCATTCTAACAAACATTGTGCATCATTTGCACAATAGCCATTACTTTTTTGTTATAACCTTGACATTGCTCCAAAATATATCACCAGGTTTACACCAATTTCCTAACTTATGGCCCATTCTAATGAACACCCAACATACATAAATCAAATGGGTGAAAGCCATAATGGTATAAAGTGAGTGTTGAAAATTCAGTTGTATATTTATCGCATGTTATTGGGTCCTATTTTTTGAATGGCAGAAAGATACAAATATATGCTGTCTACTAATGCTATCTGGAGATGGATGATACAACTATTTTCATTGGTTTGAACCTACAGCAAATGTTTAAATTAATTTTTCCCTTAATAAAAGAATGAAAAAGAAAAGACTACCACAAAGACTGTTAAATCTCAAGATACAAGGAAAAAGACTACGAGAAAGATAGATTAACCAAGTGAAGAAAAGTTTACAAGAGGATACAACTGGGAAGAACTAAAACGAAGGAAAGCAGGGGAAGATAGTGATGGTTGGAGGCATATTTGGAATCATCCTTCCAAACGGAGGACACGATTGGAGGATGATGATAAATCTGAATGTAACATATACTGGTTTTCACTCATTCATGTAGTTAGTATAGCATGTTGGATTCCCCAACTGCCATTATAGCTGTTTTTTTTTTCAATCTGGAGTCACCTACTTATTGTAGCTAAACAAGGAGAAACTACAGTTTTACATTCTCAATGAATTTTTCTAAGTTCAACAAGGTTTTAAGAAATTAATGTCTACTAACTTGCCCCAACCTATTATGCACATACACTGCTCAAAACAATTAGAGGAACATTATGAAATATGCAAATATGTTTTCATTGAATAAAGGTACAAACATGAAATTAATAAAGTACATTATTTGTGGTTATTTATTTATTTATTGCTCATGTCAGCAAAAACAAATGAATAATGCTGACAATTAACTTTTTAAATAATTCCTTTATGTAAGCAATTGAATCTTGTGCTTATTTTTCAAAGTTAAACTGTTGTTATATAGAGTTAGTATCGTGTATGGCCTCCACAACATTCGACGACAGTTTGGCACCTTCGTGGCATGCTCCCAATAAGATTCTGGATTTCCTCTTGCGGGATATTCTCCCATTCCTCCTTCAGAGCATCTCCAAGTTGCTGCAGAGTTTGTGGAGCTTGATGTCGGTTCCTGACCTCCTTGTCTAGAAGATCCCACAAGTGTTCAATAGGGTTGAGGTCTGGGCTGACCGCTGGCCACTCCATTACCTCAATTTCATTCCTCCTCAGGAAATCCCTGGTGAGTCGCAGAATGTGCCCTGGCATTATCCTGCATAAACAGAAATCCAGGGCCTACTCCAATGGCAGCAGGTACTACATGCTCTTCCAGAATGTGCTCGGTATACCGGACAGCATTCAGTCGCTGGGGAACAAGTACAAGGTCCGTACGATTGTTGTACATAACTCCGGCCCACACCATTATGGAACCTCCTCCGAATCTATCAATTTCCTGTACAGCCTCTGCAGAAAATCTTTCTCCTGGCCGTCCCCACACCCTCAATCAACCATCACAACGTGTAAGACGATACCTGGATTCGTTCGAGAAGAGCTCAGACTCCCACTGGTTCAGGTTCCAATCACCATGGTTTTCAGCATACGTATGTCTTGCTGCCTTATGCCCATTTGTTAAGCGTGGTTTTTAAAGGGCCTTTTTGGACGAATATTCTCTTTCCTTAATCTGTTCCTTATGGTTTGGTCTGAAACCCGGATTCCGGAAGCCATATGAAGGTCATTCTGCAGGTCTTTTGCAGTTTTTGTACGCTGTCGAACAGCAGAAAGAACAATGTATCTGTCATCCTGGTGGCTTGTTTTAAATTTACGGCCCTGGCCACGTCTTCTACAATACTGACCTGTCTCTCTGTGCCTGTTGCGTAACCTGGACACCACGGAAGGAGAAACCCCTAGCTCTCTAGCCACTTGTCACAGAGATTGACCTTGTCGTAAAAGATGTAGAGCATGATACACTTCAAACTCATTTAAATGCCTCATTTTGTCAGAGACTTCAATAAACAAGGCAATCAACATTCGTCACTATAGCAACATCAGGAACCTTATATTTGAAGAGAAAAATTTTCGCCTAGACCGGGACTCGAACCCGGGACCCTTGGCTTTCCGGGCCAAGTGCTCTACCAACTGAGCTACCGAGGCGAGTTACGATCTAGACGCAAATTTTTCTCTTATGTACGTTGTAATTCCCTCGCGCCAAATGCTTGAAACCATAGCTTCTATCTTTGCAAATGGCGGCTTCTTAGTTAAGAAGACATTTATTGGGAATTTAACACTACTTTATAGCCAGTAGGGCTTCTATTGACGATTTTTATTATTAATTTAACACTTCTCATAGAAGGATAAATTATATTTGAAGAGAAAAATTTTCGCCTAGACCGGGACTCGAACCCGGGACCCTTGGCTTTCCGGGCCAAGTGCTCTACCAACTGAGCTACCGAGGCGAGTTACGATCTAGACGCAAATTTTTCTCTTATGTACGTTGTAATTCCCTCGCGCCAAATGCTTGAAACCATAGCTTCTATCTTTGCAAATGGCGGCTTCTTAGTTAAGAAGACATTTATTGGGAATTTAACACTACTTTATAGCCAGTAGGGCTTCTATTGACGATTTTTATTATTAATTTAACACTTCTCATAGAAGGATAAATTATATTTGAAGAGAAAAATTTTCGCCTATACCGGGACTCGAACCCGGGACCCTTGGCTTTCCGGGCCAAGTGCTCTACCAACTGAGCTACCGAGGCGAGTTACGATCTAGACGCAAATTTTTCTCTTATGTACGTTGTAATTCCCTCGCGCCAAATGCTTGAAACCATAGCTTCTATCTTTGCAAATGGCGGCTTCTTAGTTAAGAAGACATTTATTGGGAATTTAACACTACTTTATAGCCAGTAGGGCTTCTATTGACGATTTTTATTATTAATTTAACACTTCTCATAGAAGGATAAATTATATTTGAAGAGAAAAATTTTCGCCTAGACCGGGACTCGAACCCGGGACCCTTGGCTTTCCGGGCCAAGTGCTCTACCAACTGAGCTACCGAGGCGAGTTACGATCTAGACGCAAATTTTTCTCTTATGTACGTTGTAATTCCCTCGCGCCAAATGCTTGAAACCATAGCTTCTATCTTTGCAAATGGCGGCTTCTTAGTTAAGAAGACATTTATTGGGAATTTAACACTACTTTATAGCCAGTAGGGCTTCTATTGACGATTTTTATTATTAATTTAACACTTCTCATAGAAGGATAAATTATATTTGAAGAGAAAAATTTTCGCCTAGACCGGGCCTCGAACCCGGGACCCTTGGCTTTCCGGGCCAAGTGCTCTACCAACTGAGCTACCGAGGCGAGTTACGATCTAGACGCAAATTTTTCTCTTATGTACGTTGTAATTCCCTCGCGCCAAATGCTTGAAACCGGGTTCGAGTCCCGGTCTAGGCGAAAATTTTTCTCTTCAAATATAATTTATCCTTCTATGAGAAGTGTTAAATTAATAATAAAAATCGTCAATAGAAGCCCTACTGGCTATAAAGTAGTGTTAAATTCCCAATAAATGTCTTCTTAACTAAGAAGCCGCCATTTGCAAAGATAGAAGCTATGGTTTCAAGCATTTGGCGCGAGGGAATTACAACGTACATAAGAGAAAAATTTGCGTCTAGATCGTAACTCGCCTCGGTAGCTCAGTTGGTAGAGCACTTGGCCCGGAAAGCCAAGGGTCCCGGGTTCGAGTCCCGGTCTAGGCGAAATTTTTTCTCTTCAAATATAATTTATCCTTCTATGAGAAGTGTTAAATTAATAATAAAAATCGTCAATAGAAGCCCTACTGGCTATAAAGTAGTGTTAAATTCCCAATAAATGTCTTCTTAACTAAGAAGCCGCCATTTGCAAAGATAGAAGCTATGGTTTCAAGCATTTGGCGCGAGGGAATTACAACGTACATAAGAGAAAAATTTGCGTCTAGATCGTAACTCGCCTCGGTAGCTCAGTTGGTAGAGCACTTGGCCCGGAAAGCCAAGGGTCCCGGGTTCGAGTCCCGGTCTAGGCGAAAATTTTTCTCTTCAAATATAATTTATCCTTCTATGAGAAGTGTTAAATTAATAATAAAAATCGTCATCAGGAACCTTACCAATTAGAAGTGGCCAGTGCCTTCAAAAATAAAAAAATTCTCTATATTTGTTAATTGAGGTAATTTCTCTGTATTTAGGCCATGAATCTTTAAAATTTGTATCCAATGATAAAATTAATAATTCAATTTATATATTGTCCAACTTTCAGCATCACAGCTTTAAAAAATAATTACTTATTCAATTTATTACAAGTGTTCCTCTAATTGTTTTGAGCAGTGTATTATTCAATAAACTATAAACTAATCTGTGTACAGTAAATTGTCCCTTCTTAACCAAACGAAATTAAATTAGTATACATCCATTTCGTCCTGCACCGTAGCCGAGTGATGAAGACAAGAAACCTTGATGCAGAGCAACGGAACTTGCACTAGTTCGGGTCACCACGCCGTGTCAGGAGAGAATACCAGAATGTCGAAATGTAATGGCATTGATTAATTAGTAATAATAAAAAAAATATCAGTTTATTAAATAATATGCATGTAACTGTTTTGTTAGGTTAGGAAATGGGAACTGGTGTACGTCCATTTTTTATAAATATTTGGAAATTTATTGCAAAAGTTGGTAATACTGATTTCGGAGCCATCTAATGGAAACTTCAGCTGTGGTGTATAAACCGTCGCACACAATTTTCCATGTAATATTCTTATGCCACTGATGCACTAAACACTTTTCAACCATTTATAATAATGTTTGGTACTATTTTAAACATTTTGGAACAATTTTAAACATTTCTTCCGATTGAGGGTCTTTCCACTTTTCAGCGGTTGCCCTTTTACCAGCCAGCTGCTGGCCCTTCACATCCACATGTGTCAATCACAGTGGTAGATGATCAACAGCCAGTGTAGGGGTGACATGTGGTTAGCATGTCGAGTCCCCCAGCCGTTAAAGCTGGTTCCTCAATCTCGTGCTAATTGCCTCATAATGCTGGGTGGGCACCGGTCCCCATACTGGCCGAAATATCATGAGAAAATTTCTTCCCCCATGGAGACTCGAACCAGCGCAAGTCCCGTAGCTCTGTGCCAAGGCTTCCTACCTTAACCGCTCAGCTAAACATTTCTTACGATTTTTAAATATTTCTAAATTACGCAAATATTGTACATCAAGTTCTACAGGTGCAGAAATGATTCATGTAACATCCTCTAGGAGACCGTCACATCGCAGTTACCAAGATTTGAAAATAATTCGAAAGCATATTTAGTGTTAGTGTACGTAAAATTAGTTTATAGTTTGTTAAATAATATGCATATAAATTGTTTTGCTAGGTTAGAAAATGGGAAGTTAGTTTACGTCCAATTTTTTTTTTGCATTTGGAAATAAATAATATGCATGTAAACTGTTTTGTTAGGTTAGGAAATGGGCAGTTAGTTTACGTCCTTTTTTTAGCATTTGGGAATTTATTCCCAAAGTTGATGCCGACTTAAGAGCCATATACCAGAAGCTACATTAACCATTACAGCAACTCCTGCAACTCGCGCATGCGCACTGCGATTCTATAGAACTTAGAAGAATTCATGTGCGACGGTTTATACATCTTATCTGAAATTGCATTAAGCATTAGAGCATCCCGCACATGTGCACTGTGATTCTATAGAACTTAGAAAAATTTGTGATTGACAAATACTATACGTTTCACCATCCATTTTTTTAAAAGCATGTTTGGGAATTTATTGCAAGCTTGGTCATATTGATTGCACAGATAGTCCTACCAGAAAAAGTTCACTATTTGTCTGCCATGAATCCTTCTAAGTTCTACAGAATCGCAGTATGCATGTCAAGTTGCTGTAATGGTTAATGTAGCAGCTGTTAGATGGCTATGAAGTCGGTGTTACCAACTTTTGGAAAAAATTCCCAAATGTTTAAAAAATGGATGTAAACCACCTTCCCATTCTCCATGGCTCTGAAGTCGGTGTTACCAACTGGGATGTAAACTAACTTCCCATTTCCTAACCTAACAAAACAAATTACATGCATATTATTTAACTATAAACTAATTTTATATACACTAACTTGGGAAAAAGTCTGTTATACGTCTCAGACGAATTCTTCAAAGTTCCACAGAATCGCAGTGTGCATGCGCAAGTTGCTGTAATGGTTAATATAGCCTCCGGTAGATGGCTCTGCAGTCGGCATTACCAACTTTGGGAATAAATTTCCAAAGGAAAAAAAAATGGACGTTAACTAACTTGCCATTTCCTAACTAAAGAAAACAATTTACATGCATATTATTTATTCCCAAATGCTTAAAAAAATGGACGTAAACCAACTTCCCATTTCCTAACGTAACCAAACAATTTACATGTGTACTATTTAATGAACTATAAACTAATTTTACATACACAAAAACACTAAATATGGTTTGAGATTATTTTCAAATGGTGGCAACATTGGAACAACATGGGGAAGTAGCAAGCAAGTAATATATCCACAATCATGTTTTACGTAAATATATAAATATAAAATATTGTAAAGAAATCTTGAAGACCGTTGCAAAATGTTTAAAACAGTACAAAACGTGTTTACAAGTGTTAGGTAGTGCATCAGTGGCATAAGAATGTATTACCCATCCAGGTGTTTTGTGCAGGCGGAAAATATGTTAACAAACTGTCTTTCTCTTTCTATTCCTTACTATGTTGCCACTTCGTGTCCTTTGTATTATATTGTTTGATTGGCAGGTAGAGAGCTGACAAATACCATGTATTTTAATGATCCGTCGTTCTGCGCGGTCAGTGGCAGAATGACTAACTTGACAACCCTGTTACTTTTGGGGTTACGTCTAGGAATGAGCTGTCTCTTCCTTGCCCTTCTCATTACATGTTGCCACTTGTGATTTATTGTGAGACTGGTAACAGAGAGACGACAAATACTGTGATTTTAAATGATCCGACCGCTTGAGCGTTTCGGCTTAAATGACTAATTTGACAACCATGTTAAGATCTTTCACACGTGTTTAGAGATTCTCCCCCCACATTTGAAGTTGAACAATTTCAATATGTGATCGGATGTAGTTTTCTCCTACATCCCTTCCACAGATTCAGTAGATCGGCGACACTAGCGCTAAAACTCTTCCCCTCCGCCCGTGAACAGTTAACTTGGATGTGTTATATGTGTAGAATTGTGATGGGCATATAACCTACCTCACCCCTTAACTTGTCCCATCGAAACCTAACAAAATGAAGTTAATTTCTTGAAATATTGTTTGGAATTATTTGCAAATGTTGGTAACACCAATTTGAGTCATTTAGCGGATATGGCTGAGGTATATAAACCGTTGCACACAATTTTCCATGTAATCCTAATATTCTTATGCCACTGATGCATTAAACACTTTTCAACCATTTATAATAACGTTTGGTACTATTTTAAACATTTTATAAACATTTCTTACAATTTTTAATATTTCTAAATTACACAAATATTGTACATCGAGTTCTACAGGCACAGAAATGCTTCATGTAACATCAGCTAGGCGACTCTCACATCGCAGTTACCAACATTTGAAAATAATTCAAAACCATATTTAGTGTTAGTGTACGCAAAATTAGGGAAAAAGTCGGTTTTATGTCTGTCAGGAGTTCTTCTAAGTTCCACAGAATTGCAGCGCGCATGCGCAAGTTGCTGTAATGGTTAATATATACTCCGGTAGATGGCTCTGCAGTCAGCATTACCAACTTTGGGAATAAATTTCCAAATGCAAAAAAAAATGGACGTTAACTAACTTGCCATTTTCTAACTAAAAACAATTTACATGCATATTTCTTCCCAAATGCTTAAAAATGGACATAAACCAACTTCCCATTTCCTAACATAACAAAGCAATTTACATGTGTACTATTTAAAGAACTATAAACTAATTTTACGTACACTAACACTAAATATGGTTTGAAATTATTTTCAAATGGTGGCAACGTTGGAACAACATGGGAAAGTAGCAAGGAAGTAATGTATCCACAATCATGTTTTACGTAAATATATAAATAAAAAAGGCTGTACTTTCCTTTAGGTCCGAAAAATTTTCCAATTTTATATCTCATTCCACTGATGCACTAAACACTCTTAAACACTTCAAAACATTTTGCAATACTTTTTTAACACATTTAAAAACATATTCCAATGTTCCAACGAGTTTTTTTCCATTTTATATATTTGCGTAAACATGGTCATGCATACATTTCTTACTTCCTGTCTTGTCTTTTTCTTTTTTCCCTCCACTTCCTATGTTGTTCCAGCCGTTGCCCACCATCAACAACCCGAACTCCTTTTTAAATGTGATTCACGTCTCCCTGGATTTCACCTACGTTAGAGTAATTGATTGTATTACAGTAATTGATTTAGGTTTGGTTAGCTTTAGGTTCCTTGCTTTTTAAAAGTGATTTTGATACTAAAATAAATTATACAATTTTTAGACAAGTTCTGGGAATTTTGTGTCAATGTTGGTCATACTGATTTCACATATACAACAACACCGCCAACTGCTGGAGGCTGCATTTATCTACCTGGGATAATTGGAGCATTAGCGCATGCGCACTGCGATTCTATAGAACTTAGAAAAATTTTCTCCGGACCTAAAGGAAAGTATATCCATAAAAAATATTGTGGAGAAAGCTTGAAGACCATTGCAAAATGTTTAAAACGGTACAAAACGTGTTTACAAGTGTTAAGTGCATCAGTGGCATAAGAATGTAAATGTAGAAAGGAGAGAGACACAAAACCGACCACATCCAAAATTAGTTTATAGTTTGTTAAATAATACGCATGTAAATTGTTTTGTTAGATTAGGAACTGGGAAGTTAGTTTACATCCATTTTTTTTTTTGGATTTGGAAATAAATAATATGCATGTAAATTGTTTTGCTAGGTTAGAAAATGGGAAGTTAGTTTACGTCAATTTTTTAGCATTTGGGAATGTATTCCCAAAGTTGGTAATAACCAACTTCAGAGCCATCTACCGGAAGCTACATTAAACATTACAGCAACTGCCGCAACTAGTGCATGCGCACTGCAATTCTGTAGAACTTAGAAGAATTCATGTGCGACGGTTTATACACCTTATCCGCAGATATTATTAAGCATCTGCGCGTCTGTAGAACTAAATTCACAACATTCGCATAATTATATAAATATTTAAAAATCGTAAGAAATGTTTATAAAATGGTTCCAAAATGATTAAAATAGTAAATATTTTAGTTTAGTGCAACAGCAAGCATAAGAATGTTGTATGGAAAATCATTCCAGACAAATAAGGAACCTCTGCCGTCCAACCATCTATGGAACAACTTCATAACCCTTGTGCATGCACACTACTATCCTGCAGGACTTGGAAAAATGATGGTGAGGCATAAAGTGCTGTTTCTCCAGATTTTGCCTTCAAACACATAAGGCAAGTTAAATTAAAATAAAAGATAATAAGACAATTCAATGCTACATTTCAAATGTGGACCAAATACTAAACACTGAACTGCAGAGGTAGCCCACCCCATGTTATAGGTTATAAATTGCATTTAATTTTCAATTCATTTCCCATGTATAGATAACATTATTTAATAATAAATTCAGCCACTTTCAAACGACTTACATGCTTCCAAAAACTAGCTACAAAGGAATTAGAGTTCATTCAATCCTTGCATCCCACATGCATTATAGAACCTTTAGGAAGTTTCACGTATTATCTGCATAATGCCATCAACGCTTTAAAGAAAAATGACCATCTTACTAATCTTCCTCTACTTCTGTAAGATTATTAAATGCAATATTGATCAATTGCTCATGGCATTTTATCAACAAATGTGTTTATCTATTGTAAATAAATTAGTTTACTTTTATCCAATAAAGTGCGTATTAGATAGAAATGTATTTATACAATTACGTCTTAATGAATTTATAAACAAATCGTTGAATTTACCAGCAATGTGATGTACCAAATAAGATCATACTTACAAAATTCGACAAGTACAAATTCATTTTCCGAAATACCCTTCTTGAAGTTGTCTTTTGTAAAAACTAATACTCCTTCATCACTTTTAATTTCGTCACACAGTACATTCGTTGAAATTGCTATCAATAAGCACAATTTAAACAACATTTTTTGGACTTATTTACACCCGGTACGTATATGTCTTTATGAGACCGCCGCACCGTAACGCCGTGTTAAATGGCTTGTATGACAAAACGTGGCAGCATCGAATCGTGGTAAGATTTTATTGGTCTATACGAGTTGGTGGGAGACAAATAACTTTCAACCGCCTGTATGATGACTCAAATCCTCAAATTATTAAATTGTTAATTGGTATTGTTCTTTAAGAAATGTTATAATTAGATAATTTAAATTTTCAATCTTACAAAATTTTAATTAATGGCATTAAATCGTGTAATAATTGAATTTTTTCCTAATTTGCACTAAAACGAAAACCCCGCTGTAAACATAGTTTTTGACTCGGATAGTACATAATCCCGCAAAAAACGCCGAAAAAGAGGGGTCACGAAACAGTGTTGCCAATAGTATAGGTCCTGAGTTCAAGAAAATAATAAAGGCGTAATTATTATTTAATTAATAAGACAAATGTAATATAATTAAAGATGTATTGTCTAATAAGTTAAATGGCACACTAACACATATGTATTGATCTTGTGAAACCATGCATAGGAACATGTAATTTCATGAGAGCAATTTCCGCATTTCGATTCTATTAAATAACCTTACCATGAGTACATATTAATTTAGCAAGCGTAAGCGTGCATTTACACCCACGATAATCAAAATTAATTCTCTTAATTTGTATTACGAACACTATTTTACATTTTTCCTTTCCTCATTAATTTTCCTAACTGAAGTCTAATAAATGCATGTGGACTTCTAAACAAAAGTTTTTTTTTAATCACGCATATTATTTATTTATAACAATCGTCAAATAAATGTATTCATCGTTCTGTTAGGCTTTCAACAGTAATCCAATATACCTACTTATTGATAAGCTTTAAAATGGGTTGTTTCAGATGGCCAGTGATGAGTATGAAGTTACATCAGAAATTCATCAGGCAATCAAAAAAGATGGTTTAATAAAACCGAGTTTATCTTCAGAAAGTTAGTAAATATATCGAAACAAATTGGTAAAAAAATATAGACAATAACTAGCATGTCTAATTTAGTATCAAATTACAAAACCACAGTTTTTTTTATCTGCCTGTTACTGATCAGTAGGCCTATTAAATCCTACATACCTATTCATGTTTTCTAATAATGTAAATTCCTCATTGAAATTTGAATAATAATAATAACCATTGCATATCCATGGTACAAATGATTAGACATTTACAATTAGTCAACTCTGGTTGCCGAATTTATGTCTTGTCCACTTCTGTCTGAAGTCATTGTGAATAAATCAAAGCAGATTCTTCTCAGAATTTCTCCTGTTTTTCCTCTACCACAAATCATTCCACCAATTTTGCATGCTCATCTCATGTGTTTTCTTATCATCTACCTCTGTGATTGTGTGATTGAACTGGTCAACCAGCATCCTTATATATGAAAACCTTATAATAGGTATATATCTTATCTCATCTCTTGACCTGGCAATCTGTCATTACTCTGGATATGAGCAGAGGGAGATGTATTTTTATAATTTATAATATGAGAGTCACTAGATAAAAATAATGAGTTAGATATGTACGACTCACCTCATGTTTGAAGTCACTAGATAAGTTTTGAAATATACAACAATAGAACATGATTGATTTTCCATGCCTGTAACATATTTTCAAAGTTATCTCCAGCAGATTCTTAACAGCATTGTATTATTTGAAACCACTTTTGGTAGCAATCATCCTGCTCATTCTCAGATATTGATCCCAGCTCCTTCAAGTAGGCACCAACAACATTTTTCTAGTCTGGGAAATTGATATCCGTGCATGTAATTTTTCAAATTCAGGAACAGAAAAATGTCATACAGGGCCAGGTTGGGACTGTATGCTGAATGAGTTAGTAATTTCACCAACACTTTTTCCTAAAACTCAATTGTTGCATTGACTGTATGGAAAGAGACATTGTCAGGGTAGAGCAGAATTCCTCACAATTCTATTCTTAGCTAATTCTCCTGGATTTTTTAGAAAACTTTGGTGAGACAGATCTGTGTACCATTAAATGTCCTCAGATCCTCTAGCACAACAGTTGCAAGATAACCACTCATTGGGAAGAAAGTGGCTATTTTCTTTCCACATTCCTGGTCATCGTAACCTCATCTGGAATACACAGACTGATGATTGATGCTTTGTTTTGGGGTCATAATGGTACATACAAGTTTTAAAGATTCCATTCGTCCCACTCGGGACTTGGGTATTCTCCTAGTGGGAAGTTCCTTAACTAGACTAACTTGGTTATACTTATTTCCCTATAGATGTCAGCAAGAACATGTAGTTTGTACATCGCCTCAAGGAGACATCTAGTAGGAAACTAAGGTATTATTTGGATGAATGGATTTTCATCAGAGGCCTTTTTTATTCAGACTTGAGTTTCTTTTATGAGCCTGAAATTCTTCAGTCTTGGCACCTATGGCTTAAAGTCTCTCTCGGAGTACTTCTCTCTTGGATTTTTCCATCCTAAAAATCCATAGACCCCAGCAAAGTTTGAATCCGTGACCCTCAGGACTAGAAGCCAGGAATATAACCACTAGACACCGCAGCTGACAATAATTTTCATTGCCTGTTACAAAATCTGACAGGGAGGGAGACCCTGTTGGTGAACCTCTCCAGCATTTGTCTTCACCATTCTACCCTAGTGTATTTCTGTTCTTCTGACAAATGGTATGGCACCCTCGAGAAGAAATTTTCTTCGCTCTTGAATGTGGTGCAGTATGATGGAAACCCTTGGGGAACTAATCCCTAAGATCCCATTGATATTAAATTATTTTCAGTCTGATCATCTTACCTCAATATTAATGTTGATTTGTTCTTGGACATGTTTCAAAACAATTCTGTTTTATCATCAGCTTGTCCAGACTCAGTCTTGTCCAGTCTGGACAAGCTGACAATAAAACAATTGTTTTGAAACATGTCCAAGAACAAATCAACATTAATATTGAGGTAAGATGATCAGGCTGAAAATAATTTAATAAAAATAACCTCAAAATATCACTTCCTAAAATTAAATATTAATCCCATTGATATCCTTATATGGCAGTCATGAATCTTCCTTAATAGAGTCTCCACTGCATGACTGTTATCCTCTCACTTTTCTCTTCATTTTCTAAGGGATGTTCTTCCCTTCTTAAATTCAATAAACCAGCAGAAAGCTGTTGCATGCAAAGGGGCAAGATCACCAAATGCTTGTATGAGTCACTGAAGTGTTTAAAATTGTATAAAATCAGCATGAAAATGTTCTCTCTCAAGCTCCATAGGTACATATGCTATCACCACCCACGCACAACTTCACAAGGCTGCTGCTTAGAGACAGCTGAAAGAAATATTTTGTCCCCCTATGGTTTTGATGTTCAAGGGTTGGTGTTTCAAGTGGTATTTCAGTTTGTTGTCTTTCTGACAACACACTGTCAAATATCAAAATTTATATAGTGATCTTGTACAGATTTTAAAGAAAGTTACCAGTTTTAATAAAAAAACCTTGATAAAAAGAACCTCAAAATATTACTTCCTAAAGTAGATAAAGTTACCAGTACTATTTAACTTTCACAGAAAAAAAAAACACCACTATGAGGTTTAATTTAAGAATTAAATTAATATTTTTATTACCTCACCTCATATCCTTTTTCTTCTAGACTGCTGTTTCGGAGCTATATTTCCATCATCAGTAGCCTCTCATTGACCAGTATTATGTTGTTTCATGGCGGTTTGAAGAAACGACATAATACCAGTCGACGAGAGGCTCCGAAACTGCAGTCTAGAAGAAAAAGGATATGAGATGAGGTAATAAAAATATTAATTTAATTCTTACCAGTACTAATTAATAATAGAGTTAGAATTGAACACCTCACCTCATAATTGTAGATTTCTCGAAGACTAGTTTCGATACTTCTGTGTATCAGTTAGATAGAACTGAAATATCGAAATTAGTCTTCAAGAAATGTACTATTATGAGGTGAGGTTTTAAATTCTAACTCTATTGTTAATTAAAATAAACCTCATAGTGTCACTTCCTTTAAATATGAATAATTTTTATTTAACACTAAATAGAACTTTATGAGTTATTGTAAATAAGGACACCCCCTCCCCAAAAAAAATCAATTTTTTTACAAATTTAAGATTTGACAGCTCAAAATAGTCAAATCTCTCTGATACTCTGTATGGTTACTGTTAGCAGAAGATTGATAACATATCAACACTTTGTTTATACATACTATTTCATGGTCTGCTTAATCACATTATAACTTACAACTATTTATTGTATCATTTATATTTTATATAAGCCATTCTCTCATATTAAATTTAATTAATTAATTCACTGGTACTCTCAGGACTTAAACTTTCCTTACATCCCTATCCTGAATAACATTTTCTTGTCATTTCCTGTATATTTCACCTCATGGTTAATGTTATCTTCCATCTTGTTCCCCCTGGTTTTCCTTAAGTTTCCATGCCCCTCTTTATATATTTTTACTCCAAAGATTTGTGGTACCCTACAGTTGATATAAAATTTAACTAATTGCTATTAATGTTACATTTATTTTTATTGATATCAGATGTTTTATCAAGCTTTTCATTCAAATATCCAACCAGCAATGAGTTTACAGAATCAAATAGTTTGACTGTAGACGAAGATGGAGATTTAATTGTGCCAAGAAAAAGTGATAAACCACAAAAAGAAGGAGTCATTGTTATTGGTACGTATTGTAAGAATTAAATAATTTTTATCAAATACATGATTATTTAAACAGCATACACATTTAATAATTATTATTATTGTTAATTCTTTTTAGAACATAGCTTTTCTACTACGCTGGATCTAGTTGGTCGTCAGATTTGGCGAGGTGCTCTACTTTTAGCTGATTATATACTTCACCATAGAGAAACATTACTAAAAGATAATTCAATTCTGGAACTAGGATCTGGTGTTGGTCTTACAAGTATAGTAGCAGCTATGTATGCTGCACAAGTAATATGCACAGGTGAAAAAGTATTTAATAATTTATATTTTCAACTTAACACATTCACATTTAACATATGTACATATTTTCAATCATATCATGCTTCTATTTTATTATTTTGTTAAGCAGACTGAAATAATAAAGACAACTTTGCTTACATACTTTTCATTTACCTCTTCAATATACAGTAAAAGCTTGATTTAACTTGGTATCTGGGGGACATACTTCAGCCTCCATGTTGTAGGATCGAATGTTTGAACGCATTAGACCGTAAAAGGCGTTCTCAGCTGAGAAAGTTTTGTCCTAATACGATTTTGCTTATTCAGAAATCTATTCATGTGATAATAATTGTTGAAATTTGTAAGCTACCTGACGAGGTAACTTAAGATCATAGCTGAAGATAGAAACTTATTGTGAGAATCTCGAAGGGAACCGATGTAGTTTGAAACCTTGCTGCTTTATCCAAGATGTCGGACCTTGAAGACTTCGATCATGTTTTCGGTATATGCGGAGAAGAGGAATTTGATAGAGTCTACCAAAGAATTCAACTGGAAGAACAGGAGAATTGGCGTAATATTGCGCGATGCAGACGTCGTTGTATACGGTATTATTTGCGGGATGCAAGCGTAAATGCGTTCCTCTATAGCAGACGAAAATAACGGAAGTGGTTTTATCGCTGAGAATTCTGGGTAATTTCTTGCCAATATTATGAAAACGACGACTTTCATGCATGACCAGTTTGTGGGTAGCTAATTCGATCTTTGCACTTGCTCACGGTGAGTCAGCTCACCAGTGATTGGAAGTAATTTGAGTAGAGACTAATGTTCATAAGAATTAAATTAATCACGATTATTTCATACCTCATACTTCTATATTTCTTTAAATACAGCACTGCAGTATCGGCAATTTCTTATCATGAGCTGATGATGGTGATAAGAAATTGCCGATACTGCAGTGCTGTATTTAAAGAAATATAGAAGTATGAGGTATGAAATAATCACGATTAATTCAATTCTTATGAATTTGAACCTCATAATGTTAAAAATTCCCAAATTTAATATATAAAAGAGACTAATGTATTTGCATGCGAGCCGTAATATTGTACCAGTAGCTGATATCAGTGGGATGGAGATTAACTAACTTCAACCACTTTATGTCTTGCACCATATCCATCTGTAATGGCATAACAGCCCAATGTTGGACCTTAGTCTCTCCTTTGTTAGGAGTTACTAGACCAAGTTAATTTAGTTATGCTTATTTATGTATATTAATCCGAGGCTTGATCCTTGGGACTGCGAGCAATGTATAAGATACACCTTGAAGTGGGTTGCTAGCCCGTTTTCATGGCAGGTTTATTATTCAGGGTTTCCTCCCTAGGCCGATTGCCTTTACCCAGCTCCAGAGCTCAGCCTGCCCCATTTTATTTTGGAGTTGTCTCTCCTAGATGGGTTGTCTTGCAGGACTAACGAACCCCATCCGCCAGTGTCAATCTACAAGGCAGTAGATGTAGAGTTGCCTCTTCTGTCAGGTACACTGTACCGAAGGACTTCTTCTCTGAGGAAGACCAGCCAAGAGATGGATAGACAGTGAATGCACATCCAATATGACTTCCTCCGAGAAGTTATTTTGGAAATAAACAGGATGAAAATCCTACAAATTATGATTAAGAAGAAGAAGAAGATATAGATTAATGTTGGGAATTTTACATTATGAGGTTTTCAATTATAAAAAACCAATACTGAATTGTGTATATTCTTACCTCATATGTATATGTTCTTTAACACAAAATCATGGTATCGAGAGCCATCACTCCCAAATTTTAAAATTTGATTACAAAGTTGTTCAAATCAACACTAGATGGCAGTTTAGAAGATGACCGGCATGATGAAGGATTGACATTTGTGACAACAGCTGAGGATGGGAACGATGGCTCTCAATACCATGATTCTATGTTAAAGAACATAGATATATATAAGGTAAGAATATACAAGATTCAGTATTTTTATTTTATATATTAGTTATGCTTATTTTCCTAAATATGTCGTGAATGGTAGACTATACAGTCAACATACTGACCCAATGAGATATCTAGCAGGCAACTAAGGTATTACTAGAATGATGAAGGTCTGTAAATTTTGCACAGAGGCCTCTTTATTCAGGCTGAAGGTTCTTTAACAAGCCTGAAAATTTGTAGACTGGAGACCCACAGCTTAAAGTCCCTCCCAGAGGTTTTCTATTGTGGATTTTTCCAACCTAAAAATTCCATTGGCCCTGGCTGGGTTTGAAACAGGGACCCTCAGGACCAGAGGCAAGGAACATAAGCATTAGACCATCGCACTTGACATGTTCTGCATTTTTGGTTAATTGACTTATGCTGCACCCTGTAGATCGTAATTATCTCACCTCATAAACTTTATGTTCTTCAAAGCTCCGTAGGGTTTCTGGAGCAGTTGTTCCTATCTTCAGCCATTTTTACGACTGTTGAATTTTTGTCTTCATCTTCATTTTCTAAACTCCCATCTAATTTGGATCTCAAAGTTCATCAAATCAACATTAGATGGCAGTTTAGGAGATGAAGGTTAAGATGAAAATTCAACAATATTGTAAAAATGAGTAATGATATGAACTGTTCCTGAAACCATGGTCCTGTACTTTGAAGAGCATGGAGTTTATGAGGAGAGATAATTACGACCTACCTTATATATTATTATTCTAATTCACTGACTCTATTGAACCTGTAGGTTCATGGCTACGCAGACATAAGCTCTCCATACATCCCTATCCTGAGCTGTTTTCCAATTATCCCCCTATATAATCTACTTCCCTCAAATCATGGGTAATGCTATTCTCCCACCTCATTCTTGGTCTACTGGGTGGTTTCCCTCTGGTTTTCCTGCAAGAAGCTTCCATGCACCTTTTTCATCCCCCATACATGCCACATGTCCTGTCCATCGCAGTCTATGAGACTTAACTGTTCTTATTATTTATTATTATTCCATCCATAGTAATTCTGCCCGAAGGCAGGTCCTTCACTGCAATCATAGCATTTTCATGCTGTGCATGCAGCTTTACTAGGGAATTGTAGGTGTAGTAGCTTCCCGTTGCTTTCCACACCGGTGAAGGATGATGATGATAATGATAAGGATGGTGATGATGAGGATGATGGCCATATGATTTCGGGGACCGTTTGGGCCTTAAAGTTTTCCTGACATTTGTCTTACAGGTGAGGAAAAACCCCGATAAAAACCTCACCCAGAAAAACTGCCCCGACCGGGGATCGAACCTGGGCCCGCTGCGTGACAAGGCAGCACGCTACCTCGAGACCACAGCGGTGGACTTATTATTATTCAGCGAGTTTGTTTTTTTTTTTTTTTTTTTTTTTCCGGGATGGTGGTTGTGAAGAGAAATCATATTACATTTTCTTTAATAATGACTCATCAGAAAAATATTATTATTTTGAAAAGAAAAATTCTCAGGTTCAAATCCTGATTCAGGCATTCATTTTGTTTTCAAAATAATAATAAATAGAAAATAGAATCAGATGCCAAAAAAAAAAAAAATCACATCTCAATAATTATGCTATACAGATCATAAGTTCCTTATCTCAAATGTTTGTTTGAGTCCATTCTGCAGTCCTTTAAATTTTATAAATTGAATTGTGGGACACTTTATACATATGTGGTCTGTAAGCAAGGTTGAACAAAACAGTTAAGCTACTTATTCATTATAATACACATATTTCACTGCAGCTGTATAAACACATAACACACTTTTTTTCTTCTCGCTCTGTCTAATTAATATTTGTTATCATCTTTTTTATTTTTATTTCATGCTAGACATTGATGTCGGAGGCATCTTGGATCTCATCAGAGCAAATGCAGCAAGAAATAGCAAGCTTATAAAGGCTAATTTCATTGTTCTTGGCCTTGATTTCTTTGCAAATAATTGGTCTTCTAATTTGGAATCTAAACTAACAAATGTTACAGTGATTCTCGTTGCAGATGGTGAGAACATTAAAACATTCAAAGGATCCAGGGGAAAAGATAATCAAAGTCACATTTTCTTGCATTGAAGTTTTTAAATTTTTATTTCAGGTGAATTCCTATGCCTAATGGTTTGATTTTTTTTTGTTACTAAACTTAACTTGGTTTCAATTAAATAAAAATCGCAATCATTAGAGCATTAATGGTCACATGCACACAGGAATTTTTGATATTCTTAGGGGTAGTTTAAATCTACCGAATGTAAATTATTATTGTTAGTAATAGATATGGATAAATATTCACACACATGTATATATATATATATATATATATATATATGTTATATTGCAGATTTTTGCAGATATAAGTATTCATATATATATATACAAATTTTGGTCATGGTCATTTTTGGTTCTGCTAGATAAAATTAGTGAAGATCTCTAATTTTTTTTTCAAAAGTCTTTCCATGAGAACATCCTTAATAGCTTCATTTCCTCAGAATTTACTAATAACAAGGGAGCAGATTTTTATGTTCTAAAAAGTTAAGATTGCAACATAGTATAGTAATAAAATTAATGTAATAAGTCTTTATATATAATCAACTAATTTTTTTTTATAATATAACTTGCAAAAACATTTCTCAATAATACATTATTGTATTACACATCATACTTATAAATTAGAAGAAATAATGTTCTATTTACATTATTTCTTTTTAATTTAAAAGTAATATGTGTAATATAAATGTAATATTGCTAGATCCCACACAAAGTATTGAGAAATGTTTTTTTGTAAATCATCATCATAGGACATTCACGAATTTAGGTCATTTGTTGACCTGTTTCAGTCTCAAGAGAAACACCATCCAGAAGTCTTTTGAGTGGACGTCCTGGTCTTCTTCTTCTTCCTGCCGGTTGATATCTTAACATTTGTTTGGGTATCCTGTGATCTTCCATTTGATGAACATGTTGCATCTATCTTGACTTATAATCAGAAATTTTGTTTTCTAAAGGTTCCATGTGTAATTCTTCTAAGATGTCTTCATTTCTTTTGTGATCTAGTAGTGTGTATCCTGTAGTCCTCCGAAGGTATCTCATTTCAGCAGATCTAAGTCTCTGTATATCCTTCTGTTTCAACGTCCATACTTCGCTACCATACAAAAGAGTTGGAAGAGCCAGTGTTTTATACACTTAGTCTTGAATGTTTTTGGATTAATTGTGGCTTGAAGATAGAATTTATTAACCCTAAAATTCTTAAAAATTTAGATATTTTTGCATTTACATCCTTTTCTTCTTCATATGAAATATTGCATCCTAGATAAGTAAAATTATTCATCTGCTCCAAAATTTTATTGTCCAGTACAATTTTACTTCTGACAGGATCTACACTTTGAAATGCCATAATTTTCGTTTTCTCTGTAGATATCTTCAATCCATATTCTTCTGTAATTTTGTTTAGTTCATACAGACCTTTCTGCAGATTATCTTCTGAATTTGCAATTATTATTTCTTCATCTGCAAACAATAGGGTGTTTAATTTTGTATTTTCTGATATTCTTATTCCAAATTTATATTTCTTGTTCCAGCAACATATTATTTCAATTCCTTCTGGATTTCTATGTGTTGAGACTTGAATGTAGTGTTGAAGTTCCTTAGGATGGATTACTGGCCCGACGCTAAGTAGTCCAGTGGTAGGGCTGCTATCTTTTAGTCTCTGGACAGACATTTTTGTAACTTATATTATAAAAAATTCAGTTTATTGACTTATTACATTAATTTTATCACTATGCTATGTTGCAATCTTAACTTTTAGAATCTAAAAATCTGCTCCCTACTAATAACATACAATAATAAGGGGAATAGGAGCATAGTTGGTTAGGACAATACGCTACAAACTAGAAGGTTGAGGGTTTGAGTCCCGGAGATGGTCATGATTTTTAAACTGCCCAAACCTTCTGGTAACACAATGACTCGGGTCGACTCAGCCTCTAATGGAAATTACTACCAGATGCTTGATCTGGGAATAAAGGTACCGTCATGCAAGGCTGAGAACCAGGCTGACATCAAGTGCTGATTGTCTAGAAAGATTGGGAGCTTTAACCTCCTACAACCCAAGGTTCTCCTATGGCCTTTAGTACGATCTCACTCTCCATCCATAGTAATTCTGCTGGAAGGCAGGTCCTTCACTGCAATCATAGCATTTTCATGCTACGCTTGCAGCTTTATTAGGGAATTGTGGGTGTGGTAGCTTCCCGTTGCTTTCCACACTGGTGAAAGATGATGATGATGATGATGATGGCTATATGATTTCGGGGACCGTTTGGGCCTTAAAGTTTTCCTGGCATTTGTCTTACAGGTGAGGAAAAACTCCGATAAAAACCTCACCCAGAAAAACTGCCCTGACTGGGAATCGAACCCGGGCCTGCTGCGTGACAAGGCAGCACGCTACCTCGAGACCACAGCAGTGGACGATCACACTCTAACTATACAATAATAAGAAATAAAATCTTCGCAGAGTATATTAGTCTTTACAGAACCATATCAATTCACAAACAAATGATATACATCGATGTATATTTGTTCATATGCTTAAACAACATAAAAGTTGCATTATACCAGTCTACTTGATGTGTCCTTACTAAGATTGGAAGCAGTGAGACAAGGTTACCTCCCATACCCAAGTACATGCAACAAAAAAATAAGGTACACTGTGCTTAAAGTTGCATGATTCATTCCAGAGATATGAGGCATTAATCTGAAGAAGATACAGTGTATCGAAACAGCTCTTACGAGTGTTGATTAAAATAAATATTTATGAAAATAATATAAAACTTTGATGGTCTTATTTAATAAATAAAATTAATCAACCTACACACTTCAGCTGAAATACAATAGTCGGAACATTTTTCTAGTACTATTATTACTACCATCATTTCCACCACCATCACCAGCACTATTACTACTACTACTACTAGTCTTCTGGATCCTGTCTAGTTGGAACCTAATTGGGTTAAGTGTTTACAATAAGATGATGACTTTGATAGTATTTCCCCTGGATCATTCAATTAAAATTCCTGCTTTATTTATGCATAACTTTATGATTTTATAAATTTTGCTTTTATTTTTGGTTGCATTTAATTAAATGTTTAATCTTAACCTTCTAGTGATTTATGACAACGATGTGACAGAAGCTTTTGTCAACACACTGCAGAGAATTTTGAATACTCCACCTGCAAAGACTGTATATATAGCATTGGAGAAAAGGTGATTGATACATTCATAGTTTTCTATCCAGGGGCAAACATATCCTACTCTAATTTATTGTGAAATTACAATAGGATGTAACATTATGAGGTTCTTCTTAATAAATAAGTTGAGTCTGTAGTCATCTTGCCTCATATTAGGACACGTTTCAAAACATCTCTGTTTTATCTTCAGCTTGTCCTGACTGACAATTCTTACATTGTTGGCCCTGGATGTCGACTCCTACTTTTTGTGGTCCAAAGAACTTACCTATCAAATCTCTCTCCCCAGAAATTTCCAAATTCATGAACAAGGAGAAAATCATTAATTTTGAAATTCCCGGGGAAGGAGGAATGTCAAAAAATTAAAAGTTTTTAAGAAACAATTTTTTAATTTTTACCTAAATGAATATACCTCGTAGTGTGAATTCCTAAAATAAGCAATAACAATTTTAAATTTAGAGTACTCAACCTTCTTAACTTCAATGATGATATTAAAATTTCAGTTATTTAATTCAATGTTTTTATTATTCACTAGCTAATACCCAGCGTGCGCTACTACTCCTAAATAAATGTTAATGTGTTTTTACCACCAGCCTTGAGCTGATATGCTTGCCCGAGAATCAGCTTATCCCGATCTTCTTGTCATCAATGAAAGACAAAAATGGTTATTGTGAGTTATCCGTAAAAGATAAACATATGCTGTCGCGAACATTTTTATAGAGTTTTTTGAGATATTCAATTCTATGTACAATAATTTGGAGTATTTGTTATGGTTTAGGCAGCATATGCCATTTAAGCGTCAAAATAGGGACTTTATTTCACGTTTTTCACTACAAAGAGTGATTTTTTTAGTGGTGAAAGGGTTGAATATTACAACTCTTTTATAGCCTATGTTCATCCCCGGAATCTCCTGAACATTTTTCAAAAAGCCCCATCAAAATCGGATGAACGGTATGGCAGAGCACGCTTGTCCGGGAATCTACTTATCCCAATCTTCTTGGAATCAATGAAAGACAAAAATGGTTATTGTGAATTATCTGTAAAAGATAAACATATGCTGTCGCAGACTTTTTTTATAGAGTTGTTTGAGATATTCAATTCTGTGTACATTAATTTGGTGTATGTATTATGGTTTAGGCAGCATAAGCCATTTATGTGTCAAAATAGGGATTTTATTTCATATTTTTCGCTATAAAGGGTGATTTTTAGGGGTGAAGGGGTTGAGTATTACAACTCCCTCATAGCCTATGTTCATCCTGGGAATCTCCTGAACATTTTGCAAAAAAACCCATACAAATTGGATCAACGGTATGGCCACACATAGAATACGAACAAGCAAACAAACATTCATTTTTATATATTGGAAGATTTCATACATTTCCAATGATGGATAAATCATATTTGAAGAGAAAAATTATATGCTCAGACTGGAACTCGAACCCAGGTTACCATCCCTACTTTGCCTGTTTCAATTACACATTTAAAAGCTTGCCCAATTAGTTACCAAATGGTTCCAATATCTCAATTTCTGATTTTTATTGATCTTCCCTCTTCTTCCTTGTACCCTTCAATTCATATTTTATTTATTTTATATAATTTCAATGTGTGTAGATTCATTTGCCTACTTAAATGTATTTGTAAAATGGAATTGTTTCTTATAAGTATCAATCTCTTGTATTCTAAATATTTTTCTCCATCAATATGATTAACATTTCCTAAATACTTGAACTTGGAAACCTGCTTAATTATGTTATCTATAGCTAATATACCGACCGGTACATCTTTTTTTAAGGATATTTTTTTTATTTGCAGATATTTAATAATTTTCTCATATTAATTTCCACAAATTTTGTTGTAGAACATCT
The DNA here is from genome assembly GCA_030220185.1 of Diploptera punctata. Classification (NCBI taxonomy): domain Eukaryota; kingdom Metazoa; phylum Arthropoda; class Insecta; order Blattodea; family Blaberidae; genus Diploptera; species Diploptera punctata. The sequence continues at coordinate 2,765,264 of JASPKZ010009814.1, read as the reverse complement.
TAATTTTCTGTAATCTTCCTAATCATCAGCATATAATAAATTATATTTGAAGAGAAAAATTTTCGCCTAGACCGAGACTCGAACCCGGGACCCTTGGCTTTCCGGGCCAAGTGCTCTACCAACTGAGCTACCGAGGCGAGTTACGATCTAGACGCAAATTTTTCTCTTATATATGTTTTCTCTTCAAATATAATTTATCTTTCAGTGAGAAATGTTAAATCAATAATAAAAACATTATATAATAAATTACTTAAAATATGCTTCCCTATAATATGATTTTTTCTTCTGTTTTTAGATATGTATTTACTATTGCTGATTTGGATTCAGTAGCACCATGTTATGAGTTCTTTCTTCAGTGTCTAAACACAGCAAGAGCAAAACCCCCAGGTTCTCTATGGCAAATGGAACAAATACCAATTGATTTTCCACAGTATTTCAATTATGAACGAGTTAAAGAGTTGGTACTTTGGCGTATATCTTCTTAATGTAAGAGAATTTTAGTTTGTTACAAGGAGCAGTATGAATCAGTCATATGATTTTCAGGATGAGATATGACAAACTGTTGGGTTTAACTCATTAGCAGTTGTATGCATTCAGGGGAAGCAACTCAAGCACTGCTTCAGTAAGGCTCGAATCTATGAATGCATTAGACTTTAAAAGCGTTTTTCTTCTCTCCTGCCTGTACTTCTGTACTCTGTCGAAAAGTTTGCAATATCCAAAATACGTTTTTGCATACTCAAAAATCTGTTCATGCGATAATAATTGTTGAAATTCCTAAGCTACCTGGCGAGGTGACTTTGCAGAGAACGAATTGTGAGCAACCCGATGGGAACCGATGTAGTTTGAAACCTTGTTGCGTACTTTGCTGCTTTATCCAAGATGTTGGACCTTGAAGAATTCAATTGTGTTTTTGGTATACGCGGAGAAGAGGAATTTGATAGAGTCTACCAAAGAATTCATCTGAAAGAACAGGAGAATCGGCGTAATATTGCATGATGCAGACGTCGTCGTATACGGTATTATTTGTGGGACGCAAGTCTAAATGTGTTCCTCTAGCAGACGAAAATAACGGAAGTGGTTTTATCGCTGAGAATTCTGGGTAATTTCTTGCCAATATTACAAAAACGACAACTTTCATGCATGACCAGTTAGTGGGTAGCTAATTCGATCTTTGCACTTGCTCACGGAAAGTCAGCTCACCAGTGATTGGAAGTAATTTGAGTAGAGACTAATGTATTTGCATGCGGCCCTAAAATTTTATCACCTCACCTCATATCCTTCTTCTTAGACTGGTTTTGGGACTTTCTTCGGTTCCATCCTCAGTATTTACATGACCATTGTTTTGTCGGAAGATTCCAAAACCGGTCTACGAAGAAGAATATTAGGTGAGGTGATAAATTTTACTTAAATAAATAATATCTCATTGTGATGTTATATTTTAAATTGACATGTTTCAGAATTGGATATAGTTTTATTTTAGAAAGAAAAATTATGTTCGAACCGGGAGTCGAACCCCAGACATCTGACTCTGTACGTCAGTGCAGTAACCGTTATGCCATTCAAACTTCCGATAGGAACATCATCAAATTTCTTTCTACTTATACAATTAATTCTCCTTTCATCCGAAGGCCGATAGCCATCGCTATTAACAATGCCATCTGTCGTTTCTAAGTATTTTTATTGAGATCGAATGGCGTAATGATTACCGCACTGACGTACAGAGTCAGAGGTCTGGGGTACGACTCCCGGTTCGAACGTAATTTTTCTTTTTAAAATAAAACTATATCCAATTCTGGAACATGTTAATTTAAAATATAACATCAAAATAGTAGCTTTAATTGCTTAAAAATTAATGTTTAAATTCTCAATAAAAAATACTTTGAAAAGAAGTTGTCAGATGGCGTTGTTGATAGCGATGGCTATCGGCCTTCGGATGAAAGGAGAAATTTGACGTTCCTATCAGAAGTTTGAATGGCATAACAGTTACTACACTGACGTACAGAGTCAGAGGTCTGGGGTTTGACTCCCGGTTCAAACATAATTTTTCTTATGGTGAAATTAAATGTTTCTTTGCCTCTCCTCATATAAATTTTCTAAGTAGATCGCGATTTCGAGACCACAAAGGTCTCATCTTCAGCACTTTCTTGGTGACTGATGTTATGTCGATTGGAAGAAACTCTTCTTCTTCCCTCTGTTGGTGGACCGATGAACCTCTGGATCAGGTCAAAATTTGCAGGAATTTCGAAGTTCATAAGTTTTCCTTTGTTTTTCTGAATGTGGATCTTTTCCCAAACCGTGAGTTCCTTTTGTTTGTCTATTTGTTTAATTAGACTGGCTTTTGATTTTTCTTTCTAAAATAAAAATATCTCATTGTGTTAATTCCTAAAAAGTGTACAGATTTAGTACCAATTTCAATCACACAGTTGTTTAGTAATATTGATAAATCTGTCATATTTCTTCTAAATACACAATATATGTTTCAATACATTATATTATTGTTATGAGGATTGGTAAGTGATCCAAAGCAAAAGTGTTCTCTTGCATATTGATGGTGGGCAATGAAAACCTCTTAACTCCATTTTGGTAAATTTTACAGGAGAAACAAATAACTGTTTTAAATAATTATGAAAAATGATACAGCAATAGTTCCCACATTATTTTACTACAGAATACAAGTCAAGTTATTAATAAATTTGTAGTACGTGTTCTCAACAGGTTATGCATCACATATTTCTATGCTGGCTACTGGAGTTATGTGGTTTTCAATGACTGTTGGAGTTACGAGGTTTTCATTGCCTACCGTCGATATGTTTAGTAGCGACAGACAGTTGCATGCATGTATCGTTGTGCTATGTCTGTTTTTTTTTTTCAGCTATAATCGCAGCTCACTTTGAATTTTATTTCGCTTGCATACAGGGGCGAAGGTTAATAGGGAGATTAGAAAAAACCACATATGAACTTCCAATGTAGATAGATGTGTTTTATCTCTTTATGAAATGGTGAATGTGATTTAGTTCTTGGTAATGAAATTTCAACCGAGCATTTGCTTTAAAACCAGGAAAAACTTTGGTCAAGGTAATTGCCACCATTGTTTAAACCCAGAATCTCCCAAATACAAGTTTCAAACACTATTATATGAACCAACTTGCTTGATTTTTCTCCTTCATTCATGTTATTAAATTGTTTCCTAATTTTCAATGTATACGAGGGTCACTAGATAAGTTTTGAGACACGGCAGTATGGCGACAGGAATGCAATAAACTGATATACCATTTGAAAGCCCAACTCTCGAACATCAAAACCATAACAGGTAGAAACGATTCCTTTCAGTTGTCTCTGAGCAGCACCTTTGTGAAGTAGTCTGTGCATGGTGAAATCAAACGTGTTCTATGGAGCTTGAGAGGGAGTATTTTCTTGCTATGATTTTATATGATTATAAGTGCTGTTTAAATGAGTCGCAAACACTTGAGCAACTCACACAAATATTTGGGGACCTTGCTCCTTCATGTGCAACAGTTTTCCACTGATTTCCTGAATTTAAAAGGGAGAGAACATCCCTTAAAGAAGAAGGGAGAAGTGAGAGGCCAACAACAGTGGTGACAGAGGAAAACATCTCTGCAGTGGAGACTCTGATTAAGGAAGATCCATGACTGACCTATAAGGACATCAAGGGGGGCCTAGGGATTAGTTCGCCAAGTGTTTCCACCATCCTGCACCAATACTTAAGAGTGAGGAAAATTTCTTCTCGATGGGTGTCACACCACTTGTCAGAAGGGCATAAACACACTAGAGTGGAATTGTGTAGAGAAATGCTGGCGAGATTCAACAACGGGGACTCCCGCCGGGTGTCAGACATAGTGATAGGTGACAAAACTTGGATCTACTAGTTAGACCATGAAACAAAGCACCAATCATAGGTGTGGGTCTTCTCAGATGAGCAGCCTCCGACCAAAGTCAAAAGGCCTAGGAGTGTGGGGAAAAAAATGGTGGCTTTCTTCTCAACAAGTAGTCATCTGGCTATAGTTGTGCTAGAGGATCAGAGGACAGTTACTGCTAAATGGCATAGAGAAATCTGTCTCCCCTAAGTTTTCTCAAAGTTCCAGGAGAAGCAGCCAAAGACAGGACTGCAGGGAATTCTGCTCCACCTCTTTGCACACAGCCAATGCAACAATTAGGTTTCTGGAAAAGACACCTGTGAAATTAATGTTTCATTGAGCCTACAGTCTGGACCTAGCCCCGTGCAACTATTTCCTGTTCCCGAACGTGAAGAACTGCATGCGCGGACACCAATTTCCTAGCCCAGAAGATGCTGTTGGAGGAGCTTAGTGCAATGTCTGAGATCGAGTGGCGTGGCTGCTTCCAGAAGTGGTTCCAGAGGATGCAACTGTGTATAGAATATGCTGGAGAGTTGTTTGAAAAGATATGATAGGTATGGAAACTCTATCATGGCCCATTGTTGCATATCTCAAAACTTATCTAGTGACCTACGTAGTTAATCAGTTTGACCACTAAAATACATAAACATACCTGAAAATCATATGTCTTTTTATACAATTTGCTAGTTGTTGACTAATAATTGTTTAATTTGGTTTGTTCACATCTTAATAGTCATGTTTTTTTTATTGTTTACATGCACTGAATGAAAATATTCATTATGTTAATCATGTATTTTGGGTGGTGTATAAAGAGAGATATCTGAAAAATTACTAAAAAATGTGTTGTCATTTGACCAAAGAGAGATGAACAAACGGGTGAACATAACAGTAAGCTACATGATCTTTATAGCAAACTTGTATCGAAAACAATTAAGTATCGTAGAATTTGATGGGCAGGACATGTGGCATGAATGGGGAATGAAAGAGGGCATGGAAATTCCTTGTAGGAAAACCAGAAAGAAAGCATCCTGTAGGTAGGCCAAAAATGAGATGGTAGAATAATTTTAACCATGATTTGAGGGAGGTAAATTGTACATGTTATAAGGTTCTCGCAAGACCAGTATTAAGATATGGTAGTGAAGCATGGACAATACGAAGAAGAGATGAAAGCCGAATAACAGCAAATGAGATGTGATTTATGCGCAAAACAGCAGACTACACAAAGTGGGACCATAAAAGAAATGAGGAAATTATGGAAGAGTTGGATGTAGAACCCATTCTTCACCATATACAAAACTACCAGAACAACTGGAAAACCCATCTTCAACGAATGCCGTCTCATAGAATTCCAAAAGCCAAACTTCGCTACTGTTCCCAAGGCAAAAGATCGCTGGGACATCAAAAAAAGCACTGGATGAAAAATTCCTCATTGAGACCGTAACAGGCCACATGGCCTAATTCTTGCATGGATGATGATGAAATTATACAGGGGTTGATTGGAAAACATTATTCCGAGATGTATGGAGAGCTTATGTCCATGCGGCAATGAACCTATGGGGTCAATAATGCTAGTGTATTAGTTAGGTCATTACTATATATAATTTCTGTGAGTACATCTTCAGCTGGAAGAGAATCAAAATCTATTTAAAAAATTTTAATAGAGAAGAGATGCTTTTGGAAGTTCTTTCAATTGAAGTGCACCTATTAGAAAAACAGTTCCTTGAGGAAGTAGTTACCAAATTTGCTTCTCAGTTGAGAAATAAGGAATTTCAATTCTACAAATGAATGAGTCACTTCTTATCTTACCTCATACTTTGTTTTTTTAAACACGAGAACTGCAGTTTTCAAGAGGAGTCCTTTTTTATCTTCAGCCGACATTAAGACTACCAGATTTTCATTGGAATGTTCATCTATAATGTTGCCATCTGGTGTTGATCTGACGAACTTCGAGATCAAGTCCCATTTATCGGGAATTTCAAAATTCATGGATCTAAATTTGCTCTTCTGAATATATATATATTTTCCCAAACTGTCAATTTCTCGATGTTTGTCAGATCAACACCAGATGGCAACATTATAGATGAAGATTCCAATGAAAATCCTATGGTCATAATGTCGGCTGAAGATAAGAGAGATTCCTCTTGAAAACTGCAGTTCCTGTGTTTAAAAAACATAAACTATCAGTTAAGAAGTGACTCATTCATTCATTGAATTAAGAACCTCATAATATTATTTCCCATATTTAACTATGAATTTCAATTCTGTTGATCTTGGTGAGATAATCTGCCAAAGTGTCAAGGGTGAATTATTTTATATAAAATTTTGCTTGTTGGTAGCTTTATCATCATCAAGTACTTATTTAGGTTTAGGTCTTTTGATCCTATTCCTATGAGATCTTCAACATGTGGTTGGTCAGTCTTAGTAGCTTTAATAAATAAACTTTGATGTTATGCAAAATTATTGTAATATATACAGGGTGTGGCATAAGTCAGTTAACCACTGCACACGGTTGCAGCATGGTCAGAACTCAATAATAATAATAAAATAATAATAATAATAATAATGCTTTATTTTGGCTGGCAGAGTTAAAGCCATAAGGCCTTCTCTTCCACTCAACCAGCAAATAGTAAAATTATTAAAAAAATTACATATTTATTACAATTTTAAGATATTAAATTATAGATTAAACAAAAGACAATGATGATGTGACCTAATACTAGCTAATCATGACAAAAAACATGGAATATAATAAAATAAAAATAATATGAAATAAAATAAAGTAAAGCTTCCTAGATGATTTACAAAATGCTGAATATAGTTGTTATGCAGTTAATGTTTTCATTGTGTCGAACTTAAGATATCAGTGAATTTGGATATAATGATGGCCATTTCCAAGAACAAGGTATCTTAAAACCTAATTGACCAAAATTCAATCTAATAACTTACACTAGACAAAAAGGACAAATATAAGGTTAGAATCAGTCAATTTTGTTACATTTTCAATCAACTGACTTATGCTGCACCTTGTATATTAAACTACCGTCAGTTGTAATTTATTATAGTTCACTTAAAAATTGTAATGTTCAGTGCTTCAGCTACAGAGTGATCAGTATAGCATTGCACAGCAGACGCAGGGTTTGTGCTGTGCGTTAGCAGCATACAGTACTGTCCAATGCTGATCACTCTGTATTTGAATTATGAGTGCACATCACTGGTATTAAATGAAGTACAATTGAACCGTGATCTGTTAATTACATACCAATACTGTATATTTCTTACTCTGTATTTGGATTTACAAATATTTGACAAAACTAACAATCTTTTAGGAATAATTTTTCATTGTCAGTTTGTTTTTAAAATAATTGTAAAATTTTGAGTTTATACAATTGTTAGTAATTGCTTTTTTTAATAAATTGTTATTTATTGAAAATGTTATTGATGTTTTCAAATTATTTTGTATAAAATGCAGAAAGTGGAGTATGGGTCATAGGAACTATGGTTCTGCTGTAATTTTTGGCAGTATTACGAATTTGCTGTTCTTCTTCCTCATGTAATGGTTCAATTGTTCGGCACAACACAGAACCTCCTTCTGCATCTCCTGCATAATAGATCACTTCTACTTCAAGTTTCCACTGCACTTTCTTTTCAGTACGGTCGACCTCCTTTTTATTGTCTCCACTCTGATGCATTTCTAAATTCATCAATTCATCACTAACTTTTGATACATCATCTACACCTATTTTATTATCTTTAATATCTGAAGATAATATTTCAATATCTGGTAAAGTACTGTTTTCATCTGAAATCAATTCAAAATTTTCAGCATCAAAAAATATATCACTTCTTTTTTCTTTGACTGACTGACTTTCTCTAAGATCTATAGAAGAATTAAAAGTTATATCCAATGAATCTGAAGAGACATTTGCATCTAAACAATTTTTAGCATACATATTATTTTTGTCAGTATTTCTATCATTGTATATAGATTCAATTTCATTAAATTTTATACTTTTATTTTCATGTTCTTCTTGCCATTTACTCATTTCAACAACTTCATTGTAAGAAAGCCCATTTTCAACTTTATTCCCAGCTATTTCAGTTGTATTAAATTCTGTATTTTTATCAAAGAAATTTTGGAAAATTTTAGAATTTCTTTGATTTTTAATAGGATCAACATTTTTTCCCTCTTTTAAAGGATAATATTTTGTAACAATCACTTCTGGTTCTCCATGACTTTGATCATGTTTCCTAAATGGATGTTTGTTTCCCATTACAATGTTAGAATTAACCTTTATTGGACTTAGAAGTCTCCGGCGTGGATGTCTATCCAAATTAGATGATTTGACATATGATTGGAGTGTACTGCGATTGGCTGGATTTGTATGGTATACAAGCTGGCCTTCACCTTCTCTATTCAAGAGGACTGAAGATTTCTGTATGCTGCCACAGCTTTCTCTTCTATCATTAACATTCATTGAAATCCCAGTGAAGGGATAATGAAGGAGACAGGACATGGATTTTGAAGTTATTTTCTGCACTCCTAATTTAGATGTATTTTTTGTTTTATTTTCAGAGCTGAAAATTTCTGGTAAAGCAATTCTTACTGGAGTTATATCTAGGAATCTCAAAGTTGAAGGACAAGATGCGAGTCCTCTTGAATCTATAAAATCAATTCAATATTTTATTACACAAACTATCTAAAATATCTTCATCCAATTGGAAATGTAATAAATTTTAGTTCAAACAATTGAAGTGGTTTGCTGCAAAAAAAAAAGTAGCTCCACTTTTGGCAATTTTAGCATTCAAAGTTTCTTCTCGTGTAAAAAATTAAACTTTTTTTTTTTCAGTTCTCAAAACCTTATAAAAATGGAGCTATCTTATTTTGCACCAAATACTTAAATTGAAGACCTCCTTCAAATAAGGATATAACCAATTATATGTGACATTCGTTTCAGGTCAGGGTTCTTAACCTTATTAGTATCTTACCCCCTTAAAAGTAATACACTTAAAATTCAGACCTCCCTTCCTTTTAGAAATTAATTAATAATTGATCAATTATGTAATTAACATAGATTAGGCCTATATTATTTTGACATTCTCAGATACATAAAAATAGATAGATCATTGGTTTATTAATGTCTTTGACATCATTCAATTCCTAATAGTCAATTTTGTCACTCCATCCAATCTCCTGGTTGTAGAGGTTTCTCCTTCATGTATAAATATATTCCTTGACACCAGGAGGTTTTAGGTCTTCCTCTGCCTCGTCTTCCCTCAGGTTTCCATCCCAAAACAGGTTTTGGTAGCCGATCCTCTTCCATTCGCTGGACATGTCCGTACCATCTTAATTGCTTAATTTTAATATAATCTACAATAGTGTCTTCAACCTTCATTTTCTCCCTTATAACTAAGTTACTAATTTTTTCTCTTCTTGAAATTCTTACTGCCCTTCTTATAAAATCCATTAACTGTAGTGATATGGAATTAAAGGAACAGTCAGAATTTAGAGCAGGTCATTCCACAACCGACAATTTATTTTGCATTACTCAGGTATTAGAAAAGAAAGATACATAAAAATATTAAATTAAATTTCATTCTTCTAGAACACATTTTGTCTTTTAATCATCATCATCGTCATCATATATCTTTGTTCTTAATTGGAGCATAGGTCCTTAGTGAAGCTCTTCAACTTGGTTCTATTTCTTTCCGAAGTATTCAGATGTTTCCAAATTTTCATCATCATCATCATAAGGGAAAATAGTCTAATTTATTAATAAATTACAATAGCAAGTAGCATTATGAGGTTCTTCTTAATAAATAAAGTAAATCAAGAATCATCTTTCCTCATAACTTGTGTTCTATTTGAACATGTTTCCATATACTATCATCAGCTTTTTCAAACCAATGAAATGTATGCTATTGGCCCTGGATGTCATCAGCTCACACTCCATCTTTTGGCTGACCAAAAAATTTGTAAATCATATCTTTTCCCCGGGAATTTCAAAATTCATAATCCTGTTTTTGTTATTCTGTGTGTAGATCCTCTCCGAAAACAGTGAGTTCTTTTGTATTTTCCAACTGTTTTAATAATTGTGTGTTTACATTGATTTTATGCTTTTCTGAACAAACTTGAGTAGCCTCTGCAGATTTTTCTACTTCTCCATTTTTTACATTTCTAATATGTTCTTTCATTCTAATGGTCAAGTTTCTCTTTGAACACATTAGAAATGTAAAAATTAGTGAAGTAGAAAAATCTGCAGTGGCTGCTCACGTTTGGTCAGAAAAACACAAAATAGATGTAAACACAAAATTATTAAAACAGAAAACAAAAATGAGCTCATCATATGGGGAAAAAATCTACATACAGAAGAACAAGGAAAGAATTATGAATTAAAATAAAAATAAAACTTAGTTTTAATTAATAAATATGGATTTTCATCAAGTATACACCAACTCAATTGATTAAAGAATTATGAATTTTGAAATTCCCAGAGAAAGGAACCTCATTAGTAAATTCATTACACCAGAGGCAGAGAGAGCAGGAATCAAGAATTAGGGCCGATAACTTGAGAAAATTCAGACTATAATTCCTGATGATGGGGCTCACAAGCCTTGAAACATATGTTAGACAATATGTCTTCATGATAATTTTTAGTTTGAAATTAAATATCTATCTTCTTATGATGTTTTGAAACCCTACTGGCTTTATAAAGTAGTATTAAATTCCCAATTAATGTCTTCTTAACTAAGAGGCCGCCATATGCAAAGATAGAAGCAAATGTTTCAAAGCATTTTGCGCAAGGGAATTAAAACATATAAAAGAGAAAAATTTGCATCTAGATCGCAACTGCCTCGGTAGCTCAGTTGGTAGAGCATTTGGCCCGGGTTTGAGTCTCGGTCTAGGTGAAATTTTTTCTCTTCAAATGTAATCTATCTTCTTAACCTACAGTATTACCCTATTATAACAGTCTTTTAGTTATTATAATTTAAAGCCTTCAATATTTAATGAGACTTTGTAGTTGCTTCTTTTCAACAAGACCACAAATTTGGGATACACTCTTAGACAATCCAAGCCAATTTGAGCAATCATACCTCCCACTAACCTCATTGCATCCCCTAAGGAAGACGCACCTCACAGCTTAAGAACTTCAGTTTTAGATGGAACACTATAATTTCTTATTTACCATCCCCTATATTTGTTTTAATGAGAGCAAAACCAGGAAAAAATGAACAGTCAGGTTGGGATTTGAACCTGCGTACTTCAAATGCTACCATCTGAACAAATTAATATTATTATTTTAATACTCATTAGTAATGAAGTATTTACAATTAATATAATTATTTCATCTTACCTACCTACAACAGTATGAAATAGTTTCTTACAGGAACATCTATCAGTATGCAGAGCATAAGAATACATGACTCAAATTTATTTAATTACCAAACATTAATAAAAATTCCAGATATTCTCAATTGGTTTCCAAATTGCCATAATTTTTAAACAATAAATTATGTAGCTATTTCAAAGACAATCCAAATTTTAAAAAGTATTTATTTAATGTTTGAAGGAGAATTTAGTTGCCTAGCAACAATCAAAACAATTTAAAGTTGCAAAAATTATTTTAAAAAAGTCATTATCAATCGAAGGTAAAATCTGGATCCAAAAACATTAACAAAACTTTTTAAATAAGTTAAATACTGGTTAGCAAAAACAGAAAATATAGTTAATAACACATGAAAAAGAGAGGCATGCCATAGGCAATGTGCTACAAGCCGGAAGGTCAGGAGTTTGAGTCCTGATGGTGTCAAGATTTTTAAACTGGCCTATACCTTCCGATGGCACCATGTTGCTGCCATTGACTCTCTAATTGAAATGGATGCCAGATGTATATTTTGTAGGTAAAGGTGGTTGTCATGCAGGGTTGACATCTTGCCAATTTTCTACAGGCGTGGGAATTCTAATCTCTTACTACCTCCAAGGGCTGCAATGGAATTACTTTACTTTTTTTTTCTGACACTACATTGAGAATACATACCTTTAAATAATACATCTCAGGAATGTCAAAAATGGGGAAGTAGAAAAATCTGCAGTAACAGCCCATGTATGGTCACAAAAACATCAAATCAAAAGAAAGGCTAAATTGATAGAACAAATAGAAGAACCGAAAGAATCCATGGTTTGGGGAAAAAAAAAATGCAAAGGAAAAATTAATGAATTTTGAAATTCATTATCATCATCCAGTATTATGACAGCTGCCATTGTCTTCCAGAAACCAAATGCCACTCCTCTCTGTCCATCCATTGATTTTTCCCCAATCCTCTGACAAAATAGCCGCTTGCACAGGTTTTCTATGGTCTTCCTTTCCATAATAAATTTAGGCAATCTTTTGACATGGCCATATCATTGTAATCTTTTTTCTATAATGTCCGACTTCTCTTGCACACCCATAATTTCCTTTATTTTGTATTCTATCCATTCTAGATTTTCCAGCTGATCTTCTTAAAACGTCCATTTCTGTACTTAAAATTTTTCTCATTTCCCCGGTAGGAATTTGCCAAATTTCAACACCATATGTTAAAATGCTCTGAACTATAGTTTGATATATTTGTAATTTTCTATTTTTGTAATATTTTTGCTCCACCAAACAGTGTTTAACCCATTTATTGGTTCTTCTGCTTGTGCGATTCTATTTTTAATTTCCACTGTGTTAGTGCATTAGAGGTTGAAATGGCGATTGAAAAATTGAAGATGTATAAAGCATCAGGTTCAGATGAGATCCCAGCAGAACTGATAAAATCAGGGGGAGAAAAATTGATGGACAAGATATGCTGGTTGCTTAGTATGATTTGGGAAAAAGAAGCTCTTCCAGATGAATGGAAGGAATCAATTATCATACCAATTTATAAGAAAGGAGATAAAACTGATTGCAACAACTACAGGGGCATCTCATTACTTTCAACTTCGTACAAAATTCTAACAAATATATTAGTAAGCAGACTTACTCCCTATATTGATGACATTCTAGGAGATCATCAATGTGTATTTAGAAGAAACAGGTCTACAACAGATCAGATTTTCAGTTTAAGACAGATTTTAGAGAAAGAATGGGAATATAATGGTACTGTACATCAACTATATGTAGACTTCAAAAAAGCATATGATTCAATTAAGAGGGAGAAGTTATATAGTATCCTGCTGGAGTTCGGAATTCCTAAAAAGTTAGTTAGACTTATACAAATGTGTCTAAATGGCTCAAAGAGTAGGGTGCGTGTAAGGCAAACAGTTTTCAGACACTTTTGAAATCCAGAATGGGTTGAAGCAAGGAGATGCACTATCTCCTCTACTATTTAATTTTGTACTAGAGCATGCCATTAAATCTTTAGAGAATGAGGAAGGCTTACAACTCAATGGTATTAATAAGCTGTTAGTTTATGCTGATGATATGTAGTACTACTGGCCGATAGCGAGGAGATACTAAAGGCCAACACGCACACACTATTGAGTAACACTAAGAAATTAGGACTGGAAATAAATATCAGTAAAACTAAATATATGGTCACACGTAGAAATTCAGTATATAATGGAAATGGACAGCTAATGACAAATGAGGGAAATTTTGAGGAAGTGGCTGAATTCAAATACCTAGGAACAATAATCACAAATAGGAATGAGATGCAAAAAGAAATTAAACATAGGCTCAATTCTGGAAATGCATGCTATTATGCATTGCAGAGACTTTTGATGTCCCAACTCCTTTCAAAAAACGTTAAGCTGAAAATATATAAAACTATTATTCTACCAGTTATATTATATGGGTGCGAAACATGGACTCTTACTTTAAGGTAGGAAAGGAGATTACGAGTATTTGAGAATAAAGTTCTTAGGAAAATTTTTGGACCAAAGAGAGATGAACAGACAGGTGAATGGAGAAGACTACATAACAATGAACTACATGGTCTGTATAGGAAGCCAGACATAATAAGAACAGTTAAGTCTCGTAGACTGCGATGGGCAGGACATGTTGCGCGTATGGGGAATGAAAGACGTGCATGGAAGCTTCTTGTAGGAAAGCCAGAGGGAAAACACCCAGTTGGTAGACCAAGAATGAAGTGGGAGAACAACATTAACTATGATTTGAGGGAAGTAGATTATACAGGGAATGATTGGAAAGCATTAGCTCAGGATAGGGATGTATGGAGAGCTTATGTCCGCGCGGCCATGAACCTTCGGGTTCGATAGTGCCAGTGAGTAAGTAAGTAAGTTATCACCTGAATGGTCTAATTTTGTACCTAAATAGGTGCATTCAATACAATTCCTGGGGAAAATTATTTAATTTTGAGGTTCTCCAGTCTACAAACAGAGGGAGTTAGAGACAGCTTTTCAGGATGACATAACAACGGCTGTGAAAATACTGATAATTGAACCAAAGAAGGATTTGAAACTAGTCTAAGAAGAAGAAGAATATGAGGTGAGGTGATAAATAATACATACCATATTGTTGTAATGTGTCTGTTGTATGAGTAAATTAAGTCTGGAAATCCTCTTGGCACCAGGTTTCATTGACTCCTAGTGGTAAAGTTTAAACTCAGTTTCAAATTTATTTTTTGGGGCATACAATTCTTGAGTGGGACAAGTGGTTAAGGCAATATACTACAAGCCAGAAGGTCGAGGGTTTGAGTCCCGGTGGGGTCAGGATTTTTAAACTGCTCCAGACCTTTTGGCAGCACTATGTCCCTGGTGTTGACTCAGCTTCTAATGGAAATGACTACCAGACGCTTGTTCTGGGGGTAAAGGCAGCCGTCACGCACGGCAGACATCAAGTGCTGATTGTCTAAAAAAAACTGGGAGCCTTAACCTCCTACTATCCCAAGGGCCTGTAGTGGGATCACTTTACACTTTTTTTTACACTTCTTGAGTATGGCTTCATTTGGAGAGACACTAAACCTTTGGGTTTAGGACTCATGGCTTAAAATCCATCCTAGAGGATTTGTCCCCTGGATTTTTCCATCCTAAAAAAGTCCATCAACCCTGACCAGGTTTGAACCTCCAACTCTTGTGACCAGAGACATAGAATTTAATTTTGATATTAAAATATAACATCAAAATATGTAGCTTTAACTGCTTAAAAATTAATATTTAAATTCTCAATAAAAAAAAACTTAAAAAAGTTGTGAGATGGTGTTGATGATAGCGATGGCTATCGCCTTCGCATGATAGGAGAATTAATTGCATAAGTAAAAAAAAATTTGATGTTCCTATCGGAAGTTCGAATGGCTTAACGGTTACTGCACTGACATACAGAGTCAGAGGTCCGGGGTTCAACTCCCGGTTCAAATGTAATTTTTCTTTCTAAAATAAAAGACCTTAATACCTAGACCACCGAGGCCAATTAATGCCTCATGTATATAACACCTAAATTGAAAACTGCCTTTTTCTCAACTTCAATTAACTGTTGAAAAAACCACCTACCTTTATCATGGAGGATATTGAAACATTGCCTTATTAATCTGTATGGATCAAGGTCATGCAAATACAACATTGATTTGTCCGAAAAAGAAAATTGACCAGCCTTATGGGCTAGTGGTTAGCATTTCTGACTACAGTTCATGAGGTCCCTGGTTTGATTCCCAGTCAGACCATAGGGATTTTTCCTTAAAGGGAATATTCCTGTGGTTGCCCATGGTCTGAAATTAGGTTAAGGACTCTCCTGGCCCATCATTATCATTTATCAGCCATCATATAATTGGGGTAAAGTAACTCTGCCTTCCAGGAACCTAAGAAATGGATTACAGTTGTTATAAATAGGATAAGATAATTTTAATTAGTTATTTAATAGTCTTATTAAACTAGGAAATTATATGATTCAAAACCCTCTTGTTATAGGAAATATTAGTTTTAGTTGCAATTCAGATTCATGTAGTGACAATATACCGTTAGGAATTTGGTCCTGGAAACTTCCAGAACAAAGTACCGTTGGGGCAATTGAACTTGCTATGCTTGGAAAAAGAGAGAGAGAGGACTAGGAGTGGGGTGAACACCAAGCCTCAGAATAGATTTTACAGTTAGGACTTCAGAGGGAGAAATAAAAGGATGGTCAGTGGATGAAGGCTGTCTGTCGACAGAATTACTGGAGGTAAGTGTGCACCATGTTTATTCTTAATAGGATTTTGGGGTTTTTAGAAAGGAAATCAATATGGGTTTTAATACTAGATTTTATAACTTGTGGATAGGAACCAATTGAAGTAGATATAAGATTATAGTACGAGTAAGTCAGGTGAGTTTCAACCTACTATAGTATAACCTCTCTCTTTCTCATCCAAAGATTATATAATAAAATAAGTTAGGCTAGTTTTAATTATTTGTAATGATATATAAATTTGTTCTTATACAGGGCTTCCAATATAAAACCAGACCGGCCTTACGGAGTTTCACCCGGCACGCAGTGCTGTCTCTTCCTCCCGCAATTCACCCTGCCTGCCACCCATCCTTGAACTGTTTCTTACTTTATAGAAAATGCTGGAAATGTTGTCCTCCCGCAGTTAAACAGGCATTATACCGAGTAAACACATTTAGATTGACACGCTGTAGTTCGGGCACTGTCAAGTTTCTGATTTCATTTCTTATGTTGTTCTTCAGTTCTTCCAAGAAGATACTGAAATCCCAACTTGTGCTAATTTCGGTAATGATTTTTTTGTGGTGAACGTTCCAAATTTTCGCCAATTTCGTCTAATTTTTCTTCGGCGAGAACCGTATGCCTTCGCGTGTTTCTTATTTTGTACTGAACCAGTGGTCTCAAATTTAGTCACAAGATCGTGGATTGTCGATCTGGAAGGAGAATTGTCCAGGGAAGTTCCGAATAAATTCCTCGCGAACGCGATGAGCTGATTCGTATTTATAATAACATTTACACACATAAATGCGCTGCTCTAATGTCAGCTGACGTCTCATCTTGTCGAACGATAGTAAACTGACTAGTTCAAGGACAAGCGACTGGCAGAGTGAAATGCAGACGAGGAGAGAGTGCTGCCTGACGGGTGAAACCCCGTGAGGCCAGTCCGGGTTTATATTGGAAGCCCGTTAGTTTTAAATATAATATATTACAGTTGTTTAATTATTCATTTATTCATCTCAACTAATAAAGTCATCAGCCATACCGCTCGGTTAGCAACAAATCCATAGGTAAATCACACGCTATCTTACCGTCACAAGTAATCCATGTTTCAAAGATCCTTTATGCCCTAAAATAAGCTTCCAAAGCGTAACAACAATTCTTCCAATGGCAGGGGAGAAAGCCAGAAATGTCATAAAAGACAACCTGGTGGCATTAGACAAAAAATTCCAAAGGAAAATAACAATGGGGCTGAAAGGAAAGGAATCTAGAAAATATGTTATGACTAGGAACCAGATTTTCTAGCAACTGCATATTCTTTCTTAAGATATAAATCTATGTGCTTATGCATTATCTATACAAATCATCACTTTTTGAACTTGTTAAACATCTACAGTGTTATATAAAAAATTCAAAACTCAAGATCTAATTGTCTCTAACATATAGAAAGAATGACACCTGACAGACTCCCACAAATTTTGCTTCACTATCAACCTAAAGGAAGAAGGAATATTGGACACCCCATAACTAGATGGAGATATGGTCTCTTGATGTGGAAACATGTCTATGGTCTAATTCCATGACATAGAAGAAGAAGAAGAAACAATCTTTTGAGTTACATATAACTAAATATTTTGCTCATATTAATAAACGTAACATAATTTAATATCAGAGTGACAAGGTAACATATTTATAGCAAAATATTTTTTTTTATATTTGATAATAATTTGGTCTGTTTAGTTCTTATCTCATATCATTTTTTCTGTTAGACATATGTTTCAAGACATGTTAGTCTCATCTTCAGTAGTTACAGATTGGTTTTTCTCAAGTTGTCAGCCCTGGATCTCGACTTCTGCTCCCTCTTTCTGTGGTCCAAAGAACTTGCTAATTAGGTTGCTCTCCCCAGGAATTTCAAAATTCAAAGTTCTCTCCTTGTTCTTCTGTATGCAGATTTTTTCCCATATAGTAACCATTAGAACCAAAGAACACACAAGAAATGTAAAAAAAGAAAAAAAAAAGGAGAAGTAGAAAAATCTGCAGTAGCTGTTCACATTTGGTCAAAAAGACACAAAATAGATTTAAACACAAAATTATTAAAACAGTTAGAAAACACAAATGAACTCACCATATGGGAAAAATATCTACACAAAGAACAAGGAGAGAATTATGAATTTTGAAATTCCCAGGGAGAGGAACCTAATTAGCAAGTTCTTTGGACCACAGAAAGAGGGAGCAGAAGTCGAGATCCAGGGCCGACAACTTCGGAAAAAACCAGTCTATAATTACTGAAGATGAGGCTAACATGCCTTGAAACATATGTCTAACAGAAACAACGGTATGAGGTAAGAGTTAAACAGACCAAACTTATTATTAAGTAAAACCTCATAATGTTACTTCCTATTGTATTTTAAAATTTCTATTTGATGCTAAATTTTTCTCCCAAACGTCCCTTTTTGGAAAGAAAATAAATGAATGGGTCATTTTGAAAAGGGATCTACAGCTGATCAAATTTTACAGGAGTGGGAAAAAAAACTGATTCAACTTGTTCAGGATAAAGCATTGAATCTAAAATTGCTGGTGAATAAAGTCAGAAAGTGGTAAAGGAATAGTAGTTGATCCATTCTCACGTGGAAACAATGGAAGTAGGTATCTAAACATGGAATAATGAAAGAATTGAATTTCAGAAAAATTGGAGATGATCCCTTTTCGAAATGACTGATTGAAATATAGAAAAGAGTTATTACAAAAGCAACCACAGGAGAATATTTTGTGTGGAAAACATAAAATATTTATTTATTGTAACTTGCAACAGAAAGAAACAGCTCGGAGAATTAAATGTGAGTACTTCCTCAGTTTTTTTTATATTTGTATTATAGCGACCACACCCTTATTTCAGTGGATGTTTTTATCAAAGTAAAGTTTGCTTTTTTAGGAATTAACAGTATGAGGTATTATTTACTTAAGTAAAATTTTATTAAGATTTAAATTAAAGTGCTTCATACCTCACCTCATATCCAGTCTTCTAATTATACCGGTTACAATGCTTTTAGGCAGCTTCATCTTCAGTAATTTCTTGTCCACTGATGTTATGTCGATCAGGAGAATGGCCTTTTTCTCTGTTAGTGGACTGATGAACCTCCAGATCAAATCAGAATCCCTGAGAATTTATAAAACAAACAGAAGAGAACATAAAATTTAAAAAATTCACTTCCCATTCATTCAAACACAAGTTTCAATTTTTTTAAAAAAATTTAAACGTAACACTGGCACCGAAGAATGAATACAGCCTAAATAGGATAATTAAACCAACAAATATGAAAAAAAAAAGTTGAAGAAGAAATTCCAGGAATTTATCAGATCAAATGCAGGGATTATAACAAAATGTATATAGGAAAAACTAAAATAAATTTGAAAACAAGGGTGACAGAACCTCTTAGAAATGTAAAAAATGGTGAAGTTGAAAAGTCAACAGTAGCTGCTCATGCTTGGTCTGAAAAACATCTAATTGAATCAAAAGCCAGCCTAATTAAACAAATAGAAAAACAAAAAGAACTCACAGTTTGGGAAAAAATCCACATTAAAGAAAAAAGAAAGAATAACTTATGAACTTTGAAATTTCCAGGGATTCTAAATTGATCCAGAGGTTCATCGGTCCACCCAACAGAGGTAGGAAGAAGCAGTTCTCCTGATTGACATAATATCAGTCTTAATATAAAATTATAGAATATTCACCTGAAAGGTCCGTCTCCTCAACTTAATTAATCATTTAACTGTAGCGCTTTTGGGACTTGTCCCATCATCGGCAGGATTCAAAACTGGTGTTTCACTGAAGATCTGGTAGAGGGGGTTGCATGTATTTGGTTCGTTTTCGTTTATCAGGCTGTCGTTGTGAGCTGCTTTCATGATTTCCATCTCTTCGAGTACGTTTATCTTCGCTGGATTATTTTCTCTGTGCATTACTGTTAGGGTGTTTTCAATATTTAACATGCGATGTCCTTCATGGATAACATGTTTTGCATAGCTTGATTTCCCTTCTGCGTGAATGAAGTCTCGAAAGTGTTCTTTGAATCTGATGTTAAAACTCCTGTTTGTCCTTCTTATATAAAGTTTGTTGCAGTCCTTACATGTCAGTTTATAAACATTTTGAGGAACTAATACACAAATTCAACATAAAACTAATAACACGATATGTCGATGATGTACTAGTAATATATGAAAATGAAAACCGAAAAGAAAAAGAAATATTACAAGACTTAAACAACATGCATGAAAAAATCACTTTCACCGAAGAAATAGAAGTTAATAACAGCATAAACTACAAAAATCTACACAACAATAAACTAGAAATCGGCATCTACCGGAAACCCACAAACAATGCTCTGGCCATAAACAAAAATTCTACACACCCTTTTCAACAGAAAATTAGTACATTTAATAGCTTAGTCAGTAGAATGTTGAAACTCCCATTAAGCAAAGACAATTATATCCAAGAACTCAACTACATTAAGTATATGGCAAAAACCAATGGCTATAATGAAGAATTCATAGATAAGCTCGTAAAAAAAACAAAAAAGGAAGAACAACATAACCAACATAACTAAACTAGAAAAAGAATCTGACAACAACAAGAAAACATGGATAACACTTACATACACAGGAAAAGAAACGACAAAATTAGCCAATGCACTAAAGAAAGTTGATAAAAACGTAAAAATAGCATACAGAACCAATAACAAATTAAACAACATAATAAACAATAACATTGAAGAAAATAACATTTTCAACAGCAAAGGAGTTTATAAACTGACATGTAAGGACTGCAACAAATTTTATATAGGAAGGACAAACAGGAGTTTTAACATCAGATTCAAAGAACACTTTCGAGACTTCATTCACGCAGAAGGGAAATCAAGCTATGCAAAACACGTTATCCATGAAGGACATCACATGTTAAATATTGAAAACACCCTAACAGAAAATAATCCAGCGAAGATAAACGTACTCAAAGAGATGGAAATCATGAAAGCAGCTCACAACGACAGCCTGATAAACGAAAACGAACCAAATACATGCAACCCCCTCTACCAGATCTTCAGTGAAACACCAGTTTTGAATCCTGCCGATGATGGGACAAGTCCCGAAAGCGCTACAGTTAAATGATTAAGTTGAGGAGACGGACCTTTCAGGTGAATATTCTAAAATTTTATATTAATTTTGAATAAACCTCAACGGAACACATCATGAATCTTATAAAAGTTGATAATATCAGTCGACAATAAATTATTGAAGATGAAGCTACCTAAGCTTAGAAACTGGTATAATTAGAAGACTGGATTTGAGGTGAGGTATAAAATATTTTAATTTAAATCTTAAACCTCATAGTGATTTGTTCCTATAAAAGTTCAAAATTTTATTACCTCACTCTATAATCTTCCTCTTCTTTTTAGACTTGTTTTGGATCCTTGTTCAGTTCCATCATCAGTATTTTCACAACCATTATTGTGTCGTCCTGAAGAGCTGCCTTTTACTCCTTCTGTTGGTAGATTGAAGAAACTCA
The DNA here is from genome assembly GCA_030220185.1 of Diploptera punctata. Classification (NCBI taxonomy): domain Eukaryota; kingdom Metazoa; phylum Arthropoda; class Insecta; order Blattodea; family Blaberidae; genus Diploptera; species Diploptera punctata. Next base: position 2,743,722 of record JASPKZ010009814.1, on the reverse strand, counting down.
AAATCAAACATTTCGAGGTTCTTCAGTTTACCAACAGAGGGGGCAAGAAACAGCTCTTCAGGACGACACAACAACGGTTGTGAAAATACAGATTATGGAAGATCCAAAACTAGTCTAAGAAGAAGAAGTTTGTTTATTCAATAAATTTATGAATGTGTTAAATTAATAATATAAACATCAAAAGAAGCGCTACTGTCTTTATAAAGTAGTGTTTAAATTCCCAATAAATGTCTTCTTAAACAAGAAGCTGCCATTTGCGTGATCGAGCAAACGCTCATAGCATTTGGTGATCGGGAATTAACAGTGTATAAGAGAAAAATTTGTGTTTAGATTGGAGTTTCTCAGGTAACTCAGTGGTAGAGCATTGGCCTAGAAAGCCAAAGGTCCTGGGTTCAAACCCAAGTCTGAGCGTATATTTTTCTCTTCAAATATAATTTACCATTTGAATAATTAAATAGTATTAAACTACGTGCATATTTTGTAACCTTTTCAATCATAATTGCATTTATATTTTGGAAATCAAAAGCATATAACTCTGGTCCCTAGTTATGGCAGAATGTTTGTTTTTCTAATTTAACATTAAGAAAACACTTGGAATTAAAAAGTTCTTCATACACTGCACAAATTTATTATTTTCAATGTATCACAATAAATTCTTACAAATATTCAGCAATTTTAAAAACTGCCAAGTATTTTTGTTAATTTCTGGTACTTGCATAACTTAATCTTTTGCATACATAGAATCACTACTACATAAATATATACATACACGCAAGCACCCAATATATGCCATTACCTACATCTTACCAATATAAGCTAAGAATGCCCAAAACCTTACCTACCATATCAATTTTATTACTACACTTGCTCTTCAAAATGATTTTATTCTCTAAAAACTCCATATTCTCTAATTACTTTGGATATCTGTGCACCCAAGATAAAGAATATTATGTCTTTTTTTTTACAAAATTCAGATTTTGATATTTCATTTCTTGCATTATTTAAAGGTGTAGAGACCATATAACAAAACAGCTGTGTTTAATGAAAATAATTGTGAAGGATTAAATAGTATAATATTAAATAATTAATTTTTCTTTAATTAACAATATTAAAAATATATATTAGAACTAATCGGACCTAGTGGAATACTGGTTACTATACTTACTCCTACTTTCAAGGTTCATGGGTAAAATCTTGCTGGAGTCAATAGATTTTAGGGCATAAAACATTGAGTATGGCTTTCTTTCGAAGGGAAGTCAAATCACAAGTTTCTTGCAGATTTATGGAAACTTAAAAAAAACCTCATGCCTGAAATAACAGACTTCTAGCAAATTTGTAGACCCTTCATTTGAGTTATCACGCTAATGACCTAAGTTGTTAAGAAACTAAAATCAAAGATTGAGCATTATTATAAAAAAAATATAATTACAAATAATAATAATTGTGAATGAGTTGATTCTTACTTCAACTTAACTCATACTTCATGTTTCTCAAACACGGAACTGCAGTTTTCAAGAGGCTTCCCTCTCATTGTCAGCCATGATATCGACTACCATCTTCATCACAAAGTTGCCATCTGTTGCTGATTGGATGAACCTTGAGATCAGGTCCTGTTCACCAGGAATTTTAAAATTCATGGATCTAAATTTGTTCTTCTGAATACACATCTTTTGCCAAACTGTCAATTCCAAAGGCTTTTCCAAATGTTTTAAAAGTTTAACCTCATAATATTTAATTTTAGGAAGTTATATTTTGAGGTTATTTTAATTATATTATTTTTGGTCTGGACATCTTACCTCAATATTAATGTATACATTAATATTGAGGTAAGATGTCCAGACCAAAAATAATATAATTTAACCTCATAGTTTGTAGTCGATGTCATGATTGATGATGAGAGGGAAAACCTCTTGAAAACTGCAGTTCCATGTTTGAAAAACATGAAGTATGAGTTAAGATAAAATAAGAACCGACTCATTCATAATTGAAGAACCTCATAATGTTATTTCCCATAATAAATCTATGAGCAAATTAATTGGTTGATAAGATTAGTATAATACATATATTTGATTTTAAACATTTTTTTTGTCATAATATTTTTTTTCTCCAAGATTGAAAATATTTTTATTAATTATTGTAATTTATGTAATAGATTTAACTGATGGAAAGAAAAAAAATGCTATAAAACAAATTTAATTTCCAATTGAACAATGATTATTATCGTGAAATTAAATGTTTCTTACCTCTCCTCAGAAAACTTATGAACTTCGAAATTCCTGCAAATTTTGACCTGATCCAGAGGTTCATCGGTCCACCAACACAGGGAAGAAGAAGAAGAAGAAGAGTTTCTTCCGATCGACATAACATCAGTCGCCAAGATTGTTCTAAAGGTGAGACTGTTATGGTCTCGAAATCGCAATCTACTTAAAAGATTATACGAGGAGAGGTAAGAAACATTTAATTTCACTATAAATTAAACCTCATAGTGATTAATTCCTATAAAAGTTAAAAATGGTTATTATCATTTAATTTTTAGGTAAATGTGTATAAAACCAGAGATCTTGGGTTCATATCCCAGTTTAGGCATAAATTTTTCTCTTCAAAATAAATTGTCGTTCAGTGATAAATTTAAAATAAAGCTTTACTGACTATAAAAGTAGTGTTAAATTCCATTTAAAGTCTTCTTGAGAAGAAGCTGTGAGATGGTGTGTGGAATGCTTCGATGGCCAGGGATTGAATAAGAGAAAGAAAAAAATTCTATATCAAGGAACCACCAGGCTTAACATTCCCATATGACAGACGAATAACTATCAACAGTACTACATGCCTTCTCAACATATGTACATCGGAATGATATGCAATTTAATACAGGAATCTGATGCAGAATCTAGTGATTAAAAATTGTACACCACCCCTCCTGGCATGAGATTGAAATATTTTTCTTGTCTTGTAAGTCCATATTTCCCTTAACAGTGATTTAGGCGCTCGCCCCCTACAGGGAAGAATTTGAAGCATGCTAATTTAGTTACACTTGTTTTCGTATAGATGTCATTTGAGTGGTCCATGGACAGCGTTCTGCCTCATACTGACATCTAAGAAACCACGGTAGTACTAGGATGGGAAAATTCGGTAAATTTTTGCTTAGAGGCCTTTTCATTCAGGCTTAAGGATCTTTTACGAGCCTAAAAATTTTCAGACTCGGGACCCACGGCTTAAAGTCCCTCCCGGAGGACTTGCTTCTTGTATTTTTTTATCCTAAAAAAAAATCCATCAACCCCTTTTAATTAAATTAATTTAATCAATTTTATAATTAAAATTTTCAACCCCACTGGATATCAAACCCAGGTCCACTAGTTAAGAACATAGCATGCTATCACCTGAGCCAGCACAAAAAAAGGAAAAGATAATGATCCAATTACAGTTCTTGAAGCCCTTGGGGTAGCAGATGATTAGGATTCCCACCTTTCTCAGAAATTGTCACAAGATATCAGCCTTGCATGAGGTTCACCTTTACCCCTAGAACATACTTCTGGTACTCATTTAATAAGAAGCTGAGCTGATACCAGTTTCATGGTGCCATTGGGAAGTTTGGGTCAATTTAAAAATCCAGATCCCATCAGAAATCAAACCCACATCATTCTAGCTTGTAGCATATTGCTATAGAAGAAAATATATAAATATTATATTTTTCCAACTACAGTAAAAGCAGGGGATGTGTTCTGCAAATACAGAACGATAATTTGTATTGGGTATGTAGGGGATACATTCCAAGATTACAAAATAAAATAAAAATTATAAAAATAAAATCAATTAATGAAGGATTTTGAACAATTTCTATTAATTATTACTGTCAGGTTTAGGCAAGGGCTTAAAGAACTTAGTAATTTTTTCCTGTTTTGTCGCTTTTAAAATATCTTTCAATTAAGATTGATATTCAGCTGTGAATTCTGTGATAGAATTCCGTATTTTGTCTTCGGATTTCTTGATTCATTAACATTGAAACAGCATGATATAGATGCAAAAAACTCGCCAATGTGTAAACGGTCAAGCATTTATATTTTTACTTTAAGCAGCAAAACTACTTTTTTCCACTTCGGAACTATGCAACGAATGACAAGTTGAAACAATAAAACACCGATTGTGGTGAGGGCGGCACATGAAATACAGCGGCGGGGCTTAAAAGAACTTTAGGCTTAGTGACAATAAGGTTTGTTTTGCGTTGATATTAATTTGTCCATATGATTTGAATAACTCTTTGTAAAAGCCGCCTTGGCACGTGCCTGCAGTAAAAAAGTTGCCGATGCATTAATAGAGGATACTAATCCTTCTAATATACCAACTGGATCTGCAAATAAAGAAATTATTAACCACGAATACAGGAACTGTATCTCAATTTTTTAACCCGCAAATAAGGAGCTTTTACAATATTCACAATTTTTCTGCTGGATATATTATTTTCAATGACTAACATTCAGGAGAACTTATGTTCAAATAGGACTTATTTAATGTAATTTTCTTCAGTTGCCAAAGGAAATAATGGATTGAAATGTATTGCAACAGCCTATTTCACTTTTGATAATCATTTCATTAAATTTAAATCAGTGAACTTATGTTATACATACAAGGGAGAATCAAATATAAACAGGCCTTTGTTTACTGCAAATGCGTAGAGTGCGATATGAGTTGGAGGCTTTTACACCAGGTGCAGTGGGGTCTCTGGAAAGGGACCGCGGCCTTGGGAACTCATTTTGTTCCTCAGTTGCTGTGGAGATGTCTGAGAGTGAGGTGCATCCAGCTGTTGCGCAACGAGTAATAATCAAGTTTCTCGTCAATGAAAATGTCAGTGCAGCTGAAATTCGCCGTCGGTTACTCCCACAGTTTGGGGAAAGAACCCTTTCATGGTCCAGAGTAAAACATTGGTGCCGCGAGTTTAATGAAGGACGTGAACGTGTTTAAAACTTGGCCCACACTCGCCGCTCACGCACCAGCATCAATCCAGAAAACATTCAAGCTGTTCAAGACATCATTGAAGGGGATCACCACATCACAGTGCTTGACATTTGTCGAGAACTTCTCATTAGCTATGGGAGTGTGCAATCAATCATTTGAGAGGAGCTGAAAATGAGAAAAGTGTCAGCTCGTTGGGTTCCGCAGTTGCTCACTGCAGAACAGAAAGCAGTGTGAGTTCAAATGTCTCGCACGCTCCTCATGCGCTACGAAGAGGAAGGTGATGCTTTTCTGGACAGAAATCATCACTTGTGATGAGACATGGGTGCATCATTACACACCCAAATCAAAGAGGGCCAGTCTGGAGTGGAGGAAGACTGGAGAGCAACCACCGGTGAAAGCCAAGTCACAACTGTCTGCGGGGAAAGTTTTGGCCAGTGTTCTGGGACTCAAAAGGTGTCCTTCTGATTGATTTCCTTGAACAACAAGGATGACGACAGACCATTAATGCTGCCTACTACTGTGACCTTCTCAGTCAAGTTCGAGTTGCCTTCCGGTCAAAACGGCGCAGCAGTCCAATCAGAAATATGTTGATTCTGCAGGACAATGCCAGACCACACACCGCAGCAGCAATACAGCGAAAATTGCCGAAATTCACTGGACTGCCCTTCCACATCCACCCTACAGCCCGGATCTCTCACCATGTGACTTCTTCATGTTTGGTCCACTCAAAGAAGCTCTTGGAGGACATTGTTTCACAACCAACAAGGAGGTGAAAGACTTTGTGCGCACCCGTCCTCGTACTTTCTTTGAAACTGGCATTAAAAAACTGCCTGTCCGTTGGAACAAATACATAGCAAAGATGGGTGAATATGTAGAAAAGTAAGAAAAATGTTAATTTCAATTAATCTTCATGAATAAAAGTTTTGGAACAAAAGGCCTGTTTATATTTGATTCCCCCTCGTACCTAATTAACACAATCTACTAATCTAACCAAGATATCAGATATGGTATGTTATTATTTTATTAATGCCGTAGCCGAGTGATTAAGGTAAGAAGCTTTGGCACAGAGCTACAGGACTTGTGCTGATTCAGGTCTCCACGGAGGAAGAAATTTTCTCATGAAATTTCGGCCAGCATGGGGCCGGTGCCCTTCCCAGCATTGTGAGTCATTTGGGTAGTTACAATAAGTAGCAAATCCAGGTTGAGAAGACCAGCTATAATGGCTGAGGGACCCGACATGTTGATCACATCACGCCTACACTGGCTAGAAGATCGTCTACCTATGTGATCAACACATGTGGATGTGAGGCCAGCAGCCAGCTGGAAGGCTGGCCTTCTAGGTCTGTCATGCTTTGACTTTTTATTGTTGTATTAATTACAATACTTTTTAACAGCTTAGGTCATTTGTGTCATAATTCAAATATGGACACAAAAGGACCAATGAATTTTGCTCAAAGGTATTTCATTTCGGGCTTGAGGTCCTTTTACATGTAGTAGATTACTACTAGGGACTCATGATTTTACTTGCATTCTGAAGGAAACCACAATTAGTAGGATTTTACATCCTGAAAGAAAAAAAAATCATCAATACTGGCTGAGTGTGAACCAACAAACTTCAGGATCAGACACAAGCATGATATTCACTAGTTCATCAGAACGGATTAAACACAATATCGCCTTAAATTGAACTCTTATAGAAAATATCACTATGAGGTTTAATTCAAGATTTAAAACAAAATGTTTTACCCTTCAGCTCATATCCAGTCTTCCAATTAAAGCGGTTTCGTCATCAGTAATGTTATGTTGTCCAGGAGACTTACTTTTATTTTCTCACCTGGACATGTTTCAGGGACAATTATCTTCTTTTACAGCTACTATCTGATTTTTATTTTAAAAATACAATAAAGATTTGCTGATGATATGGCTTTGCTAGCAGAAGATGCAATGACACCGAGGAACATGCTGATGGAACTAAATGATAAGTGTGAGGATTATGGAATGAAGATAAATATAAATAAAACGAAGGCCATGATTATAGAAAAGAAACCAAAGAAGATAAACGCGAGGATTAAAGATGAGGCCATTGAGCAAGTGGAGAGCTTCAAATACTATCAGTAGTAACATGAACTGTGGTCAAAAAGTAAAGCAGAGGATAGCAATGGCAAAAGAAGCTTTTAACAAGAAGAGAAGCATTTTCTACGGACCTTTGGCAAAATAATTACGGAAGAGGGCTAGTGAAGTGCTTTGTGTGGAGTGTAGCATTGTATGGTGCAGAGACTTGGTCAATACCAATATATGAAATAGCAGATAATAAGTTAGTAATGACTGTTGCTCCTCAGAGAGATATTTGTCCCTCATGGTAATACATATCCTATAAATGCTGCAGCTATGGTTAAAAATAAGATTAACACACCTACTGATCATGTATGGACATTACGACGGAATGAGGAAAAGTGACTGGAAGATTTTGAGATGTGGATATGTTGAATGGAACGTATAAAATGGAGAGCCAAAGTAAGAAATAAAAGATGTGCTAGACAGAGTGGGTGAAGAAAGAGAATAATGCTGGAACTCATAAAGAAGAGGAAAAGAAATTGGATTGGCCACTGGCTAAGAAGAAACTGCCTGCTGAAGGATGCCCTAGAAAGAATGGTCAATGTAAAGAAAGTTAGAGGCAGAAAAAGACATCAGATGATAGACAATATTAAAATAAATGGTTTGTATGCAGATACAAAAAGGAAAGCTGAGTTAAGGAAAGAGTGGAGAATGCTGAGTTTGCAGTAAAAGACCTGCTCTTGAGCAGAACACTATGAATGAATGAGGTTCTTCTTAATAACTAAGTAGTCTGTATTCGTCTTACCTCATAGTAGTTCTCAACTACTCTATTTATTTATTACTATCCGATTGTTGTGTTTATCACTGAATGTCTTGTATATTCTTTCTAACCAGTGGTGGGCAGACAAACCTCATGAATAAATGCTGGATCTTTATTTTTTTCCCATACATCTATATCCTTTAATGATATACATAGTATGGGAACTATCTATGGGTCTGAAAGTAAAATTGTAGTTAGTTTATCCATCACAAGTATGTAAAATATTAATAAAATAGAGAAACAACTCATCTGTTTTAATATTGTTTAGTTGTTTCTTGACTCACCTCATACTTCTTAACTCCCATGCAGACTTGAGAATGTCACAAATGAAGTGAAGAAACTCGAGTCTGCATTGGAGTTCAGGCGTATGAGGTGAGTCAAGAAACAACTAAACAACATTAAATAAACCTCATAGTGTTATTTCCTACCTACATAACTCATCTCTTTGTTTCAATGCTGTAAAGCACAAAATGTTAATAATAGTCTTTTCAGCCTTTGTTCCTTAAAGACTAACAATGAAATGTTTACATTATTGGCAGATTTTATAGATTTTCAAGGGTTGCAAGAGATAGTGGCATGCATTTCATAACCTCTCCTATCTAAACCCCATCTTCAACCTGCTTGTGGTGCAACTTGCTATTACAAATGAGGCTCTGAGGACCGAGTACTGGTGGTATAACCACATTACCTTAATGCAGAAGAAATGTTACATTAGTGGGAACCCCACAATATACCCCTCTAGGCCAGCAACCCATTGGACAAAATATTTACATTTGCTTTTAAGTCTCAAACAAAGCCTCGGATGAATCAGACAGATCAACATGTTGACGTACTTTGCGAGATTTAGAACACAACGTGGAAGAAAGAAAATAATGGGAATGATTAATAGTATTATGAAATCATCTTTAGTACAAAAGAACACAAGATTACGACTTTATAAAGTTCTTGCAAGACCAGTATTAAGATATGGTAGTGAAGCATAGACAATATGAAGAAGATATGAATGTCGAATAATAGCAAATGAGATGCAATTTATTCACTGTACAGCAGGCTATTCAAAGTGGGACCATAAAATAAATGAGGAAATTATGGAAGAGTTGGGCATAGAACCCATTCTCCATCAAATACAAAACTACAAGAACTGGAAAGTCCATCTTCAACGAATGCCATCTCACAGAATTCAAAAAGCTATGCTTCATTACTATCCTCAAGGCAAAAGATCACTGGAGTGTCCAAAAAATGCTGGATGGAAAATTCCTCTTTGAGACCGTAACATGGGCTAAACTTGCATGATGATGATCATAGATTTACAGGGCAATTTAAAAAGACCTCTAAGGTTTTATACTGCCACTACATTTAAACTACTAAATGTACATTGATGCAATAAGTACCAATTGATACAGTACCTGTAAAAGTTTGATTTATCTCCTACAGATGCACAATGTGTCCACCTCGCTTCACATGAAAATGCAATATCCAGTTCCTCCCACACTTGATTTGACATGAAATCAATTATGGTGTTGATGCCATCCCTGATATGGGTCTTCAGATCTTCCAAGTTTGGTACAAAGACATGATCTTTAACATCTTGTAATCCTGTAAGCCCATGTTTCCCTCAACAGAGATTTAGGCGCTCTCCCCCTACAGGGAAGAATTTGAACCATACTAATTTAGTTACACTTGTTTTCATATAGATCTCACTTGAGTGGTCCATGGTCAGCGTTCCGCCTCATACTGACATCTAGGAAACCAAGATAGTACTAGGACGGGAAAATTTGGTAAATTTTGCCTAGAGGCCTTTTCATTCAGGCTTAAGGTTCTTTTACATGCCTGAAAATCTTCAGACTCGGGACCCACAGCTTAAAAGTCCCTCCCAGAGGACTTGCTCCTTGGATTTTTCCATCCTAAAAAAATCCATGACCCCAGCTGGGTTTGAACCCGGGACCAGAGGCCATGATCTTTAACATACCCTCACAAAAAGAAGTGACAGGAAAAGAGATCTGGTGACCACAGAGACCATGAATCGCAATCATACTCCTCAATCAATCACTTCTTAATTCAGGTACAGTAATTGTGAACCTCATGAAGGAAGTATGGTGTTATCCATGTTGTTAGAAAATATAAAATAAAATTTCCAGAGATTCATTTCTTTGTCAAGTTTAAAGAAGATGCAGTCAATGACTAATTAAAAACCCAGAGATGGTTTTTAATTGCCCTGTACAGTTAGAGTCCTATTCTATTAAACTCAAAAGTAATATTTTATTTAACAACTCAGATCAATAACCTCAGAATTCAAAACTAGGCATGAAAGGAGTGATAAAATTTTGCTTAGTAGCCTCTTATTCCAAGCTTGAGGTTCTTTTACATCCCATAAATCAATTACATGGGATACACAGCTTTACTCATGATATTACATCTTGTTTCACAATATTCATGCTGTTTATTTCAATCCATTCTTTGAATGCCTGCCTACTTAAAATGGACACAGTATAACTCTGCACTCAATCTAGATCACATGATGAATGATAAGAAATCTACTACCAGTAAACACGTTGCCCTCTTGGACAATATTCAAATATACAAATCTTCAGGTAATCATATTCTTTACAATATTATGTTTAAATAATTAAAATGATACAATCATAAAAATTCACTTTTTCATAACTTATTTCTCTACTACCTATTAAAAAAAGTTTGTAACAGGTGCAGAATATTCTCCCCTCACAGTAATGGACTACGAGTGTAAAGTTTTCATGCATCAGGTCTACTTTTCTTCATATTGCAGATAAAACTTTAATGGCAGTAATAATTAATTTTATTCCTCTTGCATTCCTTTTGTTTATGCTCATTTTATAAAAATATCATGTTGACTTTGATAAATAAGTTGCCAGCCTTTTACTGCCAAGTACATCATATTAAATGTTCGTAACAAATGAAATAGAACACGATTTTTCTATAAAAATTGCAATTTCAGTAACTATTTTATTAATTTTGGAGCTTAAAAAAATCAAGGGATTTAACAGACTCATCTGATATTAGAGAATTAGCCATTAAATCCTTTCTTTGCATAAATGTTACACACATAATAATATTACATACTAGACTACTGTGTAAGCAGGAAGAGACCAAGTGCTGGCTGGGTTACAGATGGGAAGAACAATTTAGAAAGGATGATGAAAGAAAAGGAATAAAATATAGAATGACCAAGATAGATTGAGGCTTCTGGCCATGGCTCGACTCCCTAAAGGGTCTGTGAGAGAAGATATTTCCTAAAAATACCTTTACTTTAATATAGTGGTAGGGCTTGTGGGATCCTGAGAGCTATACTAGCAGTAGCCACTCCTGATGGGGTCTCCCTGTCAGACAGATTGAACATGATGACCCACATAAAAAGAGATACCCTCGCCACATTCATAAAATTATTTATGTTGAAAATAATAATAGAAGAGTTGGACAAATAAGCAGAATATCACATTGCAAGAGGTAGCTTGCAGGAAAAGAAATGTGTATAAAAAGTGGTTGGCAAACCTGATGCCAAGAGGCATAAGGAGAAGAAAAATTATATGTGATTAGTGTACATTTTTAAACTTATATTTACAGGTACAATTATGTAGAATTACAGCATGAAAACTATGTAGTTGGCAGTACATTTTTTTCTTTTATCTTTAAAATCTAGAGAACAAAGTTGGACTGAGATAAATTACATACAAGTGTCATTTAATAAGTCCTGGCAACTATTTCATATCTTCCAAAATAGCAAACAAATGTTGTTAATTCAGTTAATACATTTGAAAACTTCTTTTAGCACAGAGGTGAGGTGATAAAATTGTACTTAAAAATATATATATTTTTCAATTTCTATCATCCGCTAGCTCAAGTCATCATCATCAGCAATGACACTACCTTCAACATGTGCCTCCATTCCTCTATATCCATAGTTTTCTCTTTCCAATTCCTCAACAAGAGCTATTGACTATCCTCTTACATCATCCAACCATCTTTTCTTAAGTTTTCCAACATGTCACTTAAATATTTGTACTTTCATGACCATCTTGTCTGTACATGCCTAATACATTGTAAAGTAAAGTAAGTAAAGTGATCCCACAACAGACCCGGAGGCCCTTGGGGTAGTAGGAGGTTAGTAAGTTTTTTCAATTTAATTATTGTTGATACTTCTGGCTCTCTATACTAGTTATATAATTCATTATTATATCTAATTCTCAATTTATTCTGTCATTAATAAGTCAAAACACTTTTTCTTTCAAATCAATTTAACATATCTTTAGTTTTCTTTATTACAACCCAGGTTTTGCCTCCTCATACTAGTATAGGTTTTATATAATCCTGAATATTCAATCTCGGTGGTCCATGTCCCGAGGGGTGGGCAACGAGAAGTACGGAATAGCCTATTGGGGTGACGTACAGTGGGGATTAGTTTCCCCGTGACAGCTACAGTAGCCGAGAAGACCCAACAGGAATCCTGAAAACTGGTAAAAGAGGCTCTGGTTAGGTCCTCCAAATGCGGGAGTTGGCGAAGGGCTGACAACCCATTCCATAAAAAATAATTGTTACATTTCTTGCAAAGAGAGATAAAGCCAGACAGATCAAAAGGCTCAGATTTTGGCTAAGGAAAAGGACAATGAATTTGGAAGACAGTTATTGATAGGATAACAAAGAGAGCTTTAAAATGGTATGGACATGTATAGCAGATGTCGGATGAAGTGGCCTAAACAGGTGTTAGATTGGATGGTACCAGGCAGAAGGAAGAGGGGTATGGAAAAAGGACAATGGGAAGACAGGAATCTCTGCAAAGCAGGAATTATGGGTGAATTGCTGTAAAGTGGTAAGCCTGTAATTAAGTATATAATCTAATTTTTGTCTCCCGATGCATACTTTTAGATTTAAATTAAGATAATAACGACCCACTTTCTAGAATTACAAAGAACAAGAAATTGCAAGAAAACTACAAATATGAGGTGAGTCTAAAATACTCTAACTCATAATAATTTATGAAGATCAACTCATGTGGTGGCCAGGTTTTAAGAATAGCCCCAATGCAGTCAGATAACACCCAGTGTCTAGGGGTATAACTGGGCTATCCTGTCCCAGGAGTTATAAATTTAGGACTTCAACCTCTGGGTTGGAAGTTTTGTGTGTGTCTGACTACCCACCCTATTAAATAAATCTCATTAGGAATCCAAAAATGATGGTTCAAAAAGATTTGATTCTACAGAATAGACACAATTCCAAAGGTTGTATACATTAGGATCTTATGACTGGAAAAATATGGAATTGAAAGTAAATATCATTGCATAGGAATATCTAGAGGAGGGGGCAAATGCCCTTATAGGAATATAGGGCCAGAATAAGATTGCAAGGAACATCGCAGAGACTTCCAAAAAACATATAGTGAGTTTCTGTTCTTGCTGCTTTATTGGCTGATATAAAATACTTGCCATGACTATGAAATGATTTTTGTAGTGCATAAAAAAATCTTATCAATAGCAATGAGACATTTACTTCATATAGTAATTGTATAAAACTATTAACAATATGAAAGAAAACAATTCCTTTCATTATACTGATCATACAATAATTTTAAATAAAGCAGTGAAAAGAGTAAAAATAAATTACAGTTTGGGAAGAATATATCAAAATAATAAAGTGAAAAATAAAAAGATAAAGAAAAATATGAAATTTACCTCATACAGTCACAGATGAGAATATAAATCATTTGTGCACATAAATTATAAATATTTGTCTGATTAAATGGCACTAAATCACACCTTTACATTTTAATTAAATGAAATTTTCTAAAAATTGTTGAGATAACTTAAATAAAGCCATTATGTTTCAAATATTTATAATAAAAAAATAATAAAGCTTCCTAAATTAATAGATTGCTATAACTGGCAAAATAATGATTTTATAATTTTTTTTATTTTTTAAGAATAAAAATGCAAAACCTGCATAAAATAATTTAAATATTAAGAATTAAAAAAAAAATACTTTTTTTTTCAAATGCCCCAGGTTGTCATTTTGGCATTTCTGGTGTTCTCTCCTGGCATGGCATACTTGTAACCCACTTCTGAGGTTGGGATGCCTAGAAGGCAGGATTATGTTGCCCCGATAATATGAGAGTTGATGATGGTAATGATGCGCCAGGAGAGGTCTTAAACTAAACTTAAGCTAATTAGGCGAATGTGATACTGATGATAATGACCAGATGGTGTTTGAAGACCGTTTGGGCCTTGAAGTTTCCTAACATTTATCTTACAGGTGAGGAAAAACCCCGAAAAGAACCTCTCCCAGGAAACTTGTCCTGACCGGAGATCATGACAAGGCAGCACACTACCTCGAGTCCACATATATATTTCAGTGAACTTACTGGTGATTTGAATAAAATTCTAATGGGTGGCTCTTTCAAAGGACTAATATTTATTTTTATTATTACTTTGATTTATTAAGGCCTAATCTTTTACACGTTTCAGCAAAGGAGGTAATGGTTACTTTCCCTCCCACCATCAATCCATGCGGCCACCATGTTTTCTTAATCTGATAATGGGATTTAGAATGTAGACAAAGTTGTTTGTGATGGCAAAGATATCTATTTATCAGATAATTTCTTGAGTGGACAATTCCTGAACCTCAAATATCTTAAGTATTTAGTATTTATTTATCCTGATGGACTTAAGGTCATGCGGCTTTCTCTTCCATTCAACCAGGGCAAACACATGTTAGATTAAAATATTACAATTTTAACACATAAGGGAAAGGTAAGAAGAATATCTAGGACCAGATGGCTGAATCAAGTTAAAAAAAGAACATTCTTAATTGGGAATATATCCAGGAAGAGGCAGCATGGCACTGGATAGAACTTTGTTACAGAAGGCTATGTTTTGAGAAGACACACACAAGTGGAAATAACTAATGATGATGAAGACATAAGTAAAAGATTTGTCACACTTCTACTAGTATTTACTGCTATTACTAACAACAGTAGAGGCACGCCATAGTGTAATTTGGTTAAGGGAATATGCTACAAGCCGGAAGGCTGAGGGTGAAAGTCCTCCTGACCCAAACCTTCTGGCAGCACTATGATCCTGGGGTCGATTCGGCATCTAACCTAAAAGAGTACCAGATACTTGTTCTGGGGGTAAAGGTGGCTGTAACGCAGGGATGACAATCCATCTGGCATCTAGAAAAAATGGGAGCCTTAACTTCCTACTAGTCCATGGGTCTCCTAGGGCCTGTAGTGGGATCACTTTACTTTACTTACTAACAGTAGAAGTAATAACAAAAAATTAAATTATTGGACAATAGCTCTGAAGTGGTATTACTAACAGAAGATAGCATAGGAATCATGCAATTAACTTGATGAAATATCTCAACCTTAGTTTCAATTTTTTAACTGGTTTTTGCTATAACAATTAAACATAATAATAATAATAATAATAATAATAAATAAAATAATTAAAAAAATAGAACTTCTGCAAGACTTTATGTGTGCGCGAAACAATTTTTTTAATATACTAGAAAAAAGAAGTTAATGTACTAAATACATTTATGTTAATTTTAACTTACAAGTTAGCATGAGAAATTACTTAAAATGTATGTTATTAGCTTTTTTTAGTTGGGAGGCATTGACAATATCATACAAGTGTGAAGAAACTAATCTGCAAGGAATATAAAAAAATATGAGGGGAATCTAAATCCCTAATAATTATGTTATTAGCATTAATGATGTTCTTTAGCATCTCAGGTCATTAGTATTGTGATTCAAAGTTGGACTTGAATGGTCAACAAGTTTTGTTTCAAGATAATTTATATTTTATATGTTGTGAATCTATGACACATACTCATCCCTTGCCAAGGAAGCCACACAGAGTTTTTATGCAAAAAATTATCTGATTCTGCAGATATGAACCTATGACCTTTGGATCAAGATGTAGTTAAATATACTACTGAGCCCAATGGGGAAGAACTGTAAGTAAAACATAACTAACACATTTAAATTAATTCAACAATTCCTCTAAAAATTCTTAACATTATGTGAAAATTAAAACTGAAATTTACTTTAAATATATTTTAATTATTATCATCATTCCAAACCTTCCTTACCAAAAATCACACATTACTAATATCAAATAATGCTTTTTTTAAGAATAATAATTTTGTTTTACAAAACTTAAGGAAGAGGATGGTAAAAAATGTACTTTTCTTTCTCTATTTGTTGTAATATTCTTGTATTCAAAACATTTGGAAGTATATACAATGCAAATAAGCAACAAATTGAAAATTAACATAAAATTATATTCAATGTTATTATTAATTTCATACATATCAACGATGGATAAATCATATTTGAAAAGAAAAATTATACACTCAGACCAGGACCCTTGGTTCTCTTACCAAGTGCTCTACCACCTGAGCAAGTACCGATCTAAATGCAAATTCTTCTCTTTATACATATAACATATATAGAGAAGAATTTGCGTTTAGATCGGTACTTGCTCAGGTGGTAGATACATATAATGTATATAGAGAAGAATTTGCATTTAGATCGGTACTTGCTCAGGTGGTAGAGCACTTGGTCTAGAGAACCAAAGGGTTCCGGTCTGAGCGTATAATTTTTCTCTTCAAATATAACATAAAATTATTTCCGAGCTCAATATTAAAAAAAAAAAAAATTGGTTTTGCAAAAATGTATATAACTCATTTTTAAACATACATTGAAAATTTTTTCACAGTTCAGTTGATAAATTGGTAGGCTTTTTCAGAATTTCAATAACTCGTATAAACATAATTATTAAAGCTTTAAAATTAGTTTTGTAATAATAATTTTTAATAATATTTGTATAAATTATGAAACAATTATAAATGTAAGCTTTGGAAAAACAGAACATTTTAATTGGAGTGTAGATGAAATATATTCCAAATTTTATGCAGGTATCTTTATTTTTGGAGTTACATACATTTTTTCTCTCTCTCATATAATTAAAAATCAAATTATGAAAAACTATCATCAAATATTAACCCATTCGCTTCAGAAGACGAGGTAGACTCGCTTAACTCTACTGTTGTATATTTTGTACATCCCTTGGCAGGGTAATCTTATGTTAACATTTATGAATTCTAAAGGAATCTGTTTTCGCCTTCACCCTTATTGTGATCTCAAGCACCGTTATCTTTTGTTCGTTTTGAATGTCTGGAAATAGACAATATAATTTACAGGAACTTAAATCCAGTTTCTGGGGACATGCATTGAACATTTAAACCTGAAGTGAATGGGTTAATATCCATGTAAGAGTGAAAATTCTTAATTTTTATTGGCATTTAAAATACTTACAAAATCATATATATATATATATATATATAACCTATTAAAAAATTTCTGAAATTCCAAAGTATATGTCTACTGATAAGCCAAAAAAAATTATAGTATGAAATTTTTAATTTTCACCATTTCAGACCAACCTCTTCTTTTAAATAAATGTTCTTTCATTTCCAGGTTTTAGTGCAATTATAATGAATTGAAAGACATGTAACTAAATGGAATCTTTTTAAGATACATCAAGTGTGGATATTGTCATTACAAGAAATATATGAACACTTTAAGAAGCACAAAATTTTGAATGATGACTTAAGAAGTTAAACAATTATATTCATTTAAGTACAAAAGTACAAAGACATGAATATATCAGAGACTGATGACTAGATTACTGAGAAAGATGAAGCGAGTTTTTTAATTATTTTTATGAATATATGAGAGAAAAAAAAAACACACTGTGGCAAAAAATTGCTGGCAGTGAATACGAGATCTATCTCGGAGGGGAAAAAAAAATTTGGATCTTATTTCGAATAAGTCACACAAAATTTTCCAGTCATAAAACTTAAAACAATACAGTACTGGTTTTGAATTTCATCAAATCATGTGGAGGGATTCTGCATCTAACTGTCAAACCTAGTAACTAAAAATAGCACTACTGTAGAAATAATTTTACAGTTTCCGATGTATCTTAATTAGGTAATTAAAAAAAAAATATCTTCATTGCATCGCACAAGTATATGCATATGGTGCATGTTCATGATACTTGTGATGGGAATTAACATTATGAGGCTTTCAAATTAATTAAAGTAAAAATAGTTGTATATCATCTCACCTCATGCAGTCCTTGTTCTTTACAGACAGAACCGCAGTTTCAGGAACAAGAACATGGAGTGTATGAGGAGAGATGACGTACTGCTCATTTTAGGCTCGAATCTATGAATGCATTAGACCGTAAAAGTCATTCTCTGCCTGTACTCTGCTGAGAAAGTTGCATCCAAATACGTTTTTGCATACTCAAAAATCTGTTCATGCGATAATAATTGTTGAAATTTCTAAGCAACCTGGAGAGGTGACTTTGCAGAGAACGAATCGTGAGCATCCCGATGGGAACTGATGCACTTTAAAACCTTGTCGCGTACCTTGCTGCTTTATCCAAGATGTCGGACCTTGAAGACTTTGATCATGTTTTCGGTATACGTGGAGAAGAGGAATTTGATAGAGTCTACCAAAGAATTCAACTGGAAAAACAGGAGAATCGGCATAATATTGCACGACGCAGACGTCATCATATACGGTATTATTTGCGGGACGCAAGCGTAAATGCGTTTCCTCTAGCAGACGAAAATAATGGAAGTGGTTTTATCGCTGAGAATTCTTGGTAATTTCTTGCCAATATTATGATAGCGACGACTTTCATGCATGACCAGTTAGTGGGTAGCTAATTCGACCTTTGCACTTGCCCACGGAAAGTCAGCTCACCAGTGATTGGAAGTAATTTGAGTAGAGACTAATGTATTTGCATGCGGCCCTTAATCATTTAATATGTTGCATGGTATAAAGGGCTTAATAAAAAATTAAAGCATATGGATAAGAAACAAAAATATATATGTATATGATAAGGATAAATCTTGTACAGATGGATTCTTCACTCTAAAACTACTATTAGAAAAACACAAGGAATTCAATATAGAAACTCATATCGCTTTTGTTGACTTCATAAAGGCTTTTGACAAAGTAGACAGAAATATATTATTACAAATTTTAGCTGATGATAACGTTCCACAACAATACATTACTAATATCTTCAACATCTATAAAGATAATGAAATCTCTGTTAAACAAGATGGCAAACTATCTTCTTGGAAAAAGATCAACACTGGAGTAAGATAGGGATGTGGACTTTCACCGGTGCTTTTCATTATATATATATGAATAGAATAATAAACGAATGGAGGAAAAACACAACGAGGATATATACCCATCAATAGGAACCCTCAAACTCGATGCCATTCTTTTTCAAGATGATTTAGCGCTTCTGGCACTTTCTGAAAATGATTTGCAACAATCAATTTATAATTTACAAAAAACAGCTGCCAGATTTAATATGGAAATATCAATTATCAAAACTAAAATTATGGCATTTCATGGGAAGGACCCCATACAAAGTAAAATCTGTCTCCAGAATAAAATTTTAGAGACATCTAATCTATTTAAATATCTTGGATATTATCTCTCTATCTGGGATGAAAAGGATATCCCTGAAAAAAATTACTAGTTATAATAAAAGTTGGGAATTATTAATCAAGTTATGAAACCATCCCTTGTACAAAAAAACACCAGATTACGTTTATATAACACCTTGGCTAGACCAGTGTTGACCTATGGTAGTGAAGCATGGACACTAAAAAGACAACATGAAAGCAGAATAACGGCTTGAGAAAATGAGATTCATGCGCAGAACAGAGGGTTACACCAGATGGGATCGGAAAAGGAACACCGATATCTTAAAAGAATCGAAGACTACGCCAATTTTGGAATATATTAAACAGTACCAACTAAATTAGAAACACCATCTTGAAAGAATGAATTCAAATCGGATCCCCAAAGCTGTTTATAATTATATACCAAGGGGACGAAGATCTCTGAGCTGTCCTATGAAATGCTAGAGGGAAAATTTTCTATAGGATCATAACAGGCCTTGGCCTAATACTTGGAAGGAAGAAGAAGTATATGATAAGACGTTAATTATATTATTTTTACCTGGTAAGTCAGTCATCCTCAACTAAATTATTAAACTTCACTTCACGTTAATCTAATATGGAGGCCTTTCGAAAACAATGTTTTATCTTCTGCGTTTTAACTGGAGCTGATGGTGTTATATAGGTTGTATAACACCGTCAGTTCTAGTTAAAATGCAGATGATGAAACATTGTTTTTGAAAGGCCTCCATATTAGAATAACTTGAAGTTTAATAATTTAGTTGAGGAAGACTGACTTACCAGGTAAAAATTATGTTACCTCATTACATAACCTTAATGGTGTTTTAATATGAATTACAAAAGTGTTGATATGTATGTGAGATATTCATGAAAGAAGTCAGAAATAAGATTGAAGGAGAAAATACACAATCATATATGAAAAGATTTATTTATGCTGATTAAATAATTAGTTATATAAAACAAGTGCAGAAAAAATGGAAGAACACTACATACCAAAATTTATATTAAAATACAAATCCATGGACATGAGCAATATTAGAGAAATAAAAAGAGTCATTACAATCATGAGACTGGAACAAAGCATTTACGGCTCAATTGGTCAAGGTGATGAGAAAAATATGCATATTAAAAAAAAATAAGTGTTCTAAGTTAAACAGAAATAATCAATTGATTTGGTAATTACTTGATGAAAATCATAGATGTTTATTTATTAGATAAGACTATCAAAGTTTTATATGATTTTCATAAATATTTATTTAAATCAACATTTGAATGTTGATTAAAATAAATATTTATGTAATTTGATAATTTTATTTAACAAATAAACAGAAATATATTTTTGAATAATAAATGCTATTTAAAATTAATGTTTTTACTTAAGCTCTTTCACACAATACTCCAAGCACAACAGGCCTAGAAGGCCCTTGGCCTACCAAACGGCTGCTGGCCTCACATCCACATGTGTTAATCACAGATGTAGACAATCATCTACCCAGTCTAGAGGTGGCATGTGGTCAGCATGACTGGCCCCCCAGCCATTTTATAGCTAGTCTTTTCAACCTGGAGTCGCTACTTATTGTAGCTACCCAAATGCCTCACAATGCTGGGTGGGGGCCAGTCCCATACTGGCCGAAATTCCACGAGAAAATTTCTTCCTCCATGGGAACTCGAACCAGTCCTATAGCTCTGCACCAAGGCTTCTTGCCTTAACCACTTTTCATACAATACCCATAGGTAAATTCTAGATTTTTAGATGCATGTTAGCATTATTTTTTATATTATTACTAGCGTACCCGGCAGATGTTGTCCTGCCCAAACGTTCAATTCTCATGTCATGGGCGGACGATAAAAATATGTTACTTTTTTACCATAAAATTCAGAAATTAGGACATAATTAGATATTATTAAATAAGTTCGCAAGAAAACCTCTTACAGCCTTCTGTTGTGGCTCAAGAAGTGTGAATGATGACATCACATAGTCATGAACATTAGAATTGTACCCTCCTTTGCAGATAAGCTAAGAACCGTCATATAACAATTATATTAGAGTGAAAAAAAAAAAAGATAAATTGATGAGAGTGAGTCAAAACAGTATTTTTTTCCCCCCAGCTAGATTTCATTTCTGACCCATACTGGCCGACATTCCATAAGAAAATTTTTTTTCCCGTATAGACTCCAACCAGCATAAGACCCGTAGTTCTGCGCCAAGACTTCTTGCCTTAACCACTCGGCTACAGCGCGAGACTCTTGGTATTAATGAAAGACAAAAATGGTTATTGTGAGTTATCCGTAAGAGATAAGGGACTCTTGGTATCAATGAAAGACAAAAATGGTTTTTGTGAGTTATCCGTAAGAGATAAACATATGCTGTCACAGACTTTTTTGTAGAGCTTTTTGAGATATTCAATTCTGTGTACATTAATTTTGTGTATTTCTTATGGTTTAGGCAGCGTAAGCCATTTAAGTGTCCAAAGAGCTACTTTTTTCACGTTTTCCACTACAAAGGGCGATTTTTAAGGGTGTAGGAGTTGAGTATCACAACTCTCTTATAGCCTATGTTCATCCCGGGAATCTCCTGAACATTTTGCAAAAAAAACCCCACCACAATCGGATCAACGGTATGGTCGCGCATAAAGTACGAACAAACAAATATTAATTTTTATATATAAGATATATTCTTTTTAAACCCGAAGCACAAAAAGTACAGTGAGTTGAATTAGAACACATTCTTTTTATTAAAGATAAAGAGGGATTGTGAACAATTTCCCCATCCAAAAATTTTGATTACAAAAAGATGTCACCAGTAACGGAATATTTTAGAATAGAGCTATTTCTAGGCGACATCCTTAAACGTTAAGCATATATAGTGTACTGTTTTATGACATAGTAGAATGTTGCATGACTTAAGAGAAAATTTATCCAAAAAACTCTTACTACAAAAAGAACAATATACAAAATCACATTATATATATTTCTACTCAAAATGTGTAAATCAGCCTATAGCAAATGCAATTCTCAACAATAATATTATAAAAAAGTGCTCATTACATACACCCATCAATTAACCCACCTTGTACTGTATTTTCTCAAATACTTACGGCAGTGATTAAGCTGTAGACCCAGAGAATTGGAGTCACAACAATTAAAATATAAATAAAAAATACAACTTACATTCAATCTACATACAAATAATATTACAATAGTTAAAAAAGTTACAAGATCAGTTCAATTTCCTTAAGAATTCTCTGATGGGTCTGTTAAGACATGTCTCCACCTAAGTTATATCTCTTTATGCAGCAAGTATCAAACATATAC
The DNA here is from genome assembly GCA_030220185.1 of Diploptera punctata. NCBI lineage: Eukaryota > Metazoa > Arthropoda > Insecta > Blattodea > Blaberidae > Diploptera > Diploptera punctata. Next base: position 2,721,032 of record JASPKZ010009814.1, on the reverse strand, counting down.
ACTTACTATTGATAATTTATAAATGAGTTAGATAAAATGTTTCTACATCTCACCCTAAGTTCTGTGTTTTCATGATACTGGTTTTAAAGGCCATTTGACTTAATCTTTAGTCAAACTCTAACTGTTGAAATTTTGCCATTACCACCATCTTCAGAACTGCCACCTGGTGCCGATTTTATGAACTTAGAGATTAGAGTGAATAATTACAGCAATAATATTATAGATTAAACTTGAGAAAGATGGATTAACTAGGTGAAGAAAGATTTACAAGAAAGGGAATATGACTGGGAAGAACTAAAAAGAAGGAAAGCATGGAAAGATAGAGATGGTTGGAGGTATATTTGGAATCGACCTTCCAAAAGGAGGACACGATAAGAGGATACAATGAAAATATATTAATATTTTACTTCACTATCTACTCATTCTTAACATTATCCATTATTTTAATTATACATTCCAATGAAGTATTGTTCATTAATCAAACCATTTTGATTAATAATGAAAAGAAAATAGTGAAAATTTTACTACTTATATTACTCCTCTCCCTGGGTGGCATACCCCCCTTCCTAGGATTTTTACCAAAATGAATAAGGGAAGGTTGGAAGATGGTGGTAAAGGGAAAATTTCAACAATTAGAGTTTGACTTAACACATTCAGTACTGTAAACCAGTTAAGGCATTTAGAGAGACTATCGTGTATGCGGCCGTCGGTCAGTTAACTCGCTTTAGAGCGGGCGCGAACAAACCATGTTTATATTTGGCGCCTAAATATTGTGTTGGCTTAGTATGTCTTGGAGATAATAGATGGCATGTAAATGTACATTTCTATTCCCGTTTGACACGTTTAACCTTGGTGAATCCCCTTTTATTTTTAAAACAAACAACACATGGAATTCGTTCACCCAAACTTGCAGTCGTATATGTTTTTCGTTATCGCGCTGTTGTTTGTGCGTGAGTGAAACCATGGCGAAAGAAAAATATCTCACTGAAGAAGAATTAGTGAATATTTTGTACAATGATGACTCACGTGATGATCTGATTCCTAAATTAGAAGATTCACAAAGTGAAAGAGAAGATGAACTTCCACTTCCTGAAATTGATATGCTGATACCATGTGATGTCAATCATCCAAGTTATTTCACCATGAAATCCTACTAGAATATCTCCTTTAGGTATGTACAAAATTTGAATTTTCTAGGACTAATAGTTTGTGAATAATGGTCCATTTTCTGAAGTGCCACGAAAAGGGTAGCTGGGGTATTTAAATGGCTGGCCTGTGGGTTTAAATGCCCTACTCAGTGCCTGGTACTGAATGTGTTAAGATGAAGGCTAATGGCCTTTGAAACTAGTATCGTGAAAACACGGAATTTTATGAGGTGAGATGTAAAAACATTTTATCCAACTCATTTATAAAATGAAAATTACTTCATAGTGTTACTTTCCACTATAATTTTGATTAAATTATTATTGACAATTTAAGTTATCTCTCTCGTGTTCAATATCAATAATTTATTTTTTGTTGTGCAGAAAAAAATTATCATCCTTTCCAGATAAATAACAAATGTTTTATATATTTACACACCTCAGAATTACCGTATTTTCTGATGTCAGATGTACCTTTTTTAACTTAAAAATGGGGTGCATTTTATATAATTAAAGCAAACTCACATATACTCCCTTTTATTTTCCAAGATCTTTGTAGTAATTAATAGTGAAATAAAGAAGATGTGTGACTTCTAGAATGTCATTCGCTAATAACAAGGATTTCGTAATATTTTATCTGAATAATCAGTTACAGATGTTTATCAATAATGAGTTGACATGTTGAAATATTTTGTGTTCAATTTGACATTTTCACTTACATTTTATTTATGGGAAAAAAGAAATTGCTCATATACTTCAATTTACAAATTGAAGGTTGTAAAATATACGGAAGAACATGGTAATAGGGAAGCTGAAAGGCAAGTTTAAAAAATCATTAGTACTTAGGGTGGCCAGAACGAGATATTGTATAATTTGGTTAAAGAAAAGCATGCAGAATGTGGGAAAAGTGCAAAGTGTCCAGAACTAGAGACTGAAGTTTTGAAATGGTTGCAAGAAAACTGACAAAATGGCATTAAAATTTCAACAGAAATAATTTGTACACATCCAGTTAAAGTAGACTTTAAGTGTAACATCAAAGATCTTTAAGTTGATGCTTCATGGTGCAACTATTCCATGAATCCGAACTTTAGGTTTTTTTTAGAAAATTTAATTATATATCTTGGATCCATGTTATACATCAGAATATATGGTAAGTTTTCTTTTACCGTGAAAGAATATAATCTTTGTAGACATAACAGAACATACAGAAGGAGGAAATAGTGATATTTGAAGAGAAAAATTTTCGCCTAGACCAAGACTCGAACCCGGGACCTTTGGCTTTCTGGGCCAAATGCTCTACCAACTGAGCTACCGAGGAAAGTTGCGATCTAGATGCAAATTTTTCTGTTATATACGTTGTAATTCCCTCACACCAAATGCTTTGAAACTTTTGTTTCCATCTTTGCAAATGGCAGCTTCTTAGTTAAAAAGACATTTATTGGGAATTTAACACTACTTTATAAAGCCAGTAGGGAAATAGTGAATTGATTTAGACCAAAAAAAAATTATAGGAAATAACACAATGAGGTATTTTATCAAAGAAATTAAATTGGTTATTTACATCTTGTCTCATATTTTGCTCTCTCACCTGAACTATTTTTTTATGATATATGAGGTAAGATGAAACCAGATTCACCTTATTTATTAAGAAGAACCTCATAATGTTACTTCATTGTAATTTATTAATAGTTTTGTGAGGTTCGTCTGCCCAATACCAAAGGGAAAGGATATGCAAAGTTACAAATGACCATCTCAACAGTCATTGTTGGGCATAATGATCTCAGGTGAAAGAACAAAATATGAGATGAGATGTAAATAAATAATTTAATTTACAACAGTAATTATATTTGAAGAGAAAAATTATATGCTCAGACTGGGGGTTGAACCCAGGTACTTTCACACACTAGGCGAATGCTCTAACCGAGTGAGCTCCCTGAGCAAGTTCCAATCTAAATGCAAGTTTTCCTCTTATATATGTTATTAATTCCTGCGCACCAAATGCTATGAAACCTTTGCTTCTATCTTGCAAATGATGGCTTCCTTATTAAGAAGACATTTATTTGGGAAAGTAAACTGATATTTGACTGTAAGACATTCTCCTCCACATCACTACGTTAAATTATACAAATACGAATTAACTATAAATATAGAATATACACATAATATACAATACAGAAGCACCCAATAGGTAGACCAAGAATGTGGTGGGAGAATAACATTAACCATGATTAAGGGAAAGTAAAATATACAGGGAGTAAGTGAAAAAAAATATTAGCTCAGATAGGGATGTATAGAGAACTTATGTCTGGTTGGTCATTAATAATACACAATACAGAGTATAAAAATATTTAAAAAAATATAAAATTTAACAATAATTTTAGATTTTTTTTTTGTTCAGGACTGGAATAAGTTAAACTAAATGTAACATCAAAATAATCTTAAAACTTGATCAGAATATATATATATATATATAGGTGTGTGTGGTATTAGCCTCGTCTCTTATTGTGCACTATGTTTGTTGGGTATCAGTGCCTGTGTGGGAGATGTGCTGGTTGAAAGTGGAATTTTCATACATTTAGACCAAGCGTTCTACAAAATAATTGGAATTTCTTATAATGTTTGGGATCACCAACCACACACTAACATGACCTTATTTTCTACCCAAATATATAAGTTCTTTAGGTTTTTCTATTTGTTTTATTATCGGCCGCGGTGGACTAGTGGGTTATGCTCCTTGCCTCTGGACCCGAGGGTCGCAGGTTCAAACCCGGTTGGGGTCGATGGATATTTTTTAGGATGGAAAAATCCAAGGAGCAAGTCCTCCGGGAGGGACTTTAAGCCGTGGGTCCCGAGTCTGAAGATTTCCAGGCTCGTAAAAGATCCTTAAGCCTGAATGAAAAGGCCTCTAAGCAAAAATTTACTGAATTTTCCCGTCCTAGTACTACCTTGGTTTCCTAGATGTCAGTATGAGGCCACGAGCCACTCCTATGACATTTATATGAAAACAAGTGTAACTAAATTAGTATGGTTCAAATTCTTCCCTGTAGGGGGAGAGCGCCTAAATCTCTGTTAAGGGAAACATGGGCTTACAAGAAGAAGAATTTAGGCTTTATTTCAATTTGATGTTTTTTCTGACAATGCGCGAGCAGCTACTACAGATTATTCTACTTTCCCATTTTTAACATTCCTAAGATATTCATTCACTCTGGTTTTCAAATTTCAAAGGAGAAATTAATGAATTTTGAAATTCCTGAGAAATGTGATTTGGAGGTTCATCAGTCTACCAACACATGGAGGATAAAACTGTGCATCACCACGACAGAACAATGGCCAAGAAAATACTGAAGATGGAGTAAATGCTCCAAAAAGGTTGAAAAAGAATACAAAACATGAAGTGAGATGATATTTCTTAATTATTAATTCTTCCTTTAAAGATATTTTTTTTGCCTGAACGGGGAATTCTTTCTTGTTCAATATAAGTGCATAAATTTACACATAACATCATGTAAAACAGATTCTAAAAATACTTAAGAATTAAATTAATCGTGATTATTTCATACCTCATACTTCTATATTTCTTTAAATACAGCACTGCAGTATCGGCAATTTCTTATCACCATCATCAGCTGTTTTCACGATTGTCAATTTTTACTTTTGTTGATAATTATCCAAACTGCCATCTGATGTTCTTTTAAATAATTATTTTTTAAACTGCCCACTTAATGTAGAAAATTTTGACATGGAATATAATCATATTGTACATGTTGCTAAAATAAATGGTTTTAATGAAGACATAATAAAAAATAAATTAAAGAAATTTAAACAACAGAAAAGGTTACAGGAATACACCACCTTACAACAAGATTCCAAAAAAGATGTAAAATTCAAAAAATTTACTTACCATCCTGAAATTTATAATAAGTTTCAAAAAATTTTCAGAAAATTTAATATAACATTGGCTCCAATTAACAAATTTAGCCAGGGTAATCTTCTGTTAACTGATAATAAATTTAACACCCCAGACAACAAAAAATCTGGTATTTATCAAATTGATTGCAAAGATTGCAACAGGATATATATAGGAAAAACAAAAAGGAATTTGGAAACTCGTAAAAGAGAACACTTCAGAAATATAAAGAATGGAGAAATTGAAAAATCAGCTATAGCAGCACATAGTTTATTAGAGCATCATAGGATTGAAAAAGAAGCAAAACTTTTGAAACATCTATCTAAACCTTTAGATTTAACAGTTTGGGGGAAAATATATATTCAAAAAAAACCATACTAGAACTATGAACTTCGAAATTCCAGATGAACCTAGCTTGATTACAAAGTTCTTCAAAAATACAACAGATGGCAGTTTAGAAAATGATTCATTAAAATGAACACCAGATGGCAGTTTAAAAAATAATTCTTTAAAAGAACATCAGATGGCAGTTTGGATAATTATCAACAAAAGTAAAAATTGACAATTGTGAAAACAGCTGATGATGGTGATAAGAAATTGCCGATACTGCAGTGCTGTATTTAAAGAAATATAGAAGTATGAGGTATGAAATAATCACGATTAATTTAATTTTTATGAATTTGAACCTCATAATGTTTAAAATTCCCAAATTTAATATATAAATCTAAAAATACTACCTTAGGCTTCTAAATATCTGTAATATCATTAACAGAAAAATATATGTAATATTTATGAAATTATAAAAGAAGTAAAGTTCATCTATTTAAATGAAATTTCTGCCATGTTTTTACATTATTTCGATGCTCTGATAAAATTTTGAAAATCTTCAGAAATTTCCAGAGATCTGACAATCTTGAATTGAGACAATTATTCAAAATTTAATTAAAAGAGTTGGGGGGCATGCTGCAATGTAATTGGTTAAAGCAATATATAAGTTAGATGGTTAGGGGTTTGAGTCCTGATTGGGGCTCCTAAGACCTGTTCTGGAATCACTTAACCTTTAATTTGAAAAGTCAATTTTGGCCTTCAAAAAAGTGCTAAATAAATACTAATGGGTAAAATACGTCTCTTACGTCAGCCGTGGTGAACTAGTGGTTATGCTCCCTGCCTCTAGTTCCGAGGGTTGCAGATTCAAACCAGACCGGGCTTCATGGATTATTTTTTTTAGGATGAAAAAATCCAAGGAGGAAGTCCTCAGGGGATCCCAAGTCTGAAAATGTTCAGGCTCATAAAACATCTTTAAGCCTGAATAAATAGGCCCCTAAGCAAAATTTACTGACAACGTCCTAGTAATATCTTAGTTGCTTGTTAGATGTCTCATTGGATCGGTGTGTTGACCACATGCCATCCAAGACTTCTATGAGCAAATAAGGTAACTGAAAATTAACTTGGTCTTAGTAACTCCTTAAAAAGGAGAGGCTTGGCTCAACAATGGGCTATGCCATTATAGATAGATAGATAGATAGATAGATAGATAAACTCTTACAGATACTATTAACTACTTATGAAATGTGTACCTATATAATTTGTTTTCATTAATTTTTTTCAGGGAAAAAAATAAAAAAAATAAGCAGTAAGTTAACCTAAGACTTTGGGTTCCTTATCCTTATATCAAAACACTCAGTCAGCATTCCTGAAGAACTTGTGAAAGTTTGCCAGTAGAGTTCTGTTCCATCATTACTGACATTCTTTAAAGATTCTGGCCTTCCTCAAAGTCCTCTATTTTTGCCCTGTCAATAAATGTGACAACAGTTTTCACATTTTTTTCATTATCTACACCTGGTTCTTGGCCTTCCTCTGAATTTACAGCTTCCTGGGTTGTTATTGGTCTTAGATCTTCAATCCTTGTTGAGTGTCCAGCCCATTGTAATTGAAGATTTTTACATAAGCAAGAATATTTAGCTCCTCAAACAGTTCATATAATTGACTACTATAATGAACTCTCCATTCTTATTTACTATTATTGTTTTAAAGTATGTTCCAGCCTGCATATAACACATGCAAGCTGCCTTCCAAAAGGAGATGTCTGATAATTTAAATACTGGCAGAATTTCTCTCTTTACACAAACTATGAAACACAATACCAGCTTCAATGATGACAGCACTCAACTTAAAAGACATGCAAAATATGACTCATTTGTGCATCTTGATTTGTATCCCTAAAATTTTCAGAAAATAATTGCACAAGGGTATTTGGAGTAAAAACAGTATAACTAAAAAATTACATGATTACCAAAATCACTTAAGATTTTTTTTATAAAATAACTGCACAGGGTATTTGAGTAAATACAGTATCACTAAAAAATTACATGATCACCAAAATCACGTCTATTTTAAATCCAATTATTAAACCATGTCACCATCAAAGGCAAATCCACATTACATACTACTAACCCTAAAATTCTGTTCTAACATTCAAATTTCAATACCAACTGATTAAAAAGCCATCACATCAAATAAATGGAAGTTCACTGCATCCTAGATTAACATTATCCATTTCTTTAGGTAAACTATCTACAACATCAAATATCCTTCAAAGTATAAACAAATCCCTCAATAATCAAATGGTATGCTTACTAGGTGCACTTAAGTGCCTTCATTTTTTATACTTTTATTAAATTCAATATTTTTTATATTAAAATTTAAGAGTTGAATTATAATTTTAAAGTTTGAATCTAATAGTATACTTTAAATATACCACTTCAGTGTTCAAATATACTGCAGTGTAGAGATTGAAAATTGAGAATAAGTATAGCTTTAAAAAAATCATTGAATGATTTAGCAAAACTTTCAGGACTGAATGCACCTTTGAAAGCTTTCTCGCTCTGATTCATCATAAAACTATCTGTTCTCTTGTCAAAAATGTATAACAAAGAATTTAACCATTCATAGAAGAAGTTTCTAAAAGTTTTCATACTTAAAGGAAGTGACAACATGAGGTTTATTTTAATTAATAATAGAGTTAGAATTTAACACCTCACCTCACAAATGTAGTTTTCTCAAAGACTAGTTTCGATTACTTATTTTAGGAATTCACACTATAAGGTATATTCATTTAGGTAGAATTTTTTATCACTCACCTAATAATGTTCAACAATATGAGGTGAGTGATAAAAAATTATCTAACAGAACTAGTTTCGATACTTCTGTGTACTATCTTCAGGTTTAACTCTCTCTAAGAGATGATTCACAAGAGGATTAATAGATTCAAAAAAACAAAAATAGGTAAATGAAAGTACTCTTTTGTTTTTAATTAATAATATAGTTAGAATAGAGTTGAAGACTGTACACAAAAGTATAGAAACTAGTCTTCAAGAAATCCTAAAAGTTTGATATCTCCATTTTGACAGTCATCTGCTTTATGGTATCAAATTCTATGAAAATTATACTAATATTTTCCATAGAAAATTTGGCAGTAGCTGGTCATGTGTGGACAGAAAATCATTGAATTGAAGAGTAGTCAAAATTCTGAAACAATTGGTAAAAACCAACAGAACTCTCAGCATGGTAAACAATCTACATCCAGGAAAATATGGAGAGACAAAATAATGAATTAGAAGCTTAATTGTATGCTTTGTCTGCCCAACACCAAAGGGAGAAAATTTCTGATTGATAATGGAGGAAAAGTCCTACAAAACAAGTCTGAAGTGAAAGAGCAAAATAAGATGTGAGGTGTGTATTACCAATTCAATCTTCTTGCCCTTCTCCTTTTTTATCACTCCCTTAACAATTCAATCTCTTGATAAAATACATTATAGCATTACTTCCTATCAATTTTGAAAATAATAAATAGATATATTTGAAGAGAAAAATTTATGTCTGGAGTTTCAACACAAGGTTCTGGTTTTATACACCAGTGCTCTTGCCATCTGAGCTATCTACGCCTCCAATCTAAATGCAAATTTTTATCTTATTCACATAATTCCTGAGCGCCAATGAGTATGAATCTTCGTTCAACATGCAATCTGGCAGCTTCTTATTTAGAAGACTTTTAATGGGAGTTTAACATTATTCATCATCATCATCATAGTACATTCACGAATTTAGGCCATTTGATGACCTGTTTCGGCCTCAAGAGAAACACCATCCAGAAGTCTTTTGAGTGGACGTCCTGGTCTTCTTCTTCCTGCAGGTTGATATCTTAACATTAGTTTGGGTATTCTGTGATCTTCCATTCGATGAACATGTTGTATCCATCTTGACTTATAATCAGAAATTTTGTTTTCTAAAGATTCCATGTGTAATTCTTCTAAGATGTCTTCATTTTTTTTGTGATCTAATAGTGTGTATCCTGCAGTCCTCCGAAGATATCTCATTTCAGCAGATCTAAGTCTCTGTATATCCTTCTGTTTCAACGTCCATACTTCGCTACCATACAAAAGAGTTGGAAGAGCCAGTGTTTTATACACTTTCAGTCTTGAATGCTTTTGGACTAACTGTGGCTTGAAGATAGAATTTATTAACCCTAAAATTCTTAAAAATTTAGATATTTTTGCATTTACATCCTTTTCTTCTTCATATGAGATATTGCATCCTAGATATGTAAAATAGTTTAACATTATTACATAATGCAACTATTTTATTTCACAATATAATTATATTACAGCATGAGGTTGGTATGCATGGATTCAATTATATGATTATTTTTAGGGCCTAAAATGGGCTGAGAGAAAGTCATTCTAGTAGCTGTCATGTTTGTTTTCAGGGCATATATGATTTAATTAACAGAACAGATATATTCTGTAAACCACCAAAATTGGGCATAAATTTGACTTTCTGAGGACACACAGTTTATGCAGTTTCTGCATGACCAATTCTTTTTCTTAACATTGGTCAAGCATTAATAAGCAGTAAAATTAACCAGCAAATGCTCTATGATAACTTGAACCCTTCATGCAAATAGCAATAATATTCTTTGTATGTCATTATTTATGTTATCAAATAATTCCTTTGTCTTTAGTATGAGTAATATATTTTAACTGAAAATAATCATACTACTTTTGAATTTGATAAATGTGGGTTAGAATTGGTTTTTTTTTTTTGTTTTAAAAGAGTACAGAAGAGAATTTTGTTAATTTTTTTTTTGCTGAATATGCAAGAATTTTAAGATTTAAATTAAAATTCTTTACACCTCACCTCATATCCAGTCTTCTAAACTTAAGCAGTTCATCTTCAGTAATTTCACGACCGATGTTCTCTTGTCCAGGAGAACTGCTTCTTACTCCATCAATGAACTGATGAACCTCCGAATCAAATCAAATTCCAGGGAATTTCAAAATTCATTAGTTTTTTACTTGATTCGGAGGTTCATCGGTCCACCAACAGATAGAGTAAGAAGCAGTTCTCCTGGATGACAGAACATCAGTCAGAAAATTACTGATGATATGAGGTGAGGTGTAAAGAATTTTAAATTAAATCTTAAATCAAACCTCATACTGATTTTTTCTATAGTTCAATGCAAGAATTTTATTAGACAAAAAGGAAGTGAGATGCAGAAACTAGTACTAAAATGTTTATATTTGAAAAGAAAAATATACGCCTAGACTGGAGTTTGAACCCAGGACCTTTGACTCTCTATGTCAATGCTCTTCCATCTGAGCTACCTAGGCCACCAATCTAAATGCGTATTTTTCTCTTATACATAGTTAATTCCCTAACCACAAATGCTACGAGCCGTTGCTATGATTTTTGCAAATGGCGGCTTCTTTATTAAGAAGACTTTTTATTCGGAATTTACTTATAAAGCCAGTAGTGCTTCTTTCAATGTTAATATTATTCGTTTTTAAACATCTTAATGATGGACAAATAATATTAACATTGAAAAACTAAAGTGTTTGTTTTGTTTTCTAATGCCAAGCATTTGGTGATGCAGCCATCAGCTCTCCAATATTTTCCAGATTTTGTAGATTTGGGTGAAAGGTGTCCTGATCCACCTCTTCTTGTACATTGCTCAAGACACCCTAAATTGGTCAAGAGACAAAGTATGAAGAGATAAAGTTATGTAGGTAGGAATAACACTATGAGGTTTATTTTAATTATTTTGAGCTGTGCCTTTGACTCACCTCATATCTCTTGAATTCCATGCAGACCCAGGGTTCCGTCACTGCATTTGTGACATTCTCAATGCAATACCACGAATCAAATCAACAAAAATGAAAAGATTGAAGACTGCAACAAATCAGGAATTTATCAAATTGATTGTAAAGATTGTGAAAAGATATACATAGGGAAGACAAAATACAAGATTGAAAGAACACCTCAGAAATGTTAATGGAGAAACAGAAAAATCTGCAATGCTGCACATGTTTGGTCAGAAAAACACAGAATTGAAAACAAGGCAAAATTACTTAAACAGTTAGAAAAATCAAAGGAACTCACAATTTGAGAGAAAATTTACATATGCAAGAATAAAAAGAAAACTATGAATTTTGAAATACCCGCTGAAAATGAAAGGGGATTGATTTGGAAGTTCATCGGTCAGCCATTAGTATGGTCGGTATGCAGGAGGGACCGCTGGACGGCAGTTGTGATCGTGGTATTGCACTGAGAATGTCACAAGTGCAGCAGTGACGAGATGCTGGGTCTGCATGGAAGTTAAGAGATATGAGGTGAGTCAAGAAACAACTCAAAATAATACAGTAGAGATAATTCCAATTCTGCATAAAAATATAAAAAATATTTCAACAAATTAAAAAGGTTTCACCTTAATTTTATGACAATTTTCCCTAGTTTCATCCCAGATTCTTAATAAATTTTAAGATAGTTTATTTGAGAAGAGAACAAATAGTTTTAAATTTAGAAAAGTTCACATAATATCTTATGACAGACACTGCTTTCCAAACCCATGTGAACACAAGTGGCAATCTAATCTATGTCAGTCACAATTAAGCTACGAGACTAATTTTACCTCACTAATGAACACATACATGGCTAGCTTCCATTGCTTTTGCTGGAATGATTATTATGTAAATGACTCAAATCTGAATTCTGACTTGTGGATTTCCTTCTGTGTGTTACTTCTGAAACCATCGACACTAAACCTTGTGAATTGAGAACTTGATTTTTACCACTTGTTTGATCGGAATTTGATGTCAGCTGATGAAAAGATTTTCTTCTTAAAGGTGGCAAAGATTCAGAATGATTTTGTGCTGAATTTTGATTCTGATTTTGTTGACCAAGAGATCGTCTTCTTTGTTGCATCATCACAGTATCATTTCCACTGACATTATTGTGCGATACCAAACTAGATGCGGATTTTCTTCTTTGCTGCATTAATGTGGTGTCATTTGAACTATTATTCTGTCCTTTGATCGAGTTCTGCTGAATATTGCTCAGAGGCATGTTCTGTTGAGAGGAAGGCGCTTGTGATGATTTGCGTTTACTTTGAGAACCATCTGTAGAATTTGATGCCTGACCCTTATGAATATTATGCTGTTGTACATTGTTACAGGAAGACTGTGTAGATTTTCTTCCCTGTCCATGCATTGTCATTACTTGTCCCTTCGTCGTGCCATGTTGTTGTGATCCTCCCATTTGCAGAGATTGATTTGTTTTTCTTCTATTAGCTTCACCAGATCCTGACTTCTCTTGTTGATTAATCTGACCTCCAATTATCCAATGTCTCCTCTGGGCATGCCATGAATTTTGAAGAATTTCTTTCCCTGCACCACTATCTCCAATAAGATCCTGCAAGCGTTGGATAGTTGTGTATAATGTTACAGGACTGATTAAGCCAAAATCAAACAGACTGCACATATGAAGCACGAAGTTACGGTAAAGATTCTTCATCAATAATTCTTGTCCTTTTGCTTCTAAAAACATATTGCAAGCCAACGGTATCTGGCAATCCCCAACATACCTAAAACAGAACACAATTTTAATTTAAGGTAAGGTGTATGCAATAACATATTAGGTGGGTACATAAAATTTAAAATTGCAGTTACATATATATATATATATATATATATATACACACACACACACACACACACACAAGCATTACTGCTATACAGTAAATATTCTCTTAAAAAATCTTAACTGTTATGTTGGCCACAAGATGTCGGTCGGAAAGATTTTCCGTTACCTCTTGTGTGAATTGAGAATACTACACATATAAGAAAAATGTATGTTTGTGTTGGAATACTTGGGTAGCTCAGGTTGTTAGAGCACTACACGTACAGAGTTCAGAGACTTGGGTTCAAATTTCAACTCAAGCATTCATTTTTCTTTTCATATCATATATATATATATATATAGCTGATGGGATGCAAGCTGGATTGACTCCCCACGGGGAAGAAACTTTCCCATTTCAACTATGAATTTCTCATGAATTTTTGGTCAATGTGGGAATGGTGCCCCCTCAGTATAGGATAGTTATATTTAGATAGCAGATCTAGATTGAGAAAGCCAGTTTTAATAGCTGGAGATTCAAGATGCTGAAGACATGTCACCCCTATATTAGCTAGATGATCGTCTACCTCTGTAACTGAGACATGTTGATCTGAGGCTTTTTGTGCTATGAAGTTAGTATATTTTTTTTTCCCATTGTCTCAATTTTTTGCACTGACAGCAAACAAAACACAGATATAATTTGTGTAATACTCATAATGAATATTCCACTCCAGACAGGCAATAACCTTAATATGGTTTATATTCAATTTGTCATAACTTAGACTACTTTATGCATGATTTTACATAAGTAGTGTATATTTGTATTGTGTAAAGAGAGGAGTATATGTTGTGTTTAAGTAATGTAAGTGTACTGTGTGGGGGATGACGATAAGGAAGAAGGTGAAACCCAGTGTCAGCAGACAGCTTACTCCTGTTGAAAAGCATTCCCAAGCATAACATCCCCCTCTGATGGATGAATTGCTTTCACAGTACCACATGTTTTCTCAATATATGTATTGCAGAGAGGGCTGGAACATTATCCAGGTATCTGGTGCACAATTTAATGATTAAAAATTGTACAGTACCACTACTCCTAGCACCAAGATTGAAAATTTCACAATTAAAATTTAAACTCACTGGGCATTGAACTATACCAGCTAGTCAGGAAAACAGGCAAGCTATTCACCTGAGCTTTCACAGCAGAATGATAATACATAATGTAATTGTATAAAATTTATAGCATAATTTTAATTTTAAAGTAAAACTGTGCTATGTACTGAATGATAATTTGTATAATTTATTTCTATATAGTTAATGATAAATTAGAGTGTACTTGATTAAACATACCATACATGATATTGAAATTCATCGAAAATGTTTTGACAACTCACATCAAAAAATGTTCTCCAATGAATTTCAATGATTATACCTCATAATGTTCACTTCCCAACATTAATTTAATATACATGATATTTCCTTTCTGCAATGACTAATTCAATTAACCCATTTGCATCGGAAGACAAGTTCTGTCCATGGCTATCAATTTAGAATATGGAGGAGGCTCGTCATCATTTGCTGTGGCCGTTGTAGGCATCTTTACAAAAGGGTATAACACTACTTCCCCAGTAAAAAAAAATTGACATGACGGCAATCTGCTAAGGAAGTACTAGTGATGGTGTTCTAGGATACACATGGTGTTTTATTGGTGGACCTTGCTCAACATGGGACCACTGAGAATGCTTCAGTCTACATTCAAACTTTGGTAAAGTTACATTGTACTCATTGTGATGAACAATATAACATGAATACTAATGATGTCAAACTTCTACATGACATTGCTTGCCACCATGTTACAGTTTCTATCTGTAAGGAAATCAACTGGTTGGGAGATGCTCCAGCATCCAGTCTAGACCTTGTACTGTAGGACTTCAATCCGTTTGGTCCCACAAAGAAATTCCTGTCCAGCCATTACTTTTAGAAAGATGCAGAAATGTGATCAGCTGTCTGCAGATGGCAATACTCCAACAGAACGGACTTCAATGAACAGGGTATATTGAAACTGGTACCCAGAGAGGAGAAGTGTGTTGAGAAAGTTGGCAAATGTAGAAAAGTACCTAAATTATGTGATATATTAAATTAGTTTTTAACATTCACAAGGATGGACAATTTATTATTTTGAAAAGAAAAACTAATCATATTTGAAGAGAAAAATTATACGTTCAGACCGGGGCTCGAACCCAGGACCTTTGGCTTTCTGAGCCACTACTCTACCGACTGAGCTACCTGAGCGAGTTCTGATCTAAATGCAAATTTTTCTCTTATAAATGTCAATTCCCAGGCACCAAATGTTATGAAACCTTAGTTTCTATCCAAGAAGCTGCCATTTGCAAAGATAGAAACAAAGGTTTCATAGCATTTGATGTGTGGGAATTAACAACGTATATACGAGAAAAGTTTGCATTTAGATCAGAACTCAGGAAGCTCAGCTGGTAGAGTATTGGCCCAGAAAGCCAAGTAGGTTTGAGCCCTGGTCTGAGCGTATAATTTTTCTCTTCAAATATGATTTATCCATCATTGAGAAGTATGAAATGAATAATAAAAACATCGAAAGAAGCCGTATTGGCATTATAATGTAATATAAAAATTCTCAAATAAATTTCTTAATAAAGAAACTGTCGACGATTTTATTATTAATTTAACACTTCTCACTGAAGGATCAATTATATTTGAAGAAAAAAATTTTCGCCTAGTCTTGAACCCGGGACCCTTGGCTTTCCGGGCCAAGTGCTCTACCAACTGAGCTACTGAGGTGAGTTGAGATCTAGATGCAAATTTTTCTCTTATATACGTTGTAACAAGCATTTGGCACGAGGGAATTACAACGTATATAACAGAAAAATTTGCATCTAGATCGCAACTTGCCTCGGTAGCTCAGTTGGTAGAGCACTTGGCCCGGAAAGCCAAGGGTCCCGGGTTCGAGTCTCGGTCTAGGCGAAAAATTTTCTCTTCAAATATAAAGAAACTGCCATTCGCTAAGATAGAAACGAAGGTTTCATAGCATTTGGTGTGCAGGAATTAACAACGTATATAAGAGAAAAATTTGCATTTAGATATTGGAACTCGCTCAGGTAGCTCAGTCGGTAGAGTATTGGCCTGGAAAGCCAAAGGTCCTGGGTTCGAGCCCCGGTCAGAGCATATAATTTTTCTCTTCAAATATGATTTATCCATCATTGAGAATTATGAAATGAATAATAAAAACATAGAAAAACTAATGCCTGAATCAGGATTGTCTATCAATGCAAATGTTAAAAATCAAATTAATACATCAAAATATGAAGCTTAACTACTATAAAAGTTATGTAAATTCTCATATATATAATATATTCGTGAATTAGAAGCTGCCAGATAGCACTGGTAGCGATGGCTATTTGCTTCTGAAGATAAAGAGAATTGTATATAAGAAGGAAAAATTAACATTTGCATCGGCAGCCTGAAATGGTGTAATGGTTAGCACTAGCCCAGCTTACAGAGCTAGAGGTTTTGGGTTCAAATCACGAGTCAGGCATTAATTTTTTCAAAAAATAAATTATGTGAGTCCAATTGTATATTCTTTTTTACCTATTAAACTTTTTCTTTTAAATTATTGTGCATTAATTTCCGATCCACCCTCGTATTTAAATCTGAAGCAAGTGGGTTAAGGTTGCTAATCCTTGCATTAAAGTACAAGGATCAACTATAATCATAATGAAAACTTACCCATGTTTCATAACATGCAAGTTCCACATCTTCATAAGTTCCTTTTCTCCTTCGTTTACATCAGTGAAATCATCAATCATCATCATTGTTTTTGTTTGTAACCATTTAGGATCATGCTCTCCTTCTGAGTCGACGTCCATTTCTTTGGGATAGATTGGCAAACATGTGGTTGTGTGATGGTAAAGTCTGGAATGAAAATCAATTATTTAACATTATAATTCATTTTTTTAGGAAGTAATACTGTGAGTTTTTTTAATAAACATTACGAATTGGAAAAATTGACACCTCAGCCCATAATTTGTAGATTCATAAGAACTTATTTCAGAAGGCAATAAATTTGTCAAATTCAATTCTTCCGATTTTTAATATATTTGTTTAAATTAATAACGCCTGGACAAGAAGATAATTTACGATTCTCTCCCATTACTCATACTTTGTTTTCTTCAAGCACAGAAACTGCAGTTTTCAAGAGGAATCCCTATCATCTTCAGCCCTCATTACAACTTTGAGTTTTGATCTACATCTTCAAAGTTGCCATCTGGTCTTGATTTGATGAACTTTGAGATCAAACCTTGCTCGCTGGGAATTTCAAAATATATTCATGGATCTAAATTTGTTCTTTTGAATATATATATATATATATATATTTTTTCCCAAACTGTCAATTCCAAGGGTTTTGCCAAATGTTTTAAAAGATTAGCTTCTTTTTATATATTAAATTTGGGAATTTTTAACATTATGAGGTTCAATTAATAATAATTGATTGAATCGTGATTTTTTCTTACCTCATACATCTATGTTTCTTTAAACACAGCACTGCAGTATCGGCGACACTTCCGTCGTCAGCTGTTTTCACGACTGTCAATTTTTTCTCCTTTTTGCCGGTAATTATCTAGACTGCCATCTGGTGTTCTTTTGAAGGAATTCCTCTTCAAACTGCCATCTGGTGTTATTTTGAATGAATCATTTCCTAAACTGCTATCTGTTGTATTTTTGAAGAACTTTGTAATCAAGCTTGGTTCTTCCGGAATCTCAAAGTTCATAGTTCTAGCATGGTTTTTTTTTAATATATATTTTTTCCCAAACTGTTAAATCCAAAGGTTTAGATAGATGTTTTAAAAGTTTTGCTTCTTTTCAATCCTATGATGCTCTAATAAACTATGTGCTGCTATAGCTGATTTTTCAATTTCTCCATTCTTCATGTTTCTGAAGTGCTCTTTTTTACGAGTTTCCAAGTTCCTTTTTGTTTTTCCTATATATATCTTGTTGCAATCTTTGCAATCAATTTGATAAATCCCAGATTTTTTGTTGTCTGGGGTATTACATTTATTATTAGTTAACAGCAGATTACCCAGGCTGAATTTGTTAATTGGAGCTAATGTAAAATTCAAGAAATTCACTTACCATCCTGAAGTTCATAATAAGTTTCAAAAAATTTTCAGAAATTTTAATATAACATTACCTCCAATTAACAAATTCAGCCTGGGTAATCTACTGTTAACTAATAATAAATGTAATACCCCAGACAACAAAAAATCTGGGATTTATCAAATTGATTGCAAAGATTGCAACAAGATATATATAGGAAAAACAAAAAGGAACTTGGAAACTCGTAAAAAAGAGCACTTCAGAAACATGAAGAATGGAGAAATTGAAAAATCAGCTATAGCAGCACATAGTTTATTAGAGCATCATAGGATTGAAAAAGAAGCAAAACTTTTAAAACATCTATCTAAACCTTTGGATTTAACAGTTTGGGAAAAAATATATATTCAAAAAAACCATACTAGAACTATGAACTTTGAGATTCCGGAAGAACCAAGCTTGATTACAAAGTTCTTCAAAAATACAACAGATAGCAGTTTAGGAAATGATTCATTCAAAATAACACCAGATGGCAGTTTGAAGAGGAATTCCTTCAAAAGAACACCAGATGGCAGTCTAGATAATTACCGGCAAAAAGGAGAAAAATTGACAGTCGTGAAAACAGCTGACGATGACGACAAAGTGTCGCCGATACTGCAGTGCTGTGTTTAAAGAAACATAGATGTATGAGGTAAGAAAAAATCACAATTCATTTAATTATTATTAGCTTCTTTTTCAATTTTATGATTTTCTAGCGAACTATGAGCTGCAATTTCACTATTTTTAATAAATCTAAAGTGTTCTTTTGTGCGTTCTTAAGTAGTAAGGAAATTATTACCCCAGATAGTAAAAAATCTGGAATTTATCAAATTAGTTGTAAAGACTGTAATAAAATGCATAAAAAGGAATTTAAACACACGCATAAAAGAACACATTAGAAATATTAAAAATGGTGAAATTGAAAAATCAGCAATTGCAGCTCATTATTATTATTATTGTTCTCAAGTTTGTTATTAATGTAGAATTTTAACTTAAGTCATTTTAAGCGTATGTATGACAGACAGCCAATGAACAGGATTTACTCATTTATTGAGGTAATTATATTTTTTTAAAAACACATTACACTTATACAATTTTTTATTTAAACCTTATCCAAATAAATATATAAATAAATGATAAGTAGTTTGTTTTACCTGTTATGACCTGTAATATAAGGTCGTTGCCCATCAAATTCATTTTCATCTAATTCAAGGAATTCTGAAAGACTTGGTTTGGGGCGTTTTGGACGACAAACAAGGATGTTGGAAACCGATGTTCGCCTAACAGGTCCATTTCGAGAGAAGGCAAATCCTGGTGGTTGAGATATAAGATCATGGGGGCTTCCAGTATAAGAACCATCGTAACACTCATTGATGGCTACATCAATGCGAGCACCTTGTGGTATGGGCTGAAAAGATTTCACATGTTAATCATAAGGCCATGTTATAAAAAATTTAATTGATTGCAAAAATGAAGCCTTAACTATGATCATTGTTTCATTTTTTTACTCCATCAATAATAATAAAATAAGCATGGCTGTTAACCCTTAAAATTGGAAATGCATCCTATAAGATACATTAATTTATTTAATTTAATATTGACATTTTTATTATTAATTTAACATTTCTCACTGAAGGATAAATTATATTTGAAGAGAAAAATGGCACGAGGGAATTACAACGTATATAAGAGAAGAATTTGCATCTAGATCGCAACTCGCCTCGGTAGCTCAGTTGGTAGAGCATTTGGTCTGGAAAGTCAAAGGTCCCAGGTTCGAGTCTCGGTCTAGGCGAAAATGTCTCTCTTCAAATATTATTTAATATTGTTTATGAAACAACAGAAAAACAAATTATACACTAATGTACAAGAATAACTTACAGTTTCTATGATTTTGTTTTCATTGTGGTCCAAAACATTTAAATAATTGGCATGAGAAATTATTGTTTCACCAATTTAAGGGTTAATAGCAAATATAATAACAGAACCTTTGTCATCACTTTGTTAATTATTACTGCTGTATATTTTTGGTTTATATATATATTGTTACGGATATTGTAAAAAAGTGGCTACAAACTCATATTTTTGGAATAATTAGACATATAGGATAAAATGTTATCCTGGCAAAAATCACTAAAACCACAATCATGTTTTTTGAGATATAATGATTTTTAAATTAAAGTTTAATCTAATATTATGCAATATTGGGACATTTTAATTTATTCTAGAATAAAGTTTTTTTTGAATCTAGTATCATCTTACCTCAATTTAATGTTGATATAAATTGAGGTAATATAATACCAGATTAAAAAAAACTTGATTAAAAGAACCTCAAAATATAACTTCCTAAAATAAACCATTATTCTAGAATATTGTAGCAATTTTAATTTGTTTTACAAGTAAAACTGTAGAGTTTATTTCACACGTGTTTCCAATTATTCATATATAATTAACTTAGTAACTTCTTCCAGGATGATGGTATATATTTAGGTATAATTAATTGGTATCTCAAGAGGAATCCTCATTATATTTGAAAAGAAAAATATACACCTAGACTGGGGTTTGAACCCAGGACCTTTGACTCTCTATGTCAATGCTCTTCCATCTGAGCTACCTAGGCCTCCAATCTAAATGTGTATTTTTCTCTTATACATAGTTAATTCCCTAACACCAAATGCTACGATTTTTGCAAATGGCGGCTTCTTTATTAAGAAGACTTTTTATTGGGAATTTAAACAATACTTATAAAGCTAGTAGGGCTTCTTTCAATGTTAATATTATTCGTTTTTAAACATCTTAATATAATTTGTCCATCATTAAGATGTTTAAAAACGAATAATATTAACATTGAAGGAATCCTCATGTCCATTGTTGATGCCACTGGATTTATATACATTAATTTCAACGAGATAAAAAATAAAATTTAAATTCCTGTTATATGTATAATCCATACTATACTAATGAAATTTATTGCATGGCATACTTGTAATGAATTAGAAGCGATTTAAATAGCATAATATAATTATTATAATGAATATTATTAATACTGTGTATTGGATACTAAATGTATTTTTTTTTCAAATCAACAACCCACTCAGCGAACATGAAAAACAATGGAAATGCAAACAACTGAGCCATGACTATACCACAAATATATTATAAAATTATTTTAGGAATTAAACATAACAGTAAACTGAGCCACATTACCGTCAAACATATGAAACCAGTGCCTTAATTTGTGAAGTATGGACGAAGGTATATTTGGTGCTTTTGACCAATGAGAGGACGGGCAGTTATATGGCATCTGTTCACTTCCACAACCAACATATCACGAATTTATTTTTTTGAAAAGAAAAATTAACACTTGAACTAGGAACCAAACCCCAGACCTCTAACTCTATGCATCAGCATGCAGTCCATTATACCATTCAAGATCTGATACAAATATTACATTTTTGGTCCTCTTATATAATTCTCTTACATCCGAAGGCAAATAGCTAGCGCTGACTTTGGACATAAGAGAATTGTGTAAGAGGTAAGAAAATTTCTCTTCAAATTTAATTTATCTTTCATTGAGAAATGTTAAATTAATAATAAAAACATCATTAGAGGCCTTACTGGCTTTTAAAGTAATGTTAAATTTCCAATAAATGTCTTCTTAACTAAGAAGCCGCCATTTGCAAAGATAGAAACAATGGTTTCAAAAGCATTTGGCGATAGGGAATTACAACGTATATAAGAGAAAAACTTGCGTCTAGATCGTAACTCGCCTCGGTAGCTCAGTTGGTAGAGCACTTGGCCCGGAAAGCCAAGGGTCCCGGGTTCGAGTCCCGGTCTAGGCGAAAATTTTTCTCTTCAAATTTAATTTATCTTTCATTGAGAAATGTTAAATTAATAATAAAAACATCAAGAAAATTTAGCTTTCTCCGGGCCTTGAAAGGTGTAATGGACTGCATGCTGACATGTAGAGTCAGAGGTCCGGAGTTCAATTCTCGGTTCAAGCACTAATTTTTCTTTTTAAAAAAATTAATTTTTCCAGGAATGGAATGTATTAAACTAAATATAACAACAAAATATCATGAATTTTCCATAGTTCTCTTTGAATTCTCTTCTAGCTCTGGGGGGAGGGCAATGGCTAATGGAAATTTCTTGGTCTCTGAGTTAAAAATCTTGATGGAACTGATACTTAACCATTATAAGCTTTTTTATAAAGTCTAGAAGGACTAATTTATCTAAATCCATTCTCATCTTCATGGGGGCCCCTTGGGATTGTTAAAATGCAAACTTATGCAGTAGGAAGATCTGGACAATAAGACGCGATGAAGAGGGAAGATTGGAAGTACTAGAAATATGGATTGGAGAATGATGTATTTACAAGACTTAAATGCAATGAAAACCAATAAGTGGAGTATTGTATAATACATATATCCGCATTTATAATACTAAAATATTCCACCTCAAAATCGGGTGTGGATCTTATGCAATCCTGTCATGTTGTGGACTCAAAATAAATTGTTCAGAAAACTTGTAAATTTGACAACAGTTCATGCAACTTGACAATGTCTGCACACATTCTCTGACTTCGGTTTTATCAAAACCATGTGTGCATTATGCAGTATATCAGCTAGTTCACACTAGAGTTAGAGAATCATGGATTATATAAAAACTATAATCTTATAAATAATATCAGTACATTTCTGACAATATTAATAACATAAAATGTATGAATACAGTGAACTTTCTCCAGACATCCATCCCTTTAAACCGACCATTCCAGTTCCTTATACTTCTACTAAGCAAAGAATATTTTTCCCATAAGACCAATATATTTTGACCCTCTATATGACCACCTCTTTTCCTGACCAACTACAACGCTTTTGACCGGGTTATAAATCTTTTATTCCCTTTAACACTTTGAGTCCGGCGGTGATACTAGTACCATGGAACTTAAATGACACTGAAGCTGGAGAAAATTAAATCCCTTGGCATGCCTGTGCCGGTGGATTTGCAGGGGTGTTTTCTGGATCAGAAAAACACCCCTGTACATCTGCTGGCACAGGCATGCCAAGGGATTTAATTTTCTTCGGCTTCAGTGTCATTTAAATGCTGTGGTACTAGTACCACCGCGGACTCAAAGTGTTAAAATAAGGGATGATTTACTGTGGTCAAGGTTGAATGTATTGCTATGGCAACGCAGATTTACTACTCTCAAAGCTGAATTGTAAGAAAATCCATCAATTCCACTGTCATCCACCAGGTCTGACTGATTCAGTTTTATTACTTAAAACCTTGTTTTTATATTCTACTTACCACATATGTGAATGTGAACCTCGAGTGACAGAGCTTAAGATGCTTGAGAAGAGCATAAAGTGATACGCAATCAAGCGAACACCAGGGGCAGTGAAGATCTTCACAAGCTTCAGTCTGTTGACGACTATTGTTATTGTAGAGGAACTGGTACACTATCTGCAATCTCTGTGGTTCTTCTACTTGGCACACTCTTCCACTGCTGCTACTGGCAGATGTTATGGTAGCACTTGTACTGCTGCCATTTGTCAAATGGCCATTGTTATTACTCCCGCTGCTACTGTTGCCATTACTAATGTTGCTGTTATTGCACCTCTCTGCATCATCATAAAGCACAATTAAATAGTTTCATAACATAACACTCGTCACAAAGAAACAAACAATTTCTGACATTTAAAAAAAAAAACAGTTTGTGATTAGCTTTGAAACGATCGTCCAACAAAACAAACATATGAGGTAAGAATGTTTAAAAAATACAAACTCAAATATGTGGTAGAATTGATTAAAAATACACTAATTTTATTCATTATTATTATTATTATTATTATAAATTTATGAATACTTAATTAAATTATAGTAAAAAATTAAAACTAAGAGTACCAAAATTTGGAATTTGTCCAAGACTCAACCGTATAAAAGTAGATACGAGAAAAGATTAAGAATAAAATAATAATTATAGATTTTTAAAAAATTACCAAAATAATTTAAATGAAAATTGATTTCTCTAGCCAAAATTATTTAAATACAAATTCAGAATCTTAAAAAAAAAAAAAAGAGAAGTCCAAAGGAAAGATTACTTTAGAAATATAAAAAATTCTGAACTGAGTAATTTAAGCTAATTCCTCAGCAAGTCGAAGTGGTTGTCCAATTTTACTGATTTATGGAATATATCTTACGGGCACGCCGTAGCGTAGTGGTTAAGGCACTGAGCTACAAGCCGGAGTGTCGAGGGTTCAAGTCCCGTTGGGGGTCAGGATTTTTAAACTGACCCAAACTCTCTGGCGGCACTATGGCCCTGGGGTCGACTCAGCCTCTAATGGAAATGAGTACCAGACGCTTGTTCTGGGGTAAAGGCGGCCGTCATGCAGGGCTGACAACCCGGCTGACATCAAGTGTCGATTGTCTAGAAAAAGTGGGAGCCTTAACCTCCTACTACCCCAAGGGCCTCCGGGCCTGTTGTGGGATCACTTTACTTTACTTACTTTACTTATGGAATATATCTTTATTTTGTTAAATTGGAGAATCTAAGTTTCTTATACTAACTTATTTAAACTTCATAGTTAAATATGGGAAATAACATTGTGAGGTTCTTAATTCAATGAATAGATGAGTCATTTCTTATCTTACCTCATTAGTGTATGTTTTCTTAAACACGGTAACTGCAATTTTCAAGAAAATGGGAGGGATGTTCCTCTTGAAAATTGCAGTTTCTGTGTTTAAGAGTAGGGTGCGTGTAGGCAAACAGTTTTCGGACACTTTTGAAATCCAGAATGGGTTGAAGCAAGGAGATGCACTATCTCCTCTACTATTTAATTTTGTACTAGAGCATGCCATTAAATCTTTAGAGAATGTAAATAGTAATAAAACTAAATATATGGTCACATATAGGAATTCATTATATAATGGAAATGGACAGCTAATGACAAATGAGGGAAATTTTGAGGAAGTGGCTGAATTCAAATACCTAGGAACAATAATCACAAATAGGAATGAGATGCACAAAGAAATTAAACATAGGCTCAATTCTGGAAATACGTGCTATTATGTATTGCAGAGTCTCTTGATATCCCAACTCCTTTCAAAAAACGTTAAACTGAAAATATATAAAACTATTATTCTACCAGTTATATTATATGGGTGCGAAACATGGACTCTTACTTTAAGGGAGGAAAGGAGATTACAAGTATTTGAGAATAAAGTACTTAGGAAGATTTTTGGACCAAAGAGAGATGAACAGACAGGAGAATGGAGAAGACTACATAACAATGAACTACATGGTCTTTATAGGAAGCCAGATATAATAAGAACAGTTAAGTCTCGTAGACTGCGTTGGGCAGGACATGTTGCATGTATGGGAAATGAAAGACTTGCATGGAAGCTTCTTGTAGGAAAGCCAGAGGGAAAACGCCCAGTTGGTAGACCAAGAATGAGGTGGGAGAATAACATTAACTATGATTTGAGGGAAGTAGATTATACAGGGAATGATTGGAAAGTATTAGCTCAGGATAGGGATGTATGGAGAGCGTATGTCCGCGCGGCCATGAACCTACGGGTTCGATAGTGCCAGTGAGTAAGTAAGTAAGTGTTTAAGAAAACATGAAGTAATGAGGTAAGACAAGAAGTGATTAAGAACCTCAATGTTATTTCCCATATTCATCTATGAAGTTTAAATAAGTTTCTATAAGAAACTTAGATTAAATAAGTTAGTATAAGAAGAGAATTTTTTTTTGCCTAGACTGAGACTCGAACCCAGGACTTTTGGCTTTCCGGGTCAATGCTCTACCAATTGAGCTACTGAGGCGAGTTGTGATCTAGATGCAAATTATCCTCTTATAAACGCTGTAATTCTCTCGTGCCAAATGCTATGAAACCTTTGCTTCTATCTTTGCAAATAGCGGCTTCTTTATTAAGAAGACTTTTTTCGGGAATTTAAACACTACTTTATAAAGCCAAGTAGGGCTTCTATTGATGTTTTTATTATTAATTTAACACTTCTCACTGAAGGATAAATTATATATTGTGCAACGGTGATGATGGGGCAACAGCCTTGAAACATATGTCCAACTAAACAATCATATGAGGTTATGAATGTTAAAAAAAAAACAAACTCAATTATTACATTAAACCTCGTAATGTTAATTCCTAATGATTTTAATATATATATATAAAAAAAAAAAGATATATTCCATAAATCAGCAAAACTGCACAACTTCGACTTGCTGAGGTATTAGCTTAGATTACGCAGTTCCAGTGTGACAGAATTTTTTATATTCTATGTATATTTTTTTATGTATACTTTATTGTAGTTATTGCAAATAATTTGATAAATTCCAGACTTTTTACTATGTAGGGTATTATTTTTTTTTATTTGTTATTAAAAGATTATCCAGGCTCAATTTGTTTATGGGTGCTAATATAATACTGAATTTGTTAAATGTTAAGTGTTATAATTTAACATCTCATCACATAATTGTAGATTTCTCAAAGACATGTTTCAATACTTCTGTGTATTATCTTCAGTAGTTAGATCTACAATTATGAGATGAGGTGCCAAACTATAACTCAAATATTAATTAGCATTTAACAAATTCAATATTAATTCCATATATAGTTAGATGGAACTGAAGATATCATCGACGTTCAAGCAGAAGTCACTAAGTCCAAAATTGGCTGTTTTGAGATATGTACACTACTATATCACGAAAATGATTCTTCACAGTCTGGCAAAAGCCACTAAGGCTATCCTGTCCTTTTCTAATTTATAGATGCTTAATATTTTCTGGCGTAACACACTTCTGATGTGTGATCAAAGTTTAATATCGCTGTATCTCAAAACAACAATTTTGGACTTAATGAAATCTGCCAGAACAACGACGATATGCAGGAATATTGAAACATATCTTCAATAAATCTACAATTATGAGATGAGGTGTTAAATTCTAATGGAATTATTAAATTAAATAAACCTCATAGTGTCACTTATTTTAAATATTAATAAAAAAATTGTTACATTTTTTTTTATTTTCTGTGTTTCAGTATAGTAAATGAAGAGAATAACCAAATCCCATTTCTTGACCTACCAATAAACAGCAATAAAAAATTGAATTCAACATCCACAGAAAATATACTCATACAGATAATTACACTAAATCTTCAGGTTTTAATCAGATAGCACATAAACATTCAATATTCAACAGTTAATATATAGATTAACAAACATTCATTAAAGAAAGAGAATTTTAAGAACACAATCACATTTTACACATAGCCAAATTAAATGGATATTGAAAGAAGATGATAACATATAAGTTAAAGAAATTTAAGCAACAAAAGTAATTAAAAGAATACACCACCCTACAATCTAATACAAAGAAGAAAGAAAAACAATCTAAGAAAATTACTTACCATTCTGAAACACAGAGAAATTAAAAAAAAAAAAAACAAATTCAATATTACATTAGCACCCATAAACAAATTTAGCATGGGTAATCTTCTAATAACAAATAAAAAAGTTAATACCCCAGAGAGTAAAAAATCACCTTTGTTCGTGGCATCATACATGGACATTAACCTGACCTAAGGGAAACCAAGGACATCTTCCTTGAACCCATTTAGGTAACTCTTAGCACGACGTGGGGGTGACTAACTTCTGCTAAAGACCCAGTATTGCGGGGTATAACACTTTACCCTTGTCCAGGGTTACGGACGAAGACCACAATGGCAGCAAAGGCGAGGAGGAAAATATTTCAACTCGGTGGAACTGGTAGAAGCGGCAACTCTTTCTCCAGAGTTTAAAAGGAGCCTATACTCAGAGTAACAGGAGTGAAATCTTCAACAACTAAAAGTCGGAAGGAGCAACCCTTTCTGCGGGAATTATACACAGAAGAGCATGTCCAGAGGCTCTAAGATGGCAACCCCACCACTAGACTTGTCCTGCACAACGCTCATAATGTGGCCAGGAGACATTTACATTACTGAGAATCATGTGAGTAAAATTGATAACATGAAAAACAAATGGTATGAACATGTTAAAAGAATGCCTATAGATAGAATCCCCCAGCTGTTACTAAAGTACAAACCAATAGGACATAAAAATGATGGGAAGATTCATTAAATCCCACTTGATGTGAAAACCGGTCAAAAGGACTAATTTCATGAAGTAGAAGAAGAAGAAGTAAAAAATCTGGAATAATTAGTTGCAATGATTGCAATTAAAGTATACATAGAAAAACTAAAAAGGAATTTACATACTAATGCGAAAGAACACTTTAGAAATATAAGATGTGATGATATTGAAAAATTTGTGATGCAGCTCATAGTTTGCTAGAGAAACACAAGATTGGAATGTTTTCCAATCATTCTTTGCATAATCTACTCCTCTCAAATCATGGTTAATGTTATTCTCTCGCCTCATTCTTGATTTACCAACTGAGCATTTTCTTTCTGGTTTTCCTACAAGAAGCTTCCATGCACCTCTTTCAATCCCCAATTGTGCCAATTTATGAACTAATACAAAAATTAATATACAGACAAACCATAGTTAACATAACAAAAAAATTGACCTGAACCAGAATTCGAACCCAAGACCTCCAGCTTCATGCATTGGTGCTCTACCATTGAGCTATTTAGGTTTCAAATCCTTGCTCAGGAAAAAATTTTTAAAAATCCGTCTTTAGTTGTGTGAATTATTGCTTACAGATGGCCTATCTATGTATATTAATTTTTATCATCATCCTACAGCACAGTTATTGCATCGTGCCTTGCTGATTTAGAAGCAATGCTAACATATTGTGAATGAAGTTTCACTATCATGAGGATGCTATGATTAAGGGGGGAGAAATTTGTGCTTTGTCCAGGAGTTGCCTAATTAGCTGAATGGTAGAACATCAGCACGTCAAAGTGTAGGTCTTGGGTTCAAATCCTGGCTCAGGCAGAATTTTTTTTTTCTTTAGTTTTGTTAGTACTTTATTTAACTTACTAAGGTTTTAGCATTGCTGGACGTGAAAGGGCTGAAAAATTTTGCTCACAGATGTCTTATTTCAGGCTTGATTCTCTTGTATGTGCTGTAAATCTAGTGACATATGTATCACAGTTTTACTTTCTTTTTGAAGAAAGCCATATTCAGGATCTTTTAGCCTTGAAAATAGATTGATCCCAGCTGGGATTGGACCCGAGAACCTCAGAGCCACAGACAAGTATGGTAAATTAATAATTAATAAAAATGAGTTGTATCTTACCTCATACTTCGTGTTCTTAAAGCACGGAAACTGCAGTTTTCAAGAGCAGTCCCTTCCATCTTCAGCCATCATTATGACTGTAATGATGGCTGAAGATGGGAGGGATTCCTCTTAAGAATTGCAGTTTCCATGCTTGAAGAACACGAAATATGAGGTGAGATATGACTCATTTTTTAATTATTAATCGAAAACCTCATAATATTATTTCCCATAATTAATTTATGAATAATGGTAAACACTAGTAGATTGGGATTAACCTATGAAAAACTGGAAGTTAATCAAATATGCATGAGATGGGAGTTAAGAATGAAACACTACACTTACCTAGAGAATGTCGATCAGCCAAGATGCTTGGATCACACAAAGAAAGAAATAACCGAGATGTTTCTGTGTCACTCACATCTTCTTCAACAAAAAGAGTAGAAAGAAAAGAAAAAAAAAGTAACAAATTTGCCAAACAGGACAGATTCAAGAAAGAAATAACACATGCTAACTAACAAAATAACAACACTACTGCAATAAATATAGCAAACTTACCTGGCCTGTTCTCCTTATTACTGCTAGAATCCAGTGAATGGTCTTGTGGACGCAAGGGTTTTGGTCTATCGACTAGCCCACTGCTAGGCTCAGTTGTCCAATTCAACCGAAATTTAAGAGTAGGACCCTTACTGAAAACTTCAAATGGACCACACTCCTAAAAGTAATATTAACATACGTGTTGTCAAGTCTAGGAAAAGTCTTATTATCACAAAGAATAGATTTATATACATTAAAAATTAGTAATTATATATATTGTGTAGATGAAAAGTAACAATGAAATGCCAAATGAAATATTCTAATGATCGACCATAACATAATTACAGATTGAACTTTTATGATATAAAGGCTAGTTTAATTAAACAAATAGAAAAACAAAAAAGAGCTCAATACTTGGGAAAAAATCCACATTAAAAAAAAACAAGAAAGACAAAATTATGAATTTTGAAATTCCCAGGGGATTTGATTTGGAGGTTCATCAGTCCACCAATAGGTGGAGTAAGAAGCAGTTCTCCTGAACAACATAACATTTATCGAGATATTACCGAAGAT
The DNA here is from genome assembly GCA_030220185.1 of Diploptera punctata. Classification (NCBI taxonomy): domain Eukaryota; kingdom Metazoa; phylum Arthropoda; class Insecta; order Blattodea; family Blaberidae; genus Diploptera; species Diploptera punctata. Next base: position 2,690,523 of record JASPKZ010009814.1, on the reverse strand, counting down.
GAAACCACCTAGGTTTTGAAACAGTTTTTTTTATAAGACTGGATATGAGGTGAGACAGAGAATTTGAATTTAAATCTTAAAAATAATTCCAGATCTTCCCACATACCTCAGTAGCTGCCTTTATATTCACATTTATAACTTTTTCAGTAAACACTTATACAAAAATAGGGGAAAGAATATCACTTCGATCTCCCTTAGAGCATATACTCAAATAGACAATGGGATTAGGAGATCACTGACCCATTCCATTTTTAACTATTGTTGTCAATCCTACCAAGTCCATACTTTCACTGAATTACATTCCTTAGTTTAAGCAATCTTTAAATAGTTGCAAATACAATTTCAACACTTTGTAATTCTTTATTAGATTTTGAAAGATATTGTACTTTAGAAGGAAGACTTTGCATCATTGAAGAAGTTGAAAAATCCAACAGAGAAAAGGGCTAACATAGCTAAGTGCCTAGGTTTACCATTATCAATCCTAATTTGATAATTTCAAAGAAAGGGAAATTCAAACAATAGGTTGATAAGTTTGGTACATCTGACAAAAAAGATGAAGACAGGGAAAATTAATGACTATTTCATGAAACAGTTTCATTTATTGTAAATGAAGATGGTAAGAAGATAATTATAATAAATTACTGCATTTCTTACACATATGCATATGAATTTTACCTAAATGAATATACGTCTTCCTCCGAGGCGTGATTTTGGAAATAAACAGGATGAAAATCCTACAAATTAAGTATAAGAAGAAGAAGAAGAAGAATATATGTCAGAGTGTGAATTTCTAAAATAAGTAATTGACAATTTAAATTATTTTTAAAGGTATTCACACTGATCTTTTTCCAACATTCATCATTCAAAACAAAATCGAATGTGAAACCAAGGTATGGAAGACATTACTAGAACCAAATACAATACCAAACAGCCCCCGATCAATTGCAGTTGCATCATTTCATCTTGAAACTGGTCATGATTGCTTGGCAGCACATCTACATAAAATTAAGCTACTAGACTCTCCACACTGCATAGTATGCAAGAACACAAATACAATAATGAACAAGGATCACTTGATGTTCTGCGCTGATCTTCAGAAAATAGTTGGACCACCATTCCAAATTGCTGAATATTATTGGGAAGTCCACAAGCGAATGACAAATCAAGAGCTTCAGAACATTTGAATACTACTACTACTATTAATTCATTTTCAGGTCCCCTGACACAAACAATCAAGTATCCACTGTATACTAATTGACCATTCATATTACCGTTAGGTCTGTAGTTTCCAACAACGTAACATTTAGTTAAAGGTAAATGCACAGTATCCATTCTTCTGACTCACAGAAACTCACAAGGGATTCCCTTACAGCATCGTTTCCCAACCTGTGGTTCGCAAACCCCCAACAGGTTTGCAAAATATTTCATGAGGTTCACCAAAACTTTTCCATAATGGCAGGTTTCGAGGTTAGGTCATTTATTGTTTCCTTCATTTTGGTGGCATTGTCATAATAATAATATTACTTTGAAATTAAATTAACCCTATAATGCCCTTTGTCACATATGTGTAACATCAGGAATTTATCATATTATTTCCACAATAAATTAATATTTACTGTGAATTTAGGTAGTGTGAATTCCTCACACCTCATAGTGTGAATTCCTAAAATAAGTATTTATTGTGAATGCCTGATTTACAGTTATGTAACAACATTAGGACTGCATTTGATTTTGCTACAATGGAAATTTAGTCTGCCAGCTTCTTTGTGTTCTAACAATACTAACAACAGTACCGACTAAGGAACAGTTACATGGCATGTCAGTCAGGCCTTTCATTTTATATATTAATGTGGAATTTCAACAAATTTATATTTAATTTTGTATTTTCAACAATAGACTACTTCTTTCTTTGTGACAAATGCAATAAGTTATCAGTTGTGTATCAGAAGCGTTTCATGGATAACTGGTTGAAAAATGGAAGTTTGAAAAGGAAACAGAAAGTGGTGAGTAATTACAATGGAAACTTGTATTTATTATTGCAACTAGGCCTACATGTTGTGTAACTTTCAAGCCGTAACTAGAGTAACTTCAGGTTTTAACCATTAAGAAGAGTTAAGTTAATTTAAGGTTATTAAACCTTTTGCATGGAATTAAATTTTATGCATGTCTACTGTATATACACTGCTCAAAACAATTAGAGGAACACTTGTAATAAATTGAATAAGTAATTGTTTTTTAAAGCTGTGATGCTGAAAGTTGGACAATATGTAAATTAAATTATTAATTTTATCATTGGATACAAATTTTAAAGATCCATGACCTAAATACAGAGAAATTACCTGAAATAACAAATATAGAGAATTTTTTTATTTGTACTTGTTCACCAGCAACTGAATGCTGTCCGGTATATCGAGCACATTCTGGAAGAGCATGTAGTACCTGCTGCCATTGGAGTAGGCCCTGGATTTCTGTTTATGCAGGATAATGCCAGGGCACATTCTGCAGCTGTCACCAGGGATTTCCTGAGGAGGAATGAAATTGAGGTAATGGAGTGGCCAGTGGTCAGCCCATACCTCAACCCTATTGAACACTTGTGGGATCTTCTAGACAGGAAAGTCAGGAACCGACATCAAGCTCCACAAACTCTGCAGCAACTTGGAGATGCTCTGAAGGAGGAATGGGAGAATATCCCGCAAGAGGAAATCCAGAATCTTATTGGGAGCTGTCATCGAATGTCGTGGAGGCCATACACGATACTAACTCTATATAACGAGTGTTTAACTTTGAAAAATAAGCACAAGATTCAATTGCTTACATAGCAAAATTATTTGAAAAGTTAATTGTCAGTGTTATTCATTTATTTTTACTGACATGAGCAATAAATAAATAAATAAATAAATAACCACAAATAATGTACTTAATTAATTTCATGTTTGTACCTTTATCCAATGAAAAAATATTTGCATATTTCATAGTGTTCCTCTAATTGTTTTGAGCAGTGTATATTTAAAAGTCAGTGGTGCATCCAACTCAGATCGTTGTGGAAGGGGTTCGCGAGTCGAGAAAGGTTGGGAACCACTGCCTTACAGCAAGTGGCCAAAACTGTTTTCTATCTGAAGTCCTATTGTAAATGCATCATGCAAACCAGCGTTTACAGTTACAGTGTACAGAATGTGGCCAAGTAAAGGCTACATCACTTGCTGGGTGAAGCAAAATGTGCTCGAGAGCCCTGCTTTGGATGCCTCTCCCTTACACTCATCAACAATACATGGAAGTTTAGCAACAAGGGGAAACAGATTAAATTTTTCTTCGAGCAATTTATTATCTGCTGTCTTGGAGAATACAATTTATACTGTATTTTATTGAATACAAATAAACTGTATGCCCAAAATATTCCAGAGTAAAAAATTAAAAATAAATAAAAATACATTTTCTCAACCTACATACAAATATTGAAAATTCAATATTTTTGCTTATAGATAAAATTATTCAGTTTTTTAACTTTTTACTCACTGTGAAATTACGTAACCTCAATCCCTTGTAGATGTAACAAGCACCTCAAGATACTCAGTATACATTGAGTGAATTGATGTCATCATTGGTTTTATTACTTGTTAACAGTGTAAAAATTGGTGGGTATGAATAACAAAACATCAAAGAAAAGGGGTATGGTTATCAAAAAATATATTCTAAAAAATTAAATTACACCAGAAAGTTTATGAGATAGTGAAAGAGCTTTAGAAATTAAAGAGACATATAAAACATTTAAGGCCAGATATAAGGTCCATACATCTGCTAAAGGATTTAAAATCCATATACAGTCAACCACTGCACATGGTTGCAAGGAAAAAATCAGATTGGTTTAAATTGGGGTTTGAATAATACAAGACCTTCAGAATATAATGCCAAACATTGCGGGACCTTCAGAATATGTCAAACATTATTGCTTAGTAGTGTTTGAGATTATTCTGAAGGTTCCATATTCAAACTTCAGTTTCAATAAATCAGTTTTTTCTTCTTGCAACCCTGTGCAGCAGTTAACTGACATGCTGTACCCTGTATATCAGCATCCTAAAATAATAGTTGCATTTCTTTGGCTGTTAATTTATGTATTTTCCTTACCACTTACTGCACTTTTTGTCCTTTGGGTTTCACATTAAGTATTAATAATGTGATTTATTTTCAATTTTTATTAACCATTTCAGCAGATCACAATACACAGATGACATTTAATATTATTATTATTTTTTTTATTCAATGTCCCAGGCTGTCATTTCGACATTTCTGGTGTTCTCTCCTGGTATTGGCTTAATTATAACCACTTCTGAAGTTGGGGTACCTAGAAGGCAGAGTTATGTTACCCCGATGATATGATGGACGATAAATGATAAGGAAGGGTCAGGAGAGTTCTTAACTTAAATTTAACATAAATTCCAGACCATAGGCAACCACAGGAATGGTTCCCTTTAAGAAAAAATTCCTATGGTTTGACCGGGAATCGAACCCGGGACCTCATGAACAGTAGTCAGAAATGCTGGCCACTAGCCCATGAGGCTGGTCTGACATGTATTATCCATCCATAGTAATTCTGCCCAAGAGCTGGTCTTTCACTGCAACATAGCAGCTTTACTAGGGAATTGTAGGTGTGGTAGCTTCCTGTTGCTTTCCAAACCGGTGAAGGATGATGATGGCCATACAATTTCGGGAACCGTTTGGACCTTAAAGTTTTCCTGACATTTGTCTTACAGACGAGGAAAATTCCCGATAAAAACCTCACCCAGAAAAACTGCCCCGACTGGGGATTGAACCTGGGCCCACTGCGTGACAAGGCAGCATGCTACCTCGAGACCACAGCAGTAGACCCACATGTATTATAATAATAGAATAAATGTGCAAGTTGTGCATAAGATATACAAGTTACACGTTTTGTCATCGCATCAGCTTGTACTTCTGTTCACACTGTTTATCATTTACAGGGATTCCACTCTTTTTTTTTCAGGTGGTTACGGTTGCATGGTTGCTCGCACAGTTCACATGTACAGTTGTTCCCAGGATCGTGGAAACACTTGAACTTGCATATTTTGTGATGGTATCCATGCACTGCAATTCACCAGGTGTCAAGTTCCTGATTTGTTCTAATTATATTTGAAGAGAAAAATTTTTGCCCAGACCTTTGGCTTTCTAGGCCAATGCTCTACCATCTGAGCTATCGGGATGAGTTCTGATTTAGACGCAAATTTTTCTCTTATATACATTGTAATTATTTTATTTTAAGAAGTAATATTTTGAGGTTCTTTTTATCGTGTTCGAGAACAAATCAACATTAAATTGAGGTAAGATATATATAGACTCAAAAAACTTGATTCCTGATGTGTTGGTCCAGGATCTGTTTGTCATGGCTTCTGTTGTGTAAAAGTCCAGCCATATCTCCTTCCTCTTTTTCTCCCTTTCATATAGGAGTTTATTTGAGCTGTCTGTGGATGGGAGCCCCATAAGAAGGTTTTCTATAAAGAAGGGTTCCCTGTCAAGTTTGTATGGTAGCCTTGACTTTGTATGTTTTGAGACACCTATAGGGTGGCTTTCAAGAAGCGTGATTTGACTATTCCATAGTCATTAGGTCTCTTAGACTCAGCTTCTCCCAAATTAGATCTATTCCATAGGTTGCAATGGGAACTATTTTTGCGTTGAACAAGTCCATGCAGGTTTTTAGTAATAGCCTGTTTGATGTCAAAACATGAAGATGACATGTATTTGTATCATGTAAGAAGAGGCACGTCCTATCCATCTTCATTTTTAGTGAATTCTGATGGAATGAAGCTACATCTCCTATAATACAAGGTTTTTAAATTTGGTTCCTTGATTAGAAAAACTTACAAAGGAAATACAGCTATTATTTTGGTATCGAGGTAATACAAAAGAGCTTGAAAAATAGGTGCATCAAATTTCATAGGCATGCATATATGTAATAATAAAAAAACCTGCTTTTTATGTAAGATGAAAACAGAATAAACTTATTTTTTAAGAATAAGACTTGTTTGGAATATTTGGGTAAATATAGTACTCAATAAAAAGATATGTATGAATTTTTATAAATAGGTATAACAATGTTAAAAAATGGAGCATCTCTTGTTCATTGCATGTGAAAAACACTTCACTTGAAGATATTGCTGTGGTATTATTTCACTCTTCAGAGAATCTGATGTATCTAGAATCAACCCTCCATTCAATTTTATTACACATCTCAAACTATTAAATGAAATACATCACATTTTAATGGTTCAATTATGTATTAATTGAAGTTATATCAGAAATATTTAATTTTAGGAAGTTACATTTTGAGGTTATTTTAATTATATTATTTTTGGTCTGGACATCTTACCTCAATATTAATGTTAATTTGTTCTTGGACATGTTTCAAAACAATTCTGTTTTATCGTCAGCTTTCCCAGGCTGGTTTTATTTATGTTGCACCACCTGGATGTCGATGTCAGCTCCATCCTGTGGTTGGCCAAAGAACCTCCAAACAAGGTCACCCTCCATCGGAATATCAAAATTCATAACTCTGTTTCTGTTCTTCTGAATATAAATTTTTTCCCAAATAGTCAGCTCTTTTGTATTTTCTAACTGTTTTAATAATTTAGTGTCTGAATTTATATTATGTTTTTCAGACCAAACTTGAGCAGCAACTGCAGATTTTTCAATTTCTCCATTTTTAATATTTCTAATGTGTTCTTTGGTTATAATTTTTAGGTTTCTTTTTGTTTTCCCTATATATATCTTTTCACAACCCATGCATTCAATTTGATATATTCCTGACTTTTTATTTTTATCAGTTTTTTCATTTTTGTTGGTTTTTATTAGTTTATTTAAACTGTAGTTATTTTTTGGTGCTAATTTAATATTAAACTTCTCAAATATATTTTGAAATTTATTATGTACCCAAGGGTGATATGTGAATTTCCTATATTTTTTCATAGGTGGTTCTTCTTTTTCAAGATTACTTCTGTTTATCATTTTTTGTTTTTTATACTTTTCTATCCTTTTATGTACCATTTTTCATCAAACCCATTTTCTCTTGCTACTTTGATTATGTGTTTTTTCTCATGTTTGAAATCTTCTTCGTTTAAGGGTAAGTTTACCAATCTATGAGTTAAACTATTAAATGCTGCTAATTTATGTCCAATTGGATTGAACCCTGTTGATTTTATAAAATTTTCCGTATGAGTTTCTTTTCTATGAATCCCGAATTCAATTTTCCTTTTTTCTTCGTTTCTGACCAATTTAAGATCCAAAAAAGGTATTTGTTTATTGTCTTCTATTTCTTTGGTGAATTTAATGTTTGTACTCTGTAAATTTAATAGTTTTAGGGAATCTTCTACATGTTTTTCTTTAACAATACAAATTATATCATCGACATATCTACTCCAAAATTTAAACATTGTGGGATGTGCTTTAAATTTTGGAGTAGATATGTCGATGATATAATTTGTATTGTTAAAGAAAAACATGTAGAAGATTCCCTAAAACTATTAAATTTACAGAGTACAAACATTAAATTCACCAAAGAAATAGAAGACAATAAACAAATACCTTTTTTGGATCTTAAATTGGTCAGAAACGAAGAAAAAAGGAAAATTGAATTCGGGATTCATAGAAAAGAAACTCATACGGAATATTTTATAAAATCAACAGGGTTCAATCCAATTGGACATAAATTAGCAGCATTTAATAGTTTAACTCATAGATTGGTAAACTTACCCTTAAACGAAGAAGATTTCAAACATGAGAAAAACACATAATCAAAGTAGCAAGAGAAAATGGGTTTGATGAAAAAATGGTACATAAAAGGATAGAAAAGTATAAAAAACAAAAAATGATAAACAGAAGTAATCTTGAAAAAGAAGAACCACCTATGAAAAAATATAGGAAATTCACATATCACCCTTGGGTACATAATAAATTTCAAAATATATTTGAGAAGTTTAATATTAAATTAGCACCAAAAAATAACTACAGTTTAAATAAACTAATAAAAACCAACAAAAATGAAAAAACTGATAAAAATAAAAAGTCAGGAATATATCAAATTGAATGCATGGGTTGTGAAAAGATATATATAGGGAAAACAAAAAGAAACCTAAAAATTTATAACCAAAGAACACATAAGAAATATTAAAAATGGAGAAATTGAAAAATCTGCAGTTGCTGCTCGTGTTTGGTCTGAAAAACATAATATAAATTCAGACACTAAATTATTAAAACAGTTAGAAAATACAAAAAGAGCTGACTATTTGGGAAAAAATTTATATTCAGAAGAACAGAAACAGAGTTATGAATTTTGATATTCCGATGGAGGGTGACCTTGTTTGGAGGTTCTTTGGCCAACCACAAGATGGAGCTGACATCGACATCCAGGTGGTGCAACATAAATAAAACCAGTCTGGGAAAGCTGACGATAAAACAGAATTGTTTTGAAACATGTCCAAGAACAAATCAACATTAATATTGAGGTAAGATGTCCAGACCAGAAATAATATAATTATATCAGAAATATACACTTCACCTCAGAAGATGAATTTTCTCATATAGATATATTTCAGAGACCATCATTTCCAGTCTCAACTGAATGATGACTTTTACATAATTGAATTGGACATTTAACACCTCACAACAATATATTATATGTTCATATTATTCATTTTTAAACATCTTAATGATGGACAAATTATATTTGAAAAGAAAAATATATGCATAGACTGGGGTTTGAACGCAGGACTTTTCACTCGAGTGTCAAAGGTCCTGGGTTCAAATCCCAGTCTGGGCATACATTTTTCTTTTCAAATATAATTTGTCCATCATTAAGATGTTTAAAAACGAATAATATGAACATTAAAAGAAGCACTACTAGCTTTATAAGTAACGTTTAAATTCCCAATAAAAAGTCTTCTTGATATAGGAGCTGCCATTTGCAAAAATCATAGCAACAGCTCATAGCATTTGGGGTTAGGGAATTAACTATGTATAAGAGAAAAATATGCATTTAGATTGGAGGCCTAGGTAGCTCACTTGGATAGAGCATTGACATAGAGAGTCAAAGGTCCTGGGTTCAAACCCCAGTCTAGGCATATATTTTTCTTTTCAAATATAATATATTATATGTATTTTTCACCAAGACTAGTTTCAGAGGTATCTCCTTTACCATCAGCTAAACTCCGACAATGAAGGAGATGCCACAGAAACTAGTCTTGGTGAGAAATACATAAAGTTTATAAAGTGAGGTGTTAAAATAACTGATTCAATTATGTGAATAGTTGAACTTTTATAGGAAAAATCTCTATGAGGCTTAAGATTTAAATTAAAATTCTTTATACCGCACCTCATATCCAGTCTTCTAATTATACTGGTTTTAAAACCTATGTGGTTTCATCTCTAGTAATATCTCAACCGATGTTATGTCGTTGAAGAGTTCTCCTGAGACATTACTGAAGATGAAATCATCTATGTTTTGAAAGCGGTATAATTGGAAATGAGGTGATGTATAAATAATTTTAACTTAAATCTTATATAAACAGTTATTTGCCTCATAATGTTATTTTCAATAGTAATTTTAATGTTATTTGGGTTAAACTACTTATATAATCTGGTTTTCTTCCCTCTAGTGGTGTGTGGATGAACTTTGAGACTGATTTATGTTTGCTGGAAACTTCAAAATTCACGATTCTGTTTTTGTTCTTTAGTATATTGATTCCCCTCCCAAATTATGAGTTTTGCTGCCCTTTCCATCAAACAATTTTCAATTTCAATCAGGTACAGTTCTTCATTCATGAATGGGCAGGAATTGGAGATTTTTATTTCCCCACATTTAATTTTTCTGAAGTGTTCCTTAGTTCTGATGTTTAGTTTCCCTACATTGATTTTTTAAATAAAATTTATTTAGTTTTCTCTATGTAGATTTATTTTATTTTTTTAAATATGTGTGTATATGTTTTAATGCCACCCTTACACTTTTTATGCTTGGGTTCTGCAGTAGGCAGAGAGATGGAATTAATATTGTCTATTCTATTTACACACAACTTTTGCAGACCACATTAAGTAGATGATCTTATTTGTATTGTGTACAGATAAGAGTGTAGGGCGAGCATTCGTTTAGATGTTTTTGTAGAGTAAATGCTTTTATGAGGGATGGTAATAATGATGAAACATGGCACTGGTTCAAAGCCGACTCCTATTGAAAAGCACCATGGTGACTGCTAAATGTAACATCCCCATCACTGATGAATCACTGTCAACAGTATCATAAGCCCTTTTAACCTATTCTCAAACTTTAAATGGGTGAGATCTCTGGCTTTCTTGACTGAAGCCACGAAAGCAAAGGATTATGGTGCCAAGTAGGCCATTTTTTGCAAAAAAGTACGGAGGGGTTGGAATTTAATCTAAGTATCTGGTGCACAATAATATTTTCATGCTATGCTTTGCAGCTTTACTTGGAAATTATAGGTGTGGTAGCTTCCTGTTGCTTTCGACACCGGTGAAGGATGATGATGATAATGATAAGGGTGATGATGATGATGGCTGGATGATTTTTGGGGACCGATGGCCCTAAGCTTCCTGACATTTGTCTTATAGGGGAGGAAAAATCCTGAAAAAAAAACCTCACCCAGGAGCCTGTCCTGACTGGGAATCGAACCTGGGCCTGCAGCGTGACAGGGCAGCACGTTACCTTGAGACCACAGTGGTGGACACAATATAGTGATTAAAAATTTAACACTACTTCCTCTTCTAGTCCTGAGATTGAGAAATTTTACAATTAAAATTTCCAATAAGAATCAAATGAATCGTGAATTATTCTTACCTCATACATAAAATTTCCAATCTCACCGAAAATCAAACCTGGACCTGAAGTAGGCATACTACTAATGTAGCAGACTGATTTTAAAAAATCTACATTAAAAAAATTAAACAAAACACGAAAATCAAAACTATGAAACACTTCAGAAACATCAAATATGGGAAAATAGAAAAATCTGAAATAGCTGCTCATTCATATTTAAAGAACTGGATTCAATCATCATCATCATCATCTTCAAGGTATGCACAATTGGACTTAAAAAAGTTGTTAAAACAATTTGAATGGCCAGCATTACTTGGGAAAAAAGTCTACATACATGAATCTTAAAATTCCTGGCAAAAAGGATTTGATCTCAAAGTTCAATCACCACCACCAGAGGGACAAAAACAGCTGACATCAAAAGTTCAAATTAAGTAGTCAGAATCTAGTTGAGAATGCAGAAATGATCTCCAAAACATGTCAAGATGAGAAAATTAATTTAATGAGGTAAGATGTACATTTCTAATTCAACTTTACTTTAGCCTAATGATAATTCCTATCAATTTATATTATTGTGTGTTCATAGTGAACTAGGACTTTACAACATGAATAATGTTCTGTTTCTTGAATTTAGAAATTCTCATTGACTTAATAATTTTAAATTTTATTGTGCAAATACTTAGTGTAAATAAATTTAAAATATTAAATAAACTAAAGAAATGTATTTGGTTACATACAAACAATTTGACATGGTGAAATTATCCAAGTTATGTTATTAATGTTGCATATATATTCATATAATAAAGTTCATCGTTACAAATAATATCTACATAATATCCTTTCAGTATGGGTCAAAAACTGAGAATAGATTTGTTATCATTTTCAGGCTATTATTTTAGAACTTATTGTTTTTTTTCGGAAAATTTTTACATTACAAGGTTATCTTAATAAGAATCAAATGAATTGTGAATTCTTCTTACCTCATACATCTATGATCTTTAACACAGATGTATGAGGTAAGAAGAATTCACAATTCATTTGATTCTTATTGCATATATACCGGGTGATTCACGAATCATATTTTGTCTCATTATATCAAAACTATGAACATTAGTGTGAAACAAATTGTGGAAACATGTGAATGGTTGATGTGCCTCTATGCGGAGATGCTCAGCACATTTTGATGTTTATTCGTCTTTAAGTTATGGATTCGAACTTCATTATTTTAAATAGATTATGGCACATTTCTTTCCTTCCTTCGAAGTATCCTTGAAAAAGAAATACATTGCCATTGGAATGAGATTCCTATCTCTATTGGTTATCATGTTACGAACATGTGAAAGTTGACATCTGCTACTGCTAATTTTTGCTAATAATTGGATTATTTCTTATGGGGATATGTGAAACAACGTGTCTATGCTATGGAACCAACCACTCCTGATGATATGCAACATCGGATCAGGGAAGCATGCCAGTCCATTTCAGATCATGAACTAGTCCTTGTAAGATCCTTTTGGAAACATATTCAGGAATGTGTAAACAATAACGGTGGCACTTTTGAACATCTACTTGGTGATTAGACACCTGTTCCTATAGTAATAGGGTAAGGAAGTCTATACATTGGTACACAGCCCATTGCTCCTGCCAATTCAACACCTTGTAGGAACTGTTCTAATATGGCATAACTAATTATTCAAATTGTATTGAAAAGCTAATAAATAAACCTTTCATTCCATCTAAAATAAAATAGGAGGTTGCATTTAAAATAACAGTGGCCAATGTTGTATCTTTTCTATAAATGTACAGAAACCTTTCCTCAGTATCTCCGCATACTCACATTATGTGATTCATCTTTCAAGTATCAAACTCATGATAAAATATATGGTTTTCACATAGCAATAGCAAACACAATTCGTGAATCACCCTGTATATATGCCTAGACTGGGGTTTGAACCCAGAACCTTTAGTTTTATATGCTACAAATGTCTCTCTTTACCACTGATTACAACAGTTTATTTGTTTAGACTAAATACCTGTTCATATGATTAGCAGGACCATAGACTTGTATAGTTTAACAATTTTCATTTTATTTACCATATAAAACATTTTTACAATAAATCCAAAGTATAAAACACATTGATAATTATATAAAAGTAGAAGAAAATATGAAACTAACCTCCTTTATTTCACCAATTGTTTCCCATGACGAGAGTTTCTTGGGTGAACCTTTCACATTAGCTTGTACTTCCTGAAGAACGAGTTCATAATCACCATCAGTCAGTAGACAACGATTATGTTTATCATAAACAATCAGCTCAGAACCGAACAGCTTTGTTTCCTCCATAGGATTTTTCAAAGGTCCCGATGACTTCCTTCTCTTTTGTGCAGGTTCTGAAATCAAGTTCGAGGTTAATATATTAATTGAACAATTATAAATGAGATGCAGTTATGAATAATTACTAAACTGGTTTTAAAGTGTAAGTTATGGTTAGAAAAAAGTTTTGAAAACACATACCAAAACATGCAATAAAGGTGTTGATAGAATTACTTTATTAAGGTTTAATCCAGTTTTTATCCAACTTATTTTTGGAGACAAACACAACCATTTATTGAGTTTTATTTAACTTTATTAAGTTATGTAGATAGGAAATAACACTATGAGGTTTTTTAATATTGTTTATTTCTTCTTTCACCCACCTCATACTTCATAACTCCTCGCAAAACCCAGGGTTTCGCCACATCATTTGTGACATTCTCAATGCTGTGTCACGTTCACAACTGACATCCAACGGCCTTCTATCCTGCAGACTGACCTCCACGCCATCTGATGGCTGACCGACGAATTTCCAAATCAATCCCCTCTCCTTATAACCGGGTATTTCAAAATTCATAGTTGTATTTTCTTTCTTGCATATGTAAATTTTTTCCCAAATTGTGAGTTCCTTCGGTTTTTCCAATTGTTTAAGTAATTTTGTTTTGGTTTCTATTCCATGTTTTTCTGACCAGGCATGTGCAGCTATTGCAGATTTTTCGGTTTCTCCATTTTTAACATATGCAAGAATGAAAATACAACTATGAATTTTGAAATACCCAGTTATAAGGAGAGGGGATTGATTTGGAAGTTCGTCGGTCAGCCATCAGATGACACGGAGGTCAGTCTGCAGGATAGAAGGCCATTGGACGTCAGTTGTGAACATGACACAGCACTGAGAATGTCATAAATGATGTGACGAAACCCTGTGTTTGCGACGAGTCATGAAGTATGAGGTGAGTGAAAGAAAAAATAAACAATTTTATTTAACTTGTTATGCTACTGCATTATGCACATTACAATGTTTTCGACAGTAAACTACTAGTGCTTTGATCTCAGGAAATCCACTTTTCATTGATTGCAATATTTATTTTGCAGATGGCACATCAGACTGGGCGAATAATTTTTCTCTTCAAATACATTTTATCCATCATTGAGATGTATGAAATGAATAATAAAAACATTGAAAGAAACTGTACTGGTTTTATAATGTAATTTAAAATTCCCAAATAAATGTCTTCTTAATAAAGGAGCCGTAATTTGCAAAGACAGAAGCAAAGGTTTCATAGCATTTGGTGTGTGGGAATTGACAATGTATAACTAACTAACTAACTAACTAACTCACAGGCACTATCGAACCCATAGGTTCATGGCCACACAGACATAAGCTCTCCATATACCCCTATCCTGAGCCAATGTTTTTCAATCATCCCCTGTATAATCTACTTCCCTCAAATCATAATTAATGGAGGGAATTGACAATGTATATAAGAGAAAAATTTGCATTCAGATTGGAACTCGCCCAGATGGCTCAGTCAGTAAAGCATTGGCCTAGAAAGCCAAAGGTATTGGTGTCGAGTCACAGTCTGAGCGTATAACTTTTCTCTACAAATATGATTTATCCATCATTGAGTAGTATGAAATAAATAATCTTCTTCTTCCTTCCAAGTATTAGGCCAAGGCCTGTTACGATCCTATAGAAAATTTTCCCTCCAGCATTTCATAGGATGGCCCAGTGATCTTCGTCCTCTTGGTATATAATTATAAACAGCTTTGGGGATCCAATTTGAACTCATTCTTTCAAGATGGTGTTTCCAATTTAGTTGGTACTGTTTAATATATTCCAAAATTGGCGTAGTCTTCAATTCTTTTAAGATATCGGTGTTCCTTTTCCGATCCCATCTGGTGTAACCCGCTGTTCCGTGCATGAATCTCATTTCACAAGCCGTTATTCTGCTTTCATGTTGTCTTTTTAGTGTCCATCCTTCACTACCATTGGTCAACACTGGTCTAGCCAAAAAAAAAAACATCAAAATGTAAGAATGATTAAAAAAGATTACCTGTATCCACATCTCCATTGGACATGAGAAGACCATTTGACATACAGGACACACGCAAAAGCAGAACGTAAGATTTAACCAGATGACCATTTGATAGATTAAAAGATTCTGTAGATATTGATATGGTTGGAGCTTTAGGAGGAGGATGATCCTCGGACGGATTAATGGGCACTTCACTCACACCCACCGTCATCTGAAATTCAATAAATTTCTCAATTAAAAAATGTCATTCTTATGAAAAACAAGTAATGCATCAAAATTTAAAATAAATTAATTTTATTTAATATATGTAGGAAATAATAATTAAATCAATTTTACCTCACTTCATATCCCGTCTTCCAATTAGACCAGTTTCAAAACCTAGACAATTTCATCTGTAATGTTACGACCAATGTTCTGTCATGCAGCATCAATAATTTTACGACTTATGCTCTGTCATAAATTACTGATGATGAAACTGCCTAGTTTTTGATAATAGTATAATTGAAAAACAAAATATGAGGTGAGGTAAAGAGAATTTTGTTTTAAATTATAGCGATATTTCCTATAAAACCTCAAAACATGCATCAACTTCATATGAAGGGTACAGGGAAAAAACTAGGTAAGCCACTTTTTCCTTGAAACCTAGAAAACATACTTTTAATTGAACAATAAACATACTCTCTTATCGCAATGTTAAACTTTGGAGGTAAATAAAACCATGACTAAACAGTATCTTGTACTATTTCACTCTTCTAAATGATAGTGCTTTCCATAGAGAATCTAATGACACCTTAAATTTCATTCCAAGAAAAAAGTGACTTATCTGGCTTCTCCTTGTACCCTTCACTTCTCATCAATCAACAAATACATCACAGCCCTTCTATAAATATTAGATGTAAATTATTTTATCATTATTGTAAGTCTTTGTGTCTTTCAATGAGACTTAAGCATTCTCCCCCTACAGGGGAGATATTCAACCATACTAATTCATTTACACTTGATTTCGGTTAGTAGTCATTCAGTGTCCAGGGTCAGCATTCCACCTCATAGTGACATCTAGGAAACCAAGGTAGTACTAGGACGGGAAAATTCGGTAAATTTTGCTTAGAGGCCTTCTTATTCAGCCCTAAGAATCTTTTACGAGCCTGAAAATCTTCAGACTCGGGACCCACGGCTTAAAGTCTCTTCCAGAGAAGTTTCTCCTTGGATTTTTCCATACTAAAAAAAAAATATCCAACAATCCTGGCTGTGTCTGAACCCACGACTCTGGATCAGAGGCAAGAAAGTAACTACTAGCCCACTGCAGCCAATAATATATAAATTAAATAAACTAAATAAATTTAAGATATAAGTTCAATATGAATAAATTTTCCTGGTAATAATAATAATAAATGTTTATTTTACCTGATGGAGTTAAGACCCTAAGGTCTTACCTACCACTTCACCAGGATTAAATTATACAGATAATAACAATACAGGAGTTGCAGACTATAATTTAAAATCCATGATCTTGAAGTGAATGAATTATTTCATGACAGATAAGGTATGACTGTTGAAGAAGTACTTACAAATAGGACTGCGTCTGTTTTCCAATTGATTGCTAACACCACTGCATTGTACATTATTTTCCATGTGCCAGAAAGGCTGCATTGTACATTATTTTCCATGTGCCAGAAAGACTATGGAACATTTATTATCAAAATTATATTCTAGAGAAAGAGCTCATTTTTAATTTCATAAAGAAGTCCCATGTTTTAATAATGTGATAAAATTCTGTTCCAACACGTCCCTTGTATTTTGCCATCCTAAAAATCTACCAACCAAGATTCATGGGACTAGAGGCAAGAAATATAACCACAAGACCATTGATGCCGATCATCCTAAGTAGTACCTTAAAATTTTTTGTGCCTAATTTTTATTTATTTTTTTAGTTTTCTTGATATTAGTTATACTTTTATATAGTAGGGGATATTATATTTAAAGGTCCTATTTAATATATCAGGTTATTAATATTGCTATTCAAATCTGGGCATGAAAATGGGCAATGTTTGCTTAGAGGCCTCTTTTTCAAGAATAAGGATCTTTAACGTGTCATAAACTATATATAATGATCTAAACTACGACTTGTCGTAGAGACTGCAGCGTGTTCATAATGCTTGCGTTCGACTCATTTTCAATATCCATCGTTATGACCATATTTCCGAATACTTCAATAATCTCTCTTGACTCCGTCTTACTGACAGACGTAAATTGCATTATCTTTCACTACTTTTCAAACTTCTGAATTCCTACACTCCTAGTTACCTGGCATCCAGATTTGAGAAGTTATCTTCTTACCACAATATTGACACTAAGTCACAAGATAGCAGTGCTAACAATCCCTCTTCATAGCACTACTTCTTATTCTATTTCCTTCACAGTAGCCTCTGCCCGCTCCTGGAATTTCCTTCCTCAAGATATCAGGGGTTACCACACCCTTGGCACTTTTAAGTCACGCTTATACAGTTACCTGTTGTCTAATAATTAATGTTTCTCTATTTATTTAAATTTATACTATGCCATTAATAATTTGTTCTC
Source organism: Diploptera punctata (assembly GCA_030220185.1). Taxonomy (NCBI): domain Eukaryota; kingdom Metazoa; phylum Arthropoda; class Insecta; order Blattodea; family Blaberidae; genus Diploptera; species Diploptera punctata. Next base: position 2,672,765 of record JASPKZ010009814.1, on the reverse strand, counting down.
GTTTTTTATATATATTGTACATATTTTTAATTAATTAATTCTAGAGTAAATCAAATAATAATTGTATTGTATTTATAACATGTAATCATTTATGTTTATTGTAATTTAGATGTAAGACTATTTTTTGTACTTTTCAAAACCTGGTTGAGTGGCAGACAAGGCCTTAAGGTCTTAACTCTGCCAGGTAAAATAAAGCTATTATAATTATTATAAATATGTGATACAGGTACCATTGCTTTACCCCAATTTGAAAGGAAATCATACTCAAATTTTTATGCCTTTTAAAATCCATTATCATGGGTTTGAAACTGTGAACCTTGAAACCAGAGGCAACAGTCCTCTATTTTTATTCATTAAAAATTCCAATATGATAATTAATTACCTGCATAATGGGAGATGAAACATCTTTTCTCTTCTTATGACAAATTTTAAGTAGAAGTGTTTCAACTTTCACTGGTTCCTGATGAGTATCCACTTTGCCAAAGGAAAAAATTAAATATATAAGTATATTTTTAACAAAAATAGTATTTGTTTTCAATAACTACCAAAAAAAATTGGAAACTGAGATCTGAAATATAGGACACTAAAATGTAGTTAATTTTTGTATTCATAATACAATTTTATCTCAAGCACTACACATTATCACAAGAGTCCAGACTTCCATGCAAATGAATGTTTATATATCTGGATTGTCCACCGCTGTGGTCTCGAGGTAGTGTGCTGCCTTGTCATGCAGCGGGCCCAGGTTCGATCCCCAGTCGGGACAGTTTTTCTGTGTGAGTTTTTTGGTTTTTCCTCACCTATAAGACAAATGTCAGGAAAACTTAAAGGTCCAAACGGTCCCCGAAATCATATGGCCATCTCAATCATCATCATCATTCACATTAATCTTAGATTAAGCTTAGGATTAGGGACTCTCCTGGCACACCACTATCATCATCACCCATCATATCATCGGGACAACGTAACCCCACCTTCCAGGCGCCCCAACCTCAGAAGTGGGTTACAAGTATGCCATGCCATGAGAGAACACCAGGAATGTCGAAAGACAACCTGGGGCATTTGCAAAAAAAAAAAAAACTGGATTGTAGAGAGGCACGGCATATTCGCCCTAAATGTTTAGCAAGGTAAGATTTTTACTAAATTTTGCAACAGCTTTTTGTAAACCTAGTAAAATATGTTGTTTTAAAACTTGGATAAAATGGATTTTTATTAAATACATATATGGTCACACGTAGAAATTCAATATATAATGGAAATGGACAGCTAATGACAAATGAGGGAAATTTTGAGGAAGTGGCTGAATTCAAATACCTAGGAACAATAATCACAAATAGGAATGAGATGCACAAAGAAATTAAACATAGGCTCAATTCTGGAAATGCATGCTATTATGCATTGCAGAGACTTTTGATGTCCCAACTCCTTTTAAAAAACGTTAAGCTGAAAATATATAAAACTATTATTCTACCAGTTATATTATATGAGTGCGAGGCATGGACTCTTGCTTTAAGGGAGGAAGGGAGATTACGAGTATTTGAGAATAAAGTACCTAGGAAAATTTTTGGACCAAAGAGAGATGAACAGACAGGTGAATGGAGAAGACTACGTAACAATGAACTACATGGTCTGTATAGGAAGCCAGACATAATAAGAACAGTTAAGTCTCGTAGACTGCGATGGGCAGGACATGTTGCGCGTATGGGGAATGAAAGATGTGCATGGAAGCTTCTTGTAGGAAAGCCAGAGGGAAAACGCCCAGTTGGTAGACCAAGAATGAGGTGGGAGAACAACATTAACTATGATTTGAGGGAAGTAGATTATACAGGGAATGATTGGAAAGTATTAGCTCATGATAGGGATGTATGGAGAGCTTATGTCCGTGTGGCCATGAACCTACGGGTTCGATAGTGCCAGTGAGTAAGTAAGAGAGTATTTTTCAGGGAACCACAATTTTAACTTCAAGCATATATTTTAATGAGATACCAAGAAACAAACATCTTTATACAGGGTGGACCGCTCGAATGGACCTAATTTCAATTGCTTGTTACTGGCAAACGGTTGAAGATAGAAACTTAAAACAACGTTCATAGTACAGAAAAACTCACCAAGTTTCGAATCCTGTCGGTAGATGGCACAAAGATACGTTTCTCGTTCTTAGATTTAATTGTTTGTGAAAATGGCGACTCCGCAGATGAAAGCGCAAGCTGTTTTGTGGTATGCGGAGTTTAAATCAATCATTAGAGTTCAAAGGGAGTTCCGGCGTGTGTTTAACCGTGATGCTCCAACTGCTAGAAGCATAAAGAAGTGGCGTGATACATTATTAGCTACAGGATCTGTGTTGAAGAAGCATGGTGGTGGTCGCAGAGCATCCGATGAAATGGTAGCAAATGTTCAAGCCGCATTTGAGCGAAGCCCCCGGAAGTCATTAAGAAGAGCTTCGCGGGAACTTCAAATACCAAAATCGACATTACAACGGATTGTCCACAAACGCCTCAAACTGCACGCATATAAAGTGCAGTTAGTGCAACGTCTGGAGCCGAATGACATGCCGAAACGAGTGGAATTCGCCAATACGATGCTGGACCGTCTCGGCGCTGATCCTGACTTCATGACCAAGATTTTCTTCTCGGACGAAGCCACTTTCCATTTGTCAGGCAAGGTAAACCGGCATAATGTGCGGATCTGGGGATCGGAGAATCCTCACGCTATTCAAGAGCATGTTCGTGATAGTCCGAAGATGAATGTTTGGTGCAGTTTGTCACATAATAAGGTCATTGGACCGTTTTTTCTTCGCCGAGAAAACTGTTCGTGGTACCACATATCTTGACATGCTGGAGCAGTTCTTCTTTCCACAAATTGAACAACTGCAGCCTAACATCGTTTTCCAGCAAGATGGTGCTCCTCCCCACTGGTCCAATGAAGTTCGTACGACTTTGGACAACATTTTCCCTGGCCGTTGGATTGGTAGGGGAGGACCAATCGCGTGGCCCCCGAGATTCTCCCGATTTAACACCACTGGATTTCTTTCTCTGGGGCTATGTCAAAGATAAAGTTTACAACCACCCCAGTCAAAGACCTTCATGATCTTCGTGAGCGCATCATAGAGGCTATTGAGAACATTCCAGAAGACATACTCCAACGTACTTGGCAAGAAATTGTTCATCGCTTTGATATCGTCACAGTGACTGCTGGGGCTCATATAGAGATGTGGTGATCTGGATATCAAAACTTGGTGAGTTTTTCTGTAATATGAACGTTGTTTTAAGTTTCTATCTTCAACCGTTTGCCAGTAACAAGCAATTGAAATTAGGTCCATTCGAGCGGTCCACCCTGTATATTTAAGTAAAATTTTGAGGTGATATAATTTTACTTAATATATAATACATCATGGTGTTAATTCCTAAAAAGTCAAACATCTTTATAACCTGAATAATATTTGAGTTCTGGATTACCAACTTCTTCACACTGCACCGAAGGTTTGGGAAATGATCACAGTACACTTAACTCATTTTGGGCATTTTTCAACTTATTTCCTGTGACCACAGACATAAATTTGTTGTATTTTTCAAACTTTACAATTATTTGTTTTATGATATTCAAAATAAACCTACTTTTTTCTTGCATGGTTGGATATTTTGGCCTCTTTAGGAGTAAATTCATGCATAATACATGTTTTCTTTATAATGTTTGTTTGTTTGTCTGTTTTTCTAATGACGAGATTTGATGCTTAAGTCATTTTCTCTCTGGCTTCCCAGTACAAGCGAACAAGGTCCTTAGAGTGCTGTGCAGTTGGATTTAAAGCTGGACAGATTAGAAGGTGGTGTTTGTCCATGATGAGGTCTGGGTCTTTGCATTTGACACATCTGTCTGAATGGAAACTGTGTATCCTATGGAGATGGTGAGCCAGGCAGTCATGTCCCAACATCAGTCTGAGTTTCGCTACTGCTTCCTTGCGGCCTTTATGTTTTACTTCTGTGTATAGTTCATCAATTTTTTCCCATGATTTCCCTCTGGCTATTGCAATGTTTTCTTTCAGATTTTCCATTTGGAATGCTTTCTTGATTTTTTCAATCTTTCTGTGGAGGTTTGATTTGGGGTGGGCTGTTATCTGTATTTTGGTACCCTTTTTGGCAAGTCCATTAGCTATTTCATTCCCAACTATTCTGATGTGTGTGGGTATCCACTGGAAGGCTATTAATTTGTTCTGGTTGTTATGGTATTTGAGAAATATACGACATTCTAGGATGGTTTCATTTTCTGGTGTTTGGTTAGAGGTTATTGCTTGTATAGCGGCCTTAGAGTCTGCCAGAATAACAGCTTTTGTGAACATTTTTGTTTGGAATAGGAGGTTCTGGAGTGCTACTTCTATGGCTTTTACTTCACCATCTAAGCCTGTATTGTTTGCACCTACTGTAACATATTGGTTGAACAGATAAGAGTAGATTCCTGCGCCAGCATTTTCACTCTTTGTTTTGGAGCCATCTGTGAAGACTCTTAGCCACTACGGTTCTGGGAACTTCTTACTTATAGTTTCTAAGGTCATTTGTTTGGCTACTTATGGGTTTGTATCACTTTTCTTTATTATTTCGTCTATTGAGAGGGTTGCATTGTACAGTTGGTAATCTAACAGGCTTGGCATTTGAGGTGTTGGTTCAGTTTTGACATCTAATTTATGTTCTTTATAATGTTTATATATATATATATATATATATATATAAGATAACATTATTTTGACATTTATACTGCATATTATTCCTTATTTTTCGATTTTAGTGAATATTGTTATATTAATGTATCTTCTGTACACAAATTGTCTAAGGTATCATTCCCTGGGCAGAGTTACAAGAAATGTGCTAGTTTGAGTCCCTATGGGGAAGAAATTTTCTCATGGAATTTCAACTAATATGGAACTGGTGCCCAGCCAGCTTTGTGAATAATTTGAGTACCTCCATGTTGAGAAACCTTCTGGCAGCATCATGGCCCTAGGATTGACTTATCCATTAATAGAAATGGGTACCACACTTGTTTTGGAAGTAAATCCAGCCATTATGCAGCACTGACAATCTGGCTGACATCAAGTACCGATTGTCTAGAAAAGTAAACCTTAAGCTTCTATTATTCCAAGGGCCTCCTAAGGTCTGAAGTGGGATCACTTTACCCTTTATCAGGTTGAAAAAACCCAGCTATAACATGCTAACCACATGTTACTCCTATTACTGGGTAGATGATCATTCATCTCTTTAAATGTCACATGTGGATGTGAGACCTGCAGCTGGCTGGTAGGCCAAGGGCCTCCTAGGATTGTTGCATATTATTTATATTAATTTGCATGATATAAATGCTCCTATATAAAAGAAAAGTAAATTGATCACACTACAAGCCTTTGGAGGCACTAGTAGTAGTAGTAGTAGTAGGAGGAGGTTAAGGCTCTCCCCTTTCTGAACAATCAGCATGAGATGTCAGGTTGTCAGCCCTACATGATGGCCTCCTTTACCGCCAGAACATAGCCCGGTACTCATTTCCATTAGAGGCCGAGTCAATTCCAGGGCCATGGTATTGCCAGTTTAAAAATTCTGAATCCATTGGGACTTGAACCTGCTACCCATTCAGCTTGTAGGGTTGTATCTATGAATGCATTAGACCGTAAAAGTCGTTCTCAGCTTGTACTCTGCTGAGAAAGTTGCATCCAAAGACGTTTTTGCATACTTAAAAATCTGTTCATGCGATAATAATTGTCAAAATTCCTAAGCTATCTGGCGAGGTGACTTTGCAGAGAACGAATCATGAGCAACCCGATGGTAATCGATGTACTTTGAAACCTTGCTGTTTTATCAAGATGTCAGACCTTGAAGACTTTGATCATGTTTTCGGTATACGCAGAGAAGAGGAATTTGATAGAGTCTACCAAAGAATTCAACTGGAAGAACAGGAGAATCAGCGTAATATCGCGTGACGCAGATGTCGTCGTATACGGTTTTATTTGTGGGATGCAAGTGTAAATGCATTCCTCTAGCAGACAAAAAATAACGGAAGTGGTTTTATCACTGAAAATTCTGGGTAATTTCTTGCCAATATTACGAAAAAAACTACTTTCATGCATGACCAGTCAGAGACTCGCTAATTTGAACTTTGCACATTCTCACGGAAAACTCAGCTCACCAAAGACTAATGTATTTGCATGCGGCCCAAGCTAAGGGATGCCCCAATGCTGCTTTGTAGAATCTAGTTTTTCCATGTTCATAGTTAAATATGGGAAATAACATTATGAGGTTCTTAATTCGTAAATTAACCCTTTAGGTGCCAAGAGCTGATTATATTGGCTCTGATGCTTCTGTCCATTACCTGCCAGACAATATACTTAAACTACTTACATAGCCGATCACATTGGTGGATGCAATTAAAACTCTGACACAAGAGATTTTACCAATGGCATGCAGAGTCATTTTTTATATCTTACCTCATATTTTATGTTTCTTTAAAGACAGGAACTAGTTTCCAAGAGAAAACATCTCTCTCATTTTCAACCGACATTATGACTACCAGATTTTTGTTGGAATGTCCATCAATAACGGGAACTAGTTTCCAAGAGAAAGCATCTCTCTCATTTTCAACCGACATTATGACTACCAGATTTTCGTTGGAATGTCCATCAATAACATTGCCATCTGGTGTTGATTTGATGAACTTTGAGATGAGGTCATGTTCATCAGGAATCTCGAAATTCATGGATCTAAATTTGTTCTTCTGAATATAAATCTTCCCCCAAATTGTCAATTCTAAAGGTTTTTCCAAATGTTTTAAAAGTTTATTTCCATGTTATTTATTTATTGAGAAAAGTATAAATTCAAGTTAACAGTTTTTTGGCAAACTACTTGGCACTACACTCGTAACTTCAGACTTTCCATTCTATTCTCCCTCATCTTTTGTTACAATTGGAATTTCCAATGACCAGGCTTGAACTTGACAGAAGTCTAGTATCAAATATTGAACAAAGGACAAAATCAGTAGTGTACTTATTTAGTGCAATTTAGTAAACATTTGTAATTTGTGTACATTGTGAAGTGTTCTAGTTAAAATAATTTTGACAGTGCATATTTTTACTGTTTTTCCTTTTCATTGTGCATGGAAATCTGGGCTTTAAATATCACAGCAATAATCACTGAGAATGTTCTGTTCTAGAATCACTTCCTAACATAAACTGCCAGGAACTAAAAAGGTGTGATGCTTATAAGTCCATGTTAAGCCAGCAGCCACTTCTCCACACCAAGATACGAACATTGATCCTAAGGTAGTCACAACGAATCTTTGAAATAAATAATTAAATTACCATAATATGACCAACAATCAGGTCGAGCTAACAGTAACATCAACCATGAATGATCTAATGAACCGAATAACACATTTTTATTAAACAAATAAGAAATCTTTATCATAAGTAATGCCACGAGTGATTTCCAAATTATCGATAAATTCACGACTCACGAAGTGAGGAGTGAATTTATCTAGAGAATTTGGAAATCAAGAGTGGCATTTGTTAGGACTATTTAACGAATAAAATAAAGCTGTTTACTCACAAATCATTATTTAACTACAGTTATTTAAAAATATTTTTATATTTAAAGTAAACGGTGATGTTTGAAAACTAATGAGAAACGATAGGTAGCCTACGCTTCTACTGCTTCTTTTGTTTATCACTGCAACCAGATCATACTATTTATTGCCAAAGGAACGCAATATTGTAAGAATGCTCTCTAGTGGAGAAAAAATGAAACACATCAATCTGTATATTAATTCATTTTTGATGTCGTATACATTTAAGAAAGTGCAAACAGTGGTTTCTTTTTTTGGTGGTATAATCAATTGCTACAAATGTTGACATGTAAGCACTATTATATACAATCTGGTAGCCGTATTTGTTATAGGCTCAGTCACTGCAAAATAACGGTCAGACCTGTTCAGAATATTAAAAAGGAGGAGCTTTGCTTAATATATGATAATCCTAACGTTGATAATTATTTCGTGAAACACGTCTCTGATTGGTTGTAATACAGAAATCATTGAAACGTGATTGGTCATTGACTCCCATTTGGGGCATGAGTTAAATAGTCAAAGTAAACAAGTTACACACAGCTAAGCTAGTACAATTTATAGCACAGAAAAAATGTTCTGCCTGAACCGGGGAATTGAACCCTGGACCTTCAGCTCTTCTTTGTGATGGAAGGTTTCTGCTTGGATGGTTATGAATGCCTGGATAACTCGGTGGTCAGAGCATCAAAACAGAGGTTTGGGATTCAATTCTTGGGTCAGGCAGAATTTTTCTCTTTACTTAAGACATAGGATTGAAAAATAGAATATGTACAGGAAATCTACGATGTATGGTCACTCTAAACGGAAAGGCAATGAAGAAACACATTTCTTGACATAAAAGGCACAACAATTCTGCAAGTTAAACATTATCAAAGAATAAAAAAAAATCTCATTATACAGAGAATAATAAATAATATACAGAACATGTGTTATAAGGTTGTGTGTTAGGTAGATGGGTACAATGTAATATAATATTTAATTTTAGGAAGTGATATTTTGAGGTTATTTTAATTATATTATTTTTAGTCTGATCATCTTACATGTTGATTTGTTCTTGAACATGTTTCAAAACTATTCTGTTTTATCGTCAGCTTGTCCAGACTGGTTTTATTTATGTTGCACAACCTGGATGTCGATGTCATTTCCATCCAGGTTGTGCAACATAAATAAAACCAGTCTGGACAAGCTGATGATAAAACAGAATTGTTTTGAAACATGTTCAAGAACAAATCAACATTAAAATTGAGGTAAGATGATCAGATTAAAAATAATATAATTACAATGTAATATGTTGTTATAAACCCATGTTCAGAATCAATTTATGTGCTTTAGACATTGTAACATGAAAGACAAACTACCCAGACTCTGTGACTAATTGTAGACATCGCATTCATTAGCTAAGATTTGTTTACAACATTAACAGCTACATGATATACAGCATTTTTTTTATGGGGCCCATGCAAAAAGCCTGGTTTATAAGTCTCCCATTGAGTCTTGTGTCATGTATTCAAGTAACAACTGGAATCAACCGGCATATGTCCTAGAATTTATCTGACATAACCAGGTAGTGCAGAAAATGTATCAAAGTTGACATCTGCCATTCTGAATTCTTTAAGCATTATTTTTTCATTTATTTCCATTATTGTTTTTAGTTCTTTGCCATTTTTTGTGAACTGTACTGCCTAAATCCTCTTTCACATTGCAAAGACCATAATATGCAAAGAAAATGGTTCTGGACATGGTATAAGAACAAAACATAATAACATGGTACCTATCCACCATCCGCAGAACTTGTAAGATACATTCATTTTCATCACCTATTCTGATAAACATACGAGGATCATACTGAAAGTCATGAGCAACATTTTTTTAAACAATTATAATATTTATTTTAGACAAACCAAGTACACCACGTTAATCTACAGACCTTTGTGCTACTTTTCAACATAGTCTCCATTTCTTTGCACACATTTTGTCCAGCGTTCTACAAGCTTGAAAATTCCCTTATGACAGAAGTCCGTTCCAGCTGCTCGAAGACACTGACGCACTGCTTTCCGAATATCCTCCAGCATCTCGTAGCGTTGGCCTCTCATCTGCTCCTTCACAGAACCGAAAAGATGGTAGTCGGAGGGTGCCAAATCGGGATTATAGGGAGGATGTGGAAGAGTTTCCCACCCAAATGTCCTGATCTTCTTCACAGTGGCACGAGCAGTGTGAGGACGCGCGTTATCGTGTTGCAGAATGATCTTCCTTCCAGGGCGTTTGTCAGAGCTTCGCAAGTGTCTGGATATAGCGGGCAGCATTTATGGTTTGTTCAGGTTCAAGAAATTCAACCAGAATGCAACCTTGTGCATCCCAGAAGACGCTGCCCATAACTTTCCCAACAGATTGCACCGTCTTCACTTTTTTCTTTGATGGCGAATTCAAGTGGAGCCATTCCATACTCTGGCGTTTTGTTTCAGGCTTGTAGCGATGAAACCAGCTTTCGTCACCTGTCACAAAACTCGTCAAAAAATCATCACCTTCATTTCGAAATCTCTGAAGAAGGTTATGGGTGATGGTTCTTCTCTGAAGTTTGTGGTCTTCACTCAATAAACGTGGAACCCAACGGGCACTAACTTTTCGGTAACCTAAGCTGTGAATCATTTCTTGCACTGCACTGTGTCCTACTGCAAGTTTTGTAGCAATTTCATTCACTGTGATACGCCTGTCGTCTCTAATGAGCGCATCAACTCTTTCCTTGTTGCAATCCGTGGAGGCAGAGCGTGGGCGACCACTACGAGGCTCATCTTTGATACTCGTGTTCCCATCTTTAAAATGTTTCACCCATCTCCTAACACTGCTGGCACCCATGCAGGCATCTCCGTAAGCACATTGAAGTCTTTGGTGAATATCAACAGTAGATTGTTCCTCTTTAACAAGGAATTCAATGACAGCGCGCTGTCGAAACGAAACATTGATGTCTGCCATTTTGGAAACACTGCATGTGGTCACATGATAGAAGCTATGATGCTACAAAACGGCAATGTTGTAGTATAAAGTCTGTAGATTATGATCCTGCAGTTGTTTTTGTTACATTGTTGAAATTTGAATTTTAACAATGGGTTGCTCACGACTTTCAGTATGACCCTCGTAGCATAATGGTTATTTTAGAAAGAAATTTAACATTCTGATCAGGATTCGAACCCCAGAGCTCTAACTCTGTACATTAGTATGATACTGATTACACCATACAAACTCCAATACGAACATCAACAATTCCTTTCACTTATACAATTCTCTTTCTAAAATAAAACTATGCCCAATTCTGGAAAATGTTAATTTAAAAATATAACAAAATAGTATAGTGAATTTAACTTTTATAGGAATTAATCATTATGAGGTTTAATTTACGATAAAATCAAATGTTTCCTACCTCTCCTCATATAAATCTTCTAAGTAGATTGTGATTTTGAGACCATAATGGTCTCATCTTCAGTAAATCTTGAAGACTGATGTTATGTCGATCGGAAGAAACACTTCTTCTTCCCTCTATTGGAATATATGAGACCGTTATGGTCTCAAAATCGCGATCTACTTAGAAGGTTTATATGAGGAGAGGTAGGAAACATTTGATTTTATTATAGTATAGTGAATTTCGCTTTCAGGTTACAGTAGCGCTATTCTGCTTCTATGACTCTAAATAAATTGCACAGAATAAAAATGAATATATCAATCAGTCTGGATCATTAATACATTATCTAATGGGTATCCCAATAAGAAGGCCGGATTTAATAATGCACAAAATAAATTATATTTGAAAGAAATTACATATATTTATACATGAGCACAAAATAAATTATATTTGAAAGAAATTACATATATTTATACATGAGCACAAAGGGTATATGTTCCAATTTAAGTATGGAAAATGACATCTGACATATGTCCATCACGAGATGCTCTACAACTAGTGACTCTGTCTATGAAATTTGTGATTACTTTTGCACAGTCTTGCACTGACACGTCGAATTTCCTGCTTCAGGTCTTGTATGGTTCGGGGATTGTGTTAATAAAACTGTGATTTGATAAACCCCCAAAGAAAGAAGTCACATGACCTTGGTGGCCAGTTTTGGTCACCGCTGCGCGATTCCAGCCTAAGAGCACGAAGCCTTCGAACAGTTTGAGCATAACACACACCATTCTGGTAATGAGTTTTCACAATTAAAACTCATTGTTCAGCAGTATAACACTCCATATCCAGTAATTGCAACAAATATAGAAAACAAAAAGTGTAGGTACAGTGCTGCCAACCTCGTAATAAAAATATGGCTACCAATTCAAATCCGGCATTCTTATTGGGACACCCTATATTACTGGCAATTTGTTTCAAAAGGAAAAATTATTAACTTTTTTGTCTCATATCATATTTTATATTAATTTGTACTTTTCTGTCAACTGTTTCATTTTCATCTTTTTTTTTTGTATTCATAACTTGGCACTTTCATTGATTTCTTTTCAAATGTTTCACTATACCAGTTTCAGATATATCTTTCACTATTTATCAATAGAGACAAATTGGAAATTCTGCAAATCTCAGATTAAACAAATTTAGAATCTTTTTTTAATCTGATAATGATTCATTGTGGTGTTTTTGAACAAGTGTCACCAATTCAGTCATATTGAAAAATCTGTCATAAACATTTCACCAATATTCATACTTTCTCCATTGCTCCTATAGCAATGTTTGTCATTGAAAGCAAATTAACTATTTGCATTATTGTTATTATTATTTAATTTCAGGGTGATTTTTTCGATGTTAATACCTGGACTACTTTTTGAATGCATAGACAGATAATCACATTGTGGCCTTTTAACATGTTATTATTTACTACAACCTAAAAGTGAATTCACTGTAGCGTTTGAAAAAATGTTACAGTCTACAAAAAATTCTCATTCCATATCTTCATGAGATGTCCACCAAACTTTTCCCATCTGGCATATAATTGAATACTGCCCTAGGAATGGTATTGGTTGACATGTTTAAGCCATCTAGTTTGATAGTTGGGAATATTGTCCAATATTGGTTCAAAATTGAGCCCCTGTAAAATATCTTCATTTTTGATGTGTTGCCATTTTAAAAAATTACAAATTATTTATAAAACTTACCTTTCTTGTCATAAAAACCAAGGAAAGTTAAAGTCATATAGCCTTCCAGATTACCAGGCTGGAGTTCTCGATTTTTCATATTCAGTTTGTCCAATAAGCAATCAACCTTGAAGCCCTTTCGGTGCTTATGGGAGCGAGACATACGTTGTTTCATGTAGCTAAGAGTTCGGTTCAGAAAAACAGGCTGCAAAAATAACAAAAAATACTTTTAGCACTTAAGATCAAAACCACTTTTCAACAAATATAGTTGTGCAAAATAGAAATCAACAGAAATTGTTCAAAGATTACTTACAGATAACATATTTCTAGTCCGGAGAAACCTGTAGATTTGTGTTGGTTCTAAAAAACAGTAATAAAAACAATCCATATTAGTTCAACAGAAATATCAGTACGTCATGAATGGAAAAATAAGATGTTACAAGATCCATCCATCCATTGTAATTCTGCCCGAGGGCAGGTCTCTCACTGCAATCATAGCACTTTCATGTTATACTTTGCAGCTTTACTAAGGAATTATAGGTGTGGTAGCTTCCCATTGCTTTCCACACCGGTGAAGGATGATGATAAGGATGATGACGGCCAGATGATCTTCGGGGACCGTTGGGCTCTAAGATTCCTGACATTTGTCTTACAGGTGAGGAAAAAACCCCAAAAAAACCTCACCCGACCAGGGCCAGCTGTGTGACAAGGCAGCACGCTGCCTCGAGACCACAACGGTATTAACCCTTAATTAATTCTGAGGATTATTTCAGAAGTCTATTTCTTATTGCAATTACATTTTAGATTTAATTTTAAATTATAATCATGGTGAAATGTAGTTAGAAATATTTTGACAGATTTTTGGAATTGGTCTATTTATGCTTTGAACCATCCAAATATTAATGTTTATATGGATCAGAGACATGGACAATTAAAAGATGTCAAGCTAACAAGTTATTAGCAACAGAAATGGATTACTTAAGAAGATCATTGTAAAAGTCCAGATTAAAAAAAATAATTAAATGTTGAAAATGTTAAGAAAATTATAAAAGTTCAAAGAAATGTATTACAGACAATTGAAGAGGGATGATTAAGATGGTATGGACATCTCAAGAGAAAATCTTTGAGTGGAAAATAGATAGGAAAATAAGAAAAAGAAGACCTAAAGGTTGCATGGACGGTGTGAGAAGTATGAGTGAATTGGGGTTTACAGATGAGGATGTTCAAGACTGCTACAGCTGCAGAAGGCAAATGTCTTTGGGTGATTGTGGATAAATTCCAAAACAAAAAAGTGAATATTCTTCAAAATTTAGTTCCTCTCCTAGAATTCCAATTCTCAACAAAGGTAATTGGTGAATTCAACACAATCCATAAAACAAATATACTTAAATAGAATAGAAGTTTAATATTTTTAGGGAAAATAAATCAATGGTGACAATATAACAATTTAAAAACGTTTTTATTTTTTGTTATATGATTTATTGTAATTGTAATTATATTATTGTATTAATGTTAATCTGAAGAACCATAAATAATCTGAGATCCGAGGAGAATATTATGTATTCCAACAGTTATCAGACTATCTCACTGGGCTGAAACCTCCACATTATGGAAAGTAATGATTATTCTGCAATATTAATAAAACTGGGTTTGATTTTCTAATTTCAACATTTTTCTGGTGTTTGTTTCTGGCATTGGCAATTTGTAACCCACTTCTGAGGTTGGGGCGCCTAGAAGACGTGGTTTCGCTGCCCCAATGATGGTTGATGATTATGATAGAGGTACGCCAGTAAAGTCCTTAATCCTATGCTTAATCTAAGGCAAATATGAATGATGATGATTATGATGACCATATGATGTTCGGGGACCATCTGGGCCTTAAAATTTCCTGACATTTGTCTTATAGGCGAGGAAAAACCCGAAAAAAAAAAGCCTCGCCCAGGAATCTCGTCGCTACCGGGGATCGAATCCGGGTCCGCTGCGTGACAAGCTAGCACACTACCTTTTTCTTAATTTCTTTCTTTGTCGTTTTTCTTTCGTTTGCACTGTTTTTTCCTTTTTGTTTAACTTTGTTAACCTTTTTATCTTATTCACACATACAAACACAAGACAGGACACACACCCAGACCCAAGGTGGAGATTTAAAATTCCCTACCCCGCCGGGAATCGAACCCGGGTCGCCGAAGTGGAAGGTAAGGACTCTACCGACTACGCCACGGCGACGGGCGCCTCAAGACCATAGCCGTGGACTTTTTTTTAATTACATTGTTAATTCAAAATTAAATAACAGCTTGGATGGTTGAACAATTGAATAAATTCCATCACAATATTCCGCGATAACCTAATTTTTTTACGCAAACGATAGTTCTAAAGTTAATTTTGTTTTCATCACTATAAAATTTAATTGGTTTAAAGCGTATTATATTATTTTATTTAACTTTTTATGAATATCAATTCATATAAAACTGGTAAAAAAGTCCCATTCTGCTATGAATAGTTGTTTTAATTTTGTTTGGATATCTGAAAATAAGACAACGAGCAGCTGGTCGAATATTAAATTAACACGCTTTATATGGAAATGGAAATTCTGCCAGATTAAGAGTTATTTTTAAATGGAAGGGGGACCAGGGGCTAAAAACTGACGTGTATGTTTGCAAGCCGCGTGCTGCTAGCAGGATAAGATACAAGGCTCTCAGTCACGTTTAACTCAAATTATTGATTTATTATATAAAACATGTTCTCAGAAAACAGGTTCCCACAAATGAAAACATTTGATATTCTTTTTAATACTTTAGAATCACGGAAAATAAAATGGGCATTGAACTTAAAGAGCACGTGTGTCCTTGAAGCTCAGTACATTGTCATAGTTCTAAATGCGTATCATAGATGGCAGTACATCACTTCATCGTTTATTTTTTAATAAAACTGAAAAATATCCGATTAATTATTATAACAGTGTATATATCCTATTGAATGTGTATATAAAAACAAGCTTTATCATGTTTTTTAAATATATAAACAGAACACTGCATTTTCTAAATCGAAAGGAGAGGTTTTTCTGTTGGGAAATATACAGCAGATTTATGTGCCAAAATAACACACCCTTGTTTCGAGGGTAGTCCACCGTATCCTTCTGGGTTTAAATGGGAAGTGATGAATGAGAATTCACGTGCTTATATGTGAAGCCTGAACTCTCCCTTGTTACGACAAATCAGGCGTAACAATCTGATCCCATAATCCCAACAACGAAGGATCTGTTTATGCTTATACTAATAAATTAACAGAACATTGTATCCATAGTGTCCTGCCCGAAGGCAGGTCCTTCACTGCAATAATAGCATTTTCATGCTATGCTTTGCAGCCTTACTAGGGAACTTATACCGTGATAGCCTCCTGTTGCTTCCCACACCAGTGGATGATGATGACCGGATGATTCTCGGGGACCGTTGGGCCTCAAGCTTCCTAACACTTGTCTTACAGTTGAGGAAAAATCCTCACTCAGGAGCCTGTCCCGACCGGAAATTGAACCCGGGCCCGCTGCGTGACAAGGCAGCAGTTACCTCGAGACCACAGCAGTAGACACATCTAACATATTATGAACCAAATTTAAACAGAAATTACCGTCGTAGAAATGAATTACGTAAATACAATTTAAAGAAAAAAGTTACATTTAAATAAATAATTCCTATCAACTTAATCCTCCAAACAATAAATATTATTGTAGAAAAAGTAACAATTTACTATGCCTACATTTATATCAAGATTCAGTGTGAGAAAAATAAGATGGTTGTTTGATGTTTAAGAATATATATATATATAAATATATATACAGACATACATACATACATATTGTGATTGTGTGTGTGTGTGTGTATGATAAAGGCATTATACCACCAAGTTAACTTCGCACGGGCAGAGGAGAAGTTTTAGCACTAGTGTCGCTGAGCTATTGAATCTGTGGAAGGGATGTAGGAGAACACTGTACATCCGATCACGTATAGAAATGGTTCAATTTTAAATATGGGCTGAGAATCCCTAAGCACGTGTGAAAGATCTTAACATGTTGTCATATTGGTCATTTAAGCACTTAATGCTCAAGCGGTCGGATAATTTAGAATTACAGTATTTGATTTGTCGTGTCTCCGTTACCAGCCTCACAATAAATCACAAGTGGCAACATGTAATGAGAAGTAACAGCCCATTCCAACACGTTACCCCAATAGTAACAGGGTTATCAAATTAGTCATTTTGCCAATGACTGCCTAGAAGAACGGACCATTAAAATCCATAATATTTGTCAGCTCTCTACCTGCCAGACAAAGAACATATACAGAGGACAAGAAGTGGCAACATAATAAGGTAGAGAAAGATAAAGACAGCATGTTCGTTAACATATTTTCTGCAAGCACAGACTACTTGGTGGAGTAATAAGATATTCACACTATAGGCCAAGGAGATTCTTAGGGTAGTAGGAGACTAAAGCTCCACGTTTTCTAGACTTGATGGCACTTGTCAAACAGGTTGTCAGCCCTGCTTCACGACCGCTTTACCCCAGAAAAAGCACATGGCATTCATTTCATTTAGAGGCTGAGTCGACCCCAAGGTCATAGTGCCACTAGAAGGTTTGGGTCAGTTTAAAATATTCATCCATTAAGATTTGAACCCTCGACATTCCGGTTTGTAGCACATTGCCTTAACCAATTACACTATAGTGTACATAATGCAAAGTTACAAATTATTAAACAAGAAGAAGTTAAAGGTTACTGAAAGGAAAGATTCCCTACACTCCATGTGTATATATATATATATATATATATATATACATAATTTATAATTGTCAAAAATAGCAAATAAGATCTTGAAATTAAAAGGAGAATATCAATGGGAAAATCAGCAATATCAACTTTAAATAGCATTCTTTGAGACAAAAAAATTAAATAATGAAAAAAAGTAAGAAGCATAGGAGCATTTTATTTACAGTGTTCTGCCCTATGGCAGGTCCTTCATTACAATCATAGCATTTTCATGCTGTGCTTTGCAGCTTTAGTAGGGAATTCTAGGTGTGGTAGCTTCCCATTGCTTTCCACACAGTGGATGATGATGATGGCCAGATGAGCATAGGAGCATATAGGTCAGAAACTTGGCAGTTGAAGTTTTAAACAAATTTTAAATTAATATTTATGGAAATTGACCTTTCTGAAGCTTAGCTTTGATAAAAAAAAAAAGGGAAAAGATTAAGTACAATTTAGTAAAGATTAAAATGGGAATAAAAAGTATAAATTGAATTATATACATAAAAAACAACTGCAATGGATGGCCATGTAAAAAAAATAACTGAAGAACTACCAAAGAAAGCATTGGAACGGTGTTGTCTGAGAGGTTGAAGAGAGAAGTCCAAATGCTACTTGGATTGTAGATATAAAAATAATAAGGGAAAGAAGAATAGAGGAGTAATAGGGAAGACTGGAAAAGAAATTTAAATCAAATGTTTTAACACAGAACACTGTGCGCCGGAAGATATGTCTACATTGTTACAATGGTTTTAGATACACAGTTTCTTTATTTTTAATAAACAACAATTTTTAAATAAAAATATTATTAAAATCAAATTCAACTCAAAATGAGGAGCCAATAATGCATCACTACTATCATGTAGGGCCTATTGTTTACTATAAAATTATAACAAATGATTCTGTACCGGATGCCATAGCTTATATTGCCACTTTTATGGGAATAAAAAAGACTAAATGGAAAACATTTTCTCAATAACTTTACTATCTCCTATAAATACCCCATGAAAAAACATATTGTCATGCCATTGCGACTAATTTGTTGGCAGGTGATCATACATTTCAATTATTATTGTAAAATGATCTACAAAAAGATTTACTTCAATTCCATTAGGTATTTGAATTCAAAATGTGAAAATTTTGTAATGAAATAATACTGTAAACCAAATAATGTAAATAAAAAAATTGGCTCAAGCTTAAAAAATGGTAACTGTAATTCTAATATAATTATTTGCTCTCAAAGAACTATTATTGTAGCCTCACTATGATGGTTGTCCAGCAGCTGTTATATATAATTAGATACAAAGATGCTGACTGCCGCCACTATAATAATTCTGCATGTTAATCATTGTCAAGCATTGTCACACGGCACCCGCTTTTATATAAATGGACAACCATCATAGTGAGGCAATAATACAATAGTGGGATGTTAAAATTGGGCTATATTATTCAACCTAGTCTTTCCCCAGTAAATATTGATTCACTCAATAATCAACTCGGTAAGTGTTTTGAGCATTTCCGTAATAGATTTCCAGTATGGAAACGAGATATCAAAATAACTACATTCTCAGTATCCTGGCTAATGTTGTTTGATCACCGCTGGTAAAATTGTCCAACAAATCATTAACACTTTTCTGGGAAACTATATTTACCATTACCATTTAGTTATTTAATAAAACCTTTCTTAAAGGCAATGCTTATTAAGGAATCACTTCCTTTAACGACTATTTCCTAAGAATAAACACTAAACCTCATAAAACCAATCTAAATCTAACTCATACCCTTTTAGAAGACCATCCCTATTCCAAAACAATTATAAAGCTTCTTTTATACTCCTAATTAGCAACTGCAGGTTACTCAAGAACAGATCATAAAAGGACTTCTGACATTCTCAAAGAATTACAAACAGAATCAACCAAGGAATATGTACAAAAATATAGAAACAACAGGAAATCTCATATAAGAAGAATGAGCCAAACAAGAATACCATGTCAAATCTTAAATTACCAGCTACCAGGCAAGAGATCTTTGGGTAGACTGTTCAAACATTGGATTGAGACTGTAACAAACCCCTGAGTCTATCACATGAAAGGAAGAAGAAGAAGAATTAGCAACCAAAATAGCAAAATCATAATACAATGTATTCATACATTACATTGTCATTACCATAGCAGAAATCAGTAAAACTGTAGTTTTTTGAGATAATATAATGATTTTAAAAATAAAGTGTAATCTAAAGTTATGCAACTTTAATTTATTCTTGAATTCTAAAATTTTGAAACACGTGAATGAAAATTAAAATTGTGAGAATTCTGAGTTGTAAGTATTCCTTCTTCTTCACCCTAATATATGTATAATGGTTCAACTATTTTATACTTGGTTAGTTTCCTCTTGAGCAACAGTGATACATACTGGAGTTGCAAATTTTAATTTAGCAGCCAGTCCCAGTTGTTACTAACCTAGCATCTGGTTCCGAGGTTCATGGGTTCAAACTGAACTGGTGTCAATGGATTTTTAAGAGCAAAAAAAGTCTTAGTATAGCTTCCTTGTCCACCACTGTGGTCTCGAGGTAGCATGCTGCTTTGTCACGCAGCGGGTTCGATCCCCGGTCGGGGCAGTTTTTATCGGGGTTTTTCCTCACCTGTAAGACAAATGTCAGGAAAATTTTAAGGCCCAAACGGTCCCCAAAAGCATATGGACATCATCATCATCCCTAACTGGTGTGGAAAGTAACAGGAATCTACCACACCTACAATTCCCTGGTAAAGCTGCAAGCATAGCATGAAAATGCTATGATTGCAGTGAAAGACCTGCCCTCGGGCAGAATTACTATGGATGGATGGATGGATAGCTTCCTTCAGAGGAAACATATGATTCTGGGTCATACATTTATGGCTTGTAAAAGAACTTTAAGCCTGAAATTAGAGGCTACTGAGGAACATTTGTTGGTCCTTTGATGCCCAGGTTTAAATTGTAACACTAATGACCTGAGATATTAAAATAAAACGGTGGTTCCATGGCTCAAGTGGATAGATATTTGCCTTCCACTTCTGAGCACAGAGGCTGGGGCACTGTAATTGGGAAAATAGAGATTACTGGATGGAAAAAAATTGCTGTATAATTTTGGATACATTAAGATGTATATGTATACTGTAAACCTGGAAATATATGAAATGTGTCATTACATGTAAACGTATTTATCACATGAATGATTCAGAAAACAAGTCAGTTGTATATTCTATTATGTTTAAACAAGTCATATATTAGTGTCAAAGGAACAACTGTTTGAAAGCATTACTCCAGAATGAAGAACAGCTAAAGTTTCATTAAACAATTTCATCTATGTTAAACACAATAGCAATTATTATTATTTAAACAGGTGTAAAATATTATCATATTCTACATACACAAAATTAGGCCACTGTTGGCCTAGCTAGAGAGATCCAGAAGCCTTTTTGTAGACACCAGGTCTCTGGCATCCCTGTAGGTGATATTGGGGCATTTCTTAAAGTTTCCTACCATACGAGATATAAATTAAAAACTTCTCCTCCAGTGGTTACATTTAGAGTTTTTGCTGTATCTCATTTCTCTCATGTTCAAGTGTGTATATATGTATATATATTCATCGATAGTAATTCTGCCTGAAGGCAGGTCCTTCACTGCAATCATAGCATTTTCATGCTATGCTTGCAGCTTTACTAGGAAATTGTAGGTGTGGTAGCTTCCCGTTGCTTTCCACACCGGTGAAGGATAATGATAAGGATGATGATGGCCATATGATTTCAGGGACCATTTGGGCCTTAAAGTTTTCCTGACATTTGTCTTACAGGTGAGGAAAAACCCCGATAAAAACCTCACCCAAAAAAAACTGCCCCGACCGGGGATCGAACCCGGGCCTGCTGTGTGACAAGGCATCACGCTACCTCGAGACCACAGCGGTGGTTATATATATATATATAATATTAACAGAAAAATGAAAGCTTGAGTCAGGATTTGAACCCAAGTTATAACTTCTAAATATATATATATATATATATATATATATATATATATATATATATATATACACTGCAATTCCTTGCAGATATTCCATTTCAGCTGATCTTGTCCTATTGATATATTTTTTCTTTAGAACCCAATTCTCATTTTCATAGATGAAAGTTTTACAGTAGAATTTAGCAGTTCCAACATTTGCAAAATTTAGTCTTCCTTCTTCTTCTACTACAAGGTTTAGGCTATGCAGCCTGTTCCGGCGACGTTAAAAGTGGAGTCCATCTTCTACGTGGTCGGCCAACATCTCTTGTTCCTCTGGGATTATACAGGAAGGTTCTTTTTGGTATTCTTTCGTTGTTCATTCTCATTAAGTGTTCTGTCCATTTCTTATTATTTTCGCTGATTTTATCTTCAATTTTATATATATTTAATTCTTCTCGTATAGTTTCATTCCTTATTCTATCCGCTCTTGTGCATCCTTTCACATTACGTAAACATAGCATTTCCGCAGTCTGTATCCTGCTTTTATCCCTTGATTTCATTATCCAATTTTCACTTTCATACAACAACAAAGGTACAGCCATTGTTTTATATAATTTAAGCTTCGTATCTTTCCTTGTTTTCCGACCTAAGGTTCTTTTTATGGTTCCACAAATAGCCTGAAATTTATTTACTTTATTTTCTCTATAAGTTATATCACATCCTAAATATTGGAAATGTGACATTTGTTCTATTATTTTGTTATACAGTACAATCTTTGATCTAATTCGTATTTACCAATAAATGCCATTACTTTTGACTTATTTATTGATATTTTACAATTATATCTATTGGCTATTAATTTAAATTTATGTGCTAACATTTGGAGCTCATTTTCAGATTCTGCTAAAAGTACAACATCGTCAGCGAATAATAAAGCATTTATTTTATCTTTATTATCAAGCAAAGTTAGTAATCTTACATATTTTTCTCCTTCATAGAATATTCCAAATATAACTTTTTTGTCTAATGTCACCATGTTGTCTTATAACATTTCTGGCATTTTCTCCTGGCACCAGCAGAATTGTTTTAAGATTGGGTTGTCTGGAAGGGAGAGTTACATTATCCTGATGATATGGCAGGTGATAAGTGATATTAAAGTACCAGGAGAGTCTTTAAACCTAAACTTAACCTAAATTCCAGATCATGGGCGATCATAGGAATAATTTTCCTTAAGGTAAGATGGTAAGTCCTATCCTATCAATGTTAAAACATATGAATTACGAGACCCATTATCTCAGGAACTACTAGATGTATTATAATGAAAATTTTACAGCATATTAATGGGGCTTGTAAAGACCACTGAACCTCAGTCAAACTTGTATCTAAATATTGATGTCCTATACAATTTTGTTGCCACTAGTCTCTTTTTTTATTTAAAAAAATACTTCTAAAAAATCATAAGTGAGGATCTGTACAAGAGATTATCATGATTGTGGTTCCACAGCTTTAGTATAACTAGATTTACTGCCTGTAAAAATGTCATGTAAATATCTCTAATAGTTCCTGAGATAATGGGGCAAATGTTTGAAAATGTTCACTTTCGAGAAAACAAGGTTTAAAGTATAATGATATTACAGACTGATAACTGTTAATTGTTTTTAAAAACAATAATTAATGCACTTATAATTGGCGTTCAGTAAAAAATCATATACAGAAATGTTCAGAAAATAACAGACTATCTAATTATACATTTTTTCCCCCCTTCAAATTTTGGCCTACCATCTTACCTTAAGGAAAAAGCCTGGTGATCTGACAGGGAATTCAACAAGGATTGTAGTCTGAACCTCTGATGACAAGACTAAATTTGAATGCACCCTACAGCATAGTAGTAAGACAATATGCTATAAGCTGGAAGGACTGCTAGTTTGAGTCCTGATGGGATCAGGATTTTTAAACTAGATTAAAATTCTGGGTGCACCATAACCCTGGGGTCAACTCAGCCTCTAATTGAAATGAGTACCAGACTATGTTCCAGAGGGTAAAGGCATCCTTCGTGCAGGCTGAAAACCAAGTCGACATCTTGAGCCAATATTCTAAAAAGGTGGGACCCTTAACCCCATACAACCTCAGGGACCTTCTAAAACCTGTAGTTCCTTGGCTTCCTTCACAATCTTTCTCCAATAACCTCAATCCTGTGTTTTTTCTCACCATCTATTTATACCCATTTTTTAATATCTTCTTCTATGTTCTGAAGCCATATTTTCCAGGCTGTTCCTCTACAACAAACTCCAATATCTCAATGCTTAAAATGTTCTTTGGTATTCTCACACCTTTCAAATGAAAAACATGACCAAGTCAACTAAGTCTGAGAAACTTAATATATCTTACAATATTTCTCCATCTAATATTCTATTTCGAATGTATTCTTATTATCCAGACTGGCCATATACTGCTATTAAAATTTTTCTGTCAAATATTCTTAGAGCATTCTCCTCAGATTTATTTAATGTCTATATCTTGGAAGCATATGTTACTGGTGGTCTTAATAGGCTTTAATAGTTTTAGTTTAGATGCTCTTGGTTTGTAATTTAGACTGTAACACTTTGGAATTTGCATAATATGCTTTATTTCCTTACAATATCCACTTATTTCTCTTTCTGAAACATCTCCTATACAAATACAGTTCCCAGTAAGTATAAATAAAGTTTTTAACCTTTTTAAAAGTGTATTTTCCACAATTTAATTTTTCATTTGAAATATTTTCATTAGTTGTCATTTTAACATTTTGTTTTCCCTTCATTGACAACTAATCCAACGGGTTTTTTTTGTTTTCTTGGATGGTTACAAACATTTCTTGAAGATATGTCATATTTCTTACTATTAAAGCTATATCATCTGCATAGACACAAGCTTGCATACATTTAAAAAAATATTTTCATCATCATTGGTTCTACAGCCAGTTGCAGGCCTTGACCACTCCTATAATGCGCCTCCATTCGTCTCTATTCTCTGCCTTCCTTCTCCATCCTTATACATCCAGTGTTCTCAGGTCCTATTCGGCACTGTCCAACCATATAATATTAGGACATCCAAACTCTTTGGTTTCTATTTATAGTTGTCAATGTGACTTTACGACATATGTCTGATTCTTCTTCCCTGTAGAGATGTCCCAGCCATCTAATTATTGCCATATTAATTGTGCTAATGATATCAATATCACCATATAGTTTATTATAACTCATCATTATTCTAATGCACCAATTTTCATTCTTGCATATTGGACAAAATATTTTCAACATTTTTATTTCAAAATTCCAATTTTATTTCCTTGCGTTTCTGTTAGGGCCCAACTTTCACAGCCATAGCTGGCAACAGGTTTCAAAAGGGTTTTATAAGTTTTAAAATTTTGTTTGACGACTTAGATATCGGGAACTAAGTTGTTTTAATTCTTTCAAAATTTTGTCTAATGTCAGATTAAACAATACAGCTGAAAGGCATCTCCTTGTGAAACTTTAAAAGCTTTACTTATATTTCCTCCAACCAATACTTTATCATTATTGTCTTTGAGTCATGTTTGATCAATCTGATGGGTTTTTTGGTATACAGTATCTTTCCATGGAATTTAATAATTCAGTCTTGTTAATGATGTCAAAAGCTTTCTTAAAAACTATAAACGGTGTATGGAGGTTGACTTTGTATTCAAAACATTAGTAGATTGAAGACAAATTAGGCTCACCATTATTAAAATCATGAGAACCAAACAAGGCTCGTGAAAGAATTAAATTAATATTTTTATTACCTCACCTCATATCCTTATTCTTCTAGACTGCAGTTTCGGAGCTTATCTCCATCATCAAAAGCCTCTCGTCGACCGGTGTTATATCGTTTCTTGGGAGTCGATGAGAGGCTACTGATGATGGAGATAAGCTCCGAAACTGCAGTCTAGAAGAAAAAGGATATGAGGTGAGGTAATAAAAATATTAATTTAATTCTTAAATTAAACCTCATAATGTTTTTTCCCTGTGAAAGTTAAATAAAGCCTCATGAAGCTTAATCTACGAAGTTGATGATCAAAAATTGTATATAATTGAACTAGAATACATACATGAACTTACACATATCAAGTTTTATTCACTACACCTAACAGAGATTTCTAATAGAGTGAATTATCTTAAGGATACTTTGAAGTCATCAAGAGAGCTGGTCTCTGCCAACTAATAGATGGTTATTATGAGACGCAAGAATAGTTCTCTGGCAACACCTTGCAAGCTATTTTATGAGCAATAAAAAAACTCCTGGCACAACAGGCCTAGAAGACCCTTAGTCTACCAGCCAGCTGCTGGTCTTACATCCACATGTGTCAATCGCAGAAATAGATGATCATCAGCCAGTGTAGGGGTGACATGTGGTCAAGCATGTCGAGTCCCCCAGCCGTTATAGCTGGTTTTCTCAACCTGGAGCCACTACTTATTGTAGCTACCCAAATGTCTCACGATGCTAGGTGAGCACTGGTCCCATACTGGCCAAAATATCATGAGAAAATTTCTTCCCCCATGGAGACTCGAGCCAGTGCAAGTCCTGTAGCTCTGTAACAAGGTTTTATGAGCAATAGGATAATGGAAATATCCATCCATCCATAGTCATTCTACCCAAGGGCAGGTATTTCACTGCAATCATAGCATTTTCATGCTATGCTTTGCAGCTTTTCTAGGGAATTATAGGTGTGGTAACTTCCCATTGCTTTCCTCATCCGGTGAAGGATGATGATGATAAGGATGATGATGATGGCCAGATGATTTTTGGGGACTGTTGCGCCCTAAGCTTCCTAACATTTGTCTTACAGGTGAGAAAAAAACCCCGAAGAAAACCTCATCTAGAAGCCTATACCAACTGGAAATCGAACCCGGGCCGGCTGCATGACAAGGCAGCACGCTACCTCAAGACCACAGCGGTTGACAATAGAAATATGAAAGGCCAATAAAAGATTGTTATAATGTATAGAAGAGGATAAAACTCCTCTCCCTTCCCCCCAAAAAAAGGGGATTCTTTATAACATGTGATGCGAAAAATGTTCTAAGTTCCAATCATACATCATGCGCATATGCCAACAAATACAAAGCGGTTTACACTGTGGAATCATGGGATGCAGCCAACATATACACAACATTTAACGATCCTAAAAGTTAACCTAATGCAATTTAAGACTAACCTAGAAGCTAACCTAATGCAATTTTAGCACTCTAACCTGTGAAAGAATGCAAAGTCTAAAAATAAGTAGTAAGTTCTGAAATTCTGAAGTATATGTGAACAGTTAATTAGCATATACTCTATGTTGGCTGCACCGGAACATGACTTCTTTTTTTGCTTAGAATATTCGTTAAAATCTATATGGCTGGCATGTCTTCATGTTACATATACAGTTAAATATCATAGAAATATATATTGAAATAATCTTTAGAAAAGATGTAAAAATCATTGTAAATGGTGGGAAATAATTTGAAAAATGGAAACCTAACAATAAAATTTGACAGGAGTTTGTGAAGAAATTTAAAAAAGTTGTGTCACATGTTGTAAACAATAGCCGAAAAAATTCTAGAGTGCAGGAGGGACATTAAAATGTCTTGGATCTGGCATCAATGTTTACTCTCAATCATTGAAGAAACATGTGATATTTGCCTGTCTTTACTGAGTTATATTTACTATGCGAGCTATCAATGAAGTAATGCAAAAATGTGATAAGTGGAATATAAATGCTAGTATCAATGTAAACACTCACATACTGAGTCATACATATTATTTAACAGAACAACAGATTAGTAAAACACTTGGAGAAACTGCACTTTATGCCTCACCATGAATTTTTCTAAGAATAGTAATGCACATGCACATGGATTATGAACTTGCTCCATCTGTGCAGTCGGGATGACCAACTTTCACAATAAATTCCCTAATGTGCTCTTTAAAGGATTACACTAACTTGTAATTCATAACCTAACAAAGTAAATCATTTGCATATTATTTCAATAAACTATAAACTGATTAGGTATAAACTAACTCATCCTTATTAACCTAACAAAATATAGTAGTAGTACAATTTCTTATTGTGAATGTTGGTCATGAAGAAAGAACAATATGTCCTAATATGTTGATGAAGCCTTATGTATGTGCACTACAGTTCTGTATAACTTACAAGAAATGATTGAGAGATATGCATACATAAATAAATACTTAATTGTAAAAAAAATATTTTAAGAACTGTTAGAAAATGTTAAAATAGTAGGAAATTTAGTAGAAAGGGGAAAAGTAAATAGTCCAACAGTGTCATGAATATTGCATGGCGTGGCATAGTTGAGCCAAACATTTAAATGTTTAGAATATTTTCTTACAATTTTCTAAGATTTGAGTAATGGTTAACAGTTTTTGACAATGACATTTTCTGTATTCATCAAGTGACATTTGACATTTGTTGGACTGAGAAAACAGCATTCAAACAAAACATTTATTTAAGAAAATAGGTTAGCAGATCTATATTAATTTAACTTTTTTAATTCTCTCTCTTATTTCTTGTAGTTTTCTTTCTTGTTGACATTGCTGACAAGTCATATTCCTCCTTACCGCTATTTTCACTTGTGTTGACATTTCTGACAAATCATATTTTTCTCTCTCTCAGAGTTTTCACAAATGCTGACATTATTGACAATCATTGTATAGGGCCTAAATGGTTTTGTATGCCTACTTGCAATCTTTCTGTTGAATTTTACATATGCAAAGGTAATTTTCAAGAGTCTTTTAAGATGTATTAAGTTACACCCAATCTTTTTCCCTTATATAACCCTTAGAAGGGTTATTATCAAGATGATAAACAATATAATGAACAATTCCTGCATCATGTATTAAAAATTGTACTTTTTTCTACTTAATGATTATCTTTTCCCTTTTCTCTCTCTTTCACTTTATTTATCTACTCTATTCTCCAATTTATCTGCATAAGATTAAGATGAGTTATGTTTGTACCTTTTCAAATTTAAGATTATAAGTCCTACTATGTTTTAAATGATAAATGAGGTAGCCATTTTGAAAATATATATTAAACCATGTTCACTGAAAGTTAATGCAGTTTATTGAAATGAATTGTCAGTAAGAACAGTTTAGCGAAAGATTTTTCATAATAATTCTCAGAAATTTCAATGGTTACATCAAATTACCAATTACAAAACTGTAAAACTTATTCTACATTTCTGGCATTTTAACATCACTAAATTCTGAACAAAAATTAAACTCAGAGAGAAAGAAAGTGTTAGTGTAAATGATTAAACTGCTAGGGGGCTATAAAAATTAGTACAAAATATTTCATCAACATAGAAAAAATATATACTAAACTTTATATTATTTATACATCAAAAGGGTTGAAATTACATAATCTATCTAAGCTATTAAAAGCAACAATTTCAATAATTCAAAGATTATTGCTAAATGTCAATATTATGAACAGAAATTTTCCATATAATGATCAACTGAAAACTGTTATTTACCTCATTAAACATAGGCTTCGTCTACAAGTTTATACTTATGCTAGTTAGATTAATTTTACAGTTACAATACACAATTTTATTGATAAAACTGGAAAAATAAACATAACTAACCTTGTCGTCTACTTGTGCC
This sequence comes from Diploptera punctata, assembly GCA_030220185.1. Lineage (NCBI taxonomy): Eukaryota > Metazoa > Arthropoda > Insecta > Blattodea > Blaberidae > Diploptera > Diploptera punctata. The sequence goes on along the minus strand of JASPKZ010009814.1, from coordinate 2,643,621 downwards.
ATTAACACTTGGACAAAGCTAATGAATGCAAGAAAAGAACGCTTAGAATGTGCTTATCATTAGGCCACAAGGCTTCACTTACTTTCAAATGCTTGCAGAAATAATTCGTGATCGGCTTGAAACTGGTCCATTCTTGGATTTTTAGCTGCTTCAGGTTCCTTTTCACGCTTCTTTGGTGGCATTTTCCTTTCAAAAATTTCACTTTCCTAAAAAAAAATTACCCAAACCCGCGAACCCCACTATCCACTTACCCACCGGTCACTCACCACCACACGGGGCAACCAACATAAAACAGAGCTTTAATACCAAAAATTGATTAAACTTGACATATGCGTTATTGGCTGCATTGTTTTTTACAGCGTCAGCTGGTGGTTACTACTGATACTATACAAACATGGCGGGAAAAACAACATACAAATGATTACCCGAATAATTTCAAACTAACTCAATGTTTATTACTTTATGTTTCCTCTAATTTATATATGAAAGCGCAAGAAAACTAGAGAAAATATTATATAATTAAAAATATAGTTATGCAATATAACAGTGCTAAATTAAAATGTCAAATCTTTAATTCAACTCATTTCCAAGATGTGCCCAGACCCAATCCATTAATATTAATTGAAAATACAACAAAAAAAATAAATTAAAAAATCTAATCATATTCTTATTTCTTTATTACAATAATACCATATTAAAAATCATATGATGTATTCATTTTATGTAATGTTCTGTCTGCCTATATAGATTGGTTAAATGAAAAACAATTCTTCCTGTCTCAACAGACAACGGGTCATGTTTTTTGTTTATACAAGTTCTTCTGTTGTACCATAACATTACTTTCAGTCACTACAGCTCCAAGACAACACATTGTTAATTAATTCAGTATAAAAACTTCATGTGTCACAGAATATAACTTCTCATACTATTCCACATACAAAACAGTGGCTATAACTTTAAACGATAGAAATAACATATTTCTTATAATAAATGTAATTGTAGAAATTTGTATAACATATACTAGTTCCTCATAGTCTTGAGATGCAAATGCAAAAAGACCATTACACCAAACATTAATAACATTAATTTAAGTATTTTTCTTATAATTTTTATAAATTGATTGCAACAATTGCCCACCCAGCATCGTGAGGAATTTGGGCAATAAGTAGCGGCTCCAGGTTGAGAAAACCATGCTGACCACATGTCACCCTACACTGGCAGGATAATCGTCTACCTCTGTGATTAACATATGTAGATGTGAGACCAGCAGCCAGCTGGTAGGTCAAAGGTCTTCTAGGCCTATTGCAACATGGAGTTTAGTGTTTTTAGTAAAATCCATAGATCGGACTAAATGGGACATACCTTAAGAATGAAATATGGTTTGTTGGTGTCTAATGTGGTACATCTAACACTGATATCATTAGCAGTCTTGCTCTCAAATAATTTGAGGTTCCAAATATTTCCTTTTTAACAGCTGAACAATTGTCAAGGTGTTATCATCCATTTCCTCCTCTGGGTTGTAGCTTCAAATGAATTTTGATGTAGACTATATAAGGTGTTGTGCAAAATAGTCGCAGCCTGCAGTTAATCTGAAATGTCTTCTGCGGAAGAAATTATTATATGGTTATGAGATTTTAGAAGAGAACCCAATTCGGAGGAGGAAATTAAGAATATTAATTCAGAAGAAATTCCATTAAAAGAAGTTGATACTTTTTCTATCTTGGTAGCTTTATCGCCAGAAATACTTACTTACTTACTCACTGGCACTATCGAACCCGAAGGTTCATGGCCGCGCGGACATAAGCTCTCCATACATCCCTATCCTGAGCTAATGCTTTCCAATCATTCCCTGTATAATCTACTTCCCTCAAATCATAGTTAATGTTGTTCTCCCACCTCATTCTTGGCCTACCAACTGGGCGTTTTCCCTCTGGCTTTCCTACAAGAAGCTTCCATGCACGTCTTTCATTCCCCATACGTGCAACATGTCCTGCCCATCGCAGTCTACGAGACTTAACTGTTCTTATTATATCTGGCTTCCTATAAAGACCATGCAGTTCATTGTTATGTAGTCTTCTCCATTCACCTGTCTGTTCATCTCTCTTTGGTCCAAAAATTTTCCTAAGAACTTTATTCTCAAATACTCGTAATCTCCTTTCCTCCCTTAAAGTAAGAGTCCATGTTTCGCACCCATATAATATAACTGGTAGAATAATAGTTTTATATATCTTCAGCTTAACGTTTTTTGAAAGGAGTTGGGACATCAAAAGTCTCTGCAATGCATAATAGCATGCATTTCCAGAATGGAGCCTATGTTTAATTCCTTTGTGCATCTCATTCCTATTTGTGATTATTGTTCCTAGGTATTTGAATTCAGCCACTTCCTCAAAATTTCCCTCATTTGTCATTAGCTGTCCATTTCCATTATATACTGAATTTCTACGTGTGACCATATATTTAGTTTTAGTGATATTTACTTCCAGTCCTAATTTCTTAGTGTTACTCAATAGTGTGTGCGTGTTGGCCTTTAGTATCTCCTCGCTATCGGCCAGTAGTACTACATCATCAGCATAAACTAACAGCTTATTAATACCATTCAGTTGTAAGCCTTCCTCATATCGCCAGAAATAATAATAATAATAATAATAAAAGCACAAGTCATAGGTGAAGCATTTAGACTCAGAAGTAAAAAGGAAATAAAAATATATACAGACATTCATAGTGATATTAGAAAACGAAGGTTACAATTTTATGGCCATATTAAACGAATAAACTCAAATAGGCTTATAAAACAGATAATGGAATTCTACGAAAACAGAAGTAAAGCTCCAGTGGATACTATGAAGTGGATTGATGAAGTCAAAAGGACTTAAAATTGGCAGGAATTACTAAAGAAGATATCCCAAACAGAGATATATTTAGAATTAAGGTGAATAAGTGGCAAGTTTACCAAAAGGATAAACCGAAGAAAAAAAACTGGAACAACTTGTACAGATGATAGAAAACAAGCTCATAGCAAAAGAATGAAAGAAATTTGGGCTCAAAGGAAACACCTCTAAGTACTTTGCATAGTCCTACATGGGCTCATCCGCAATAAAAAAAAATAAAATAAAAAATAATAAAAGCAAAAATGAAATATATGAAATAATTAAAAAAACATTAATTTTTTTATTTCTTAGTAAGGACTTATTAAGAAACAAGGATACAAAAAATAAATGTAAAGTTGACATCTATGAAATCAGTTATTGTAAAATTTTATGTAAAACAAAAAAAAGTAAAAAAAAAGAGAATAGTTCAAATTCAAGCCATGGATATGAAATTTTTTAAAGGAATTTTAGAAAAAAGCAAGTAAATGCAAAGAAGTGAGTTAAAAGTAGAGGAGATTTAAAAAAAAACATATAAGTAGAATAAAATGGTATGGACATGTTATATGCAAGACAGGGGAATGATTACTAAATAAGATGCTCCCAATGAAACTAAGAGGGAAGAGACAATGTCTAAACCAGATTAGGGAAGATATTGAAGATAGGACAATCATGGTCAGAAATATATACGAGTACAATTAAAACATGGGAGGTCAGAGATAGCTGACCACCTTTTTTGTAATAATTCACCCCAAGCAATTGGAAACAACTTATGGAAGAAGAAGAATGGATACATGATATGGAAAAAGATTTAAAGAAGAGTGGAATTAAAAAAATAATGGAGAATAAAGATCTTAACCCATTTGCCTCAGAAGACGAGGTACACTCGCATAACTCAGCTTGCAATGTTTATGTTTGTACATCCCTTGGCAGGGTAATGTTTTGTTAACATTTATGAATAGCAGAGGAATGTGTTTCGGCTTACACCGATATTGAGATTTTGTCCGTTTTCTGGGGAAATGCAATTATCATTTAAACGTGAAGTGAATGGGTTAATAGGAAATAATGTTTGCTTAATGGAAACTAAGGTCAGAGTAAAAGATTTGTAGGGATAGAAATAAAAAGCTAAAACACATAGCTGTTGATTAACAATCATTCAATTTAATCACAGAAAAATTGAATTAAATTTCATACATTTCACATAAATATTCTTATAAATATTATTTTTTTACCATAAGTTAATTCTGTCAACTTTAAATAATAAATTATATTTTTTATAAATTTAATAAATGCATTGGTTAGTGTATTAATTAAAGCTTATAACTGACTAAATATAACTTCTAAAGTTCTACTTAATGCACAAGGTATTCATGATTCTCTTCGTTTGAAAGATCCAGGAAAAGTAAGAGATAAATCAACTTTTTTTTTTCATTAAATTTAGTATTTTACCTTCTTATGAATGTTTAATACAACCATACATTTCACAAAAAAAAAAATATGCTAACTAAGACCCAAAAATAAACCAAAATTATTCTGAATTTAATTGTACATAATATAAAATAGCAAATAAATGAAATTTATATTTTGAAATATAAATGAAATTTATAATTTCAGATATAAATGAAATTATTAAAAATTATGTTGTGTCTGATTTGTTACCCTGGCTTTTATAATATTTTACTACACCTAAGTGGTGAAGTCAATAATGGCAAGGTAGAGAATAAGCCAAAATTCGGAAGGGAATTAAAGCCATATGTCCTGTGTCATAGATTTACTACACATAAAAGAACGTCAAGCATGATAAAATATTCATTTGGCCAATTTTCGTTGGTCCTTTCATGCCCACATTTGATCTGATGATCTCTACATTGTCAGCCCTCAATGTTGATTCTTACACCCTCCTTTTGTGATCCAAAGAACTTGCATATCAAATCTCTCATGAATTTTGAAATTCTCGGGGGGGGGGGGGGAGATTTTACATGCAAGTTCTTTGGATCACAAAAATAGAGCATAGGAGTTAATATCCAGGCCCGAAAACATAGAGATCATCAGTCTGGACAAGCTGAGGATAAAACAGAGATTTTTTAAATGCATCCTAAAAGAAATCCACAAATATGAGGTAAGATAAAAACAGACTCAACCTGACGATTTTTATTATTAATTTAACACTTCTCATAGAAGGATAAATTATATTTGAAGAGAAAAATTTTCGCCTAGACCGGGACTCGAACCCGGGACCCTTGGCTTTCCGGGCCAAGTGCTCTACCAACTGAGCTACCGAGGCGAGTTACGATCTAGACGCAAATTTTTCTCTTATGTACGTTGTAATTCCCTCGCGCCAAATGCTTGAAACCATAGCTTCTATCTTTGCAAATGGCGGCTTCTTAGTTAAGAAGACATTTATTGGGAATTTAACACTACTTTATAGCCAGTAGGGCTTCTATTGACGATTTTTATTATTAATTTAACACAATTTATTATTAATTTAACTTAACATTTTTCTCTTCAAATATAATTTATCCTTCTATGAGAAGTGTTAAATTAATAATAAAAATCGTCAATAGAAGCCCTACTGGCTATAAAGTAGTGTTAAATTCCCAATAAATGTCTTCTTAACTAAGAAGCCGCCATTTGCAAAGATAGAAGCTATGGTTTCAAGCATTTGGCGCGAGGGAATTACAACGTACATAAGAGAAAAATTTGCGTCTAGATCGTAACTCGCCTCGGTAGCTCAGTTGGTAGAGCACTTGGCCCGGAAAGCCAAGACTCAACCTGTTTATAAAGATTTACTTGTTTTCACAAGAAAATAAATATGAATGATAGGATCTGTGAAATTACTGATTCTTTTCCTGAACCCTGCATTTACTATCTATTAACTCTTGGAATGAAAACTGAGATCAATGGATATTACAATGGAGTGACTTCCTTCTTCTAATTTGTGTCCAGTTTTGAGTGTAGAGATTTTTATAACAGTAACCAATAAACATGATCATTTCACATTTATTTCCTTTGAATCTCTCTTGACTAGCTCATTTTAATATTCAGTTATATATATATATATATATATATATATATATATATATATATATACACTTTTTTTTTCAGTCCTTGTACATCACATTTGCTATGCCTTATAAAATACCCAATTTATTGTGCTCAAATCCTGCATAATATGCTTTTTTCAAGATACTTTTAATTTGATTTCAGTACCGTAATATTTGGAATAAATTTAAGATATTAGTTCCTTGCCATCTATAATTTTCTACTGATCTTAAAAATAATGAACAAAAGCAACCATTGTAATCAATGGTAAAGAGAAAAGTGTTTGTTTGAACAGGGAATCGAACCCCGAACCTTCAGCTTGAATTAGCTTAATGGTCAGAGCAGCATCAGCATGTAAAGCTGAAGGTTTGGGGTTCGATTCCTGTTTCAAGCAAAAATTTTTCTCTTTACCATTTATTACAATAGTTTAATTGTGTACATTAATTTACGTATTTTTTTTCAATCGTAGTAATAGCTTTCGCTTCTTAATATTAATTTAATAAAACCAACAATGTAACTCAAATTCCATAGAAAAGGAAAGATAACATATTTGGCATATTTACCAATATTACTGTATTTCAAATCTTCAAAATCTCAATTCACACTTATAAAGCAAATCAATAATTCATAATTATATTATTTTTAGTCTGGACATCTTACCTCAATATTAATGTTGATTTGTTCTTGAACATGTTTCAAAACAATTCTGTTTTATCGTCAACTGGGAAAGCTGACGATAAAACAGAATTGTTTTGAAACATGTTCAAGAACAAATCAACATTAATATTGAGGTAAGATGTCCAGACTAAAAATAATATAATTAAAATAACCTCAAATATAACTTCCTAAAATTAAATATCAGTAATTAATAATTGAATGATGTTATGCATCAACTGGCTAAGCACAAATTAAAAAAAAAGAATGAGATTCTGATGCCATCTGTTGCATTGGTTCATGAAGTAAGTGCATGCACATTTTTAGCACCAAATCTTTAAATATAGCCTTATTATTAAAGAAAAATGTAAATGTCATCAGTTCTACAGAGATTCTATGTTTTGCAAACAAATGGCTATGAAACCAGATCTTCATAAATGCTTATCTAAATTTTGCATCATGCAGCTAAGCGCCAAATGTTCCCGCTCTTATATTGTTGATGCATAATTGTCAAACAAGGAAACTAACTTGCAATATCCAGTATTGTTAGCTTGGCGCTACAATAAATAGCGAAGATTGACTTAAACTTTAAACTTATTTTTCTCAAAATTTACATAATGACACACAGCCAGTTGATGCATAATGCGTCCAATTTTAAAATTAAAATAAAGCCTAGTATCAATGTTATTTGTTTTATCATTATCTGCCTAACAGTTTTCTTGAAAGCAATTTAACAAGTTTCATTAATCAATAATTGATAATTCACTGTAAATTATTTATATCTCAATTATGTTTTAATGGGAAAATGAAAGACACATCCCAATAATATTAAATTAATCAAAATTGCGATTTCAACTGTTTAAGATGATATAATTAAATTTTTTACAGTGCATAGATGTATGGATAAACATAACCTTAGCAAGACCTGCACTTTGCTACGGCAGTGAGGCATGGACTTTGAGGAAAGGAGAGGAAGACCTGTCACTTGGATTTTTCCATCCTAAAAATCCTCCACTGACTCCAGCTGTGTTTGAATCCATGACTGTCGGGACTAGAGGCAAAAGGAACATAACCACCAAGCCAAAGAACACATCCTACTTTACTGTAAAAATGCCAATCATAAACTACAGGAAATGATAAAAAAACCACTCACTCCAGGAAATGTTTACCAATACTAGGCTCTGGCCATTTTGAAAATTCATCTACTGTAGACATCTTGAAATCAGTTTATAGTGGACACACATAATATGAAGTAAGAAGTATAATTTATCCTTCAGTGAGAAGTGTTAAATTAATAATAAAAACATCAATAAGAAGTATGACATTACAGTTGGACAGATAATTCTTAAAATTACATAAAACAAATCACTTACAAGAATACTAAACAAATCACTTTATTGTTAAGTTGATCTTCCAGGCTGAATGGCCTCCTGACAGTTGATGAGTTTACAGAGAGCATGCAGAATCTTCTGAAGATGTCTACTGCAGTAGTAGATGAAATATAGAGTTTAAAGAAAACTGAACCATGCTCATTCAGCCCAGAAAACCAACCTAACAAGATTCAAGACACTGGTCGTGATAGCCTACAATTCTACAAGCCACTTTATTGCCTCAAACTGTTTGCCATTTACATCCAATCATAATTGGCAATGTTTTGGAAAGTCATTCATTGCTTTATGATAAATATCTACTGAAATAGCATAATTTCTTCTTTAATTGCTATTTTCAGCATTTTGACATCTTACAGTACCCAGAAATAAACATTCTCTATTCATATAATCCCAAAAAGTGTAGCCATATTTCTGATACACTCTGTATATGACAATTTTCAAATATCTACATAAATTTAATTAAAATTACAGTGGGAGGAAACACGATGAGGTATTTACATTAATGAATGAGTTGGAGAAAATGTTTTAACACTTTGTGAGGTGAGATGTTAAAACATTTTCTCCAACTCATTTATTAACCTACGTAAATATCTGACCTCACTAATTACAAATATTATGTGAAAGTATTTCTTATTTATATAGATACATTTAAAAAAAAAAATGGTCTCATGATTCTAACGTCATTCTCTAGATTTTAAAGATGGCAGGATATCCTTTTAATAAACTGTTTTAATATAAATGTTTTATATAATCACAAGTGCAACACAATTTAAAAAAGATACAACTATACTCATATTAATTAGTAAAATAAGCAACACTATTTATATAAAACTCAAAAATGAACAAAATGTTTTATACAATCTCAAAAATCTCAATTTTTGTGGATTCTAGCACAGATGACAGTGTACTCTAATAAAAAGAGAGAAAATGCACAAATTACTGTAGCCATTATACAAAAAATGATCTGATAAAATATAAATATATATATACAGTTTTTTTTTGTCGAAAGAAAGCATGGAAAATACTTGAACATTTAATGACATACTTTTCGTTAATTTTTCATAATTTAATGAAAAGTTGAGATACAAATAATCTAAAAACATGATATTAACAGTACTTAACATTCAAAGATACTTATGAATTACGGGCAGGAATGGGATTTCTAACTTATGGGAATACACTAAAAATAAAAAAAACTCATATTAATCTTAAAAGCTAATGAAAATAACTCACCCTAACCTTATATTTGTTTTTTTTTGTAACATAGAGTATAGTTAAATTTTATGAATTGCAAATGCATGGTAAAAATTGCATTATATCGTAAGATGGCGCAAATCAAAATATAAATTTTGGAGAACATGTCATCAACAAGAGAAAAATTGAAGTTAATTGAAAAAAATATTGATATATAGTACTTGTAACATACCAAGGTCCATTAACTGTCATGTGCTAGAACAATCCAATTTTTTAACTAATAATAATAATAATAATAATAATAATAATAATAATAATAATTATTATTATTATTATTATTATTTGGTAAAAATTATAAATAAATTAATTATTGGCCTTTTAGAGGCAAAAGTTACACAGAGGAGACTAAATACATTGATAATGAATACATTAGTAAATAATATATTAATACTTTTAATTTCAGTATTCTATTGAATTATGCTTTAAAACTAAACATTATTTCTAATCCACTTGTGACTGTAATTTAGCACCCAACTCTATTTGTTACAAAAATGAATATACAAATATGGAATAAATTATAAGAGTTATTCTAGCTATATAAATAATTTATGTTAATTTGGGTATGGAGGCTCTGATAAAACTTTAATTTCATCCCTCTGTCTGAATCTGAAAGGAACTGGTGTAGTCTCTCTTACTGTTGAACTGCTTTCTGATTCAGATGATTCTGAACATCCTGTATCTTCCCATTCTTCTGTATCACCAACTAAATTATCAATGACTGGTTCAATGTGATTCAAACGAAGAAATGAAGAGATGTGATTAGCTAATGAAATTCTATCCCTGAAATAAAAATAATAATAATAGTTGGTACAGCATTATATTTGTCAGCTGCGCTGAACTAGTGGTTATGCTCATTGTCTCCGGTCCCGAGGGTCACGGGTTCAAACCCAGTCAGGATTGATGGATTTTTTTAGGATGGAAAAATCCAAAGAGCAAGTCTTCCAGGTGGGACTTTCAGCCATGAGTCCGAGTCTAAAGATTTTCAGGCTTGTAAAAGATCCTTAAGCCTGAATAAAATGACCTCTATGTAAAATTTACTGACTTATCAAACTTTAGTTGATGTTTTTATTATTAATTTAACACTTCTCACTGAAGGATGTCCCAGGTTCGAGTCTCGGTCTAGGCAAACATTTTTCTCTTCAAATATAATACTTTAGTTGCTTGTTAGATGTCTCATTGGGTCAGTACGTTGACCATATGCCATACTTGCTATAGTAACTCCTAACAAAGGAAAGGCTATGCTTCAACATCAGGCTATGCTGTCATAGATAGATAGATAGATAGATAGATAGATAGATAGTATTATATTTAATGTTGCTATTTAACAGCTCAAGTCATTAGCATCACAATTTAAATCTGAATATGAAAGGACCAACAAATTTTGCGTAGAGGACTCTGTTTTCAAGCTTTAAATTATTTCATGTGTCATAAATCTATGACATGGGAACCATAGCTTTACTTCCCTTCCAAAGGAAGTGACACTCTGGCTTTTTATACCCTTAAAATATCCATCAAACCAGCCACGTTTCAACCAGCGAACCTTGGAACCAGAGGCAAGTATGGTAATACTAATCCACCTTTAATAAATTTAAAGTAAAACAATACAAAAAAATAATAATTAACATTACCTTAAAAGACATGAACATAAACCAGAATATATATATAAGTTGCTCTAAAAAAAGACAAAAAAATTAGTGATTTATCGAACTTTTATAGGAATAATCACTATGAGGTTTAATTTAAGATAAATTAAAATGTTTCATACCTCTCATAACTAGAAGTATATCACGATTTCAAAGCCTTGGCAGCCCCATCTTCAGCATCTTTGAGGCAAAACCCTTGGAATTGACAGTTTGGGAAAAGATATACATTCAGAAGAACAGATTTAGTTCCATGAATTTTGAAATTCCTGGTGAGCGAGAATTGATCTCAAAGTTCATCAAATCAACACTAGATGGCAGTTTAGAAGATGAAGGTGAAGACGAAAATTCAACAGTTGTAAAGATGGCTGATGATAGAAACACTGTTTCTGAAAGGATGGTCCTGTGCTTTTTAAGAACACGGAGTGTATGAAGTGAGATAATTACTTTTTATTTATCGATTTGCCTTGTTCGATTCCTGGTTGACACATGCTTCCTGGGTAAGGTTTTTTTCTGGGGTTTTTCCTCACCTGTATGACAAATATCAGGTAGATTTGAGGCCCAAAAGGTCTCCGAACATTATCATCCAGATTATGGAAAGCAACGGGAAGCTACCACACCTATAATTCCCTAGTAAAGCTGCAAAGCATAGCATGAAAATGCTCTATGATTGCAGTGAAGGACCTATCCTAGGGCAGAACACTATATAGAATTTGCCTTGATGTCTGAGGAAAATTGGGAAAATATGCCAGTCAGGTAGGTTCCCCCTAGGTTTTAAACTTGGGATCTTCAAATATGTGTCTCAAACAATATAATTTGAGTAAATTTGTTACAGTATATATATATATATATATATATATATATAAAATTTACCTATATTTTATTGGATGTGTTGTAATTGGAGCAAAACTCCCTGTAATGAGCATAAAGTATAAACCATCTTGTCTCACTGATTGCACTCCAATTATGTACTTAACGGTAATACTTGTGTGTTTGCTTCTGGTACTCTACAGCACAGTCGATCATACCAGTTGCTTTTAGTGAGGGTCACTTGAGCCTGGTATCGATCCATTACACAATCCTGTAAACAATGATCCTAGTTTTAAAATTACAATAGGAAGTAACATTATGAGGTTCTTCTTAATAAATAAGTAGAGTCTGTATTCATCTCACCTCAAAGTAGTCGAGTTCTTTTAAGAGATATTTCAAAACAAATCTGTTTTATCCAGAATCTAGACAAGCTGATGATAAAAGAGATTTGTTTTAAAACATCTAAAAAAATTCAGCTACTATGCGGTAAGTTGAATACACACTCTACTTACTTATTAATGTTCTTATAGTCCAGCCGCTGGATCTCCCGCTCTACATTTAGGTAAAAAGAGAAACTGGCCTCTACTGCCAATAAGAGAATAGTTGAGTGAGAGTAAACGTCTGCCACAACCAATCATTGCTCTTGACGCCGCTATAGCGCACTAGTAAGATTTGAAATTGCTGAGATGTTTCAGTTGTACTTCTGCTAACCGCATACATAAAGCGACCCCTCGCACTGAATATCCATATCGGCAACACTGTCGTGAAAACGTCGGAGCCAGAAACTCAGTGGCTGGACTATAATTATTTTTATATAATATATTAAAAAATAGATTTAAAATTTTAATATATGCAGATGATATGGCAATTTAAAGGTATAAAATGAGAATCAAATTGAAAAAAATCATTAATAAATGATGTGTGAAATTATAAAAGAGAGGTATGAAAATCAGTTTTGAAAAGAACATAAAAATAAACCCGCTACTTGTGTCCGGCATAATGTCAGTTAAGGGATGAAAGCTGTGATATTCATGAATGTCCGTTGTTCAGCCCTGTTGAACCATCTTAAGGACAGATAAAATGAAATAATAATAATAATAATAATAATAATAATAATAATAGCTTTATTTTACCTGGCAGAGTTAAGGCCTTAAGGCCTTGTCTACCACTCAACCAGGTTTAAAAAAAATACAAACAAAAAATAGTCTTAAATCTAAATTACAATATATATATATATAAATATAAACGATTACAAGTTATGAATACAATACAATTAATATTTATAATGTATTTTGATTTACTCTAAATTAACGAATTAAATATATATGTACAATATATATAAAAAAAAAACAGGAAAAGATTAATGACATAGTATAAAATTAAATAAATAGAGAAAAATTAATTATTAGACAACAGGTAACTGTATAAGCGTGACTTAAAGGTACCAAGTGTGCGGCAACCCCTGATATCTTGAGGAAGGAGATTCCAGGAGCGGGCAGAGGCTACTGTGAAGGAAGTAGAATAGGAGGAAGTGCTATGAAGAGGAATTGTTAGCAGACTGCTATCTTGTGATCTAGTGTCAATATTGTGGTAAGAGGATAACTTCTCAAATCTAGACGCCAGGTAAGTAGGGATGTAGGAATTCAGAAGCTTGAAAAGTAGTGAAAGAGAGTGCAATTTACGTCTGTCAGTAAGACGGAGCCAAGAGAGGTTATTAAATGGCATAAGTATACAGAAGCAGTGGAATGAAGTTTATGGCAGAGGGAAACAGGAGATCCACAAGAGAAACCTGACCTTGCCTGATTCATCTATCACAAACCCCATATGAAGTAACCAAGACATGAACTTGGGATACAGATGTGGAGGGTGAGTGTCTAACCATTTGCACCATGGAGCTATATATTACCATTACTATATAATATGTTTAAATAGTATGTTTCCATTAATGGACAAAAAAATATTTTAAATATAATAAACTCTCTCACCTCCCATTCATCCATACAGATCAATCCCAACACAAGGCACATCAATATGAAAGCAGTTTTTGTTACTGTAGAATCTGTAAATAAATTATAAGTAAATATAATACTCTCAATAAAAATATAAATTTTAATATTTTATTGTCAATAAGCAACTCATTCTCAAATACTCTTAACTTTTCACCTCTCTTAAAGTAAGAGATGGCGTATTTTGCATCCAATTGTACAGGGAATCCATTTTAAGTGGAAACCTTTTTACAGCATTGCGGCGCTCTCACTTTGCCCGCTATTGTGCTTGCACCAGCAGGCAGAATGTTCTGTTACTACCGGCATGAAGACAGTTAGAAGCTACAAAATACAAATAACTCAACTAACTAGATTATTATAAAAAATAGGCCTAATATAGAGACTTATTACTGACTATTTATTTGAAAAATGTCAGCAGTCTGGTTGTGGCGGCAGAATGATGCGAGGTCTCCTCTTAAAATGGATTCCCTGTACAACAGGAAGTAGAAGAATAAGAAAGATAGCATAACTAGAAGAATAACCATTTTCTAGGCTATATTCTTAGATTAACATTTATAGAAAAGTTGGGATGACAAGATTCCCTGTAATGCATAATAAGCATACTTTTCCAGAGTTCAGCCTATGTTTAACTCCTTTCTGCTCCTAATCCTGTTTGTAATATTATTGTTCCTAATAATTTTCACTCTCTTCTTTGAAATTCATTCATTTTTGTTAAGTATCCATTACTTTAATAGTGAGTGGAGAACATATTTTTAACGACTCACCTCATATAATTTCAAATTTCTTTGATACCGGCAGTTTCAGACAATATCTTGTCCCTCTTCAGTCATGGCTTCCACAAGATGTTGTCTGAAACTGCCGGTATCAAAGAAATTTGAAATTATATGAGGTGATTTCTTCTTTCCTTTATTTTCTTTTCTTCTCCAGAAAAGCCTGACCAGAGGCTATAAGATGGCAGCCCCATCACTGGTCTTGCCTTCCTTTGGCCAGCAACCAATCGAAGGGACTATTATTATGCTTTCAAGTCTTATACGAGAATTTTGTGGAAGGATTGTACTATTTAGGCTGGAGGGAAAATTTTCTATAGGATCGTATCAGGCCTTGGCCTAATACTTGGAAGGAAGAAGAAGAAGAGTCGTTAAAAATATGTTCTCCACTCACTATTAATGATATAACCTCATAATGTTTACTTCCCAATATTAATTTAAATATATCCATTACTTTAACAATGTTTCCCAAGTGTGGTTGGTTAAGGCAGTATGCTACAAGCCAGAAGGTGCAGGTTCGATTCCTGATGGAGTCAGGATTTTTAAACTAGTCTAAACCTTCTGGTGGAACAATGGTCTTGGGGTCAACTCAGCCTCTAAAGAAAGATATATGTTCTGGGGGTAAATACAGTCATCATGTAGGGCTGACAATCTGACTGATTTCTCATACTGATTGTCTAGAAAGCTGGGAATCTTAACCTCCTACAACCTAAGAGCCTCCTAAGGGCTGTTGTGGAATCATTTTTCCTTTTTAATAATGTAATTAGTAGGGGAAGTGGTACCACCACAAAGTGTCTATTGTTTGGGAAATTGTGCACTATACATGTTACGAACTTTATGGCTTTACTTAATACAACCACAGATTTAAGCTATATTGAATGCTATTGATTACATGACTGACTATGTTTGTAGTACCAACATTTATTTCCTTGTATTCTGACAGCTAATGGCATTTCTTTATTATGTTCTACATTGGATAGGTTAGTTTAGGATTTGGGTAAGTTAGGTTAGGAATGTGTTAGCTATATTTAGTTTAAGTTACAAAATTTATCTAAAGTTTTATGAATATAAATTCAGTAAAAGGGATACAAGAGAATTTCATACAGAGGAAAATGTGTGCCTTCTCCTGAATTGCCCTAAGTAGCACAATAGTAGTGCGCCAGCATGTAAAACTGGAGATCTTGGGTTCAAATCCCGGTTTAGGAAAACATATTTCTCTTTGGTTGTATAAACTATTGCATGCAAACAGTAAGCCTGAATACATTAATTTTATACTACATTCATAATTAGCTGATGTAGCTAGGAACAAATCCCCAAGTTTTCTTAATAGAAATGATCATGTTGTACTGTGAATATAAGTTCACCAACAGGCGTAAATGGGAATTTCACATACAGGAAAATTTGTCTTCCTGGAATGCCTACATAGCACAATGGTAATATGCTAGCATGTAAAGCTGGAGATCTTGGGTTCAAATCCCAGTTTGGCAGAAATTTTTTTTTTTGGTTTAAAAACTTCCATATGAACTATTTATAATTACTATGGATTTAAGAAAGCTATAAGAGATTGTCTAATTGAAATTCCATTTTATTATATTATAGATTTTTCTTTACTCCAGTATTGATGCATTTTTACCTTTTTTATGTCTGTATTTATGATGCCATGATTACTATAAATCAACAAATCAAATTTCAAAGAAGCCTCATTTTCAAATTTTTCTAATTTTAACAATTCCTCTGACTGTCTGGAATCGAAAATCAAAACCCTTGGGCCCTGAGTCAGATGCACTACCTTACATGCTCTTACAAATGACCAACCAAATTTATATTCAATTTTACTTAATTTATATAAAACATTTGGTAAAAACTATGGAAAAAACTTTAGTTTGATTTCCACCATAAATTTTCTACGTCCTACAGAATAACAGTGTGCTTGTGCAAATGTTTATACAGTTGACACTAGGTGGAACCACATATCTGTGAAGTCCTACAAAAAATGTATAGAATTGTCGCTATATATAATGACATAACTGTGAAATCGATATGACCAACCTTCACAATAAATTCCCAAATGTTTATTAGAAATAAATGTGTTTTGGAATGGAAACCTGAGGGAAGACGAGGCAGAGGAAGACCTAAAACTTCCTGGAGTCAGGGAATATATTTATACATGAAGGAGAAACATCTGCAACCAGGAGATTGGATGAACTGACAAAATTGGTTATTAGGAATCAGACGATGTCAAAGACAATCAACCGACAATCTATCTTTGTACACTAACTTCCCCCTTCCTAATCTAGCAAAATAAATTACATGCATATTATTTAATGAAGTGTACACTACTCTGATGTACATTAACTTGTCCCATCGGAACCTAACATTAATGAAGTTAATTTCTTTCAATATGGTGTGGAATTAATTGTGAATGTTGGTGACAATTATTTCAGTAACATCTTCTGGAAGTTACATTAAGCATTCATGCACCTCGTACATGTGCACTGCAGTTCTGTAGAACTTAGAAGAAATCATTGCATACATAGAAAAATATTTAATAATTGTAAAAAAAAAATGTTATAAGTACTGGTATCATAAAATGTTTAAAATAATATGAAATGTTAGTATAGACAGGGGACAAAGAGAGGTACATAGAGCAACATAATTACAAGAATACAGTATGAAAAATCAAGTGGAAATTAATCTAATGTTTTGAGTCGAAACTATAATCATAATAATATTAATAGTGAGTGGAGAACATATTTCAATTGACTCACCTCATACATTTTCAAACTTCTTTGATACCGACGGTTTCAGACAATATCATGTCCTTCTTCAGTCATGGCTTCCACTGAAGAAGGACATGATATTGTCTGAAACCGTTGGTATCAAAGAAGTTTGAAAATGTATGAGGTGAATCGATTAAAATATGTTCTTCACTCACTATTAATGATATAACCTCATAATGTTTGCTTCCCAATATTAATTTAAATATACATAATAATATATTATTTTTGATTAGCCTACCTGCTAAATAAATTGCTGATCCTAATCCAATGATTAAAAGTCCTGAAAAACAAAACAAAATATTTGGTAAAACTACAGAAAACTGCCAAGAAACAACATAACACCAGTCTACGAGAGGCTACTGATGATGGAGATATAGCTCCGAAACTGCAGTCTAGAAGAAAAAAGGATATGAGGTGAGGTAATAAAAATATTAATTTAATTCTTAACACTACATAACTTTGGTCCATATTGGAGACTGTGAGCAGATGCCATGATAAAGTAAAGTGATCCCACTACAGGCCTCAGGAGGCCTTTGGGGTAGTAGGAGGTTAAGGCTCCCACTTTTCTAGACAATCGGCACTTGATGTCAGCCCTGCGTGACGGCCGCCTTTATCCCCAGAACAAGCATCTGGTATTCATTTCTGTTAGAGGCTGAGTCGACCCCAGGGCCATAGTGCCGCCAGAAGGTTTGGGTCAGTTTAAAAATCCTGACCCTACCGAGACTCGAACCCTTGACCTTCCGGCTTGTAGCGCAGTGTCTTAGCTACTACGCTATGGCATGCCCCCGCAGATGTCATGATTCCATAATTAAATAAAAAAAAAACAAATTTAATGGACTACTTACTGTTGTAGAATATAATTAGTAACTGAGGAATATAAATATAATTTTTGATCAGAAAAAAAGTATGAAAAATATAGAAAAACTTAATTAGAAGTTGAGCTACAAATAAGCTATAAAATGTTATATACAATCTTAAGATTATTCTGTTTACAGTGTTTATGTTATTGTTTCTCAGGGATTGTCTTGTTCCAGATGGAGAGAAGCGATTAAAATGCAAGCCAATGTATAGGCGGTGCATTCTTTGCTGGGCAGGTCTAGGGACGATACTCTCTGTAGATGTTGTCGCAGAGAGCATGAAACCCTTGCACACATCCTTGGGGCTTACCGTTTGGAGAATCACTGAGAAACTTTGGCACCACACTATCAGAAATTTTTTTTTCTCAAATGCCCCAGGTTTGTCTTTTGACATTCCTGGTTTCTCTCCTGGCATGGCATACTTGTAACCCACTTCTGAGGTTGGGGCGCCTGGAAGGCAGGGTTACGTTGCTCCGATGATATGATAGGTGATGATAATGGTGTGCCAGGAGAGTCCCTAATCCTAAGCTTAACCTAAGATGAATATGAATGATGATGATTGTGATGGCCATATGATTTCGGGGACCGTTTGGGCCTTAAAGTTTCCTGACATTTGTCTTACAGGTGAGGAAAAACCCCGATAAAAACCTCACCCAGAAAAACTGTCCCCACCGGGGATCGAACCCAGGCCCGCTGCGTGACAAGGCAACACGATACCCCGAGACCACAGCGGTGGACACTATTTGAAATATGATGGCAGAAGTCTTGCGAGATTATGGATATACAGTTTACGAAGAAGTTCATGGTGTGGCCACTAATGGAAGTTACAGAGGAATAGATATTATTGCATTTAGACCATCTTCTAAAATTGGTATGATATTAGATACCACAATCCGTTTTGAGACTCATAGTGCCCAACCTGAGGAAGTTGACGGCAAAAAGAAAGCCATATATGAGCCAACAATTGACTATTACAAAGATAAATACCAATTTAACTCCAAGCGTGACAGGCCTTGAAGGCCCTAGGCCTACCATCCGGCTCCTGGCCTCACGTCCATATGTGTTAATCACAGAGGTAGATGATCATAAGCCAGTGTAGGGGTGATATGTGGTCAGCATGTTGGGTCTCCCAGTCGTTATAGCTCATAAGCCAGTGTAGGGGTGATGTGGTCAGCATGTTGGGTCCCCCAGCCATTATAGCTGGTCTTCTCACCCTGGAGTCGCTACTTATTGTAGCTACCCAAGTGCCTCACAATGCTGGGTGGGTATCGGTCCCATACTGGCCGAGATTCCATGAGAAAAATTTCTTCCCCCATGGGGACTCGAACCAGTGCAAGTCCTGTAGCTCTGCGCCAAGGCTTCTTGCCTTAACCACTCAGCTACGGCGCGGGACATAAACATCAATTAGATAGTATAACGTCACAGGATTGATGATCGGGGCAAGAGATACTATACCAGGATTCTTAGCTAATTTTGGAATTCCTTAGATTTTGGACAGGGTGTGTATTTCTAAAATTGCCATTAGAGGATCAATTTCAATTTTAAGAAACCATCTTTACAAAATTTATACTTTATAGTATGTATACTTCAATTACAATTTGAAATTTTTTAATGAATTTACAAAATGTATTTCATCAATTTCGAAAATTAATTGTCTGTGTCACTTTGTCCTTGAGACAATCCTCTAATCAGGAAAGTTGTATATAATTTTTTTAAAAATTTCAAATATGTTAATAGGGTCTGTCATTTGGGTGAATGATCTGTATTTCAAGTACCCTGCATTAAATAAATAAATGTTATATATAAACATAACAAAATTGAGAATGACGCACAATGTCCTTATGCTCCATCTACTGACTGTGTTGGCTCAGTCATTATCCCTGTCATCTTTGATTACCACCAGGGTAAATAATACTTTCAGTCACATGGTGCCCATCCTTGGGCTAGAGTAAATGCCCTATTGTCAAATAGTAGGCCTGTAACATTCATCATCATCCATGCAAATATTAGGCCATCTAGCCTGTTACGTTCTCAAAGAGGAATTTTCCATCCAGCGATCTTTTGCCTTGGGAGAAGTAAGAAAGCATGGCTTTTAGAATTCTGTGAGATGGGCTTTCCAGTTGTTCTGGTAGTTTTATATATGATGGAGAATGGGTTCTACATCCAACTCTTCCAGTTTCCTTAGTACACTGTTCAAAACAATTAGAGGAACACTATGAAATATGCAAAAAATATTTTTTCATTGGATAAAGGTACAAACATGAAATTAATAAAGTACATTATTTGTGGTTATTTATTTATTGCTCATGTCAGTAAAAACAAATGAATAACGCTGCCAATTAACTTTTCAAATATTTCTGCTATGTAAGCAATTGAATCTTGTGCTTATTTTTCAAAGTTAAACACTCGTTATATAGAGTTAGTATCGTGTATGGCCTCCACGACATTCGATGACAGTTTGGCACCTTCGTGGCATGCTCCCAATAAGATTCTGGATTTCCTCTTGCGGGATATTCTCCCATTCCTCCTTCAGAGCATCTCCAAGTTGCTGCAGAGTTTGTGGAGCTTGATGTCGGTTCCTGACCTTCCTGTCTAGAAGATCCCACAAGTGTTCAATAGGGTTGAGGTCTGGGCTGACCGCTAGCCACTCCATTACCTCAATTTCATTCCTCCTCAGGAAATCCCTGGTGACAGCCGCAGAATGTGCCCTGGCATTATCCTGCATAAACAGAAATCCAGGGCCTACTCCAATGGCAGCAGGTACTACATGCTCTTCCAGAACATGCTCGATATATCGGACAGCATTCAGTCGCTGGGGAACAAGTACCAAGGTCCGTACGATTTTTGTACATAACTCCGGCCCACACCATTATGGAACCTCCTCCGAATCTATCAATTTCCTGTACAGCCTCTGCAGAAAATCTTTCTCCTGGTCGTCCCCACACCCTCAATCGACCATCACAACGTGTAAGATGATACCTGGATTCGTCCGAGAAGAGCACAGACTCCCACTGGTTCAGGTTCCAATCACCATGGTTTTCAGCATACGTACGTCTTGCTGCCTTATGCCCATTTGTTAAGCGTGGTTTTTAACGGGCCTTTTTGGACGAATATTCTCGTTCCTTAATCTGTTCCTTATGGTTTGGTCTGAAACCCAGATTACAGAAGCCATATGAAGGTCATTCTGCAGGTCTTTTGCAGTTTTTGAATGCTGTCGAAAAGCAGAAAGAACAACATATCTGTCATCCTGGGGGCTTGTTTTAAATTTACAGCCCTGGCCTCGTCTTCTACAATACTGACCTGTCTCTCTGTGCTGTTGCGTAACCTGGACACCATGGAAGGAGAAACCCCAAGCTCTCTAGCCACTTGTCGCAGAGATTGACCGTGTCGTAAAAGATGTAGAGCATGATACACTTCAAACTCATTTAAATGCCTCATTTTGTCAGAGACTTCAATAAACAAGGCAATAATCAACATTTGTCACTATAGCAACATCAGGAAGCTTACCAATTAGAAGTGGCCAGTGCCTTCCAAAATAAAAAATTTCTCTATATTTGTTATTTGAGGTAATTTCTCTGTATTTAGGCCATGGATCTTTAAAATTTGTATCCAATGATAAAATTAATAATTCAATTTACATATTGTCCAACTTTCAGCATCACAGCTTTAAAAAACAATTACTTATTCAATTTATTACAAGTGTTCCTCTAATTGTTTTGAGCAGTGTATAACTATAACTTCACAAGTTAGGAATGTCCAAAGTTAGGTTAGATTACATAGATTTCTAAAGGATGGGTTAAGAAAACTCCAAAACCTCCTCTTTTTGAAGTCACCATTATGTTTTCTGGAGGAGGTGATTAAAACCATTAAAATGTAGCTTTCTTACAATTTTGATATTTGAATTATGTTTAAAATTTCGATGTAACATATTAGACTTAAATTCTTACCGATAAGTGTAGTCCAGGATCTAATCCCTGGTCCCTTCGAAATGTGTAATTTTTCTTCATTCTTGAATTTTAGTACAGGACCTCCCATAATCAGCTGATTAAGGAATGTTTTGCTTTAAAAAATTAATTTTTAGTTTTTACCGGTGGTAAATGGCATGAACCCGTGTTCTGAAATAAGTACATAATACACTACAGGAGAGCTAGTTCAACGTAATTTATTTACTATATGATATATTTATAAATGATCTCATGATTTCATATTTTTATGCAGATATTGTTTACAAAATTAAGCATTTAGTTTCCTCAATATCCAGTAGATGGCAGAAAAGTAGAGTAACTTGTGCTGCTATCTACTACAATAATAAACACACAAATAGCCAACTTAACTTTATTAATACCACTAACATTGTAGCCAACTCCATTTTTTAATTACCAAGCTCTATTTTTACCTAGAATTGGCAAATTTGTTATAATTTTAACCAGATGCCAATCTAGCCACAATTTTTTAAAACAAAACTAAGCTACAAATTCGTGAAAAAAATCACTAATGGTGTTATTGGACTTTGTCACCTTTTAGTTAGCCACTCCTGACCATTATTTTATTGAATTATCTTATATAAATTCTGCAATGATATTGGATGGAGATAGATATAGTGGGTGAGATGCAAAAAAAGTGATTAACATTTCTACTCAGAGCTGGCACGAAGATCACAGTGTTGCCAGACTTTCTCTCAGTCACTATTGGTCTCCAATGGCGCTACACCCAAATTATCTTCACTTCCACTATCAGTTATCTTCTGAATCTGAACTAGAACTCCCACTACCTAATGAAATGTTCAATTGCTTCTAAAATCCCTTCTTGTTTCCTGGTCTCTTTGATAACAGATTTAGTGTTTTGCTACATTCTCCCAGTTTTCATTTTATTTACACCATTAACCCTTTAACCAGCAATGTATCCTATAGGATACATCAATTGGTTTGATTTATTTACTATTATTAATTAAACGTCCACCGCTGTGATCTTGAGGTAGTGTGCTGCCTTGTCACACAATGGGCCTGGGTTTGATCCCTGGTAGGGGCAGTTTTTCTGGGTGATGTTTTTATCGGGGTTTTTCCTCACCTGAAAGACAAATGTCAGGAAAACTTTAAGGCCCAAACAGTCCCCGAAATCATATGGCCATCATCATCCTTCACCGGTGTGGAAAGCAACCACACCTACAATTCCCTAGTAAAGCTGCAAGCATAGCATGAAAATGCTGATTGCAGTGAAGAACCTTCCTTCGGGCAGAATTACTTTGGATGGAATAATGAAACAGAAGAAAACAAATGAGTAAATGTGTGTCGAATTACACAATAAACCTAATAACAACAGTCATGTCTGATTTTATTTCAGTGCGGTCTGCCACATGTAAATAACTGGCACGAGAAATTAGTGTTTTACCAATTAAACGGTTAATGAAATGAGTGTGTAAGATTTATTGTTCTCTCTTACGTATCCGTTCAATTGTGCCAAAATCAATTCAATATCATCGAAGTGGCAATGATAAGGTGAAATGCAGATTACAACTTGTCCATGATATTTAGCAATTACATCAATCACATATAGGGAACTCGGTTTATGTTCTTAAAATGAATACAATCCATTTCCTTGATCTCCAGTTTTTTTGTTATGGAAATAAAAGCAAGTAGTTCAGCACAAACCCATTACTTGTTCCTGCATGACATATAATTAACCTCCCAACTTTACCTAGTTTTGTTGGCATTGAACCTGCAAATGTTTTATCAGTCCAACCCCTTTTATGAGAATGTCCTGCATTAATCCATGTTTTGTCTAGCCAAACTATTTTTTTCAAAATCTATCCCTCATAACTTTCTCAAAAATCTACATCACATAGCTATAATGTCTGTCCTCTCCATTAAAATTTTACAAGAGAGAGAGACTTGGCAACAAAATTCTTCAGAATGCACCTTAATGAAAACAAAGAACCATTGAAAAGGTCGGCACCTTTAAGAGAAACTAACAATTTCCTAATCATATTTGAAGAGAAAAATTATATGCTCAGACTGGGACTCGAACCCAGTACCTTTGGCTTTCTAGACCAATGCTCTCCCGATCAAGCTATCTGGGCGAGTTCCAATCTAAATGCAAATTTTTCTCTTTTGTACATTGTAAATTCCCATGCACTAAATGCTATGAAACCTTTGCTTCTATCTTTGCAAATGGCGGCTTCTTTATTAAGAAGACATTTATTTGGGAATTTTATATTACATTATAAAGCCAGTACAGCTTCTTTCGATGTTTCTATTATTCATTTCATACATCTCAATGATGAATAAATCATATATAAGAGAAAAATTTATGTTAGATTGGAACTCGCCCAGATAGCTCGGTCGGTAGAGCATTGGTCTAGAAAGCCAAAAGTCCTGGGTTCAAGTCCCAGTCTGAGCATATAATTTTTCTCTTCAAATATGATTTATCCATCATTGAGGTGTATGAAATGAATAATAAAAAACATTGAACTTTTCTAATATTGGATAATCTTTCCTTGTATAATATTTATAAATGTGTCATCAAATGGCTTCTTTTCAGAAAGGGTCCAAATTTTTCACAGGTTTATTATACTTCTCCTTTTTACATGATGATGATGGAAGTACTGACTTCTTCTTCTCCCATAAGTTTTTCTTTGTAAATTTTTTAACACATTGGTGACCGACTGCTGTGCGTTCCATCCACCGCTGCTGGACCGGACATTTCTGTCAGTAGCGTGGACTTTTAAATTTTAAACCGCGCTAGCACAGTGTGATTTTTACATCAATATATTTACAGTCAATAACAATATTGCATAAGTAAATCTTTATTAGTGTTCTCATCAGACCTTCTAGTAGAAATTGAGGGTTTGATAGCATTATAAACATTTCCCTTTATTTAAAGGCACAGGGCAAAGAGCAATGTAGCGAGTTTCTTTTCTTGTGTTCACTAAAAACGTGGCAAGGTTTGGAAGGTTTTTTTTCAACACACAGTTGTGTTAATTTATGTTTCTATATGTCCTAGCCTTCTTGGTGGGTCTTGACATGGTGTCCTTCTCACGAGTCTTCCCTCCTCTTTCCTGTCATCTGTCCTAATTTTACGACTGCCAGACGAGGCTGTTTCAAGCAAAAAACTTCTGTGTGACAATTGTGTTAGGATTATTGAAATTTATAGACCCAAAAAGCATTAGAGTGCACATTCAAGCCACAAACAACTTTCTTGCCTTCATTCACTGTTTTTCGAAGGATTTTCGACTATAGATACGTACTGGTCAGCCCTGTCTACACTTCACATACTCGTTATTTGAAGTATTATAGGCATTTTTACAAACTTACCCCTCCCCTTTCGTGATGATTGCAATGTGCTAACCATTCTACGTCTCTTTATCGTTCGATGTTTGTAGCAAAAGGTCCCCTTACTCAAAACACACATTCTCCTGGTTGAGTTTATTTCCTGCGGCACAAATGATTTTGAATTCCTCTTTAATCTTTATTACTTCAGAAACTTTCGAACAAATTAGCTTTAGCCCACTGATAATAATTATTATGGTACACATGATGCACAAGAGAAATTCGATCCAGAAGCAAAATAGTGTTCTTTAATTTGTCCCCCTCGCAACTATAGCTACAGCTACATACGTATCCCTATAGCCTAACTATCGCACTAAATTCCATATTTCACCAGCCATCTGTCTTAAAATTGTAAACAACTCCTTCTGTAAAGTTGCCAATTTCATAAAAGAGAGAGAGGGGTACAAAAAACTATAGGTTATTTCACAATGAGAAAAAAAAAAAAGTGCAGCTCCTTCAAAGCGAAGAGGCTGGAAAACCATACAAAAAAAAAAACGGAGATCTCGTGGCCCGTCACAAATGTGTTAAAACACCAAGCACTTTTTTAATTTGGAGAAGAGGTCCACGTTGTTTTTTCATTTTCAAATTGTTCTCATTGAACCAATACTTCACGCATTGACCTCGAATAGGTTCCCTCTACCCACAAATGTTTCTCAATGTGTGGAATACATTGTCATAAAAATAGAAAGAAGTTTATAACTACTCTATACACAATAAAATATGTTACACAAATGAAAGTATACCATATATTTCAAAACAATATAACAACATTTATATATTTTATATACTGTACATGTATTCAATTGATTGCTTATACACATAACTCAATATAAATTAAAACTATTAAAATTAGCATGCATGTGTCTGTTTCACATAGTGCCTTGTAGACTCGAGAGAGGAAATGAGTCAACTCAGGAGGATGGAGTCCCGAAATCATATGACTGTGATTGGTCTCCAATAAAGTGAGCCTCTACATCTGCTAGTTTACCCATGCGCTGTCAATCCTTTTTTTGCATCTCATGTACTGTAGATTTTACCATCACAAAAATCTAATGAATACCTTTTTTCCAAGGAAGAACACACCCAAAGAAACATGGACATCTCCTGATGGTATTATTAATCGGATACATTATGTATTAATACAGAACAGGCTCAAGTCTACAATTTAAATATCCATATGAGAGTAGATAGTGATTCAAACCACCACTTAGTGAAAGATCCATTCATAGTAATTCTGCCCGAGGGCAGGTCTTTCACTGCAATCATAGCATTTTCATGCTATGCTTTGCAGCTTTACTAGGGAATTGTAGGTGTGGTAGCTTCCCGTTGCTTTCCACACAAGTGAAGGATGATAATGATGGCCATATGATTTCGGGGACCGTTTGGGCCTTAAAGTTTTCCTGACATTTGTCTTATAGGTGAGGAAAAACCCTGATAAAAACCTCACCCAGAAAAACTGTCCCGACCAGGGATCAAACCCGGGCCTGCTGCGTGACAAGGCAGCACGCTACCTCGAGACCACAGTGGTAGACTAGTGAAAGATATAAACTAAGAATATCCCATAGAGATATCACAATTTCTGATGAGAAAAAAAAAATATATATATAACTTAGATAAACTTAAATAGAAAGAAACTGAAGCAAACTTTTTTTTTTTAAATTATGGAATCTTTTATTATAAGAATATATTTATTTCATATTTTGTCATTATATTATAATTGCTGCAATTTCAATAGAGTAAAAAAAAAATTGCACTCCAGAGGTAGAGATTGATAATTCCATTTTCTAAGTTTTAAAATATAGCTACACTACTAGATCACAAAAAAAATGAAGACATCTTAGAAGAATTACACATGGAATCTTTAGAAAACAAAATTTCTGATTATAAGTCAAGATGGATGCAACATGTTCATCGAATGGAAGATCACAGAATACCCAAACAAATGTTAAGATATCAACCTGCAGGAAGAAGAAGACCAGGACGTCCACTCAAAAGACTTCTGGACGGTGTTTCTCTTGAGGCCGAAACAGGTCAACAAATGGCCTAAATTCGTGAATGTACTATGATGATGATGATAAAATATAGCTTCCTCTATGTATACATCTCTCATTTTATTCATTTTTAGGAGTCAGTTTTAGCCACTTTTTTCATTGGGCATTGACAACCCTGATTTTAATTATGCTTCTTCAAAACTTATGTCATTAGCTCACAATTTTAAAATAGTGACCACGGATATTAGCATGGAGGTTATTATGGCCAAGTAAAGTGATTCCACTACAGCCCATAAGAGGCCTTTGGGGGTAGTAGGAGATTAAGGCTTCCATTTTTCTAAGCATTTGATATAAGCTAGGTTGTCAGTTCACATGACAGAAGCCTTTACTCCCAGAACAAGAGTCTGGTGCTCATTTCCATTAAGATGCTGAGTCAACCTCAAGGTCATGGTGCTAGCAGAAGGTTTAGGTCAGTTTAAAAATAACACATAGTTTATTCACATAGACTTTCACGGCCGGAGTTGCTATGATGATCTTGATGAAGATTTTCAGGCTGTAGACCGTGGTCGTGAGGCTTGTAGTTCCCCGACGTTTCGCCAGAGACTGCGTCTTGAGGATGCCAGATGCAGTCTCTGGCGAAACGTCAGGGAACTACAAGCCTCACGACCATGGCCTACAGCCCGAAAATCTTCATCAAGATCATCATAACACATAGTTGTTTATTTTTTACATTTTATGGACATTGCCCCTAAAGAGATTTTATAATGTACATTTTAAATTCAATTTGAAATTATTTGTAACCAAAAATCATGTAATGGCACACGCAATATTATATATAAACTTTAATATCGCCACTATTAATTAGTGCAATTTATTCAATTTGGGCTCATATTAAAGCATATAAAAATGTAAATTATATTTGAAGAGAAAAATTTTCGCCTAGACCGAGACTCGAACCCGGGACCCTTGGCTTTCCGGGCCAAGTGCTCTACCAACTGAGTTACCAAGGCGAGTTACAATCTAGGTGCAAATTTTTCTCTAATTTACGTTGTAATTCCCTATCACCAAATGCTTTTTTTTTTTTTTGAAACCATTGCTTCTATCTTTGCAAATGGCGGCTTCTTAGTTAAGAAGACATTTATTGGGAATTTAACATTACTTTATAAAGCTAGTAAGGCTTCTAATGATGTTTTTATGATTGATTTAACATTTCTCACTGAAAGATAAATTATATTTGAAGAAAAAAATTTTCGCCTAGACCGAGACTCGAACCCGGGACCCTTGGCTTTCCGGGCCAAGTGCTCTACCAACTGAGCTACCGAGGCAAGTTACGATTACAATGGTTTAAAAAAAAAAAGAAGCATTTGGCGATAGGGAATTACAACGTATACAAGAGAAAAATTTATGCATAGATCGTAACTTGCCTCGGTAGCTCAGTTGGTAGAGCACTTGGCCCGGAAAGCCAAGGGTCCCGGGTTCGAGTCTCGGTCTAGGCGAAAATTTTTCTCTTCAAATATAATTTATCTTTCAGTGAGAAATGTTAAATCAATAATAAAAACATCATATAAAAATGTACTAAGGTGATTCTGGAATCATCATCTCAGAGTCTGGAAAATTGATGATGGTATGCATGGTATATTGAAACATGTTAAAATAGAACACAATAATTTATGAGGTAAGATGATTCTGGATTCACCTTATTTAGTAAGAACAACCTCACAATGTTACTTCATATTTAATTTATTAATATAAAATATACTTTTAACATATTTGGCTTTAAGTTACATAAAAATTTATAGGTTTGCAATGTTGTTTTTTTTTCTTTTCGAAATACAAAAAATATCACTGCATTCCCTAGTTTTTCAAAATTTTAGAATGTGATGTACATAAATGAATTTACAACAAATTAACTTACCCAGCTGAGCACATGCAGTTGAGTGGAATGTGACTGTATGACCACGTAACAATGCATGGGAGCATGTGTACACAAAATGTCAGAATGTGTTGTTTTCAAATGCTGGGCCTCGGCAACAAAGCCATTAGCGTTCTTGCTCTCCAATATTTCTTTATGCTGGATCCAACAGGTAATAGTTCACAGGTTTGTAGATGTTCTTCGTTCATTTCCTCATATTTGTTGCACAGAGGACAATTTGGGTTCGTGTAGATTTCTATTTTATATAAATGTTTGGCCAAATAGTCATGTTCTGTAAGCAGTCTAAATGTTGCTACTGTAGTTTTACGTGGAATTTCTGGAATAATATCTGGCTTCTTTACTAGAATATTCCATTTTTTTCTTTGGCTTTATTACATAGGTATTGGTTTTGTTTGATTTTATATTTGTTTTTAATTAATCTTTTTATGGATGCAGAAGGTAAGCTTTTAGTAGTATTCTGAATTAGATTGGAGCCTTTTTTAGCAAGAAAATCAGCAGTGTCATTTCCAGCAATTCCACAATGTGCAGGTATCCATTGCAACTGAATTATTTTCTGTAGTTTTTTAATCATTTTGTAGCATTCTTTAATTTGTATTGACTTCATTTTGTGTGAATTTATTGCACATATTGCTGCCTTAGAATCAGAGAGTATGACAGCATTTTGAAATTTATTTATTCTGTATAGTAATTGTTGGAGTGAAATATGAATAGCCATTACTTCCACATCAAAATTTGTTGTGTGGTATCCTGCTGGTTGATAAAATGAAAATAATGCACATGTAATTCCTGATCCTGAATTGTTATCAATAGTAAATCCATCTGTGTAGACATGTAATCATTCAGAATGTTATATACCATAAAGTCAACTTAAGAAATATGATAACATTTTTGCAGGATGACATGGTATATAGAATGTGCTGTAGAGTATTTTGAAAAGATATGATAGGTGTCGAAACTCTATCATGGCCCATTGTTGCACACCTCAAAAGTTATCTAGTGACCCTCGTACATTCATATACCTTATAATTGCACCAACTAAAAACAATAACAGAAACTATGCTACACTACAGTACTGTGTTATCAATGCCTGAAAGATTAAAAATCTCTGAATAAACTAAAGAGAAATTATTATGTCTTGGGCGTTGTTTTAGTAACATAGTCATTTTTTGGGGGGGGGGTGATGATGAGAATAGACAAGTTCAGCTGTTGACATTTATCTTTCAGAACGGATGAATGAGTGCATCAAGTTTCAGTAGTAAATAGTGATTACAGTGTGCAATGGAACCAGGATTAATATTAGCAGAACAGAATACTGAATTACAATACATGCACATATTAATGTAATATTCTTTTACTCAGTGATTTATAAATTTTCCACTATGAAGTTTGGATTACAGATATTTTATAGAGAATATGCTGATAATTTAAAAATATTATAAAGTTGTGAATATTATGAAAATTAAGACTTATTTAATAATTTTGGTATAAAGTACTATTAGCACACTAACATGGAAGGTGAATTATTAACGAGTTGGATATTTTGACACACCTCATATAAAATATCCTACTCATTAATAATTAAATGAAACCTCATAGTGTTATTTCCTACATGTATTTAATGGAAAGTAAATATAAATAGGCTAAAAGCCATATAATCTTCTAAATGATACTAACTTCAATTTCATATGATATGCATAATAAGGAAACAAATGTTTATATAATGTGATCTTCAAAATAAGAAATATAAAAACATAGGAAGGAAGCCTGAATTAGCTCAATAGTTAAGAGCATCAGCACGGAAAGCTGAAGGTTCAGGGTTCGATTCTCGGTTCAGGCATAATTTTTTCTCTTTACCATTTGATTACAATAATTTAGTTGTGTACTTTAATATACTTATTTCAATCATAGTAACAGCTTTAGTTTCTTAATATTAATTTAATAAATAATGCTTTAGCTATGTGGAGTCCCTTCATGTCTTCTTAATGTAGAAGCCATTCATTGTGTATTTGTGAATGATGATTCACTGCATTTGAATGTGGGACCAAGAAAGTAAGATAAAGGAAGGATTTATGCTTGGATGGAAAGGAAACCTGAATTAGCTCAATGGGTAAGAGCATCAGCACGGAAAGCTGAAGGTTCGGGGTTCGATTCCCGGTTGATGCATACATTTTTTTCTTTACCATTTGATTACAATAAAACACCTCCCTAAAAGAACAGCAGTAGCTCTCTTCAGATTAGAAACGGGCCATGACTGTCTGGTTGACCACCTTCGTAGAATGGCGATTGTCCCTAGAAGTATAGGAGAAAATGTTCTCCTAAGCAAGGAACACTTGCTATACTGCAGGCAACTAGACTCTGAGAAAAAGGACAGGAAAGACATCGCAGGACTTTATTGGGAAGCAAGAGGACCAATGGTTAAACCAAGGTCCAGCCATTTGAAAACAACAACAACAATTTTGATGTTATATTTTAAATTAACATGTCCAACAACAACAATGTTTATATATGTTAATGTGTGTAATTTTGATGCCCAGTAAATTTCAAAATAATCACAATTGGTGCCAACAAAAGAATGTGGGAGTCTCTTTTATGCTTAGAAAGCTTACAAGAAGTTTCAAATATTTCTAAATACATGAGGCTGGACTGACATAGACAGAGATGACATTTCTGAGAATCATAAAATGTGTTGATAAAGAAGAGTAAAATTAAAAATAGACCAGAATAACTAGAATAAATAATGAAAAAATAAAAGTTTGTAATAGTTTATATTATGGAAAACTTGTTTTTATAAATGAATTTATCCATCATAGCAAATATTAAAATTTAATTATAATTTTGAAATAAAAAGTCTAACAGGCTATAATAGATTGTGCAAATTCTCATTAATGTCTTCTTGAAGTAGAAGCTGTTTTAATGCATTGCTAGCAATGGCTAGCTGCTTCAAACATAGAGAATTGTATATGAGGAAAGGAAAATTAGTATTTGCACCAGGAGCTTGAATTAGTGTAATGGATAGCATGTTGGCATACAAAGCCAGAAGTTCGGGTTCAAATCCCAGTACAGATGTTCAAGTTTTCTTTATATATATATATATAAACATTACTTAAATGATTTGTTTAGGTGAAGAAGAAAGAAAAAAAAACACGAAAGACAAAGGTTAAAATGGAGTAATCTAGTGAAGAAGGCCATGGAACATAAAGATGTGAACTGGAAAAAAATAAAAGGTCAAATTTTAAAGGTTTGACAGGAATGGAAGTAGGTGAGCTGGATGATCCACAGTTAAAAGTGGAAATGTAAAGATTGATCCTTTTTTACATATATTAATTTTTATCGAGAGATTGAATCAGTAATTCATATATCATCTGATATTTTGTTTCTTCACCTGGAACATGTTTCAGTAGACATTTCCTTCATTCTCAGCCAGAAACTGATCAATGTGTTTTCTGGCTGAGAATGAGAAGAGATCAAATTTGAAGAGAAAAATTATACGCTCAGACTGGGGTTTCAACCCAGGACTCTTTGGCTTTCTAGGCCAATATTCTACCGACTGAGCTACCTGAGCAAGTTCTAATCTAAATACATTTCTTCTCTTATATACGCTGTTAATTCCTGTGCACCAAATGCTATGAAAAATTCCCAAATAAAAAATTCTTCTTAATGAAGCCACCATTTGCAGGATAGAAGCAAATGTTTCATAGCATTTGGAGCACGGGAATTAACAGCAAATATAAGAGAAAAATTTGTGTTTAGATTGGAACTTACTCAGGTAGCTCAGTCGGTTGAGTATTGGCATAGAAAGCCAAAGGTCCTGGGTTCAAGCCCCAATCTAAGCATATAATTTTTCTCTTCAAATATGATTTATCCATCATTGAGATGTACGAAACAAAATAAAAACATCATGAGAAGAGATGTCCACCAAAACTATGTTTCAGATGAGAAAACAAAATATGAGGAAATGTATAAATTACCGATTCAATCTTTTGATAAATTACTTCATAGTGTTACTTCCTATTAATTTTAGGAGTTAATTGTTACACTAAACTTTTCTTCTTATTATCATATAAAAAATAAAAATTAACAAAAAGCAACTTACGAGTTTTTCACAAGAAAAAATATAAATTATCCTTCATAATGAGTTTCACAATACGTGTAAGTTTTCTCCAACTTCCTTCTTGAAGAAAAGTTTTATCTCACATGTACACTTTTTTAATTTAAGCAAAAAGATTGTAAATTAGCTAATACATTTCACAAAAGAATATCACATATTTATGTTTTGTAACAACTTGATCTTACAAAGTCAACAGTTGTTACCGAAGTCATGTTTTTTGTAGAAATTGTAATAAAATTCCTATTTGTACATAAAAAAAAACTTTAATTGCTTAGGATAAGTTTCAAGAGCAAACTCTTTTGTACTTTTAGAATCACTTGGTATGTTGATTGATTTTATACATTATTTGTTGCAGAGAACAAGGTTCATAAGCTCTTCTTTCTGCTTTGCTAAATCACTTGGTACATATTTCAGTACTTTTCGCTTTGCTGCATTGTCTAACAGAGCACGCCACATACTGTCATTCTGAAAAAAATAAATAGAAAATAAAATATAGTAAACAAATTAATCATATGAAAATAAATAAGGTGAGTTTGTTGTATCTTACCTCATAAAATTTTATATCTTTTATTTGTTTTTTAAAGAATCATCAGCTTTGCGATCATAACAGGCAATTATTATGCATTATGTCGGCCGCGGTGGTCTAGTGGTTATGTTCCTTGCCTCTAGTCCTGAGGGTCGCAGGTTCAAACCTAGTTGGGGTCAATGGACTTTTAGGATGGAAAAATCCATGTGGCTAGTTATCTGGGAGGGATTTTAAGCTGTGGGTTATGAGTCTGAAGACTTTCAGGCTCGTAAAAGAATCGCAAGTCTGAATAAAAAGGCCTCTGTGTGAAATGTAACCAACCTTCACCCATCCAAGTAATACCTTAGTTGCAACTAGATGTCTCTTTGAAGTGATGTGCTAGCCACATGTCACTCATTAACATCTGTAGGTAAGTAACTAACTCATGGTGAAATTAAATGTTTCTTATCTCTCCTCATATAAATTTTCTAAGTAGATCGCGATTTCGAGACCACAATGGTCTCATCTTCAGCACTTTCCTGGCGACTGATGTTATGTCGATCGGAAGAAACTCTTCTTCTTCCCTCTGTTGGTCGACCGATCAACCTCTGGATCAGGTCAAAATTTGCGGGAATTTCGAAGTTCATAAGTTTTCCTTTGTTTTTCTGAATGTGGATCTTTCCCAATGTGGTTCCTTTTGTTTGTCTATTTAAAGTCTAATTAAACAAATAGACAAGAAAAGGAACTCACGGTTTGGGAAAAGATCCACATTCAGAAAAACAAAGGAAATCTTATGAACTTCGAAATTCCCGCAAATTTTGACCTGATCCAGAGGTTCATCAGTCCACCAACAGAGGGAAGAAGAAGAGTTTCTTCCGATCAACATAATATCAGTCGCCAGGAAAGTGCTGAGGATGAGACTGTTGTGGTCTCGAAATCGCGATCTACGTAGAAAATTTATATGAGGAGAGGTAAGAAACATTTAATTTCACCATAAATTAAACCTCATAGTGATTAATTCCTATAACAGTTAAATACAAGTAACTAATATTTAATTTTAGGAAGTTATATTTTGAGGTTATTTTAATTATATTATTTTTAGTCTGGACATCTTACCTCAATATTAATGTTGATTTGTTCTTGAACATGTTTCAAAACAATTCTGTTTTATCGTCAGCTTTCCCAGACTGGTTTTATTTATGTTGCATTATGTTGCACAACCTGGATGTTGATGTCAGCTCCATCCTGTGGTTGGCCAAAGAACCTCCAAACAAGGTCACGCTCCATCGGTATATAAAAATTCATAACTCTGTTTCTGTTCTTCTGAATATAAATTTTTTCCCAAATAGTCAGCTCTTTTGTATTTTCTAACTGTTTTAATAATTTAGTGTCTGAATTTATATTATGTTTTTCAGACCAAACATGAGCAGCAACTGCAGATTTTTCAATTTCTCCATTTTTAATATTTCTTATGTGTTCTTTGGTTTAATTTTTAGGTTTCTTTTTGTTTTTCCTATATATATCTTTTCACAACCCATGCATTCAATTTGATATATTCCTGACTTTTTATTTTTATCAGTTTTTTCATTTTTGTTGGTTTTTATTAGTTTATTTAAACTGTAGTTATTTTTTTGGTGCTAATTTAATATTAAACTTCTCAAATATCTTTTGAAATTTATTATGTACCCAAGGGTGATATGTGAATTTCCTATATTTTTTCATCGGTGGTTTTTCTTTTTCAAGATTACTTCTGTTTATCATTTTTTTTTGTTTTTTATATATTTTTCTATCCTTTTATGTACCTTGGGTACATAATAAATTTCAAAAGATATTTGAGAGGTTTAATATTAAATTAGTCCACCGCTGTGGTCTCGAGGTAGCGTGCTGCCTTGTCACACAGCGGGCCCGGGTTCGATCCCCGGTCGGGGCAGTTTTTCTGGGTGAGGTTTTTATCGGGGGTTTTTCCTCACCTGTAAGACAAATGTCAGGAAAACTTTAAGGCCCAAACGGTCCCCGAAATCATATGGCCATCATCATCCTTATCATTATCATCATCCTTCACCGGTGTGGAAAGCAATGGGAAGCTACCACACCTGCAATTCCCTAGTAAAGCTGCAAGCATAGCATGAAAATGCTATGATTGCAGTGAAGGACCTGCCTTCGGGCAGAATTACTATGCATGCAATATTAAATTACTCGTAAATATGAAAAAAAAAAGTGGGACTATTTCCTGTCATGACTACTCTGGTTACGAGTTATTCAAAATGGCCACCGTAACCAGCAACAACTACACTTATAACCAGCAATGACAATCAGAAATTCCCACACTATTACACATCGAAGTTAACTGAGGGGAAGAGTTTTAGCGCTAGTGTCGCCGATCTGAATCTGTGGAAGGGATGTAGGAGAAAAATGTACATCCGATCACATATTGAAAATTTTCAACTTCAAATGTGGCGGGAGAATCTCTAAACACGTGTGAAACTTCTTAACATGGTTGTCAAATTAGTCATTTAAGCACGGAACGCTCAAGCGGTCGGATCATTTAAAATCACAGTATTTGTCGTCTCTCTGTTACCAGCCTCACAATAAATCACAAGTGGCAACATGTAATGAGAAGGGCAGGGAAGCGACAGCTCATTTCTAGACGTAACTCCAAAAGTAACAGGGTTGTCAAGTTAGTCATTCTGCCATTGACCGCGCATAACGACGGATCATTAAAATACATAGTATTTGTCAGCTCTCTACCTGCCAATCAAACAACATAATACAAAGGACAGGAAGTGGCAACATAGTAAGGAATAGAAAGAGAAAGACAGTTTGTTAGTTAACATATTTTCCGCCTGCACACAACACTTGGATGGCTAATAGTAACCACCAATATCCACACTTATAACCAGCGATGACAAATAATCACCGATGACCACACTACTAATTAGCGATAAACCCACTGCCACAGTATATCTGTGGTTTCAATCTGTAACAACAAACTTTCAGTGACTCCACAACGGAAATTTCCAAAATTGTATTGTATTCTCAGAATGTTGGTTGGTACCGTTAAACGCATCACGGGAGGGGGTTGTGAGTGAAGGTTACTCTATCGTGCTAGTTTCTAAGCGCAGTTCACAGTAGCACATTTAAAAATAAAGAATTTTTTCATAACAATACAAAATATAGTATTTTTAAAAAATACAGTTTAGAGTCATGTCCGGATAATCTGCAAACCAGATAATACATGCACGGATAATCAAGAGTTTGCTGTATATTTGCATGGAAGATGATTATGATAATACAGAGTGTAGTTAGCATAATGCAATGTGTTCTTACATAGTTCTCACTACATGTCATATCAGTATAGTTATTAGCTTATGAGATGGCTAATAACATACAAGGGACAGAGGTGCTATTGTACCTGAGACACAGACATGTTCATCTTCATCTAGTCTCGTGTCTCCATTTTGGAGGTTGAGTTTAATGAGCGAAAGAACAGCACACAAATAAAAGGAGAGCTGTTCATAATGAAGGGGAGGAAAAATTAAGAAAAGTTATAAATATGTGTAACGGCCATGGTTGACTAGTGATTATGCTCCTTGCTTCTGGTCCTGAGGGTCGTGGGTTCAAACCTGGCCGGGGTCAATGGATTTTTTAGGATGGAAAAATCAAAGGAGCAAGTCCTCCGGGAGGGACTTTAAGCCGTGGGTCCCAAGTCTGAAGATTTTCAGGCTCGTAAAAGATCCTGAAGCCTGAATGAAAGGCCTCTAAGCAAAATTTAGCGAATTTTCCAGTCCTAGTACTACCTTGGTTTCCTAGATGTCAGTACGAGGCAGAACGCTGACCACGTACCACTCAAAGGACATATATACGAAAACAAGTGTAACTAAATTAGTATGGTTCAAATTCTTCCCTGTAGGGGGAGAGCGCCTAAATCTCTGTTAAGGGATATATGGGCTTACAAGATACAAGAAGATAAATATGTGTGACAAGGATTCTAGACAAACTATACCACAAAAAAGAGAATAGTATATGAATAAGAAAAATTAGCATTTGCATCGGGATGCCTGAATAGTGGAGTCGGTAGCACACTAACATATAAAGTTAGAGATATCTGTTTCAAAACTCAATTCAGGCGTTAATTTTCTTTTCAAAATAATAATACTCCAGTACTTGTTTTGAGCTCTGTTGTTATAGTGCAATTAAGAAAATTTTATTTTTTAATTGATAGTTTATTTTTATAGTTTTTTAACTATGCTTAATGAAAGGTTTAAGTTTTTACTATACCACTACTGTAAGTTTTCCTTACCCTGAGCGAAGTGAAGTTACCACAGAGAAGCAGTGAATGTCTAGCTCTCGTTAGAGCCACATTTAGACGTTCAGTGTCGGCTAAAAATCCAACTCCTCCTGTCCTTACACATGATATCACAATTATGTCTCTCTCCTGTCCTTGAAAACTGTCAATTGTGTTAACTTCTACATTCTGAGATCCTTGATAGCTGCAAAAAAAAAAAAAAGAGAATATAATAATAATAATGTTATAATGGCATTCCGAGGCACCAATCCAATTTTTCTTTTTTTCAAATGCCCCAGGTTGTCATTTCGACATTTCTGGTATTCTCTCCTGGCAGGGCATACTTGTAACCCACTTCTGAGGTAGGGGCGCCTGGAAGGCGTGGTAATGTTGCCCCAATGATATGAGAGTTGGTGATGGTTATGATGCGCCAGGAGAGGACTTAAAATAAACTTAAGCTAATTAGGTGAATATGATATTGATGATAATGATGGCCAGATAGTGTTTGGGGACCGTTTGGGCCTTAAAGTTTCCTGACATTTATCTTACAGATGAGGACAAACCCCAAAAAATACCTCACCCAAGAAACTTGTCTCAACTGTGGTCGAACCCGGGCCCACTGCGTGACAAGGCAGCATGCTACCTCGAGACCACAGCAGTGGATCCAATCCAATATGTAGCAAAATAGTGATTGAGAATACACAATTTTAGAGCAAATTAATAACTTCTCCTACCTAGGGTATAACGTCACCTATCTAAGCGAGAACAATCTTAATACAAATCTTACATAATTTTTTACAAATATTACTTACTTACTCACTGGCACTATCGAACCCGTAGGTTCATGGCCGCATGGACATAAGCTCTCCATACATCCCTATCTTGAGCTAATGCTTTCCAATCATTCCCTGTATAATCTACTTCCCTCAAATCATAGTTAATGTTATTCTCCCACCTCATTCTTGGTCTACCAACTGGGCATTTTCCTTCTGGCTTTCCTACAAGAAGCTTCCATGCAAGTCTATAATTCCCCATACATGCAACATGTCCTGCCCATTGTAGTCTACGAGACTTAACAGTTCGTATTATATCTGGCTTCCTATAAAGACCATGTAGTTCATTGTTATGTAGTCTTCTCCATTCACCCATCTGTTCATCTCTCTTTGGTCCAAAAATTTTCGTAAGTACTTTATTCTCAAATACTTGTAAACTCCTTTCCTCCCTTAAAGTAAGAGTCCATGCCTCGCACCCATATAATATAACTGGTAGAATAATAGTTTTATATATTTTCAGTTTAACGTTTTTTGAAAGGAGTTGGGACATCAAGAGTCTCTGCAATGCATAATAGCATGCATTTCCAGAATTGAGCCTATGTTTAATTTCTTTGTGCATCTCATTCATATTTGTGATTATTGTTCCTAGGTATCTGAATTCAGCCACTTCCTCAAAATTTCCCTCATTTGTCTTTAGCTGTCCATTTCCATTATATGATGAATTTCTACATGTGACCACATATTTATTTAGTTTTATTGATATTTACTTCCAGTCCTAATTTCTTAGTGTTACTCAATAGTGTATGCGTGTTGTCCTTTAGTATCTCCTCGCTATCGGCCAATAATACTACATCATCAGCATAAACTAACAGCTTATTAATACCATTGAGTTGTAAGCCTTCCTCATTCTCTAAAGATTTAATGACACGCTCTAGTACAAAATTAAATAGTAGAGGAGATAGTGCATCTCCTTGCTTCAACCCATTCTGGATTTCAAAAGTGTCCGAAAACTGTTTGGCTACACGCACCCTACTCTTTGTGCCATTTAGACACATTCGTATAAGTCTAACTAACTTTTTAGGAATTCCGAACTCCAGCAGGATACTACATAACTTCTCCCTCTTAATTGAATCATATGCTTTTTTGAAGTCTACATATAGTTGATGTACAAATAATATAATCAACCCGCAGGAAGAAGAAGACCAGGACGTCCACTCAAAAGACTTCTGGATGGTGTTTCTCTTGAGGCCGAAACAGGTCAACAAATGGCCTAAATTCGTGAATGTACTATGATGATGATGATGACAAATAATATAATTAAAATAACCTCAAAATATAACTTCCTAAAATTAAATACAAATATTATACTTAATAAATAATATTTTGAAACCACATCTTGTACAAAACATTTAAGACTTAAATTATATAAACTCTCACCCTCCTGATTTTCCTGTATGGAAGTGAAATCTGGGTTCCAAAAAAGAAATACATCATCAGATTAAGAGCTGCAGAAATGAGATTGATGCGCTGAACTGCTGGATATACTCTACTTGACCATCAGAGGAATGAAGATAAAGGAACTCCACATTCAACCTTTAGAAGAAAAGATATCCACCTACAGAGACAGATGGCTGCAACATGTATCAGGAATACCACCAACTAGGATCCCTAATGCAGTTCTTCGGCATCGCCCACAAGGAGGACGATGACCTGGATGTCCACAAAAAACAACTTTTAGACCCTGTCTAGTTGAGACCAAATTAGGTCAACATTATTTTTTATATTTCAATTATAACATTTTTTTTGTACCTTATATAACAGAGTCGTCTTCAACTTTAATAATTTCTGTTATAATCTTAGTTATATTATTAAAATTCAAAGCTTTTCAAAGTCATGCTTCATCTTCAGGAACTTTCTTGATACTGAAATTATTTATATATTTTATACAGAGGGTTTTGGTTGTTAGGTGTATTTTCATCTAACAAATGTTTATTTTCTGCCTCCTTGATGATTTCTATTTCCTCCAAAATATTGATTTTCTTTGTGGATTATTGATAATTTTTTTCTATTTTGTTAAATTGATGGCCAGTTTCCGAAATGTGTTCAGCAAAACTTGATTTTCCTTCTTTTTTAATAAAGTCTAAGAAATGTTCATTAAATCTTATTTTTATATTGTTTCGATGTTATATTTTAGAAAGTCAGAGATCCGGAGTTCGAATCCCAGTCTGAGCGTTAATTTTTCTTTCTAAAATAAAACTCGGTGAACATTGACCTAGATTTATGAAAGCTGCTAACTTATCATCTTAGTGGTTTAATTCCATTTATATTTCTTAGTTTATGTAGTTTATTTAAAACATTACATTTTCATTGTAAAAATATTGAATTTCAATTATAAATTTATTTAAGGATTTAATAATCACCTTCGTATCTTCAATACTACTTTGAATCGATTTTTCACTTTCCACTTTCTATTACCATTTATTATCGTAGCAATAGTAATAATTCATTTATTATTCTTACATCAAACAGGATCAAATAATCCCATAGGGTTAAATAGAAATATTGATAAAATCTCCTTCCATCCTTATTTCCATTAAAGACACTTTTGGGTGTATTTGGGTGAACGGTATATGATGATGATGATAAACTTTGCTGGATGGGATGACATAACAGATGATATTAGAAAATTGGGTGTTAAATTCTGTTACACAGTAGCCAAAGAGAGAGGCAAACGGAGAAAAATCCTAAAGGAATATTTTATTTTAGGAAGTGATATTTTGAGCCCCAATAGCTCAGATGGTAGAGCATTGGCCTAGAAAGCCAAAGGTCTCGGGTTGGGGTTTTGGTCTGGGCGAAAATTTTTTACAAGAACAAATCAACATTAATATTGAGTTAAGATGAACAGACTAAAAATAATTTAATCCTAAAGGAAGTTGAGGTTTGGTTTGATCTGGGCTGTGGAGGAATTGACGAAGACAATGATAGAATAAAAAATAATTAAATGAATGAATGAGTCACTTTTTATCTTAATTCATACTTTGTTTTTTTAAACACAAGAACTGCAGTTTTCCAGAGAACATCTCTCTCATTTTCACCCGATTTAATGACTCATTCATTCATTGAATTAAGAACCTCATAATGTTATTTCCCATATTTAACTATGAAAAAATAATTAATTGACTTTTTTAAAGGAATTAACACTATGAGATATTATTTATTTAAGAAAAATTGTATCACCTCAACTAATATTCTTCTTTGGGACCTAATTAGGTTCCATTCTCAGTACTTTCACGACAAGGAGGCAGTTCTTCAAGAAGACACGACAATGGTAGTGAAAGTACTGAGGATGGAACCTAATTGGGTACCAAAACCGGTCTAATGAGGATATGAGGTGAGATGATACATTTTTTAAAAATAATTAATTACTTCAATGTATTTATTACTAATTTAATACTTCTCACTGAAGGACAAATTATATTTGAAGAGAAAAATAAAATAAATTACTTACTGGCATTGAAGAAAAGATGTTATAGCAATTCGTTGCTTGTGGTAGGGTGTTATAATACCAATACTATATCTATTACCAACTTTCTCAATGATACCAAGTGTCAACAGACTAACCAATTCTGCTTCTCCAGAGTTAGATAGCTCTCTGAAAAAAAAAAAAAAGTAAAAAGTAGCTCAAACCACAACGTAATATAAAATTATATTATCATCAATTTTATCAATATTAAACCTAATAAAATTCATAAATTAATTATGGGAAATAACATAAAGTTTTCAATTAATAAAAATTAATTAAATGAGTCACATCTCACCTCATATTTTATGCTATGCAAACAAGGAAACTGCAGTTTTCAAGATGATTGAAGATGGGAGGGATTCTCCTTGAAAACTGCAGTTTTTGTGCTTGGAGAACACAAAACATGAGGTGAGATGCAACTCATTTAATTAATTTGAAAAGAAAAATATATAATCAATTGAGTTGGTGTTTACTTGATGAAAATCCATAATTATTAATTAAAAATAAAACTAAGTTTTATTTTTATTTAATTGAGAGAAATATATGCCTAGACTGGGCATTGACATAGAGAGTCAAAGGTCCTGGGTTCAAACCCCAGTCTAAGCATATATTTTTCTTTTCAAATATAATTTGTCCATCATTAAGATGTTTAAAAATGAATAATATGATCATTTAATTAAATTTTTATTAATAGAGTATAAGATGGAAATGTAATATACAAATTTACGGTATATTCAGGCAAGCTATAATAGCAAATACACTAAAAAGAAAAAAAATTTCAATGAAATGGTGTAATAGTTAGTACACTAGCATACAGAGCAAGAGGTTTCAGGTTCAAATCCTGATTAAGGCATTAATTTTTCTTATATTTAAGTTGTGTATTTTGACTCACCTTGTATTTTTTTATTTTTATGCAGAGCAGTTTCGTCACTAACTGTGTGACATTCTCGATGCTTCACAACTGTTGTCTTGCGGTTCTCCCTCCTGCAAATTGATTTCTGCACCCTCTGTTGGCTGACTGATGAACTTCCAAATCAAATTTTTTTCCCCCTTCACAAGGATTTGATTTGGAAGTTCAAGGCTCAGCCAACAGAGACTGCAGAAATCAATTTGCAGGAGGGACAACCATAAGACAACAGTTGTGAAGTATCGAGAATGTCGCACAGTTAGTGACGAAACCGGTCTGCATAAAAATCAAGAAATATGAGGTGAGTCAAAATACACAACTGAAATATTATTAAAATAAACCTCATAGTGTTATTTCCTACATAAATATTTAATTAATTTTTCTTTTCAAAATAATAATTGTCAATCATTATGAATGTTAAAATTTAAATTAATACATCAAAATATAATGTGTTCTGCTATAAAAGTTGTGTAAATTCTCATTAAAAATGTCTTCTTGTATTAGAAGCTGCCAGATGGCATGGGTAGCGATGGCTATCTGCTTCTGACGATAAAGAGAATTGTA
The DNA here is from genome assembly GCA_030220185.1 of Diploptera punctata. Taxonomy (NCBI): domain Eukaryota; kingdom Metazoa; phylum Arthropoda; class Insecta; order Blattodea; family Blaberidae; genus Diploptera; species Diploptera punctata. The sequence goes on along the minus strand of JASPKZ010009814.1, from coordinate 2,599,642 downwards.
TATGAGGAAGAAGAATTAATATTTGCATTGGAAGCCTAAAATAGTGTAATGGTTTGCACACTAGTGTATTGAGCTAGAGGTTTTGGGTTCAAATCCCAATTGAGGCATTAATTCTTTTTTTCAAAAGAAAAACTGTTAAGACTCAAACGAATCGTGATTCTTCTTACCTCATACTTCTATGTTTTTTAAACACAGCACCGCAGTATCGGCGACCATCGTCACCATCATCAGCTGTTTTCACGACCGTCAATTTTTCCTTATGCTGGTAATTATCCAAACTGTCATCTGGTGTTCTTTTTAAGGAATCATTTTCTAAACTGCCATCTGTTGTATTTTTGAAGAACTTTGTAATCAAGCTTGGTTCGTCTGGAATCTCAAAGTTCATACTAGAACCATGAACTTTGAGATTCCAGACGAACCAAGCTTGATTACAAAGTTCTTCAAAAATCAACAGATGGCAGTTTAGAAAATGATTCCTTAAAACACCAGATGGCAGTTTGGATAATTACCAACAAAAGAAAAACAGTCGTGAAAACAGCTGATGATTGTGACAATGGTCGCTGATACTGCGGTGCTGTGTTTAAAAAAACATAGAAGAATGAGGTATGAAGAATTCACGATTCATTTGATTCTTACCAATAAAACCTCATAATGTTAAAAATTCCCAAATTTATTATATTAAAAAAAACTGTTGTCTGAACCATAATAGAAGGATAGGGGTTAGAATAAATGAAATTAGTATTAATTTGGTTGATAAGTTGAATATTTCATTTAAGGCTAATCTTGTCACATAAATAAATAGTACGAGCATTTCCCCCCAGGATTTGAACCCAAGATCTCCAGCTTAATGCACTGGCATACTAACCAATTGTGCTACTGAGGCAATCCAGAATTTGTATTAACTATTGCATGTGAATAACTTGTATGAGTACCGTATATCTCGGCAGATACGACAATACTTGAACCATAAAAAAAACCCAAAATCGAGGGATGTCTTATAGGACAACAGTTTTTTTTTGTGCAGTAAATAAACATGGACATTATTGCTTATATTGCATTGTTTCTTTCAATTTATTAATATAGTGTTATTATTGCTATGCATGGTGCAAAGGGCACTGTATAACATTTAAATATGTGGATAACTTCTATCTTTGGGTTTGATAGTAACGTAACAAGAAATTTCTCATGAGGCAAGTCCTCCTTCCTTATCATAACAAAATCCTTTCCCCTCTACTGCCTTCCATGTGACAGGTCTCATCTCTTGTGCTAGTACAACTTATCGAAAGTGTAGCAGTGTTGCCGGCTGAATGAAAATAAAATGTATTTATTAAGGTAGAATATTTTTTATCACTCACCTCATATTGTTCTTATTTGATTATAAACTAGTTTCAGAACATAGTTTCTGTTCCATCCTCAGTATCGTCACGACCGTTGTTCTGTCGTCTTGAAGAGCTGTCCTTCTCTCCTTCCATTGGCTGACTGAAAAACCTCGAAACCAGGTCATTCTCACCGGGAATTTCAAAGTTCATTAATTTCTCCTTTTCGCTCTTTTGAATGTAGATCTTTTCCCAAACAGTTAGTTCTTTTGGTTTTTCTATTTGTTTTAATAATTTGGCTTCTTTCTCGATAAGATGTTTTTCAGACCATGAATGGGCAGCCACTGCAGATTTTTCTACTTCCCCTTTCTTGACATTCCTGAGATGTTCTTTCACTCTAGTTTTCAAATTTCTCTTAGTTTTTTCTATGTAGAATTTCTCACATTCTTCACATTTAATTTGATAAATCCCTGATTTGTTTTCTTCTTTAATTTTCTCATTCTTATTAGGTCTAATCAGTCTACTGATGCTGTAGTCATTTTTGGGTGCTAACCTTATGTTGAAATCTTTAAAAAAAATTTTGAAACTTGTGGTGTTTTAATGGATGATATGTGAATTTTCTAAATTTTACATTTTCTTCTTTTACTTTTAGAAGAGTGCTTTGATTAATACATTTTTGTCTTTTGAACTTGTTTATTTTTTTGAGTATAATTTTTATTGCAAAACCATTTTTCGTGGCTACGTTGATCATGTGTTCTTTTTCTTTTTCATAATTTTCTTTGTTCATTGGTATGTTCACTAATCTATGTGTCAAACTATTGAAAACTGCTTCTTTGTGAGCTATGTGATTGAAACCTAAAGCTTTTATGTAGTTATCTATATGTGTCTTCTTTCTGTAAATTCCAAATTCTATCTTATTTTCTTCATTCCTTTTTAAGTTGAGATCTAAAAATGGTATTTCTCCATTGATTTCCTTTTCCATAGTGAACTTTATAGTTTGACTTTGAATGTTCAATAATTTTAATGCATCATCTATCTGTTTATGATTAACTATTGCAATTATGCCATCCACATATCTGCACCAGAACTTGAAAATTAAATGATGCCCATTAATTATCTTGTGTTCAAAATTCCCCATGAATAGATTAGCTAAGAATGGAGATAAAGGGTTTCCCATCGAAAGTCCTGAATTTTGTTTATAAAATCTTCCATTGTAGGTGAAAAACATATTATCGATACATAATTTAGTTAAAGTTTTATATTCGACTATCTTTACTTTTTCATTTTATTACTGTTCATCCAAATCTCTAAAATTTCCACAGTTTGGTCTTTTGGAATGCTTGGAAATAAGGAAACAACATCAAAAGAAACTAATCTGTCTGAAGATTGTAGTTGTATGTTTTTATTATTAATTTCATACATCTTAATGATGGATAAATCATATTTAAAGAGAAAAATTATACGCTCAGACCGGGACTTGAACCCGGGACCCTTGGTTTTCTAGTCCAAGTGCTCTACCATTTGAGCTACCAAGGGTCCCGGGTTCAAGTCCCGGTCTGAGCGTATAATTTTTCTCTTTAAATATGATTTATCCATCATTAAGATGTATGAAATTAATAATAAAAACATCGAAAATAGCCGTACTGGCATTTATAATGTAACGTATAATTCCCAAATATGTCTTCTTAATATAGGAGCCGCCATTTGCAAAGATAGAAGCAAAGGCTTCATAGCATTTGGTGGGCGGGAATTTCAACGTATATAGAGAAAGATTTGTGTTTAGATCGGTACTTGCTCAGGTAGCTCAAATGGTAGAGCACTTGGACTAGAAAACCAAGGGTCCCGGGTTCAAGTCCCGGTCTGAGCGTATAATTATTCTCTTTAAATATGATTTATCCATCATTAAGATGTATGAAATTAATAATAAAAACATCGAAAATAGCCGTACTGGCATTTATAATGTAATGTATAATTCCCAAATATGTCTTCTTAATATAGGAGCCGCCATTTGCAAAGATAGAAGCAAAGGCTTCATAGCATTTGGTGGGCGGGAATTTCAACGTATATAGAGAAAGATTTGCGTTTAGATCGGTACTTGCTCAGGTAGCTCAAATGGTAGAGCACTTGGACTAGAAAACCAAGGGTCCCAGGTTCAAGTCCCGGTCTGAGCGTATAATTTTTCTCTTTAAATATGATTGTAGTTGTATGTTTGAAATTCCCGGTGAGAATGACCTGGTTTCGAGGTTTTTCAGTCAGCCAATGGAAGGAGAGAAGGACAGCTCTTCAAGACGACAGAACAACGGTCGTGATGATACTGAGGATGGAACAGAAACTATGTTCCGAAACTAGTTTATAATCAAATAAGAAGAACAATATGAGGTGAGTGATAAAAAATATTCTATCTTAATGAATATACCTCATAGTGAGAATTCCTAAAATAAGTAAAATGTATTTATTTATCATAATGAGGGGTTAATATATTAACAATATATAACAAAATTTAATTTGAAAAATTACGAATACAGTAATTTTGTATACACTATACAGTAAGCTAGTAATGATCGCTGATCTAAACTAAATTCATAGGCCATTGATAGTTTGGGGGTCGTCTTATAGGACAGATATATGCTAAACTATAAAACTTAGACAAAAATCTATACCTCGTCTTATTTGAAGGTTGCCTTATCTACCGAGATATACGATACATAAATGTTACATTTGTAATTAGCTGATATGGCATGGAATAAATTCAATCATAATGTCTTCTTAGTAGAAGCAGCCCTATTGTAGTGTGAATAGAAGTTCACTACTTCTGGGTACACAGAGATTTCAAATAGAGAAACATTTGTGCCTGTTCTTGGATTGCCTGAGTATCACAATTGGTTAGAGCATAAAGCAGGAAATCATGGTTCAAAAAGACAAGTCGGCAACTAAGATATTACTAGGATGATGAGGTCGGTAAATTTTGCTTAGAGGCTTTTTATTTAGGCTTAAGATTCTTTTATGAGCCTGAAAAGCTTCAGACTCGGGACCCAAGGCTTAAAGTCCCTCTTGGAACACTTGCTCCTTGGATTTTTCCATTCTAAACTAAATCCATTAAGTAATCTGAACATCAATTATGCAAATATAGAAGAAGTAAAATCATACAAATATATTTGAAGAGACAATTTTTTGCCTAGACCGAGACTCGAACCCAGGACCTTTGGCTTGCCGGGCCAAACGCTCTACCAACTGAGCTACCGAGGCAAGTTACGATCTAGATGCAAATTTTTCTCTTATATACGTTGTAATTCCCTCTCACCATACAAATATCTTGGTTCAACTGTAAATGGAAAAAAAAAAAAAAAACTATATAGAGGAGGAAATTAGTGAAAGAATTTCTTTAGGCAATAAAGCTTAATATGCAAATAGAATACTATTCAAAAGTGAACTTGTCTCCAGATTAACCAAAGTTAAACTGTATAATACAGTAATCAGACCGATTGTAACTTATGGCTGTGAAACATGGGTACTGAAGGAGTCTGATAAACAAAAACTATTAATCTTTCAAACGAAGATCTTACGGAGAATTTTTGGACCAATTAGAGAAAGCAATGGCACATGACGTATACGAATGAACTCTGAATTAAATAATCTAATACAAAATAAAAATGTAATAAACCACATTAAAGCTCAAAGACATACAAGTTTGGACATACAAATAGAATGCAGGAAGACTAGCTTGTAAGAAGAATATACAAATGGAAACCAATATACACCAGAACAGCTGGACGCCCAAAGAACAGATGGCAGGATGGTGTTATAAAACATATATTAGAAATGAAAATTGGAAATTGGCAAGTCTATATTCAGAATAGATCCAGGTGGAGGAAAATTGTTGAGGAGGCCAAAACTTCAATGAAGTTGTAGTCGCCTGCTAAAGAAGAAGAAGAAACTAAATCCATTGATCCCAGCCAGGTTTGAACCCGTAATCCTCAGGACCAGAAGCAAGGAATCTAACAACTAGTCCATCGTAGCCGACTACGTATTCAATTATGTAATATTGATAATTTGCCTCATAGTGTTATGTCAATAGTAATTTTGTTAAATTAAAAAAAAATTATTGTATTTGCAACATATAAATTTTCTTTCATTCATCAAACCTTTTATAATGAATGAAAATGTATTATTTTTATTCTTATTATCAAAAGCAGTTTTTGATTAATGTGTAATTCCACAAAATTAAAGAAATCTTAATTACATTTTTAGATATATTTTAAAATTACAGTGGAAGTCATGACCGAAGTGGGTCAAGATGTTTGAAACTGTCGGTATCAAAGAAATTTGAAACTGTATGAGGTGAGTCATTAAAAATATGTTCTCCACTCACTATTAACATTTTTAGATGTTATATTTTAAATTAACATTCATTTTCCAGAATTGGACGTAGTTTTAATTTAAAAAGAAAAAATGTTTGGACTGGAATTCTAACCCTGGATCTCTGACTCTACATACCGATTATGCCATATAAATTCTGATACTTAATTACTAGAGATCCGTGAAATTCGCGAGTCACGAATAACATGAAATTCTCTAATTTTGTCATTTTCTTGTACCATTTCTTAACCTCAATTCCCCTAACATAAAAAAAAAAATTATGAATCGCGAAATAATGCAAAATCCTAGGATAATGTGAAATAACACCAAAATTAAAAATTTTCAACGAATTCTGATGATTTTTTGTTCTATTTCGAAATTTTCATAATGCATTTTTAAACACTGTTTTCGAATACCATCTTCTTTTTAACTGTTATATCTTATGGCGCCATATCTGCTTCCTCCATGCACTCTTGTAAAGGGAAATGGTTGCAACAAGTTCACAACATAGAGGTAATATTTTCTGTCCTTCTCACGCTCAAATATGGTCTCTCCACAGATTTTAAGTTCTATGGCCAATATAAATTCAAAGAAATACCACAAGTTTTTCCCCCTAATTTTTTGCAAACATAATTATCAATTTTATATCAACCATTATTAAGTAATGGTATGTTCAAATCTGAAGAAAGGTAAATTTTGTTTACAAATTAGTGACTAGGATTAAAATTTTATGTATTTTAATGCATTGAAATCGATATCAATTGTACAAGCTAAAAGCTGACCTTAAACTACTAGATATATAATTTTTATTGGGTTTAATATACTAAACCGGGATTAAAAAGACTCAAATTTAATTTTTTTAAGAATAAGACCGCCAAATTCCCAATAAAATCGAAATTTTAAAATGAATTTTCCCTAAAAATAAAACCACTTTCATGGATCTCTTATTAATTACACATTGGTAACTGAGCAGCTCTACCCATAAATATTTTCATTCATATTATTCTTGCTACAGCTGGTGTATATTTATTAAATCAGTATAAACCTTCTCTCAATTTTTGTTTAAATACTTTTCTTTTAAATTTTAACTTACCCTCTTTCATCTTGCTTGTAATCAAGACTCAGAATACAATATGGTATTAATGGAGACTTCCAGTTTATGGCACAAGGTGCTGTGCGTAATTTATTGTTGTAAAAATACCTATTTGGCCAATGACAGATTTCTGGATGCATTCGATACTGTGTGTCTAGAAAATGAACTGGATTTTTCACGAAATTTTCAAAACACTCTTGCAGTCTTGCACACAAGGATCTACCAAGACCATGGTCTTTTGCAACCTGAAATAAATAAAAAATAAAGAGCATCATTAATTAAATTTGAAGAGAAAAATATATTGAATCTTGAATTCTTCTTACCTCACACTTCTATGTTTTCTTAAACTCAGCACTGCAATATCGGAGACCATTGTCACCATCATCAGCTGTTTTCACGACTATCAATTTTTTTTTTGCCGGTAATTATCCAAACTGCCATCTGGTGTTCTTTTGAAGGAGTCATTTTCTAAACTACTTCAAAAGAACACCAGATGGCAGTTTGGATAATTAGTGGCAAGAGAAAAAAATTGACAGTTGTGAAAACAGCTGATGATGGTCGCCGATACTGCGGTGCAGTGTTTGAGAAAACATAGAAGTATGAGGTAAGAAGAATTCATGATTCATTTGATTCTTATCAATAAAACCTCGTAACGTTAAAAATTCTCAAATTTATTATATTAAAAAAATATATATAAAAAGAAAAATATATGCCTAAATGAGGATTTGAACCCAATATCTCTGGTTCTGTACAAAACCATAGATATTGCGTTCAAATCCCAATTTAGACATATATTTTTCTTTTCAAATTTAATTTGTCATTAAAAGAGAAGTGATAAATTTAATATTAAATATCGAAAAAGCATTATTATTTTTTTCTTCAAAAAAATTATTAACATTTGTTGACTCAAAGAATACAATTTATACTTTATTTTATTAAATATAAATAAACTGTATGCCCAAATAATCCAGAGTAAAAAATGAAAAATAAATAAAAATATATCTTCTCAACCTAAAAGCACTCATATCTCCATAAAGGATTTATGGAGTATGTACACATACATACATGATCTTTTTTTTACAGGAAATCAGATATAATTAGAACATCCAAGTCCCATTGAGTGCAATGGGAAGGACATGTGGTATGAATGGGTAATGAGAGAGAGGCATGGAAACATCTTGAAAGACAAGTGATTCTAAAACATGTAAGTATATATATATGGCATGATAAAAATAAATACATGGACAGGATTTGAACTCGGACCTATAAATAAATAAGAATCAAATGAATCATGAATTCTTATTAAGAAAACCTCATAATGTAAAAATTCCCAAATTTATTATATTACTATAAATAAATGTTTGTACTAGATTTGCTTGGTTGCATAATGGTAGCGCACTAGAGTATCAATTCAGAGGTCTGGGTTTAAATCCCGTCCAAGCATTTACTTTTCTTATCATGTCATATTAATGCTATTTGTCAAAAATTTAATTATAACATTGAAATATATGTTGATATTGCAAAAATCATAGCAACGACTCCTAGCATTTGGGGTTAGGGAAATAACTACATATAAGAGAAAAATGCGCGTTTAGATTAAAAAATCGTAGTAACGACTCGTAGCATTTGGGGTTAGGGAATTAACTATGTATAAGAGAAAAATGCACGTTTAGATTGGAGGCTTAGATAGCTCTCTTGGATAGAGCATTGACATAGAATCAAAGGTCCTGGGTTCAAACCCCAGTCTAGGCATATATTTTTCTTTTCAAATATAATCAAAATATATATTATATGTATTTTTTTGTGGTTAAATGTACAAGAAACACTGCTATTTTATAGGCAATTTGAAGGTGTTACTTTTAATAAGGAAAACTTATCCAAAAGTAAACAAGCATTCATTTTACAATCAATTGCAACTAAGTACAATACTGATGAGAGAACATTAATTATTAAGTTAGTATTCATGCTTGCTCATAGTAATTTTATAAAAAAATAAACAAAAAATTTAGCATGCAATGTATAATTCAGTTATATTATTTTTGGTCTGGACATCTTACCTCAATATTAATGTTGATTTGTTCTTGGACATGTTTCAAAACAATTCTGTTTTATCGTCAGCTTTCCCAGACTGGTTTTATTTATGTTGCACCACCTGGATGTCGATGTCAGCTCCATCCTGTGGTTGGCCAAAGAACCTCCAAACAAGGTCACCCTCCATCGGAATATCAAAATTCATAACTCTGTTTCTGTTCTTCTGAATATAAATTTTTTCCCAAATAGTCAGCTCTTTTGTATTTTCTAACTGTTTTAATAATTTAGTGTCTGAATTTATATTATGTTTTTCAGACCAAACATGAGCAGCAACTGCAGATTTTATAAAATTTTCCGTATGAGTTTCTTTCCTATGAATCTTGAATTCAATTTTTCTTTTTTCTTCGTTTCTGACCAATTTAAGATCCAAAAAATGTATTTGTTTATTGTCTTCTATTTCTTTGGTGAATTTAATGTTTGTACTCTGTAAATTTAATACATTTTTAATATTTCTACACATAAGAAATATTAAAAATGGAGAAATTGAAAAATCTGCAGTTGCTGCTCATGTTTGGTCTGAAAAACATAATATAAAATTCAGACACTAAATTATTAAAACAGTTAGAAAATACAAAAGAGCTGACTATTTGGGAAAAAATTTATATTCAGAAGAACAGAAACAGAGTTATGAATTTTGATATTCCGATGGAGGGTGACCTTGTTTGGAGGTTCTTTGGCCAACCACAGGATGGAGCTGACATCGACATCCAGGTGGTGCAACATAATGCAACATAAATAAAACCAGTCTGGGAAAGCTGACGATAAAACAGAATTGTTTTGAAACATGTCCAAGAACAAATCAACATTAATATTGAGGTAAGATGTCCAGACCAAAAATAATATAATTAAAATAACCTCAAAATATAATTTATTAAGGTAGAATATGTTTATCACTCACCTCATATTGTTCAAACATATTGTGATAAACATATTCTACCTTAATGAATATACCTCATAGTGAGAATTCCTAAAATAAGTACTCAAAATATAATTATATTATTTTTGGTCTGGACATCTTACCTCAATATTAATGTTGATTTGTTCTTGGACATGTTTCAAAACAATTCTCTGGGAAAGCTGAAGATAAAACAGAGAATTGTTTTGAAACATGTCCAAGAACAAATCAACATTAATATTGAGGTAAGATGTCCAGACCAAAAATAATATAATTAAAATAACCTCAAAATATAACTTCCTAAAATTAAATATTACTCAAAATATAACTTCCTAAAATTAAATATAATTCCCCTCCATGGTATCTTTACCTTGTCGTGGTGGAGTGGCTTGTGTGCTTAAATGATCCTGAGAGCTATGCCGGCGGTAGCATTGCTGCCGATAGGGTTACCCATGCCGGACTGGTCGAAGGTGATAAGCCAGACGAAATAAGTACCTTGGTCGAAAGAGTGACGATCTTTCACCGTAAAAATACAACCGTCAAGAAATGCGGACATGGGTTCTACTGGGGTAAAATTTTCCGGAGGTCAAATAGTCCCCCATTCGGTTCTCCGGGCGGGGACTACTTCAGGGAACCCATGCCAAAGGCTCAAACACAGGGACATGTTCCTAGGAACATGGAATGTTAGGACTTTATACAATAGCGGGGCACTAGAGATATTAACGCGGGAATTGGATAAATCGCCCTTGGATATAGTCGCTTTACAGGAAGTTAGGTGGCCAGGAGAAGGTAGTCAGGAATCAGGAAGCTTTGCATTATACTATGGGGGTGCAGAAAGACCTGCATTTGGAACGGGTTTTTTAGTCAGAAGGAGGATCCTATCTGCTATCCGAGATATTAAGTTTGTTAGTGATAGGATATCATACATAATTCTAAAGGGTAAACGACATGATTTTATAATTGTAAATGTACATGCCCCCACAGAAGATAAAGATGACAAGATCAAGGATGAGTTCTATGACGAATTAGAATGCTTATTTGATAGCCTTTCACGATATCATATGAAAATTGTCTTAGGAGATTTTAATGCAAAAGTGGGGCGGGAAGATATATTCAAACCAACAATAGGCAAATTCAGTCTTCATGAAGATAGTAACGACAACGGGGTTAGATTAGTCACATTTGCCACATCAAAGAATCTCATTGTTAAGAGCACAACATTTCAGCATAAGGATATTCATAAATACACCAGGACGTCCCCAGATGGAGAAACTCGGAACCAGAAAGATCATGTATTAGTGGATAAACGCTGGCACAGTAGCATCATCGATGTTAAATCAGTTAGAGGGACAGACTGCAATTCGGATCATCATCTGGTCAGAGTGAAAATCAGACAACGGCTATCGCTTATGAGAGGAACAAACGCTAAAGATGATTCTGTAAAATATGAATTAAAAAACTTGAAAAATGATGAAATGCGGCAAGAATACCAAATCAAAATTGCTAATAGATTTGAAGTACTGGAATCTTCAGATGACAATGTGGCAAACGAAGAAGAAACTGATATAAATAAAGAATGGGAGGCTATAAGAGATACTATTAAATTGTCAGCATCAGAAAGCATTGGTTGTTTAAAAAAGAGGAAAAACAAGAAATGGTTTGATGAGGAATGTGCCGACATCGTAAAGAAAAGAAAGCTAGCAAAAATGAAATGGTTACATGAACCAAATGAGGTAAATTTAGAGCAATTGGGTAGTGTTAGACGGGAAACCACCAAGTTACTAAAGAGTAAGAAGAGGGAATATTTGAGAGAGAAGATTAATGATCTTGAAATGAATGCAAAAAATAGGAACATTAGAGAATTATATCAGGGAATTAGTATAGAGAAGAAAGGGTTTCAGGCTAGATCAAACATAATTCGGAATGAAAATGGGGATATGATTGCAGATTCCAAGAGTATATTAAATAGATGGAAAAGTTATTTTAATCAGCTATTAATGTACATACAGAACAGGACATTGAGGAGGATAAGTTACAGACAGCAGAAATGCTAGTCGCAGAGCCAAGTGCATTAGAGGTTGAAATGGCAATTGAAAAATTGAAGATGTATAAAGCATCAGGTTCAGATGAGATCCCAGCAGAACTGATAAATCAGGGGGAGAAAAATTGATGGACAAGATACGCTGGTTGCTTACTATGATTTGGGAAAAAGAAGCTCTTCCAGATGAATGGAAGGAATCAATTATCGTACCAATTTATAAGAAAGGAGATAAAACTGATTGCAACAACTATAGGGGCATCTCATTACTTTCAACTTCGTACAAAATTCTAACAAATATATTAGTAAGCAGACTTACTCCCTATATTGATGACATTCTAGGAGATCATCAATGTGCATTTAGAAGAAAAACAGGTCTACAACAGATCAGATTTTTAGTATAAGACAGATTTTAGAAAAGAAATGGGAATATAATGGTACTGTACATCAACTATATGTAGACTTCAAAAAAGCATATGATTCAATTAAGAGGGAGAAGTTATATAGTATCCTGCTGGAGTTCGGAATTCCTAAAAAGTTAGTTAGACTTATACGAATGTGTCTAAATGGCTCAACGAGTAGGGTGCGTGTAGGCAAACAGTTTTCAGACAGTTTTGAAATCCAGAATGGGTTGAAGCAAGGAGATGCACTATCTCCTCTACTATTTAATTTTGTACTAGAGCATGCCATTAAATCTTTAGAGAATGAGGAAGGCCTACAACTGAATGGTATTAATAAGCTGTTAGTTTATGCTGATGATGTAGTACTACTGGCCGATAGCGAGGAGATACTAAAGGCCAACACGCACACACTATTGAGTAACACTAAGAAATTAGGACTGGAAGTAAATATCAGTAAAACTAAATATATGGTCACACGTAGAAATACATTATATAATGGAAATGGACAGCTAATGACAAATGAGGGAAATTTTGAGGAATTGGCTGAATTCAAATACCTAGGAACAATAATCACAAATAGGAATGAGATGCACAAAGAAATTAAACATAGGCTCAATTCTGGAAATGCATGCTATTATGCATTGCAGAGACTTTTGATGTCCCAACTCCTTTCAAAAACGTTAAGCTGAAAATATATAAAACTATTATTCTACCAGTTATATTATATGGGTGCGAAACATGGACTCTTACTTTAAGGGAGGAAAGGAGATTACGAGTATTTGAGAATAAAGTTCTTAGGAAAATTTTTGGACCAAAAAGAGATGAACAGACAGGTGAATGGAGAAGACTACATAACAATGAACTACATGGTCTTTATAGGAAGCCAGATATAATAAGAACAGTTAAGTCCCATAGACTGCGATGGGCAGGACATGTTGCGCGTATGGGGAATGAAAGACGTGCATGGAAACTTCTTGTAGGAAAAGCCAGAAGGAAAACGCCCAGTTGGTAGACCAAGAATGAGGTGGGAGAACAACATTAAATATGATTTGAGGGAAGTAGATTATACAGGGAATGATTGGAAAGCATTAGCTCAGGATAGGGATGTATGGAGAGCTTATGTCCGCGCGGCCATGAACCTACGGGTTCGATAGTGCCAGTGAGTAAGTAAGTAAGTAAGTAAATATAATTCAGTTACTTGTATATATATGCCGAATTTAATCAAAATCAAAGTGGGAGGTAACACCATGAGATATTTATATTTATGAATGAGTGGAGAAAATGTTTTTAATACCTCACATCACAAAGTTGCATGTTTTCATGATACCAGTTTTAAAAGTATAATTTTACTTCCATCTTCAGTCAAACTCCAACTGTCGAAATTTCGCCATTAACTACCATCTTCTGAACTGCCATCTGGTGTCGATTTCATGAACTCTGAGATCAAATTATTCTCATCGGGAATTTCAAAATTCATAGCTCTATATTTATTCTTCTGAATAAACTGTTAATTCGAAAGGCTCATCTAAATGTTTTAAAAGTTGGAATTAACAGTTTGGGAAAAGATATACATTCAGAAGAATACATTTAGAGCCATGAGTTTTGAAATTCCCAACGAGAATAATTTAATATCCAAGTTCATAAAATCGACACCAGATGGCAGTTCAAAAGATGGTGTTAACAGCAAAATTTCGACAGTTGAAATCTGACTGAAGATTGAAATAAAATTATACTTTTGAAACAGGTATTGTGAAAACACGCAACTTTATGAGGTGAGATATTAAAATCATTTTCTCTAACTCATTCATAAATGTACATGCTGAATTTGTTTTGAATCTAGGAATAATTTTCGCCATACTAACTATTGGCTTATTAGGGTTTGTTGTTTGGGTACATCATATTTCCAGAAAGAAATAGTGGAACATTTTTTTTTTCTAGTTAACTAGATATAATGCATGAAGTAAACTTATTAATTAAAGTATTTGGTCTGTGTATTCTTTACCTCTTATGGTTGTTTTTGTTGAACATATGTTTCAAGCCTTCTGAGACCCATCTTCAGCTTGTACAGACTGATTTTTTTAAGTTGTTGGCCCTGATTCTTGACTCCTACTCCCTCTTCCTGTGGTCCAATGAACTTGCTAACGAGGTTCCTTTCTCTGGGAATTTCAAAATTCATAATTCTTTCCTTGTTCTATATGTAGATTTTTCCCATATGGGCGAGTTCATTTTGTGGTTCTCTAACTGTTTTATATTAAGTTTGTATACATCTAAAAAAATTTTTTTGTGTTTTTTTGACCAAATGTGAGTAAAGTTACTCTCGCTGGATAGCTGCCGAATGGGCCAGATGTAATGACTAGGACTATACCAAATATGTTTATTTAAAGTGAAATTTTGTGAATTCTTCTTCTTCTTTGGTAGGCGATTACAACCTCATTGAAGTTTTGGCCTCCTCAAAAATTTTTCTCCACCTATTAGATCTATCTACAGGACTGGGCCAATTTTCAATTTTCATGTCAAATATAATCTTTTATAACATCATTCTGCCATCTGTTTTTTGGGCGTCCAGCTGTTCTGGTGTATATTGGTTTCCATTTGTATATTCTTCTTACAAGCTTGTCTTCCTGCATTCTATTTTTCTGTCCAACCCAGTGCAGTCTTTGAGCTTTAATGTTGTTTATTACCTGGTTATTTTGTATTATATTATTTAATTCAGATTTCCATTCGTATCACCGCATTTAGCATAACTTTCCTTTCCTCTAATGGTCCAACAATTCTCCATAAGATCTTCCTTTCAAAGATTAATAGTTTTTGTTTATCAGACTCCTTCAGTACCCATGTTTCACAGCCATAAGTTACAATCGGTCTTATTACTGTATTATACAGTTTAACTTTAATTAATCTGGAGACAGGTTTACTTTTGAATAGTATTTTATTGCCCAAAGAAATTCTTTCACCAATTTGTTCCTCCATATCGTTTTTTCCATTTACAGTTGAACCAAGATATTTATATGATTTTACTTCTTCTATTTTTGTATCATTGATGTTCAGACGATGTTTTGTGAATTATATGTTTTAAATAAAAATATTACCTAAGGATCTAAGAATCAAATGAATCGTGAATTCTTCTTACCTCATACATCTATGTTTTTTAACACACAACTGCATATCAAGAAACATCATTCCCATCGTCAGCTGTTTTCATGACGTTGTGACAACAGCTGATGATGGGAATGATGTTTCTCGTACTGCAGTTCTGTTGTTAAAAAAACATAGATGTATGAGGTAAGAAGAATTCACGATTCATTTGATTCTTATTAAGAAAACCTCATAATGAAAAATTCCCAACTTTATTATATGAACCTAAGGATCTACATATGGAACTCTTCTAGATTGGGGAAGAAATACAAGTCTACACACCAGAGATCGGCCTATTCATTGGAGTAAACTTACCTTTGACAGAACTGTGGCAGGCAACTGTTTTGCATCCCCAACTAACACTAATGTGTTAACTCCCAACATGAGAGGTATTAGTGTTTCCAATTCCTGAGACTGTGTTGCTTCATCCACTATGCAACAGGTGAACTGAAAACCGTACTCTCTGTAAACACAGGGACACAAACATACATAATATAGTAATAATCCACAATCCTGCACTACTTAATAAACTTTCTAATCCTGGAAAGAATCTAAATTAAGAAAGAAAAATTAGATTCATCCAGGATTAGAAAATGTTAATTTAAATACAAACATTTAGCTTTACCGCTAAGAAGTAATGTATAAATTCTCAATAAAAATACTTCTGAATAGAAGATGTCAAGTTGGCATGATGGTAGCGACAGCTATAAACCTTCGGATGAACAAGAATTGTATAACTTCTTTCAATGTTAATATTATTCGTTTTTAAACATCTTAATGATGGACAAATTATATTTGAAAAGCTCAGATGGAAGAGCATTGACATAGAGAGTCAAAGGTCCTGGGTTCAAACCCCAGTCTAGGCGTATATTTTTCTTTTCAAATATAAGAATTGTATAAGTTGAAAGAAATGTTAACATCTGTATCATCATGGTAAAATCAAATGTTTCTTACCTCTCCTCATACAAATCTTCTAAGTAATCGCGATTTCAAGACCATATTAGAGAGAAGAAGAAGAGTTTCTTCCGATCAACATAACATCAGTCGCCAAAATAGTACTGAAGATGAGACCATTATGGTATCGAAATCGCGATTTACTTAGAAGATTTGTATGAGGAGAGGAAAGAAACATTTGATTTTACCATAAATTAAACCTCATAATGATTAATCCCTGTAAAAGTTAAATATCTGTATCATTGTATGAATGGTGTAATGGACAGCATACTCATACAGAGAATGAGAGGTCCAGGGTTCAAACCCTGGTTCAAGCGTTAATTTTTCTTTCTTAAATTATTTTTCTTTTTTATCCTCAAATTTTAAGAATGTGGCTTACACCCAGGAATGACTTATGTTTTGGCCAATTAACTGGATAGCAAGAGGTGCCTAAGGAGACATGATAAGACAAGTTTATTTACCCACTGATCTATTTAAACACTCCAGTCAACTATTTCTCAAAATATATTTAAACTTCTTGATTATCATATGGCAAGGAGAAAATCCACCTCAAGATTGGTCAAAATCATTAGTAATTCCAATATTTAAAAAAGAAGATAAGACCAATTGTGATAATTACAGAGGGATCAGCTTATTAAACTCTGGTTACAAAATTTATTCCACTATTATTAAGAATAAATTATATAAATATTATGAAGATATACTTGGAGAAGAACAAAATGGCTTCCGGAAGGGTAGATCATGCTCTGATGGATATTTCACAATGCAAATTTTGATTGAGAAACATCGTGAATTTAATATAGAAACACACGTGGCATTTATTGACTTTGAAAAGCCTTTGATACAGTGAACAGAAGTCTGTTATTTGAAATTTTGATGAAAGATCAGATCCCGAAGCAGATTATATATAATATTTATAACATTTATAAGTCAACTCTCATTGCAATAAAAATAAAAATAACTCAGTGGAAAGAAATAAACTCAGGAGTCAGACAAGGTTGTGGCCTCTCCCCCTCTACTTTCTAATATATATATATATATATATATATATATATATATATATATATATATGAATGCCATTGTAAAAGACTTTAGAGAAACAAAACATGGAAGTATCACTATCAATAGAAATTTAAAATTAGATACAATAATGTTTACAGATGATCTTGTTTTACTAGCAACATCTGAAGATGATTTACAATGGTCAGTACATAATTTAAATTTGATAGCCCAGAAATATTCTTCTTCTTCTTCCTTCCAAGTATTAGGCCAAGGCCTGTTACGATCCTATAGAAAATTTTCCCTCCAGCGTTTCATAGGACGGCCCAGTGATCTTCGTCCTCTTGGTATATAATTATAAACAGCTTTGGGGATCCGATTTGAACTCATTCTTTCAAGATGGTGTTTCCAATTTAGTTGATACTGTTTAATATATTCCAAAATTGGCGTAGTCTTCAGTTCTTTTAAGATATCGGTGTTCCTTTTCCGATCCCATCTGCGCATGAATCTCATTTCACAAGCCGTTATTCTGCTTTCATGTTGTTTTCTTAGTGTCCATGCTTCACTACCATAGGTCAACACTGGTCTAGCCAAAGTGTTATATAAACATAATCTGGTGTTTTTTTTGTACAAGGGATGGTTTCATAACTTGATTAATAATTCCTAAACTTTTATTATAACTAGTAACTTTTTCAGGGATATCCTTTTCATCCCAGATAGAGAGATAATATCCAAGATATTTAAATTGATTAGATCTCTCTAAAATTTTATTCTGGAGACAGATTTTACTTTGTATGGGGTCCTTCCCATGAAATGCCATAATTTTAGTTTTGTTAATTGATATTTCCATATTAAATTTGGCACCTATTTTTTGTAAATTACAAATTGATCATTGCAAATCATTTTTGGAAAGTGCCAGAAGAGCTAAATCGTCTGCAAAAAGAATAGCATCGAGTTTGAGGTTCCTATTGATGGGTATATATCCTCGTTGTGTTTTCCTCCATTCAATTATTAATTTATTCATGTATATAATGAAAAGCACCGGTGAAAGTCCACATCCCTGTCTTACTCCAGTGTTGATATTTTCCCAAGAAGATAATTTGCCATCTTGTTTAACAGAGATTTCATTATCTTTATAGATGTTGAAGATATTAGTAATATATTGTTGTGGAACGTTATCATCAGCTAAAATTTGTAGTAATATATTTCTGTCTACTTTGTCAAAAGCCTTTATGAAGTCAACGAAGGCGATATGAGTTTCTATATTGAATTCCTTGTACTTTTCTAATGGTAGTTTTAGAGTAAAGAATCCATCTGTACAAGATCTACCCTTTCTGAATCCATTCTGCTCTTCTCCAATTATATTTTCATAAATTTTCCTCAATTTATTCTTAACTATATTAGCATAAATTTTATATCCAGAGTTCAACAAGCTAATTCCACGATAGTTATCTTTGATTTGGCGACTTCCTTTTTTGAAGATTGGTATTACAATAGATTTGTTCCAGCTTTGTGTGGTTCTTGTCCTTCCCATATCATATTAAGGAGAATAAGAAATCTGTCTAAAAAATTTTTAGTTGAAAATTTAAATAATTCTTGATTAATGTGGTCTTCTCCGGGAGCTTTGTTACTTTTTAATGATTTAATAACATCAGTTAATTCATCTATAGAAATTTGTTCCAAAGCAGTGTTATTAGAGATTGGTATTTGTAATAAATCATCCTTTTGTGTCCATAAATGATGAAAGTAGGTAAGCCAAGATTCTTTAGATATACAATTTAAATGTGCATTTTCTCTTGAATCATTATTTAAATTTTTTAAAACTTTATATATTTTTGGTTGAGGCCTAGTGATATCATTTTCCAAAAATGAGACAAATTGTTCCCAGCTTTGTCTATGTTTTTTGTGAACTTCAATTTTAGCTATGGCTCTCTTCCTATGATACTCTACTTTATCTTCATCTTTTTTTGTAGACAGAAATTTTTTGTATGCTTCACGTTTATCATCAATTACTTTTTTTATGTTTTCATCCCATATCCGTAGTCCTTTTTTTCGATTCCATTTGGTTTTGATACCCAGGCTTTCATTTGCTGCTTGTGTCAAAATACTTTGTAGAGCAAGCCATTCTTCTTCAATATTTTCACCAACCGGTGTTTCTTGAACTAGACAATCTAATCTGCATTTGTATAGCCAGGTAATAGTGGGATCTCGGAAAAGACTTACTTTATAAGTATAGTCCACTTTTTCAAATTTTACATTACTAATTTTATTTTTATTTTTCCATCTCGGTGGCATACGAATTGGACAAACAAGTAAGTAATGGTCTGATTCGATTTCAGGTCCTCTGTAAAAATATTCAATGGAGATATGTACCAATAAAACTAAAATAATGGCCTTTTGTGGAAAATCCCCAATACCAAGCAAAATTTGTTTAAATAACAAAATTTTAGAGAGAGTTAATGAGTTTACTTATTTAGGATATAAACTCTCTTTTGTTGAAAATTTGGATTTACCAGAGAAAATTGTGAAATTCAACAAATCAATGGGAATCATTAATAGAGTTTTAAAATATTAATATTTAATTTTAGGAAGTTATATTTTGAGGTTATTTTAATTATATTATTTTTGGTCTGGACATCTTACCTCAATATTAATGTTGATTTGTTCTTGGACATGTTTCAAAACAATTCTCTGTTTTATCTTCAGCTTTCCCAGACTGGTTTTATTTATGTTGCATTATGTTGCACCACCTGGATGTCGATGTCAGCTCCATCCTGTGGTTGGCCAAAGAACCTCCAAACAAGGTCACCCTCCATCGGAATATCAAAATTCATAACTCTGTTTCTGTTCTTCTGAATATAAATTTTTTCCCAAATAGTCAGCTCGTTTGTATTTTCTAACTGTTTTAATAATTTAGTGTCTGAATTTATATTATGTTTTTCAGACCAAACATGAGCAGCAACTGCAGATTTTTCAATTTCTCCATTTTTAATATTTCTTATGTGTTCTTTGGTTCTAATTTTTAGGTTTCTTTTTGTTTTCCCTATATATATCTTTTCACAACCCATGCATTCAATTTGATATATTCCTGACTTTTTATTTTTATCAGTTTTTTCATTTTTGTTGGTTTTTATTAGTTTATTTAAACTGTAGTTATTTTTTGGTGCTAATTTAATATTAAACTTCTCAAATATATTTTGAAATTTATTATGTACCCAGGGGTGATATGTGAATTTCCTATATTTTTTCATAGGTGGTTCTTCTTTTTCAAGATTACTTCTGTTTATCATTTTTTGTTTTTTATACTTTTCTATCCTTTTATGTACCATTTTTTCATCAAACCCATTTTCTCTTGCTACTTTGATTATGTGTTTTTTCTCATGTTTGAAATCTTCTTCGTTTAAGGGTAAGTTTACCAATCTATGAGTTAAACTATTAAATGCTGCTAATTTATGTCCAATTGGATTGAACCCTGTTGATTTTATAAAATTTTCCGTATGAGTTTCTTTCCTATGAATCCTGAATTCAATTTTTCTTTTTTCTTCGTTTCTGACCAATTTAAGATCCAAAAAAGGTATTTGTTTATTGTCTTCTATTTCTTTGGTGAATTTAATGTTTGTACTCTGTAAATTTAATAGTTTTAGGGAATCTTCTACATGTTTTTCTTTAACAATACAAATTATATCATCAACATATCTACTCCAAAATTTAAACATTGTGGGATGTGCTTTGGTGATTTTACATTCAAAATCGCTCATAAATAAATTTGCCAGGAAAGGTGATAATGGGTTTCCCATTGAGAGCCCTGATTTTTGTCTATAGAAATTCCCATTGAATGTAAAAAACATTTGGTCAATGCATAACGCAGTTAATTTCAAATAATCTTCTTTGATCTCTCTGTCTATGTTGTTTTTTCTTAACCAATTGTTCAATATCTCCAAAGTTTTTTGTTTCGGTACATTTGTGAATAGTGAAACTACATCAAACGAAA
This sequence comes from Diploptera punctata, assembly GCA_030220185.1. Classification (NCBI taxonomy): domain Eukaryota; kingdom Metazoa; phylum Arthropoda; class Insecta; order Blattodea; family Blaberidae; genus Diploptera; species Diploptera punctata. Next base: position 2,578,373 of record JASPKZ010009814.1, on the reverse strand, counting down.
CCAACCTATCTGTGGGTTCAATTTCCACTTTTTCTAATTTCTTAACTAATTCCAATGAATTTTCAATCTGCAGACTTTCAAAATTATTAATTCTTTTAAATTGATTATTCAGCCATTTCGAAATTTTGTAGGTTGGTGATCCAATATTGTTAATTATTGGCCTCATTTTGTTTCCCGGTTTGTGAATTTTTGGAAGTCCATGTATATTAGGGTTTCTTGGGTTGCTTACTTTTAATTGAAATTTTTCTTTCTTGGATAGAATTTTAACATTTTTAAAACAGTTTTCCACTTTTTTTATGGTTTTTGGTAGGGGGTCATTCTTAATTTTTTCATACTCTTTTTCTTTCAAAAGTTCTTCCATTCTATTTTGATAATCTTCTTTGTCCAGAATTATAATTTGGTTACCCTTATCTGATTTTGTATATACAACATTTTTGTTATTTATTTCTTTGAGTGTTTTTAAATTCTCCTTACAAACTGGGTTTTTATTTGTATTCTTTATTTTATTCAAAATTTCTTCACATTTTTTTCTGATGATTATTTTTTCTTCTGTAACTAACCCTTCTATTGAATTTTCAATGTCCACTATGTATTCTTCTATTCTATTGGAATAATCTATTGCTGTTTTTAGACCGTTTTCTAACAATTTTGTCTCTTTTAGGTTAAAGGTTGCCTTTGAAAAATTTTTAACATAATTTCTGGTGGATTCTGATTTTTCTTCATTTCTGGTTTTATTCTGATGTTTGATTTTATTTGATGTATTCTTCTTTCCCTTTGATTTAGTTAACAAATTATTTATCTTTGTCTTTTGTTTCTCAATTTTCTTTTTCATGGTTATGTTCAAAAAAGTGAAAAATTTATTTTCTAGGTTTTCCCACATGATGTTTTCCTAATATTTTAGACAATTTGATATGTAACAAATAAATTTCAATATCCAGATTACTGATCATTTCAAAGTGTTTATTCTTTTCTAGTTTTAGTAATTTGTTCTCCAAAATTTTTTGTTGTTTGCTGTTATTGTTATGCTTAACGGTTTTTCTAATGAACATGGGAACCAATTCTAATTTTAGACATTGGTTGATGAATTTAATGTCTGCTAATCTTTAAATTTCTCTCTCTCTTAATTTTATAAACTTTTTGACTTCATATTTTGTTTCGAAAAAATTGTTATTGAAATTGAGTATGGAGGACGCCATCTTGTTTTTCGTAATTTATAACACAAACACAATTTCTGGTTTTGTTTCTTCCTTGTAACTTAAGAAGTTGTAATTAATATTTAATTTTAGGAAGTTATATTTTGAGGTTATTTAATTATATTATTTTTGGTCTGGACATCTTACCTCAATATTAATGTTGATTTGTTCTTGGACATGTTTCAAAACAATTCTCTGTTTTATCTTCAGCTTTCCCAGACTGGTTTTATTTATGTTGCATTATGTTGCACCACCCTGGATGTCGATGTCAGCTCCATCCTGTGGTTGGCCAAAGAACCTCCAAACAAGGTCACCCTCCATCGGAATATCAAAATTCATAACTCTGTTTCTGTTCTTCTGAATATAAATTTTTTCCCAAATAGTCAGCTCGTTTGTATTTTCTAACTGTTTTAAATAATTTAGTGTCTGAATTTATATTATGTTTTTCAGACCAAACATGAGCAGCAACTGCAGATTTTTCAATTTCTCCATTTTTAATATTTCTTATGTGTTCTTTGGTTCTAATTTTTAGGTTTCTTTTTGTTTTCCCTATATATATCTTTTCACAACCCATGCATTCAATTTGATATATTCCTGACTTTTTATTTTTATCAGTTTTTTCATTTTTGTTGGTTTTTATTAGTTTATTTAAACTGTAGTTATTTTTTGGTGCTAATTTAATATTAAACTTCTCAAATATATTTTGAAATTTATTATGTACCCAGGGGTGATATGTGAATTTCCTATATTTTTTCATAGGTGGTTCTTCTTTTTCAAGATTACTTCTGTTTATCATTTTTTGTTTTTTATACTTTTCTATCCTTTTATGTACCATTTTTTCATCAAACCCATTTTCTCTTGCTACTTTGATTATGTGTTTTTTTCTCATGTTTGAAATCTTCTTCGTTTAAGGGTAAGTTTACCAATCTATGAGTTAAACTATTAAATGCTGCTAATTTATGTCCAATTGGATTGAACCCTGTTGATTTTATAAAATTTTCCGTATGAGTTTCTTTCCTATGAATCCTGAATTCAATTTTTCTTTTTTCCTCGTTTCTGACCAATTTAAGATCCAAAAAAGGTATTTGTTTATTGTCTTCTATTTCTTTGGTGAATTTAATGTTTGTACTCTGTAAATTTAATAGTTTTAGGGAATCTTCTACATGTTTTTCTTTAACAATACAATTATATCATCAACATATCTACTCCAAAATTTAAACATTGTGGGATGTGCTTTGGTGATTTTACATTCAAAATCGCTCATAAATAAATTTGCCAGGAAAGGTGATAATGGGTTTCCCATTGAGAGCCCTGATTTTTGTCTATAGAAATTCCCATTGAATGTAAAAAACATTTGGTCAATGCATAACGCAGTTAATTTCAAATAATCTTCTTGATCTCTCTGTCTATGTTGTTTTTTCTTAACCAATTGTTCAATATCTCCAAGTTTTTGTTTCGGTACATTTGTGAATAGTGAAACTACATCAAACGAAACCAACCTTATCTGTGGGTTCAATTTCCACTTTTTCTAATTTCTTAACTAATTCCAATGAATTTTCAATCTGCAGACTTTCAAAATTATTAATTCTTTTAAATTTGATTATTCAGCCATTTCGAAATTTTGTAGGTTGGTGATCCAATATTGTTAATTATTGGCCTCATTTTGTTTCCCGGTTTGTGAATTTTGGAAGTCCATGTATATTAGGGTTTCTTGGGTTGCTTACTTTTAATTGAAATTTTTCTTTCTTGGATAGAATTTAAACATTTTAAAAACAGTTTTCCACTTTTTTTATGGTTTTTGGTAGGGGGTCATTCTTAATTTTTTCATACTCTTTTTCTTTCAAAAGTTCTTCCATTCTATTTTGATAATCTTCTTTGTCCAGAATTATAATTTGGTTACCCTTATCTGATTTTGTATATACAACATTTTTGTTATTTATTTCTTTGAGTGTTTTTAAATTCTCCTTACAAACTGGGTTTTTTTATTTGTATTCTTTATTTTATTCAAAATTTCTTCAACATTTTTTTTTTTTTCTGATGATTATTTTTTCTTCTGTAACTAACCCTTCTATTGAATTTTCAATGTCCACTATGTATTCTTCTATTCTATTGGAATAATCTATTGCTGTTTTTAGACCGTTTTCTAACAATTTTGTCTCTTTTTAGGTTAAAGGTTGCCTTTGAAAATTTTTAACATAATTTCTGGTGGATTCTGATTTTTCTTCATTTCTGGTTTTACTTCTGATGTTTGATTTTATTTGATGTATTCTTCTTTCCCTTTGATTTAGTTAACAAATTATTTATCTTTGTCTTTTGTTTCTCAATTTTCTTTTTCATGGTTATGTTCAAAAAAAGTGAAAAATTTATTTTCTAGGTTTTCCCACATGATGTTTCCTAATATTTTAGACAATTTGATATGTAACAAATAAATTTCAATATCCAGATTACTGATCATTTCAAAGTGTTTATTCTTTTCTAGTTTTAGTAATTTGTTCTCCAAGAATTTTTTGTTGTTTGCTGGTTATTGTTATGCTTAAACGGTTTTTCTAATGAACATGGGAACCAATTCTAATTTTAAGACATTGGTTGATGAATTTAATGTCTGCTAATCTTTTAAATTTCTTCTCTCTTAATTTTATAAACTTTTTGACTTCATATTTTGGTTCGAAAAAAAAAAATGTTATTGAAAAAACTCAAAGAAGAAATACACTCAAAAAGAAAAATAATTACAACAAAATGGGTTGTATATACAAAATCAGATAAGGGTAACCAAATTATAAATTCTGGACAAAGACGATTATCAAAATCGAATGGAAAGAACTTTTGAAAGAAAAAAAGAGTATGAAAAAATTTTAAGAATGACCCCCCATACCAAAAACCCATAAAAAAAAGTGGAAAACGTTTTAAAAAATGTTAAAATTCTATCCAAGAAAGAAAAAATTTCAAATAATTAAAAAGTAAGCAAACCCAAGGAAACCCTAATATACATGGACTTCCAAAAATTCACAAAACCGGGGAAACAAAAATGAGGCCAATAATTAACAATATTGGATCACCAACCTACAAAAATTTCGAAAAAAAATGGCTGAATAATCAATTTAAAAGAATTAATAATTTTGAAAGTCTGCAGATTGAAAATTCATTGGAATTAGTTTTTAAGAAATTAGAAAAAGTGGAAATTGAACCCACAGATAGGTTGGTTTCGTTTGATGTAGTTTCACTATTCACAAATGTACCGAAACAAAAAACTTTGGAGATATTGAACAATTGGTTAAGAAAAAACAACATAGACAGAGAGATCAAAGAAGATTATTTGAAATTAACTGCGTTATGCATTGACCAAATGTTTTTTACATTCAATGGGAATTTCTATAGACAAAAATCAGGGCTCTCAATGGGAAACCCATTATCACCTTTCCTGGCAAATTTATTTATGAGCGATTTTGAATGTAAAATCACCAAAGCACATCCCACAATGTTTAAATTTTGGAGTAGATATGTTGATGATATAATTTGTATTGTTAAAGAAAAACATGTAGAAGATTCCCTAAAACTATTAAATTTACAGAGTACAAACATTAAATTCACCAAAGAAATAGAAGACAATAAACAAATACCTTTTTTGGATCTTAAATTGGTCAGAAACGAAGAAAAAATAAAAATTGAATTCAGGATTCATAGGGAAAGAAAACTCATACGGAAAATTTTATAAAATCAACAGGGTTCAATCCAATTGGACATAAATTAGCAGCATTTAATAGTTTAACTCATAGATTGGTAAACTTACCCTTAAACGAAGAAGATTTCAAACATGAGAAAAAACACATAATCAAAGTAGCAAGAGAAAATGGGTTTGATGAAAAAAATGGTACATAAAAGGATAGAAAAGTATAAAAAACAAAAAAATGATAAACAGAAGTAATCTTGAAAAAGAAGAACCACCTATGAAAAAATATAGGAAATTCACATATCACCCCTGGGTACATAATAAATTTCAAAATATATTTGAGAAGTTTAATATTAAATTAGCACCAAAAAATAACTACAGTTTAAATAAACTAATAAAAACCAACAAAAATGAAAAAACTGATAAAAATAAAAAGTCAGGAATATATCAAATTGAATGCATGGGTTGTGAAAAGATATATATAGGGAAAACAAAAAGAAACCTAAAAATTAGAACCAAAGAACACATAAGAAATATTAAAAATGGAGAAATTGAAAAATCTGCAGTTGCTGCTCATGTTTGGTCTGAAAAACATAATATAAATTCAGACACTAAATTATTAAAACAGTTAGAAAATACAAACGAGCTGACTATTTGGGAAAAAATTTATATTCAGAAGAACAGAAACAGAGTTATGAATTTTGATATTCCGATGGAGGGTGACCTTGTTTGGAGGTTCTTTGGCCAACCACAGGATGGAGCTGACATCGACATCCAGGTGGTGCAACATAATGCAACATAAATAAAACCAGTCTGGGAAAGCTGAAGATAAAACAGAGAATTGTTTTGAAACATGTCCAAGAACAAATCAACATTAATATTGAGGTAAGATGTCCAGACCAAAAATAATATAATTAATATAAGAGTTTTAAAACCTTCATTAGTGCAAAAATCAACTCGTACTCGTCTTTATCAAATAATGGCTCGACCAGTCCTATGTTATGGGAGTGAAGCGTGGACTATAAGGTCGAGAGATGAAAGCAGACTAACAGCTTGTGAGATGAAATTTATGCGCCGAACAGCTGGCTACACCAAATGGGATCAAAAGAAAAATGTAGAAATCCTTCAAGAACTTAATGTGTCACCAATACTGGACTACATTTCCAGATATCAGCTAAACTGGAAGGAACATGTCTCAAGAATGGCTAGATCCAGGATCCCCAAGGCAATAATGAACTACTGTCCAAATGAGAAATGGTACTTGGTCGACCTATGAAAAGATGGCAAGAAAACCGCTTTCTCAGGCCGTAACAGTTCTTCTAGGACTAATACCTGGCAGGATGATGATGATGATGCATCAACAGTATCACAAATTCAGTGATGAAATCTGGGTCTGCATAAAAATCAAGAAATATGAGGTGAGTAAAAAAAAAACCTCAAATTTAATTAAATACGGGCTAATGTCTCTAAAACATATTAGTGAGAAACTTTATTTTATGGGATGCATGCTTCTTGTTATGCAGTTCTGTGCTGAAGTAGTTAGACACTAGCCCTGGATATCCGAGTTCACATCTCAATCACTGTGTATGGGCCACAGAGTTTTTCCTGTTTGCCCCTGGCAAAAACCATTCCACTACTTCTCCATACTCATTCATCCATTTTGTTTATTTCATCGGCCCTTGTGGGGTGCGAGAGGCCGGGTCAACTGGCATTCTCGTAAATCACAGACCTTCAATAATAAGGATTTCAATTCATCTCATCCCTTGATCCGGCATTATGTCAGAAATTATTTATTTCTTCTTCTTGCAAGGATTGAACATTTTGGTTTGTTCTGGCTCCAAGTATTATAGCTGCTGCGTCCATCTCTTTCGTGGGCGTCCCCGATCTCATTTTCCTCCTTTTGGTTTATAGTTTGAACTTTTCCTGGGCAATCTGTTGGTATCCATTCTGCAGACATGTTCATACCATTTTCTCCTATACTCTTCTATTTTATCTGTCAAACTGAATATTTGTATTCTTTATGGATATCTTCACGCCGTTTTTTATACATTAAAGTATATCCTGCCACAAATTGTAAATATTTCATTTTCTGCTGCTTCTATTGTTTTAATTGACTGGTTATTCAGAGGCCATAGTTCTGAGCCATACAATATTGCAGGTACAACCAATACTTTATAAAATTTTAAATGTGTTTCTTTTCTTACTTATGTTCTTTTAAGTGTGCCACATAAATATTGAAATATTTGTAATTTATTATTTATGTCTTTTTCTCTATTACAAACCTAAAGATACACCTAGATAAATAAAATCTTTTACCTGTTCTAGCGTTTTGTCATTTAGTACTATTTTTGTTCTTTCCATATCTTTGCCACACTGGACCATTACTTTAGTTTTTGTTGAAGAAATTTCTAGGTTGTAATCTTGTGCAATATTATTTAATGTAAAAATTGCTCTTTATAAGTCATTCTCAGAAGAAGTCATTATAGCCTGATCATCAGCAAATATGAGTATGTCAACAGGGATTTTATTATTAGAATTTAAAGTTACTTGCCATTTCCTGACAACTTCGTCAATGTATAAATTGAAGAGAGTGGGTGAAAGAGCGCATCCTTGTCGTAATCCTTGATTTATTACGATTTCATATTTTGGTTTTATTTTTCCACTCTTTATTTTGATATTTGTATTTACATATTCTGTCTTTGATCCGAGGCTTGATCCTTGGGACTGCGAGCAATGTATAAGATACACCTTGAAGTGGGTTGCTAGCCCGTTTTCATGGCGGGTTTATTATTTGGGGTTTCTTCCCTAGCCCGATTGCCTTCACCCAGCTCGAGCTCAGCCTGCCCCATTTTATTTCAGAGTTGTCTCTCCGAAATGGGTTGTGGATGAAAATTCTACAAATTAAGTTCAAGAAGAAGAAGAATTATTTGCATATAAGCTTTGAATAGCTCTTATAATATGTTTTGGAAAGCCCCTTTCGGTTAATATATTCCACAAGGTTTGTCTTCCTACCTTGTCAAAGGCTTTTATATAATCTATGAAGGCCATGTATAATGGCAAATTAAATTCTTATCTTTTTTCAATTATCTGTGCTGCTATAAACATACAATCGAGTCAGGATCTTCCTTTACTTATTTCTACGTTTTTATTAATCATTTAATTCATCTCAATGAAGGATAAATTATATTTCAAGAGAAAAATATATAAATCAATGGTAAAGAGAAAAATTTTTGCCTGAACTGGGAATCGAACCCCGAACCTTTAGCTTTCCGTGCTAATGCTCAGACCACTGAGCTAATCCAGGCTTCATTCCCATCCAAGCAGAAATCCTTCCTTTACTTTACTCTACTGGCCCCACATTCAATTGCAATGAATCATCATTCACAAATACACAATGAATGGCTTCTACCTGAAGAAGACATGAAGGGACTCCACACAGCTATAGCATTATTATTTATTAAATTAAATTGAATGTGGGGCCAGTAGAGTAAGGTAAAGGAAGGATTTCTGCTTGGATGGGAATGAAGCCTGGATTAGCTCAGTGGTCTGAGCATTAGCATGGAAAGCTAAAGGTTCGGGGTTCGATTCCCGGTTCAGGCAAACATTTTTCTCTTTACCATTGATTTACAATAATTTAATTGTGTTTATTAATTTACTTATTTCTATCATAGGAATATCTTTAGCTTCTCAATATTAATTTAATAAATAATGCTATAGCTGTGTGGAGTCCCTTCATGTCTTCTTCAGGTAGAAGCCATTCATTGTGTATTTGTGAATGACGATTCATTGCAATTGAATGTGGGGCCAGTAGAGTAAGGTAAAGTAAGGATTTCTGCTTGGATGGGAATGAAGCCTGGATTAGCTCAGTGGTCTGAGCATTAGCACGGAAAGCTAAAGGTTTGGGGTTCGATTCCCGGTTCAGGCAAAAATGTTTTCTCTTTACCATTGATTTACAATAATTTAATCGTGTTTATTAATTTACTTATTTCTACCATAGTAATAGCTTTAGTTTCTCAATATTAATTTAATAAAGAAAAATATATGCTCAGACTGGAGTTCGAACCCAGGATCTTTCGCTTTCTATGTGAATGCTCTACCGAATGAGCTACCTGAAAACTCCAATCTAAATGTAAATTTTTCTCTTATATACACTGTTATTTCCTGAATGCCAAAGGCTATGAACCGCTGCTCGATAATGCAAATGGCAGCAACTTCTTTATTAAGAAGACCCTTATTGGGAATTTTACATTACATTATAAAGCCAGTACGACCTCTTTTGATCTTTTTTATTATTCATTTAATACATCTCAATGAAGGATAAATTATATTTGAAGGGAAAAATATAAGCTCAGACTGGGTTTTGAACCCAGGATCTTTCACTTTCTATGTGAATGCTCTACCAACTGAGCTAACCTGAGAACTCCAATCTAAATGCAAATTTTTATCTTATACACACTGTTAAAGTCCCCCGCTGTCTCGAGGTAGCATGCTGCCTTGTCACGAGTGGGCCAGGGATCGATTCCCGGTTGGGACAGGCTGCTGGGTGAGGTTTTTCCTCGCTTGTAAGACAAATGTCAGGAAGCTTAGGGCCCAATGGTCCCCGTAAAAAATCCGGCCATCATAATCATCAAGCTTCACCAGTGTGGATAGCAACAGGAAGCTACCACATCTATAATTCTCTAGTAAAGCTGCAAAGCATAGCATGAAAATGATAAGATTGCAGTGAACCTTATTGGGAATTTTACATTACATTATAAAGCCAGTATGGCCTCTTTTGATCTTTTTATTATTCATTTAATACATCTCAATGAAGGATAAATTATTTTTGAAGAGAAAAATATACTCTCAGACTGGGGTTTGAACTCAGTATATATATAAGAGAAAAATTTGCATTTTGAATGGTGTGCAAAGGTAGCTCAGTGGGTAGAGCAGTCGCATAGAAAGCAAATGGTCCTGGATTAAGACTCCAGTCTGAGTGTATATTTTTCTCTTCAAATATTTTTTTTTTTTTGCAAATGCCCCAGGTTGTCTTTCGACATTCCTGGTGTTCTCTCCTGACATGGCATCCTTGTAACCCGCTGCTGAGGTTGCGGCACCTGGAAGGCGGGGTTACGTTGCCCCAATGATATGATGGGTGATGATGATAGTGGTGTGCCAGGAGAGTTCCTAATCCTAAGCTTAATCTAAAATGAACATGAATGATGATTTATATAATAAATTTGGGAATTTTTAACATTACGAGGTTTAATTCATAAGAATTAAATGAATTGTGATTTCTTCTTACCTCATACTTCTATGTTTTTTTAAACACAGCACTGCAGTGTCAGCGACCATCGTCACCATCCTCAGCTGTTTTCACGACTGTCAATTTTTTCTTTTGCCGGTAATTATCCAAACTGCCATCTGGTGTTCTTAAAAAATACAACAGATGGCAGTTTAGAAAATGATTCATTCAAAAGAACACCAGATGGCAGTTTGGATAATTACTGGCAAAAGAAAAAATTGACAGTCATGAAAACAGCTGAGGATGGTGATAATGGTCGCTGATACTGCAGTGCTGTGTTAAAAAAAACATAGAAGTATGAGGTAAGAAGAAATCACGATTCATTTAATTCTTATGAATGATGATGATTGCAATGGCCATATGATTTCAGGGACCGTTTGGGTCTTAAAGTTTTCCTGACATTTGTCTCACAGGTGAGGAAAAACCCCAATAAAAATCTCACCCAGAAAAACTGTCCCAACCGGGGATCGAACACGGGCCCGCTGTGTGACAAGGCAGCATGCTACCTCGAGACCACAGCAGTGGACTCTCTTCAAATATAAATATTACTCATTTCTGTCTGATTCAACCTCTTTTTATCTAACTGAACATTTCACCTGTTTTGCATATAAATGTTTTCCATGTGATTGTTGTAACATGATGACAATGTAGTAGCAACTATGTCAGCACCAAGCAGAACCCTCTCCTGTGCTTCCCTTTCCTTTCGAGCCAGTTCCTTAGGATCTCTTGTCAAATTCTGTAAACATCATTAAGAAAAATATTTCATGTGATGACAATAAACAACATTATAAACACTGTAAATCAATGAATAGTGAGTGGAGAACATATTTTTAACGACTCACCTCATATAATTTCAAATTTCTTTGATACCAGCAGTTTCAGACAATATCTTGTCCCTCTTAAGCCATGGCTGGTCTGAAACCACCGGTATCAAAGAAATTTGAAATTATATGAGGTGAGTCGTTAAAAATATGTTCTCCACTCACTATTAATGATATAACCTCACAATGTTTACTTCCCAATATTAATTTAAATATAACTGTAAATCAATGATTAGCTGATTGTAAAGAGTGGCAGGCAGAGAGAGAGAGAGAGAGCTCTATTTGCAAAACATCAGTAAGTGACGTCATAGCTTACTTATGAAGTGGCTTCAAAATACAATACTAATACTATCCATCTATGAAGGCATAGCTCATTGTTGAGCTACAGCCTCTCCTTTGTAAGGAGTTACTAGACCAAGTTAATTTTTAGTTACCTTCAATGAATGAACAAGTCATTTCTTCATAGTTAAATATGGGAAATAACATGAGGTTCTTAATTCGTAAATTAATGAGTAATTTTTTCACATCTTACCTCATATTTTATGTTTTTTTTAAACACGGGAACTAGTTTTCAAGAGATGGATCTCTCTCATTTTCAACCGACATTATGACTACCGGATTTTCGTTGGAAATGTTGGAATCTCCATCAACAACTATTGATCCAGTAGTCATAATGTCGGTTGAAAATGGGAGGGATGTTCCTCTTGAAAAAAGTTTCCGTGTTTAAAGAAACATAAAATATGAGGTAAGATGTGAAAAAATGACTCAATTTACGAGTCATTTCTTATCTTACCTCATAGTTTGTTTCCTTAAACACGGGAACTGCAGTTTTCAAGAGGAACATCCCTCCCATTTTCAACCGACATTATGACTACTGGATTTTTGTTGGGATCTCCATCTATAATGTGTCATTTGGTGTTGATTTGATGATCTTCGAGATCAGGTCCCATTCATTGGGAATTCCAAAATTCATGGATTTAAATTTGTTCTTCTGAATATATATCTTCTCCCACACTGTCAATTCTAAATGTTTTTTTCAAATTCTTGCTGAAAGTGACCTAGTTTGGAGGTTCTTCGGCCAGCCAAAGGAGGGAGCTGATATCGATATCTAGGGTCCACAACATAAAACTCAACAGTCTGGGCAAGCTGATGATGATATAGAAGATTATATCGAAACATGTTCGAGAATAAATCAACATTAATTTGAGGTAAGATGTTCCCAGTCTCAAAAAAACTTAATTGAAGATAAATGACTCATTCATTCATTGAATGAATTACCTCATAATGTTATTTCCCATATTTAACTATGAATTTAGTTACCTTATTTACCCATAGATGTCATGGATGGCATGCAGTCAACACAACGACCCAATAAGACATCTAACAGGCAACTAAGGTATTAGTAGGATTTTAATATAATAAATTTGGTAATTTAAACATTATGAAGTTTTCTTACCTCATATATCTATTTTTTTTTTAAACACAGCACCGCGGTATCGGAGAAACATCTTCTCCATCGTCAGCTGTTTTCACGACTGTCAATTTTTTCTTTTGCTGGTAAGTATCCAAACTGTCATCTGGTGTACTTTTGAAGGAGTAATTTTCTAAACTGCCATCTGGTGTATTTTTGAAGAACTTTGTAATCAAGCTTGGTTAGTCCGGAATCTCGAAGTTCATGGTTCTAGTATAGTTTTTTTTAAATATATCTTTTCTCAAACTGTTAATTCTTGATTACAAAGTTCTTCAAAAATACATCAGATGGCATTAGAAAATTACTCCTTCAAAAGTACACCAGATGACAGTTTGGATAATTACTGACAAAAGAAACAATTGACGATCGTGAAAACAGCTGACGATGGAGAAGATGTTTCTCCAATACCACGGTGCTGTGTTTTAAAAAATATAGATATATGAGGTAAGAAGAATTCACGATTCGTTTGATTCTTATTAGTAGGATGTTATGTCGGTAAATTTTGCTTAGAGGCCTCTTTATTCAAGCTTAAGGATCTTTTATGAGCCAAAAATCCTCAGACTTGGGACCCATGGCTTAAAGTCCCTCCTGGAGGACTTGTTCCTTGGATTTGTCTTGCTGAGTTTGAATCTGCAACCCTTGGAACTAGAGGCAAGGAGCATAACCACCAAGGCCACCGTGGCCGGCTCAAAATACAATACACACACACATATTAATAAATAAAACACACAAATCAATTTATTTATATTTATGACATTCATCTGATGAAGAAACAGTGTATTGAAATAGCTTTTACGAATATTAAATAAAATAAATATTTATGAAAATCGTATAAAATGCAATTGATGATGATATAAAATGTTGATTGTTTTATTTATTAAATGAATGGAGACAGTTATACTTAAATTAATATTGGGAAGTAACCATTATGAGGTTATATCATTAATAGTGAGTGGAGAATATATTTTTAACGACTCACCTCATATATTTTCAAATTTCTTTGATACCGGCAGTTTCAGATAATATCTTGTCCGTCTTCAGTCATGGCTTCCACTGATGAAATTCTGTGGTTGTTGATTTCTCTAAGGACATCACCTCTTGTGCTGCCATCTTTCGTTGGGATTATAAACTTTGTAATTAAATTTTTATCCACCGGAATATCGAAGTTCATAGATCGATATTTATTCTTCTGAATGAACATCATAAAATTGAAACTTTTGAAACAATTAGATAAACCGTTGGAATTGACAATTTGGGAAATGATATTCATTCAGAAGAATAAATATTGATCTATGAACTTCGATATTCCGGTGGATAAAAATTTAATTACAAAGTTTATAATCCCAACGAAAGACGGCAGCACGAGAGGTGATGTCCTTAGAGAAATCAACAACTACAGAATTTCATCAGTGGAAGCCATGACTGAAGAGGGACAAGATATTGTCTGAAACCGCCAGTATCAAAGAAATTTGAAAATATATGAGGTGAGTCGTTAAAAATATGTTCTCCACTCACTATGAATGGAGACAGTACATTGATAGAATGCCAGAAGAGAGGATCCCAACAAGTGTGTTGTACTATAGGCCTAAGGGAAGATGATCTCCAGAAAGACCAAGAAAATGATGGTCAGACTTGTTTTCAAGCCGGAACAGGCAGTATTGCCTTATCTCTAGAATGTAGAAGAAGATAATCATTTTACATAATTGAATCAGACTTTTTACACCTCTCTCCAAACTCCAAGCGCGACAGGCCTAGAAGGCCCTTGGCTGACCAGCCGGCTGCTTGCCTCACAGCCACATGTGTTAATCACATAGGTAGACAATCATCTAGCCAGTATAGGGGTGACATGTGGTGAGTCGTTAAAAATATGTTCTCCACTCACTATGAATGGAGACAGTACATTGATAGAATGCCAGAAGAGAGGATCCCAACAAGTGTGTTGTACTATAGGCCTAAGGGAAGATGATCTCCAGAAAGACCAAGAAAATGATGGTCAGACTTGTTTTCAAGCCGGAACAGGCAGTATTGCCTTATCTCTAGAATGTAGAAGAAGATAATCATTTTACATAATTGAATCAGACTTTTTACACCTCTCTCCAAACTCCAAGCGCGACAGGCCTAGAAGGCCCTTGGCTGACCAGCCGGCTGCTTGCCTCACAGCCACATGTGTTAATCACATAGGTAGACAATCATCTAGCCAGTATAGGGGTGACATGTGGTCAGCATGTCAGGTCCCCCAGCCATTATAGCTGGTATTCTCAACCTGGAGTCGCTACTTATTGTAGCTACTCAAATGCCTCACGATGCTGGGTGGGCTCCGGTCTCATACTAACCGAAATTCCATGAGAAAAATTTCTTCCCCCATGGAGACTCGAACCAGCGCCAAGGCTTCCTGCCTTAGCCACTCGGCTACGATGTACCTCATAAAAAATATGCGATTCTCACTAAGACTAGTTTCAGAGGTATCCCCTCCATCATTACCTAAACTCTGACTCAAAGTTGGAGTTTAGGTGATGATGGAGAGACTAACTCTGGGAAACTAGGGACTTGGCAAAAAAAAAAAAAATCAAATATTATTTATGGAGGTGAGTTTTGTAAATGTAGTAGGAACTCAATTATTCGTATTTTTTTATTCAGTGCTCTCTAGGTTGTCATTTCGACATTTCTGTTGTTCTCTCCTGGCATTGGCTTAATTGAAACCCACTTCTGAAGTTGGGGCACCTAGAAGACGGAGTTACATTATCCCGATGATATGATAAATGATAATGAAGCTCCAGGAGAGTTCTTAACCTAAAGTCCAGACCATGGACAACAACAGAAATGATTCCCTTTAAGGAAAAATTAATATGGTTTGACAGGGAATCGAGCCTGGGACCTCATGAACAGTAGTCAGAAATGCTAACCACTAGCCCATGAGGCTGGTCAGATTCAATTATGTAAATTGATAATTTATCTCATAATGTTACTTCCCATACTAATTTTATTAAAATAAATAAATAATTTCCAAATTTACTTCAATTAAATTAGGATTGAAGAGAACAATTTTTGCCCAGACCGGGACCTTTGGTTTACCGTACCAATGATCTTACCAACTGAGCTACCGGGGCGAGTTCCAATCTAGACGCAAATTTTTCTCTTATATACGTTGTAATTCCCGCGCATCAAATGTTTGAAGCTGTGGCTTCATCTTCAATTAGTTTATAGAATATTTATACAATTTTACTGTGCTCTTACTTTGTACAGTTAGTTACCTGAGTTTTGCTCTTCTTCATCTGCAACAATCTCCTTTCAATCTCTCCCACTTTGAATTCAATTTCATTGACATTTGGCAAATTTTTCATCCGAGCTGATTCCAGGGCCAAAATCTTGGAATTCCTTAAGGCTTCCAGATTGCGAATCTGAAAAAATAATTCACAATTGTGTAGAAAGTTTTGCAGATATTCAAATATTCAAAATTTTAACAAGACTGAAAGACTGAAAAAAATAAAATCTAATTCTACTACTACCGTCACTTTAGTCCTGCTTCTGCTGCTGCTGCTACTACTACTACTAAAGAAAAATCTAATTAATTTCTAAAAAGATATTTTAAATTATATGTCATTAAATTAGTAACTTTATTTTAAATGGAACTATGAAAGGTCTCACAAGGAATATATTCAGATTAGATTGGATAAGATTTAAAAAACAGAACAAATTCTAACTGAACCCTGCTGGATGTAATGGGACCAATCATTCCACTAAGAAACGGGAAAGTAAACCCACTATAGGCCCAAGGAGGCCCTTGGGTGGTAAGAGGATTAACAATCCCATTTTTCTAGACAATCAGTACGAAATATCAGCTGGGTTGTCAGTTCTGCGTGATGAGCATCATTTACCTCCCAGAACAAGCATCTGATACTTTTGTTAGAGGTTGAGTTGACCCAGAGCCATGGTGCCACCAGGAGGTTTAAACCAGTTTAAAAACCTTGACCCCCAATAGGATTTGAATCCCTGATCTTTTGGCTTCCAGTCAACTATGCTATGGCTTGCCACAGTCATTCTACTATAAATTCAATAATATTTATCTTCCTCTCATTGGAGGAAAGGATTCTGGATATAGATCTACATCCAGAAAAAAAAAGAGATAAAGTAATTAATTTTTAAGTTTCTGGGAAAGGGATTCTGAATGTAAATTTATATCCAGAAAAATATACTAAAAGGAATGAATGTTTTATTTTAGGAAATAATACTTTGAGGTTCTTTTAATTAAATTATTTTGAGTCTGTTATATCTTACCTCAATATTAATGTTGATTTGTTCTTGAACATGTTTCGATTAGTCTTCTAATCATCTTCAGCATCTTGGCCAGACTGGTTGGATTTATGTTGTAAACCTGGATGTCGATGTCAGCTTCCTCCTGTGGTTGGCCAAAAACCTCCAAACTAGGTCACGTTCCCACGGTATTTCGAAATTCATAACTCTGTTTTTGTTCTTCTGAATACAGATTTTTTCCAAAATAGTCAGTTCTCTTGTATTTTCTAACTGTTTTAATAATTTAGTGTCTGAATTTATATTATGTTTTTCAGACCAAACATGAGCAGCAACTGCAGATTTTTGTATTTCTCCATTTTAATATTTCTTATGCATTCTTTGGTTCTAATTTTTAGGTTTTCTTTCCCCCCCCCCCTATATATATTTTTTCACAACCAGTACATTCAATTTGATTATTCCTGATTTTTTATTTTTATCAGATTTTTCATTTTTGTTGGTTTTTATTAGTTTATTTAAACTGTGGTTATTTTTCGGTGCTAATTTAATATTAAACTTCTCAAATATCAAATATATTCAGAAGAACAAAAACAGAGTTATGAATTTCGAAATACTGATGGAACATGACCTATTTTGGAGGTTCTTTGGCCAACTGCAGAAGGGAGTTGACATCGACATCCAGGGTTTACAACTTAAATCCAACCAGTCTGGTCAAGATGCTGAAAATGATTAGAAGACTAATCGAAACATGTTCAAGAACAAATCAACATTAATATTGAGGTAAGATACAACAGACTCAAAATAATTTAATTAAAAGTAATGAATTTTCAAGTTTCTAGGGAAAAGGAATTAATAGTAATATACAACATATCCAACGGTCAACACTATAGAACTATCTACATAAATTACTAGAGAAGGACACTAATTGAAAATGGTTTATGAAGATGCCTAACTGAAATATGTCTAAAAAAAAGTGGTGATCTATATGTTTCTGATTCAATCTTTTAGTTATTAACATTATACAACAATTTTATTTTAAGAAAGAAAAATTAACGCTTGAATCTTGGATCTCTGATTCTGTACATCAGAGCAATACCAATTATGCCATTCGAGGATTGGAAAATGTTAATTTAAATAAAATAAAAAAAAAGAAAGAAAATTATCCAACAATTTGCAAAAAAAAAAAAGACTAATACGTAGGTCACTAGATAACTTTTGACAATGGGCCATGATAGAGTTTCCATACATATCATATATTTTCAAACAACTCTCCAGCACATTCTATACACTGTTGCATCCTCTGGAACCACTTCTGGAAGCAGCCACATCACTCGATCTCAAACATTGCACTAAGCTCCTCCAACAGCATCTTCTGGGCTAGGAAATTGGTATCCGCGCATGCAGTTCTTCACGTTTGGGAACAGGAAATAGTTGCACGGGGCTGGGTCCAGACTGTAGGCTCAATGAGACATTAATTTCTTAATTTCATAGGTGTCTTTTCCAGAAACCTAATTGTTGCATCGGCTGTGTGCAAAGAGGTAGAGCAGAATTCCCTGCAGTCCAGTCTTTGGCCGCTTCTCCTGGATCTTTGAGAAGACTTTGGGGAGACAGACTTCTGTATACCCTTTAGCAGTAACTGTCCTCTGATCCTCTAGCACAACTGTAGCCAGATGATCACTTGTTGAGAAGAAAGTTACCACCATTTTCTTCCCCACACTCCTAGGCCTTTTGACTTTGGTCGGAGGCTGTTCATCTGGGAAGACCCACACCTATGATTGGTGCTTTGTTTCACGGTCATACTGGTAGATCCAAGTTTCGTCACCTATCACTATGTCTGACACCTGGCGGGAGTCCCCGTTGTTGAATCTCGCCTGCATTTCTCTACAAAATTCCACCCTAGTGCGTTTATGCCCTTCTGACAAGTGGTGTGACACCCATCGACAATAAATGTTCCTCACTCTTAAGTATTGGTGCAGGATGGTGGAAACACTTGGCGAACTAATCCCTAGGACCCCTCGATGTCCTTATAGGTCAGTCATGGATCTTCCTTAATCAGAGTCTCCACTGCAGAGATGTTTTTCTCTGTCACCACTGTTGTTGGCCTCCCACTTCTCCCTTCATCTTTAAGGGATGTTCTCTCCCTATCAAATTCTTGAAATCAGCGGAAAACTGTTGCACGTGAAGGAGCAAGGTCCCCAAATGTTTGTGTGAGTTGCTCAAGTGTTTGCGACTCATTTAAACTGCACTTATAATCATATAAAATCATAGCAAGAAAATACTCCCTCTCAAGCTCCATAGGACATGTTTGATTTCACCACGCACACCCTACTTCATAAAGGTGCTACTCAGAGACAACTGAAAGGAATCGTTTCTACCTGCTATGGTTTTGACATTCGAGAGTTGGGCTTTCAAATGGAACATTAGTTTATTGCATTCCTGTCGCCATACTGCCGTGTCTCAAAACTTATCTAGTGACCCTCGTATAATTGAATTCAGAAGCCTTAATTTCCCCCCCCCCCCTTGTTTGACGGTGATCATTCTGCATTAAATTATCATGCCTTGACAGAAGAATATGTAAAAAGGTAAATAATATTTAATTTTAGGAAGTTATATTTTGAGGTTATTTTAATTATATTATTTTTGGTCTGGACATCTTACCTCAATATTAATGTTGATTTGTTCTTGGACATGTTTCAAAACAATTCTCTGTTTTATCTTCAGCTTTCCCAGACTGGTTTTATTTATGTTGCATTATGTTGCACCACCTGGATGTCGATGTCAGCTCCATCCTGTGGTTGGCCAAAGAACCTCCAAACAAGGTCACCCTCCATCGGAATATCAAAATTCATAACTCTGTTTCTGTTCTTCTGAATATAAATTTTTTCCCAAATAGTCAGCTCGTTTGTATTTTCTAACTGTTTTAATAATTTAGTGTCTGAATTAATATTATGTTTTTCAGACCAAACATGAGCAGCAACTGCAGATTTTTCAATTTCTCCATTTTTAATATTTCTTATGTGTTCTTTGGTTCTAATTTTTAGGTTTCTTTTTGTTTTCCCTATATATATCTTTTCACAACCCATGCATTCAATTTGATATATTCCTGACTTTTTATTTTTATCAGTTTTTTCATTTTTGTTGGTTTTTATTAGTTTATTTAAACTGTAGTTATTTTTTGGTGCTAATTTAATATTAAACTTCTCAAATATATTTTGAAATTTATTATGTACCCAGGGGTGATATGTGAATTTCCTATATTTTTTCATAGGTGGTTCTTCTTTTTCAAGATTACTTCTGTTTATCATTTTTTGTTTTTTATACTTTTCTATCCTTTTATGTACCATTTTTTCATCAAACCCATTTTCTCTTGCTACTTTGATTATGTGTTTTTTCTCATGTTTGAAATCTTCTTCGTTTAAGGGTAAGTTTACCAATCTATGAGTTAAACTATTAAATGCTGCTAATTTATGTCCAATTGGATTGAACCCTGTTGATTTTATAAAATTTTCCGTATGAGTTTCTTTCCTATGAATCCTGAATTCAATTTTTCTTTTTTCTTCGTTTCTGACCAATTTAAGATCCAAAAAAGGTATTTGTTTATTGTCTTCTATTTCTTTGGTGAATTTAATGTTTGTACTCTGTAAATTTAATAGTTTTAGGGAATCTTCTACATGTTTTTCTTTAACAATACAAATTATATCATCAACATATCTACTCCAAAATTTAAACATTGTGGGATGTGCTTTAGTGATTTTACATTCAAAATCGCTCATAAATAAATTTGCCAGGAAGGGTGATAATGGGTTTCCCATTGAGAGCCCTGATTTTTGTCTATAGAAATTCCCATTGAATGTAAAAAACATTTGGTCAATGCATAACGCAGTTAATTTCAAATAATCTTCTTTGATCTCTCTGTCTATGTTGTTTTTTCTTAACCAATTGTTCAATATCTCCAAAGTTTTTTGTTTCGGTACATTTGTGAATAGTGAAACTACATCAAACGAAACCAACCTATCTGTGGGTTCAATTTCCACTTTTTCTAATTTCTTAACTAATTCCAATGAATTTTCAATCTGCAGACTTTCAAAATTATTAATTCTTTTAAATTGATTATTCAGCCATTTCGAAATTTGTAGGTTGGTGATCCAATATTGTTAATTATTGGCCTCATTTTGTTTCCCGGTTTGTGAATTTTTGGAAGTCCATGTATATTAGGGTTTCTTGGGTTGCTTACTTTTAATTGAAATTTTTCTTTCTTGGATAGAATTTTAACATTTTTAAAACAGTTTTCCACTTTTTTTATGGTTTTTGGTAGGGGGTCATTCTTAATTTTTTCATACTCTTTTTCTTTCAAAAGTTCTTCCATTCTATTTTGATAATCTTCTTTGTCCAGAATTATAATTTGGTTACCCTTATCTGATTTTGTATATACAACATTTTGTTATTTATTTCTTTGAGTGTTTTTAAATTCTCCTTACAAACTGGGTTTTTATTTGTATTCTTTATTTTATTCAAAATTTCTTCACATTTTTTTCTGATGATTATTTTTTCTTCTGTAACTAACCCTTCTATTGAATTTTCAATGTCCACTATGTATTCTTCTATTCTATTGGAATAATCTATTGCTGTTTTTAGACCGTTTTCTAACAATTTTGTCTCTTTTAGGTTAAAGGTTGCCTTTGAAAAATTTTTAACATAATTTCTGGTGGATTCTGATTTTTCTTCATTTCTGGTTTTATTCTGATGTTTGATTTTATTTGATGTATTCTTCTTTCCCTTTGATTTAGTTAACAAATTATTTATCTTTGTCTTTTGTTTCTCAATTTTCTTTTTCATGGTTATGTTCAAAAAAGTGAAAAATTTATTTTCTAGGTTTTCCCACATGATGTTTCCTAATATTTTAGACAATTTGATATGTAACAAATAAATTTCAATATCCAGATTACTGATCATTTCAAAGTGTTTATTCTTTTCTAGTTTTAGTATACATGGACTTCCAAAAATTCACAAACCGGGAAACAAAATGAGGCCAATAATTAACAATATTGGATCACCAACCTACAAAATTTCGAAATGGCTGAATAATCAATTTAAAAGAATTAATAATTTTGAAAGTCTGCAGATTGAAAATTCATTGGAATTAGTTAAGAAATTAGAAAAAGTGGAAATTGAACCCACAGATAGGTTGGTTTCGTTTGATGTAGTTTCACTATTCACAAATGTACCGAAACAAAAAACTTTGGAGATATTGAACAATTGGTTAAGAAAAAAACAACATAGACAGAGAGATCAAAGAAGATTATTTGAAATTAACTGCGTTATGCATTGATCAAATGTTTTTTACATTCAATGGGAGTTTCTATAGACAAAAATCAGGGCTCTCAATGGGAAACCCATTATCACCCTTCCTGGCAAATTTATTTATGAGCGATTTTGAATGTAAAATCACTAAAGCACATCCCACAATGTTTAAATTTTGGAGTAGATATGTTGATGATATAATTTGTATTGTTAAAGAAAAACATGTAGAAGATTCCCTAAAACTATTAAATTTACAGAGTACAAACATTAAATTCACCAAAGAAATAGAAGACAATAAACAAATACCTTTTTTGGATCTTAAATTGGTCAGAAACGAAGAAAAAAGAAAAATTGAATTCAGGATTCATAGAAAAGAAACTCATACGGAAAATTTTATAAAATCAACAGGGTTCAATCCAATTGGACATAAATTAGCAGCATTTAATAGTTTAACTCATAGATTGGTAAACTTACCCTTAAACGAAGAAGATTTCAAACATGAGAAAAAACACATAATCAAAGTAGCAAGAGAAAATGGGTTTGATGAAAAAATGGTACATAAAAGGATAGAAAAGTATAAAAAACAAAAAATGATAAACAGAAGTAATCTTGAAAAAGAAGAACCACCTATGAAAAAATATAGGAAATTCACATATCACCCCTGGGTACATAATAAATTTCAAAATATATTTGAGAAGTTTAATATTAAATTAGCACCAAAAAATAACTACAGTTTAAATAAACTAATAAAAACCAACAAAAATGAAAAAAACTGATAAAAATAAAAAGTCAGGAATATATCAAATTGAATGCATGGGTTGTGAAAAGATATATATAGGGAAAACAAAAAGAAACCTAAAAATTAGAACCAAAGAACACATAAGAAATATTAAAAATGGAGAAATTGAAAAATCTGCAGTTGCTGCTCATGTTTGGTCTGAAAAACATAATATTAATTCAGACACTAAATTATTAAAACAGTTAGAAAATACAAACGAGCTGACTATTTGGGAAAAAATTTATATTCAGAAGAACAGAAACAGAGTTATGAATTTTGATATTCCGATGGAGGGTGACCTTGTTTGGAGGTTCTTTGGCCAACCACAGGATGGAGCTGACATCGACATCCAGGTGGTGCAACATAATGCAACATAAATAAAACCAGTCTGGGAAAGCTGAAGATAAAACAGAGAATTGTTTTGAAACATGTCCAAGAACAAATCAACATTAATATTGAGGTAAGATGTCCAGACCAAAAATAATATAATTAATGTAAAAGGTAAACTTAAATACAATACCTCTAGTTCAACACTTTCAATTGTTTCATAGACTTGTGCAGAGTTTTTTACATCACGTCTTGCTAATTCAAAGAGTGAAATATCTTTTACTTGCGGATTAATGTTCTCTTGTCGACCTGTCCGTACCATCTTGAATCTTTCCTCCTCTGCAAGTAACACAAAAGTTTGACAAAATAAAATACATACACAGAATCTATCTACATGGAGAAATATCTGAAAAAATCATTACAAGTTATAAAAAGCAAACAGTGGAAACCCATTGATATCCAAATAAAAGAAGGAAATGGAGCTGGTTTGGTCACACTCTTAGAAAAAAAAATCAGGATTCTATTGAAAGATGAGCTCTGTTTTGGAACTGTCAAGGCCAGAGGAAAAGAGGAAAACTGTCATGGAGAAAAAGTACGGAAGAGGTAACCAGAAAGGAAGGAGAGTCAAAGGAAAAGCTGGAGGTTTTAGCACGGAACAAGGTGCACTGGAATAGTTTCATTGACCTCTACCTTTACCTAGTAGGTAGGCTAAGAATGATTGGAAAAAAATTAGTTCATGCACTGCTATGCTTGCCCGGGAATCTACTTATCCCTATCTTCTTGGTATCAATGAAAGACAAAAATTGTTATTGTGAGTTATCCTTAAAAGATAAACATATGCCGAGTTCTTTTTTGAGATATTCAATTCTGTGTACAATAATTTTGTGTATTTGTTATGGTTTAGGCAGCATAAGCCATTTAAGCTTACAAAGAACGACATTTTTTCACGTTTTTTCACTACAGAAGGAGGTTTTTAAGGATGAAGAGCCTGAGCATTAAAACTCTCTTATAACCTATAACCTTCCTGGGAAAACTCTCAACATTTTGCAAAAAGTCCCATGACAATCGGATGAATAGTAGGCTGCACACGCTTGCCCGGGAATCTACTTATCCTGATCTCCATGGCATCAATGAAAGACAAAAATGGCTATTGTGTGTTATCTGTAAAAGATAAACATATGCTGTCGCGGACTTTTTGTAGAGTTTTTTGAGTTATTCAATTCTGTGTAAATTAACTTTGTGTATTTGTTATGGTTTAGGCAGCATAAGCCATTTAAGGGTAAAAAGTGACTTTTTTACTACAAAGGATGATTTTTAAGGGTGTAGGAGTTAGTATTTCAACTCTCTTATAGCCTATGTTCATCCCGGGAATCTCCTGAACATTTTGCAAAAAAACCCCATCACAATCGGATCAATGTAAGGCTGCGCATAAAGTACAAACAAACAAACATTGTTATATATTAGATATATAAACTTCATGGTGTGACAGACCTAGAAAGCCCTTGTCCTAAAAGCCGGCTGCTGGCCTCACATCATCCAGCCAGTGTAGGGATGACATGTGGTCAGCATGACGAGTCCCCCCAGCCATTATAGCTGATTTGTTCAACCTGGACCTGCTACTTATTGCAGCTATCCAAATGCCTCATGATGCTGGGTGGGCACTGGTCCGAAACTGGCCAAAATTCCATGAGAAAATTTCTTGCCCCATGGAGACTCAAACCATCGCAAGTCCTGCAGCTCTGCGTCAAAACATATAGCCTTAACATCTTGGGTAAGGCACGAGACAACACTATCTTATAGCCAAGCTTAAACAATTGGCATTTAACCAGGTACTTAACAGTAACACAACCATTTATTGAGTAAGTTGGAGATATTTAATTAAATTTACGCAACTTTATGAGATGAGATGTTAAAACATTTTCACCAACTCATTTATTGAGTAAGTTGGAGATAATTAGATAAATAACAGACAATTTTGCATTCATTTTGACATCTTAAAATAACCTCTTCAGAAAGTGATATGACTTCCTTTAATGAGGGAGCTCATCATACAGTGAGAAAATATTATACTTACTTGTCATTTTTTGACGGATTTGCAGAAGCCGAAGAACTAATTCATCAACTGCTGCATTTGAAGGAGCACAAAGAAGTATTCTTGGTTTGTTCCTACGACTTCCATGTTTTCGGTAAGATTTTTTCCCATACAAAATCTGCATAATCAAGTTGACTATTACAAGTGATTTCCCTGTACCTTAGGAGGGGAAAAAAAAAGTTTTTAAAAATCCAGAATGCATCAAATACTGTGATTTCTTTGATGATATTTAGGTACTGAATAATAATAAAGATGAGGTGGTTGTAAGGAGTAATGACTATAATAAATAAGATGAATCTGTTCATCTTACCTCATAAATATTTGTGTTTCATTTTGATATACTTTGATATGTTGTGTATAACAATGTCCAGTTTGGACAAGCTGACAATGGTATGAGCAACATATCAAAATGAAACACAAATATTTATGAGGTAAGATGACCATATTAACTTTATTTATTAAGAACCTCATAATGTTACTTCCTACTGTAATTTATTAATGAGTAATGACATACTTAACAACTTCCTCTTATCAAAATATCATCCTCTCCTTCCCAATATGCAACCTGCTATATAATTAACAAGGAAGAGCAAAAACGAACACATACATGAACACACAGGTATGCACACAAGCAAAAACAAACATGCTCAAGTGCAAAAACAAACCCATACATGCAAAAGCAAGCACATATGCAAATGGGCATGCACAAAAGTAAGCACACATGCAAGTGAATGCACACAAAAGTAAGCACACATGCAAAAACAAGCAAACATGCAAAATCAAGCATACATGCAAAATCAAGCATACATGCAAAATCAAGCATACATGCAAAATCAAGCATACATGCAAAATCAAGCATACATGCAAAATCAAGCACACATTCAAGTGGATGCACACAAAAGTAAGCACACATGCAAAAACAAGCACACATGCAAGTGGATGCATGCAAAAGCAAGCACACAAGCAAGCAGGTGGGTGCATGCAAAAGCAAGCACACACGCAAGTGGGCAGGTGTGCACAAAAGCAAAACATGCACAAGCAGGCAGGCTCACACAAAAGCAATACACGTGCAAGCACTTGGGCGCATGCAAAAGCAAGCACACATGCAAGTGGGTGGGCAGGCATGCACAAAAGCAAGCACACATGCAAGTGGGCAAGCATGTGCAAAAGCAAAACACATGCAAGCGGCCAGGCATGCACAAAAGCAAATGCGGTTAGTCTTTCATGCCACACCCAACAAACACATGCCATGCCATGACACACACACACAAACAAACAAACAAACAAACAAACAAACAAACAAACACACACATTCATGCATACACATATATAAAATATACATGTCTGTTAACACTCTAGCAGCTGCAATTTTTGTTTTATCAGAACCAAACTCACATATTGCAATCAATTAAGAGAAGTAACACTAAATTTGATAACCAGGAAAAATTGACTATTAGGAGTTGGGTTCACCGGAGGCAAAAATTTTAAATCATTCTGCAGTGGTTGGATTTTATGATTTTAGATTTATATTAATTTATGTAGCCGAAACAAAGTAGGATTTATGTAGAATTCAAGGAACAGGGACAAAGTTTCTAGGATATTTACTTGAAAAAACCAGAAAAGTTAATATACAGAACACTAAAGAGAAATTCTGAATTTGGATAAAATATCGGATTGAAAAGGAAGAGAGAATAAGATGGTACAATCATGCAAAAAGAATGTATACTGGAAGGATACCAAGATAAGCACTGGAATTTAGATCTGGAGAGAAGAGACCAAGAGGTCAGACTATATATATATATATATATATATATATATATATATATATATACATATAGATGGAAGAACAAGTTAAGAATATTAAGGAAAGAGGAGAAGTACGGATGCAAATGATGGAACTTGGAATGATCAAGTTAGATGGAGAATTTTGACCAAAAATCAACCCCAAGAATGGGGAAATGAGAATAGTGAAAGAAGAATACACACACCTGGAGGACCATGTATGACACATATAGCTGGTTTTGATTCTATGCAAGCCTCACCAATTTCGAGCACAGCACGTTTCTGAGAATCATTCAAGGATTCCTAGAATTAAAAAAAAATTATATATACACATATATTGTATAGAGTATCTCTAAATCACCTGCTTAGAATCAGGTTGTTCTAATTTCACTTTTAAAATAAAAATTTTTTTTTTGTATTCATGATGTTCCAATATCTCTTTTGTACTAATTTCACAAATAAAACTCTTTCCTAAAAACAGTGTTGTTATTCTGGATTTGGAAGTATTCAAAACTTAATTGAGTTCTCCTGAAAAAATAAATAAATAAAATAAAATAAAAGACGGAGTTAGAACAACCTGATTCTAAGCAGGCAAAATATGATAATTTCATTACATAACAAACATTATATTTTACATAAGTTTGTACGGTTTCATGGCAAGTGTCTCAATTCTTCTTGAATTTATGAATATATTTCAGTTCTTATTTTAACATCTTAATTCCTACAGCTAGAGATCCGTAAAACTTATGAATTGGTAGATAAACTAGAAAACATACAACTACAATCTTCAGACAGATTAGTTTCTTTTGATGTTGTTTCCTTATTTCCAAGCATTCCGAAAGACCAAACTATGGAAATTTTAGAGATTTGGCTGAACAATAATAAAATTGAAAAAGGAAAGATAATCGAATATAAAACTTTAACTAAATTATGTATCGATAATATGTTTTTCATCTACAATGGAAGATTTTATAAACAAAATTCAGGACTTTCGATGGGAAACCCTTTATCTCTATTCTTAGCTAATCTATTCATGGGGAATTTTGAACACAAGATAATTAATGGACATCGTTTAATTTTCAAGTTCTGGTGCAGATATGTGGATGACATAATTGCAATAGTTAATCATAAACAGATAGATGATGCATTAAAATTATTGAACATTCAAAGTCAACTATAAAGTTCAGTATGGAAAAGGAAATCAATGGAGAAATACCATTTTTAGATCTCAACTTAAAAAGGAATGAAGAAAATAAGATAGAATTTGGAATTTACAGAAAGAAGACACATGTAGATAACTACATAAAAGCTTCAGGTTTCAATCACATAGCTCACAAAGAAGCAGTTTTCAATAGTTTGACACATAGATTAGCGAACATACCAATGAACAAAGAAAATTATGAAAAAGAAAAAGAACACATAATCAACGTAGCCACGAAAAATGGTTTTGCAATCAAAATGATACTCAAGAAAATAAAAAAGTTCAAAAGAAAAAAAATTATTAATCAAAGCACTCTTCTAAAAGTAAAAGAAGAAAATGTAAAATTTAGAAAATTCACATATCATCCATTAAAACACACAAGTTTCAAATTTTTTTAAAGATTTCAACATAAGGTTAGGACCCAAAAATGACTACAGCATCAGTAGACTGATTAGACCTAATAAGAATGAGAAAATTAAAGAAGAAAATAAATCAGGGATTTATCAAATTAAATGTGAAGAATGTGAGAAATTCTACATAGGAAAAACTAAGAGAAATTTGAAAACTAGAGTGAAAGAACATCTCAGGAATGTCAAGAAAGGGGAAGTAGAAAAATCTGCAGTGGCTGCCCATGCATGGTCTGAAAAACATCTTATCAAGAAAGAAGCTAAATTATTAAAACAAATAGAAAAACCAAAAGAACTAACTGTTTAGGAAAAGATCTACATTCAAAAGAGCGAAAAGGAGAAATTGATGAACTTTGAAATTCCCAGTGAGAATGACCTGGTTTCGAGGTTTTTCAGTCAGCCAATGGAAGGAGCGAAGGACAGCTCTTCAAGACGACAGAACAACGGTCGTGACAATACTGAGGATGGAACAGAAACTATGTTCCGAAACTAGTTTATAGTCAAATAAGAAGAACAATATGAGGTGAGTGATAAAAAGAAAATTCTACTTTAATGAATATACCTCATAGTGAGAATTCCTAAAATAAGTAATATGAGGTATAATCATCGGAGAACATTTTTTAAACAATTCACCTCATAGAATTAATGTTTTTCATGATACCGCAGTTTCAAATGCAATTGTGTTCATCTTCAGCCATAACTCCGACTGATGAAATTCTTCGGCCGACAACTGTTCTATTCTCACCATCTTCAGCGCTGCCATCTATGGTTAAATTTATGAACTTCGACATCAAATTATTTTCATAAAATTGGAAGAGAAGCTAAACTTTTAAAACAAGTGGATAAACCTTTAGAATTGATAGTTTGGGAGAAGATATACATTCAGAAAAATAAAGATAGATCAATGAATTTTGATATTCCTAACAAAATTAATTTGATCTTGAAGTTCATAAATTCAACCATAGAAGGCAGCGCTGAAGATGGTGACAATAGAACAGTTGACAGCCAAGAATTTCAACAGTTGGAGTTATGGCTGAGGTAAGTTGTTTAAAAAAATGTTCTCCAATGAATTTTAGTAGTAATTATGTTGAAAAAGTTTTATTTACAAATGTTTCACTGGTAGCCAATCAGAAAAAATCACAATCATCTCAGACTATCTAAAAAAATCTCGGCCAGTGAAACAACTATAAATAGAGGGAATGTTTCTCCAGACTTCAACCAAACTGTAGTCGTTGACTGAGGAATTCACAGAGACGAAGTACAGAGTCCTGAAGATGTCCACCACAGTATAGATGAAATGTTAAGGGTTACTGAAACTAGACCACATCCATTTAGCCTAGAAGTAAAGGATATACAACAATAACTAACTCTTAACTCACTGGCACTATCGAACCCATAGGTTCATGACTGCACAAACATAAGCTCTCCATACATCCCTATCCTGAGCTAATGTTTTCCAATCATTCTTTGTATTAATCTACTTCCCTCAAATCATAGTTAATGTTATTCTCCAACCTCATTCTTGGTCTACCTCCGGAAAATTTTATCCCAGTGGAACCCATGTCCGCGTTTCTTGAGGGTTGTATTTTTACGATGAAAGATCGTCACTCTTTATCACCTTTGACCAGTCCGGCACGGGTAACCCTATCGGTAGCAAAGCTACCACCGGCATAGCTCTCGGAATCATTTAAGCATGCAAGCCACTCCACCACAACAAGGTAAAGATACCATGGAGGATATGGAACACTTCCAATGTTATTTCAACAGTTGGTTTTTGTTCAAATATTAATTATGGGAAATAACTCATGAATTTTTTTCAAGTTAATAACAAATAATGAGTCATATCTCACCTCATACTCTGCAATCTTCAAGCTCGGTACTGCAGATTCTGGAGGCTTCCCTAACATTCTCAGACATGAAGTCCTGGGTTCAAACCTCAGTCTGAGCATATATTTTTTCTTCAAATATAATTTATTCATCATTGAGATGTATGAAATGAATAATAAAACATCGAAAGAAGCCATACTGGCTTTATAATGTAACGTAAAATTCCCAATTAAAGGTCTTCTTAATAAAGAAGCCACCATTTGCAAGATAGAAGCAAAGGCTTCCTAGCATTTGGTGCGAGGGAATTAACAGCATATATAAGAGAAAGGTTTTCCTTTAATATTGTAGTTTCTCAGGTACCTCAGTTGGTAAAGCATTTGCCAAAAGCACAAAAGGTCCTGGAATCAAACCCCAGTCCGAGCATATATTTTTCTCTTAAAATATAATCATTATTACTGTTGAATTCTGGTCTACATCTTCATCTTCAAAGCTGTTCTCTGGTGTTGATTTGATGAACTTTAAAGTCAAATCAATACCAGATGGCAACTTTGAAGATGAACATGTAGACTAGATAATTGAAACATTTTGTCTGTTTATTCTTACCTCTTAGAGTTGTTTTTGTCGAACATATGTTTCAGAGCTTCTTAGCCCCATCGTCAGCGATTACAGATGGGGCTATGAAGTTCTGAAACATATGTTCGATAAAAACAACTCTAAGAGGTAAGAATGAACAGACAAAATGTTTTCATTATTATACAAACCTCTTAATGTTACTTCCTATTGTATTTTAAAATAAATGTAGACTAGAATTCAACAATAGTAAAGATGACTGAGGATGAGAGGGATGCCTCCAGAAACTGCAGTACCATGCTTGAAGATCATGGAGTAAGGTGAAATACGACACATTAGTTATTAAATCGATTTTGGCTTAAAAATGATGGAATTTTCCTTTAAAACATGTCCCATCTGAGAGAGTAAATTACCAAATCAATTTCTTTGATCTTATGATGTATTTGTATACATACCTGATTGACGTATCGTGCAAAAATTTCTTTCTTTACTTCAGGAAGTAGAAAATTCTGTTTTTCAGGCTGAAGAATATGATTACAAAGAGGTGAGGAAGGCAGATAAGCCAGTGCTTGAAATAAGCGTAAGTCAGATTTTATGTAAGACAGAACCTGAAATTAACAAAATAATTACATTGTAATTAAAAAAAAACTCTATATTTACACATATGAGTCATTCTATGTCAAATCAAACACTTCTGAAACATGACAATTTGTTATAATTTATATTTGAAAAGAAAAATATATGCATAGACTGGAATTTGAACCCAGTCTAGGTAGCTCACTTGGATAAAGCATTGACATAGAGAGTCAAAGGTCCTGGGTTCAAACCCCAGTCTAGGCATATATTTTTTGGAGGCCTAGGTAGTTCACTTGGATAGAGCATTGACACAGAGAGTCAAAGGTCCTGGGTTCAAACCCCAGTCTAGACGTATATTTTTCTTTTCAAATATAATTTGTCCATCATTAAGATGTTTAAAAATGAATAATATGAATAATTGTAGGCTTTCACGGCCGGGGTCTTGATCCATATTTGGTTCGTCTTCCGGGCTTATAGGCCGTGGTCTGGTTGTCTTCTTACTCGACGTTTCGTCTACTGCTGCAGTAGACATCATCAGGAGATACTGCGTGCTTTCTGTGAACTCCTCAACAGTCGGCTGCAGACTGGATGGTCGTTGGAAACTGTCTCTCTGTTTATAGCTAAACCCCGGGTGGAGGGGAGGTTTTCTGCACGCACCGAGTTGTGCGCTGTATTGCCGTGTGCAGAAGTCATAGGCTTCGTTGTCGTGTTATGCAGTGCTGGGATCCAAATTTTGTTTATCTTCAAGGTTTCTTCTTTTTTGTTGAAGGAATTTTTATGTTTGTATATTTCTATGGCTTCTCTGTATAGTCTGGTGTAGTAATGTGATGTTTGTGATAATACCTGGGTATCTTCAAATCTTATAATATGTTGTTGGTTGTTCATCAAGTGTTCCGCTACGGCCGATTTTTCATTTTGTTTTAACCTGCAGTGTCTCATGTGTTCTTGTAATCGTGTGTTGATCATTCTTTTTGTTGTACCGATGTACACCTCTCCACAACTGCACGGGATACGATATATACCGGCATGACTCAAAGGATCTCTAGTGTCTTTGGCTGGGCGCAGTATATTGCTGATTTTTTGTGTTGGTTTGTAGGTTGTTGCTATGTTGTATTTCTTTAATATTCGTCCAATTTTCTCTGTTGTTGTTTTGATATAAGGTAGGTAAACCTTACCATTTATCTCTTCCTTGTTTTCGTTTTCGGGCCTATATTTCTTTGGATTTATGGCTCGACGAAAATCTGTTTTGCTGTATCCATTGGTAAGAAAAGCTGCATGGAGATGATTGATTTCTTCTTGCAGATACTGTGGTTCCAAAATCCTTTTGGCTCGTTCAACCAGGGTTTTTATTATCCCGCGTTTTTGTCTAGGATGGTGGTTAGACTGTTTGTGTAGGTATCTGTCTGTGTGAGTATTTTTCCTGTAAACCTTGTGTCCAAGTGTCATGTCTTGGTTTCGGATTACCAAAACATCCAAAAACGGTAGACTGTTGTCATGTTCCTTTTCCAGGGTGAATTGGATGCTGGGACAAATCCCATTTATGTGCTTCTTGAAGTTATCTAGTTCCTCCTCACCGTGTTCCCAAATGACGAAGGTGTCATCCACATATCTTAGCCAGACTGTGGGTCTTAAGGTAGCATTCTCCAAAGCCTGTTTTTCAAATTTTTCCATGTAGAAATTTGCTATTACGGGATTTAATGGACTTCCCATGGCCACGCCGTCTATTTGTTCGTAGAATATACCTCTCCATTGAAAATAAGATTCTGTGAGACATATGTTGTAGAGCGCTGTTATGTCTGGAGGAAAGAGTTCTTGTAAGTATGTCATAGTTTCTCCGATAGGTACCTTAGTGAATAATGCAACCACATCGAAGCTTAGTATTATGTCATTCGGCTTGAGTTTCATAGTGTCTATTTTTTCAATGAAGTGTGTGGAGTCTCTTACAAAAGTATCAGTTTTACCAATATATGGTTTCAGCAGTGAGGCGAGATACTTGGCAAGTTCATATGTAGGTGAACCAATGGCCGAAACAATAGGTCTGAGTGGTGTTCCAAGGAAGGAACACCACTCAGACCTATTGTTTCGGCCATTGGTTCACCTACATATGAACTTGCCAAGTATCTCGCCTCACTGCTGAAACCATATATTGGTAAAACTGATACTTTTGTAAGAGACTCCACACACTTCATTGAAAAAATAGACACTATGAAACTCAAGCCGAATGACATAATACTAAGCTTCGATGTGGTTGCATTATTCACTAAGGTACCTATCGGAGAAACTATGACATACTTACAAGAACTCTTTCCTCCAGACATAACAGCGCTCTACAACATATGTCTCACAGAATCTTATTTTCAATGGAGAGGTATATTCTACGAACAAATAGACGGCGTGGCCATGGGAAGTCCATTAAATCCCGTAATAGCAAATTTCTACATGGAAAAATTTGAAAAACAGGCTTTGGAGAATGCTACCTTAAGACCCACAGTCTGGCTAAGATATGTGGATGACACCTTCGTCATTTGGGAACACGGTGAGGAGGAACTAGATAACTTCAAGAAGCACATAAATGGGATTTGTCCCAGCATCCAATTCACCCTGGAAAAGGAACATGACAACAGTCTACCGTTTTTGGATGTTTTGGTAATCCGAAACCAAGACATGACACTTGGACACAAGGTTTACAGGAAAAATACTCACACAGACAGATACCTACACAAACAGTCTAACCACCATCCTAGACAAAAACGCGGGATAAATAAAAACCCTGGTTGAACGAGCCAAAAGGATTTTGGAACCACAGTATCTGCAAGAAGAAATCAATCATCTCCATGCAGCTTTTCTTACCAATGGATACAGCAAAACAGATTTTCGTCGAGCCATAAATCCAAAGAAATATAGGCCCGAAAACGAAAACAAGGAAGAGATAAATGGTAAGGTTTACCTACCTTATATCAAAACAACAACAGAGAAAATTGGACGAATATTAAAGAAATACAACATAGCAACAACCTACAAACCAACACAAAAAATCAGCAATATACTGCGCCCAGCCAAAGACACTAGAGATCCTTTGAGTCATGCCGGTATATATCGTATCCCGTGCAGTTGTGGAGAGGTGTACATCGGTACAACAAAAAGAATGATCAACACACGATTACAAGAACACATGAGACACTGCAGGTTAAAACAAAATGAAAAATCGGCCGTAGCGGAACACTTGATGAACAACCAACAACATATTATAAGATTTGAAGATACCCAGGTATTATCACAAACATCACATTACTACACCAGACTATACAGAGAAGCCATAGAAATATACAAACATAAAAATTCCTTCAACAAAAAAAGAAGAAACCTTGAAGATAAACAAAATTTGGATCCCAGCACTGCATAACACGACAACGAAGCCTATGACTTCTGCACACGGCAATACAGCGCACAACTCGGTGCGCGCAGAAAACCTCCCCTCCACCCGGGGTTTAGCTATAAACAGAGAGACAGTTTCCAACGACCATCCAGTCTGCAGCCGACTGTTGAGGAGTTCAGAGAAAGCACGCAGTATCTCCTGATGATGTCTACCGCAGCAGTAGACGAAACGTCGAGTAAGAAGACAACCAGACCACGGCCTATAAGCCCGGAAGACGAACCAAATATGAATAATATGAACATGACAATTTGTATTTGCTTACCATATTTACGTGTGTATAAGCTGCATCCAAGTTTTGCGATAAAAAATTGGGGGGGGGAAATTGTATTATATTTTCGCTAAGAAGCAGTGCAAAAGACAGAAGTAGGCTTACACCATTTTTAAATCTGGCAATGTTGTAAATTCCAAAGTTTCTGTTATTGGCTATGTAACAGTACATTTGGGCTGCAGCTCAGTCATTAACAGAAGAGTAAAGTGGTAGGTACATTATTCATTGTCATTCCTGTTCACTGTGTGTAAACATGGGTCAGTATAGAGCAAGTTATACCTCCAAATTCAAGCTACAAATGGTGTGCTTGCAGAAGAACATGGAAATATGACAGCAGGAAGAAAGTTTGATGTGGACGAAAAAATGTTCGATGGTGGTTCCAAACAAAATATGCACTTAAAAACACATCACAAAATCGACAATCTTTCCGTGGAAAGAAAGTGAAATATCAACAGTTAGAAAGAGTTCCCCTGGATAATGTATGGAAAACAAGGCCAGACAGATTTTCTGTATCCATCGAAATGATACAGTTTCTCCTGGTGTATATCGGGAAGTTTCTGCGCTATTGATGTATGCTGCCGAATTACAAGGTTGTGACGTATCATAAATCGTCTTGCCCAGCCATAACTTGCCTTAAATTTATTACACAGCATTTCCATATCCTTGGTTATCTTAAAACCTTTGAACTTGTAATTAATTAGATAAAATTGTTCTAAAATGAAGCAAGTTTTCTAGTTATTTCATGTATAAGACACACCTTAATTTTGAAACTTATATTTTAGGTAAAATAGTATGGCCTATACACGAGTAAATACAGTAAATCTTCTGAAATATTTGAAGAAAATAATTTCTAGATACCAGTGCATTAAACCACTGTGCTACTTAGACATCTCAAATTAAATGGAAATTTTTCACTCACTCGCTTATATGATTCTAGAGCTTCTGAGGCAATGAACCTTCGTTCTATGTGTCATTGGCTGCTTCTTATTCAAGAAGACTTTTAATGGGATTTAACACTACTATTATAGACAGTAAGTTTTTATTAATTAAATTAATCACTCATACTGAAGAACAAATTATTATATGAAGAGAAAAAGTTATGCCTAATCTGTATATATAGGCTTATAATTTTTTCAGAGATCTTACCTTAATATTTTACTATTTATATTATTTTAATTATATTTGAAGAGAAAAATTATATGCTCAGACTGGGGCTTGAACCCAGGACCTTTGGCTTTCTAGGCCAATACTCTACCGACTGAGCTATCTGAGCAAGTTCCAATCTAAATGCAAATTTTTCTCTTATATAAGCTGTTAATTCCCACAAATCAAATGCTATGAATTCTTTCTATCTTCCTATGACAAATTCATGCAAATCACAAATTAAAATGCTAATTCTTAAGATTATATTTATCACAGATCTTGACTACTGGCATAATTTGAAATGAGAAGAAATAAGAACCATTACGAGGGTCAGTCAAAAAGTGATGCCTCCTACTTTTTTCTCTTTTAATTGTGAAGATATTTAAATGCACTTTACATACCATGAGACCCACAACATTGACGATTAATTTGTCACTTTTCAATATAATTTGTCACTGAGTGAGAAATGTTAAATTTAAAATAAAAACATTGAACTAATAGAATAGTTTAACTTACCTTTATTCTCATGGCATGTGTTGTTTTCACATCATATGGTCTAAATTTGATCAACAAGTTAAATGAAATCTTGCATGTTGGTCTCTGTGTGTGTGGCACTGTAAAATAAATTAAAAAAATCATCTTCAACACAGGAATCGCAAAACTTAAATATGTAGAATGATAAAGAAGGTAGTCATTTATAAAATTTATAATAATAGACTATGTCCACTAAAAACATGTATTACTACAAAGCAATAAAAGCTGCAATTAATGTAATATGCATTTGTCATGGTTGCCTGGAAGAGAAGGCCACAAAGCCTTAACTATACCAGGCTAAATAAATAAATACTAATGGTGGCTCCTGCCAAAAATAACTGTTGAGTCATAGCCTCTCCTTTGTAAGAGGAGTTAATAGACCAAATTCAGTTTAGTTACCTTATTTGCCCAAAGATGTCATGTGATAAATACATTGACACAATGAGACATCTAGCAGGCAACTAAGGTATTACTGGGATGTTTGAGATTGGTAAATTTTGCTTAGAGGCCTCTTTGTTCAGGCTTAAGAATCTTTTATAAGCCTGAAAATCTTCAAACTTGGTACACATGGCTTTAACACTATCAACACAACGCATGTATCTATTACATTCCATAAAAAATGGCTATCTGAACGAAGCTCGCATCTTGTAAGGTCTGGCATTTGCCATGCAAAGTAATGAAACCGCTCGTATCCAATACATTCTTCGTCTATTCCTGCTAAAAGTTTAGTTATTTTTCTTCCCGGTAGTGTGTATTCTTTTCATATATATCGATTTCTACACGACTAATTTTGATTTTATGTTCGAGGCTACATCATCTGTTGTTGTTGAAGTTGCAAGATGGCTAGGTCAAGTTCACAGCGTGTCCTTGCTGAAGTCTCTTAATATTTTTTCGGTTCATCTGGTTTCGAAAATTATTATAACAATGATGACAATGATTATGAACCACCAGATTCTGCGAATGATACGAGCAAAAAAAAAAAAATTATCAGAAGAATCAATTTTTTTTCCTTTGTAAGCAAAAAACATGCATTTTTTTAAAATTCTGTAAAAATGATGTCATGGCCATCCTAAAAACTAGTAATACCATTAAAAAATACAAATTTTATATATTATAGATAACTGATATGCTGTTCTATGTTATTTTTTTTCTTCTTCTTCTTCGGCTTTCCCCCACTTATAGGTTTGCCGTTTTCAGTTTCCATTTATCTCTACCATTCCAATCTCCCTCTTCCAAATTCCTATCCTCCATTATTGTTCTGACGCAGGTTTTCCATTTCCATCTTGGTCTGCCACGTTTATTTCTTCCAGGGGGTGACCATTGGTATATATTTTTTGGCCATCTTTCATTTTCCATTCTTTGTACATGGCCATACCATTTAAGCATTTGATTTTCAATCTTTCTTAACAACAGATGTGGTGACATTCATTTCTCTCCAAAGGAATTCATTTCTTATTTTATCCTGTCTTGTTTTTTGGAGGCTTCTTCTAAAATAATTAAATTCAACTGTTCTAGTTTTATTCTTTTGTAATTCCATCAAAGATCAAGTTTCGCTTCCATATGACAAAATATTTTGTATTATGCTCTTATAAATTTTCATTTTAGTTTCCTTTGTAATATTTTTGTTCCAAATTACTCCATGTAATGTCTTAGTTGCATTTTTTGCCATTGCAATTTTAGTCTGTACATCTCTCTCACAGGTACCTAAACTTGTAATTATTGACCCAAGATATTTAAAAAATTCACATTTTTTTTATTTTCCCTGTTTCAAGTATGAGGTCATCCACATCCTTTCCCAAACACATATATTCTGTTTTCTGTAAATTTATATTCAGTCCCCATTTTTTATATTCTTCCATTAATTTATTTCTTCTTCTTCCTTCCAAGTATTAGGATAAGGCCTGTTATGATCCTATAGAAAATTTTCCCTCCAGCGTTTGAGGGAAATTCTCGTATAAGACTTGAAAGCATAATAATAGTCCCTTCGATTGGTTGCTGGCCAAAGGAAGGCAAGACCAGTGATGGGGCTGCCATCTTATAGCCTCTGGTCAGGCTTTTCTGGAGAAGAAAAGAAAATAAAGGAAAGAAGAAATGGAAGAAAGGAAAGACTCCCTAGCCCTCGGATGCCCTAATAGCGTCGGAGTCAAAAAAACAAGAGTTAACCAAGAGAGGTTAGATAGTAAAGTTAAAAGAGTGCAAAACACAAGTAAGTGGAAGAAATGTTTTGCTCAGCTTGGGCACCTTGTGGTCGCCATCCACATATCCCCTAGATGAGGACCCCTGAGGGTCATTAATTTATTTATCATATATTTTATCATATATTTCATATCATTTTCATCCCCTGCAAAAATTATTTGATCATCTGCAAACAACAATGAATGCAGTACTTTTTTCCTTCTATAGGAATACCCATTTCAGAACATTTTTTATACCATAAGTTAAGAGCCTGGTCTAAATAAATGTTAAAAAGAATTGGTGGCAAACTGCATCCTTGCTTAAGGCCTTTATTCACTGTGAATTCCTCTGTTAAATTATTCTGTATTTTTACTTTAGTCGGCCGCAGTGGACTAGTGGTATGCTCCTTGCCTCTGGTCCCGAGGGTCGTGGGTTCAAACCCGGATGGGGTCGATGGATTTTTTAGGATGGAAAAATCCAAGGAGCAAAAGTCCTCCGGGAGGGATTTTAAGCCGTGGGTCCCGAGTCTGAAGATTTTCAGGCTCATAAAAAATCCTTAAGCCTGAATGAAAAAGCCTCTAAGCAAAATTTACCAAATTTTCCCGTCCTAGTACTACCTTGGTTTCCTAGATGTTAGTATGAGGCCAACGCTGACCACGGACCACTCAAAATGACATCTATATGAAAACAAGTGTAAGTAAATTAGTATGGTTCAAATTCTTCCCTCTAGGGGGAGAGCGCCTAAATCTCTGTAAAGGGAAAACATGGACTTACAAAAAAAAATTTTTACTTTAGTTTTTGTATTACTACAGATCCTCCTAACAATATTAATCCATTTATCACAGATATTCATATTTCTCATTGCCATCCATAACAACTGTCGAGGTACACTATCATATGCCATCTCTAAATCAATAAAGGTCATATGTAGTTCTTTATTTTTTGCTAGGATTTTCTCTTGTACTTGTCTAATACAGAAAGTATTATCAATACATGATCTTCCACTCTGGAATCAACATTGTTCTTCTCTTAAGTTATCTTTTATCTCCTATACCCATCAATAGGAACTTCAAACTCGATGCTATTCTTTTTGCAGACGATTCAACTCTTCTAGCACTTTCCGAAAATGATTTGCAACGATCAATTTATAATTTATAAAAAATAGGTAAAGTAAAGTAAAGTGATCCCACAACAGGCCTCAGGAGGCCCTTGGGGTAGTAGGAGGTTAAGGCTCCCACTTTTTCTAGACAATCGGCACTTGATGTCAGCCCTGCGTGACGGCCGCCTTTACCCCAGAACAAGCGTCTGGTACTCATTTCCGTTAGAGGCTGAGTCGACCCAGGGCCATAGTGCTGCCAGAGGGTTTGGGTCAGTTTAAAAATCCTGACCCCAACGGGACTTAAACTCTCGACCCTCCGGCTTGTAGCTCAGTGCCTTAACCACTACGCTACGGCATGCACGGAAATATCAATTAACAAAACTAAAATTATGGCATTTCATGGGAAGGACCCCATATAAAGTAAAATCTGTCTCCAGAATAAAATTTTAGAGAGATCTAATCAATTTAAACATCTTGGATATTATCTCTCTATCTGGGATGAAAAGGATATCCCTGAAAAAATTACTAGTTATAATAAAGGTTTAGGAATTATTAATCAAGTTATGAAACCATCCCTTGTACAAAAAACACCAGATTACGTTTATATAACACTTTGGCTAGACCAGTGTTGACGTATGGTAGTGAAGCATGGACACTAAAAAGACAACATGAAAGCAGAATAACGGCTTGGTGAAATGAGATTCATGCGCAGAACAGCGGGTTACACCAGATGGGATCGGAAAAGGAACACCGATATCTTAAAAGAATTGAAGACTACGCCAATTTTGGAATATATTAAACAGTACCAACTAAATTGGAAACACCATCTTGAAAGAATGAGTTCAAATCGGATCCCCAAAGCTGTTAATGATTACATACCAAGAGGACGAAGATCACTGCCGTCCTATGAAACGCTGGAGGGAAAATTTTCTATAGGATCATAACAGGCCTTGGCCTAATACTTGGAAGGAAGAAGAAGAAGTTTAAAATTTATAATTTTACTAAAAATCCTAGCGTTGAAGGTATAATGCTTATACCTCTATAATTGGAACACAGTTTTTTTATCACCTTTTTTGCAAATAGGAGTAATGTACGATAAATTCCAGTCTTCTGGGATATCGTTTCCAATTTCAACTTTATTAAAAAGTTTTGTTAAAAATATTACTAAAATATCTCCTCCATGTTTTAGGAGTTCCGTCTGAATATTTCCTGGTCCTGGTGCTCTCCCATTTTTTACCTCTTCCAAAGCTCTTTTTACTTCATCTTCTGTTATCTCTGGAGTGTCAAATTTATATTCTACATCCGTATCTTGAAGTTGAAACTCATTTCTATTTTCTTGAAGTAATCCTTTATAATGTTGCATTCATTCTGAAAGTCTTATCAACTGAATATTTATCTTCTTTCTTTCTTTCTGATTTCCTGATATTTTGTAATGTTTACCAAGCTTCTTTGGATCTAGCATATCTAAGTAGCTTTAAAAAATCATAAAAGTGAGTGTTAAAAACAAGCAGTCCGTTGTCAGAAAACAGGTATCATGGGTTGAGTGTGGAAAGTGTTAAGTCCCTCCCTAAGACTTGCTCCTTGGATTTTTCCATCCAAAAAAATCCATTTATTGCGACTGTGTTTGAACCTGTGACCCTTGGAACCAGGGGCAAGGAGCATAACCACTAGTCTACCATGGATGACTGAGATTTGCTAGACTACTCCTAAAATTAGCTTTAATTGAAAGTCAATATATCAAACCATAATTCAGAGCATTTTAACATATAGTGCTGAAGTCTTGCAAATTCCCACCTGCCGGAAATGAAAATAATTTTCTTCTTCTTCTTTCCTTCCAAGTATTAGGCCAGGACCGGATTACGAATCTCAATAGAAAATTTTCCCTCCAGCGTTCTTTCACTGAGGATGGCATTACCCCAGTGATCTTCGTCCTCTTGGTATATAATTATAAACAGCTTCTTTGGGGGGGGATCCGATTTGAACTCATTCTTTCAAGATGGTGTTTACAATTTAGTTGGGTACTAAAAAATCATCATGTATATACAGTTCAGAAAAAACAAAATAGATTCAATGAATTTTGATATCCCTAACGAAATTACGATTGATTTCGAAAGGAAGTTCATAAAATGCAAACCATAGATAGCAGAACTGAAGGATGGCGACCAATAGACTGAGGTGACGGCCGAAGGGGGGAATTTAGACAGGTCGGAGTTATGGCTGACGGATGACAGCATGATTATGGTTTCGTGAAATCGCGGTATCATGGAAGCATGAATCCTATGAGGTGAGTGATGTTTTAAAACTATTTTCTCCGATGATTTTTAATGATTATACCTCATAATGTTTACTTCCCACCAATCATTAGAGATTAAATATTAGTAGTTGAGGTTACTGTTACACTTTTTTTCCCAAAAAGTACAGAAAATGATGTTTTAAGAAGATAAGATTTCTTGGAAAAACTACACAGGAATAGAAACTGAAATAAAGAAATAAGGGAAATTATGGATGTACAAGAGGAGCCGGACATCACAGACATTATAGAAAAGAAAAGATTACAGTGGTATGGCCATGTCAAAAAGAATGCCTAGAGCAAAGATTGACCTAAAATTGTTATGCGAATGAGATCCCAATAGAAAGGAGGGAAGAGGGGAAGACTGAAAGAAGAACTTGGATAGAAAGGGTACAAGCAGCTATGAATATTAGAGGATTGGAGGAAGATCAATGGATGGACCGAGAGAAATGGCGCATTGGTTTCCGGAAGACGGTGGCAGCTGCCATGATACAGGATGATGATGATGATGATGATGATGAAAGTACAATAGACAAAATAACATCAGCATAAGAGGGAAAAGAAGAAGAATGGATGAACTTTGAAATTCCTGGGTGAG
Source organism: Diploptera punctata (assembly GCA_030220185.1). Classification (NCBI taxonomy): domain Eukaryota; kingdom Metazoa; phylum Arthropoda; class Insecta; order Blattodea; family Blaberidae; genus Diploptera; species Diploptera punctata. Next base: position 2,535,285 of record JASPKZ010009814.1, on the reverse strand, counting down.
AAAGAAAGAGGAAAAGAAAAGACCTGGTTTCGAGGTTTTTCAGTCAGCCAATGGAAGGAGCGAAGGACAGCTCTTCAAGACGACAGAACAACAGTCGTGATGATACTGAGGATGGAACAGAAACTATGTTCCAAAACCAGTTTATAGTCAAATAAGAAAAACAATATGAGGTGAGTGATAAAAATTCTACCTTAATAAACCATCAGAATAACCTAACATTATTTTCTTGTTATAACAACCCTCATAACACAGGAATTCAGATTTGTGTTTTTGTGCTGGATGTTTCACTAATGACTAGAGATGAGAAAATAAGCAATATTTCCTCTTACTTCCAAGTTTATAAATAGATTCCTGAGGATTCCTTTAGATAAAATTCACCTCAACACATCTAAAGGTTGAATGTGCGAGATTTCTACTGCATAAATATACTGTCAGGGGGCACGCCGTAGTGTAGTGGTCTAGGCACTGCACTACAAGCCAGAAGGTCGAGGGTTCGAGTCCCGGTGGGGTCAGAATTTTTAAACTGACCCAAACCTTCTGGTGGCACTATGGCCCTGGGGTCGACTCAGCCTCTAACGGAAATGAGTACCAGACACTTGTTCTGGGGATAAAGACGCCCGTCACGCAGGGCTGACAAGAAGTGCCGACTGTCCACAAAAGTGGGAGCCCTAACCTCCTACTCCCTAAGGGCCTCCTGAGGCCTGTAATGGGATACCTTTACCTTTTTAAATACATTGTCAATTCAATATAACTGGATATTTAAGGAAATCTTTAAAGACATTGTGGCATAATAACTAGCTCAAATGTTATATTTCACTCAATCTAGATAGGATAATTAAAATTATTGAATAGTTTTATTTAGATTTAAAAACTACTAGATTAAAATAACAAAATTAACTAAAATAATATAACAAGTGAATGATGATATGTTACACATTAATGAAAATCAGATGGTCACTCTTAAGTGTCCAGCGACTGCAAGTCTTTTAAAGTAAACAATTCTTTTGACATGCCTAATAAAATCTCAAATCTTAGAAAATAACCTCCCTTTTTTGCCACACATCATTAAATTTGAACTCTTGGAAATCATCCCCCTGTTGATGTGCTACATTAAGAATTCATCCCTGACACCAGATGGCTATGGGTCAAAATGCTAAGCATAATTAAATGAAAGAGTTCTAAATGCATGCTTTAAATGGAAATAGCATCATGCAATTGCTGAAGTATCTGCAACTCTAATTTCCTGAGCGGACCACCCTGTGACATTTCAGGAATGCTTAATGAATATTGTTGTGCCCCCCTGAGAGTGGATTGTCCTGAGACTGTTAAAAGGGTTTCTTTCTCACAAGGTGCAACCTGTTTCCATTCAGAAATGTGATGTTTGGAAATGGTCAGTAATCAAAATTTTTCTTGGGGAAACAAATTAACTAGCCTAAACAAACTGATCGGGAATTAACAGTGTATAAGAGAAAAAATTTGCGTTTAGATTGGAGTTTTTCAGGTAGCTCAGTGGTAGAGCATTGGCCTAGAAAGCCAAAGGTCCTGGGTTCAAACCCCAGTCTGAGCATATAATTTTTCTCTTCTAATATAATTTAACCTTCAGTGAGAAGTGTTAAATTAATAATAAAAAAACTGGCTTTATAAAGTAGTGTTTAAATTCCCAATAAATATCTTCTTAAACAAGAAGCCGTAATTTGCGTGATCGAGCAAATGCTCTTAGCATTCGGCGATCGGGAATTAAAAGTGTATAAGAGAAAAAAATTTGCATTTAGATTGGAGTTTCTCAGGTAGCTCAGTGGCAGAGCATTGTCCTAGAAAGCCAAAGGTCCTGGGTTCAAACTCTAGTGTGGGCGTATAATTTTTCTCTTCTAATATAGTCTAAACAAAACTCCACGATGCCACAGGCCTAGAAGGCCCTAATCACAGATGTGAACGATCATCTAGTCAGTATAGGGGTAACATGTGATCAGCATGTTGGGTCCCTCAGCTGATCTATTCATTTGATAAGAAAAGTGCCTCCGACAGATAAAAAATCAAGACCTCAGAGGAGATGTCAAATGTGCTCTTAAGCATGGAAAGAAAGAGACGGTGTATTGCTGTACGAAACTGAATTACTAACGTAGGCCTAAAATGTATTTAGTAGTAGTTAAGATATCATTCTAGTTATAATAAGTTCTATTTTATATTTGAATTCAATTGCAATGGATACCTACACATTGTGGAATTGCTGGAAATGAGACTGCTGATTTTCTTGCTAAAAAAGGCTCCAATCTAATTCAGAATACTACTAAAAGCTTACCTTTCACATCCATAAAAAGAATAATTAAAAACAAATATAAAATCAAACAAAACCAAGACCTACGTAATAAAGCCAAAGACAAAAAATGGAATATTTTTGGTAAAGAAGCCACGTAAAACTACAGTAGCAAAATTTAGACTGCTTACAGAACATGACTATTTGGCCAAACATTTATATAAAATAGGAATCTACACGAATCCAAAATGTCCTCTGTGCAACAAAGATGAAGAAATGAACGAAGAACATCTACAAACCTGTGAAGTATTACCTGTTGGATCCACCATAGAGAAATATTGGAGAGCAAGAACGCTAATGACTTTGTTGCCAAGGCCCAGCATTTGTAAACAACATATTTGAAAAGATGTTTAAAAACGAATAATAAAACCATTGAAAGTTCCATTTTTTCTAAGAGATCTTATTTGAAAGGAATATTTTTCAGAGTGAGTCATATGAAGCATAAAATAACCGATCTCTCACACTCACGCGCACACACTCATTCATAAGTTATTTTTAGACACACATTTTTTCCTCAAGTTTGACCTTCAGACAAACATATGATGGTATAACAAAACTGCTGTATAATAAATAAAATTCTCAATAAAATTGTAAATACAGAGCTCTCTGAAGTATAGGGCCTCTAAAATTCATTGTAATAACTCGCATATTTTTTTAAGTACAATTCTATAAAACAAATTATAATGTATTGTATTTATTACATTTCTCTATATTTTCATGCACAATTTAATCCAAATTTCATTAAAATTGGATCATATTTAACCAAGATTTGGCAATTTGAAAATATTCTGGTAAAATGAGCTTTAAATAATTAAATTTCCTCTATCCACACAGTGGAGTTCATTTAAATTGTGCCCATGCTAAAAGCTTAATGTACACAATATAAAAATAAAAGAGTTATTAAATTAATATTAAGAAACTAAAACTACTACTATGATTGAAATAAGTAAATTAATTCTTAATATTTAAAGTTTAGAAGTTCGTCAATCAGTCAAAACAAAGTGAAGTAGAAATTAACCTACAGGATCACCAACCACCGATACAATAGTTAGAAGGAATTGATAACAATATGTAACATATCAAAAGTAGTCTTCAAGAAATCTACAATTCTAATTCTCTATTAAGTAAATTAATGTATGCAACTAAACTACTGTAATCAATAGTAAAGAGAGAAATTTATGCCTTCAGCTTTACATGGCGATGTTCTAGACAACTGATCCAATTCAGGGTTCCCTCCCGTCCAAGGCACAAATTCTCCATTTACCTTACTCTCTTGATCCTACACCCAATGCAATGAACCATCATTCACAAATACACAATGAATGACTTCTACATTAAGACATGATGGGATTCCACACAGCTATAGCATTATTCATTAAATTAATATTCATCATCATCATCATCATCATCCATTCAAGTATTAGGCCGTGTGGTCTGTTATGGTCCCAAAGAGGAATTTTCCATCCAGCGCTTTTTTGGATGTCCCAGCGATCTTTTACCTTGGAGCCAGTAATGAATTCTATGAGACGGCATTCGTTGAAGATGGGTTGTTCTAGTAGTTTTGTATACATCCAACTCTTCCATAATTTCCTCATTTCTTTTATGGTCCCACTCTGTGTAGCCTGCTGTATGGAGCATAAATTACATCTCATTTGCTGTTATTCGGCTTTCATCTCTTCTTCATATTGTCCATGCTTCACTACCATATCTTAATACTGGTCTTGCGACAACCTTATAAAGCCGTAATCTTCTGTTCTTTTGTACTAAAGCTGGTTTCATTATACTGTTAATTATCCCCATTGTTTTTGTGAAATTTGTGATTTTCTCTGATATATCAGCTTCATCTTGTAATGTTAAATTATAACCCAAATAATTAAATTCATTTACTCGTTCTAAAATTTCAACATCCAAAACAATTTTGCTAGGTATAGGGTATTTCCCACAAAAGGCCAACACTTTAGTTTTCTTTGTATTGATTTCCATATTGTACCTTTTTGCAATTATATTAAAATTAGAATACTGTAAATCTGTTTCTGTTGGAGCTATTAATACCAAATCATCTGCATAAAGCAAGGAGTCTATTTTTAAGTTTCTATTAATTTGGATAGAACTGTGTCTCATCTGTCCGCCAATCTTGAAGTGTTCTATCCATGGGAACCCCACAATAATACCCCTCTGGGCCAGCAACCCATTGGGTGAAAAAAATTTACATTTGCTTTCAAGTCTCAAACCAAGCCTCGGATAAATTAATATTAAGAAGCTAAAGCTATTACTATGACTGAAATAAGTAAATTAATGTACACAAGTGAACTATTGTAATCAATGGTAAATAGAAAAAATTTCAATCATAGAAATAGCTTTAGTTTCTTAATATTAATTTAATGAGTAATGCTACAGCTGTGTTGAATCCCTTCATGTCTTCTTAATGTAAAAGCCATTCAATGTGATTTGTGAATGATGGTTCATTGCATTAGATGTGGGACCAAGAGAATAAGACAAAAGGAGAATTTGTTCTTGGATGGGAGGGAGGCCTGATTTAAGTGACAACTAAACTACATAATCAATAGTAAAGAGAAATATTTATGCCTGAGCATCAGCACATAAAGCTGAAGGTTCAGGGTTCGATTCCCAGTTCAGGCATAAATTCTATTTACCATTGATTATAAAAGAGTTATGTCTGGTTTTTCGAAAATGAGTTATCAATTCTACAACAATATTGAATTGTTAGCTTATGTTTTCTGTTGCACAAATATTATATAGCTCTTTCGATTCAATGGAGTCTGCTAACTGACAGGGCTGTAATTGAAGAGATATTTGTTGTATAATTATTGACTACAGGTGTTACATATATTTTTTTAATATTAAAACATTTTGATATGACATTTTAATCATTAGCTGATAAAGAAGTTTCTCAATATCACTTACTTAAGGCTTTATGGCCCTTTGAGTCTAGCCATAGCCTCAACTTTGTTAGGAATTTGAATACCAAGCCAATTTAGTTACACTTATTTTCCCTATAGATGTCATGAGTGGCATATGGTCAACATACCGACCCAATGAGACATCTAGTAGGCACCTTAGGTACAACTTGGACAATAAAGGTTAGTAAATATAGCTCAAGAGGCCTCTTTTTTCAAGCTTAAGGTTTTTTTTTACGAACCCGAAAATCTTCAGATAGGGACCCAAGACTTAAAAGTCCCTCCTGAAGGACTTGTTACTTGCATTTTTCCATCCAAAAAAATCTATTGATCCCAGCCGGGTTTGAACCGTCGATTCCTCAATATCAACTTGGTATTATGGGATGTATAGTGAAAGTGAATAAAAAAGTTAGATTCAGGTCTAGAAAGATGCATTTGTTGAGACTAAGAACAATATTTGTGCAACCAAGTGAAGATTTATTGGATTGTCAAGTTTAACAAATCAATAACTATTGGAAAGACATCTCAACTTTCGAGAAATTGGACATGAGAGTAATACATGCATACATGCATTGTTGCTTAATATATCACCTTTCTTTAAAAACCCTGCAAGGGCCAATTTCCTCAGATTTCATATTATTTATATATATATATATATATATATGGTCAATATAAACATACAATTTCCTGACTATGCTCTAAATCGATACTTTTAAAATTCATGACGAAACACCATTGAGGTCACTATGTAATATTTATAATATAAAAATAGAGTACCTGAGATCTCAGTTTTCCTCAACATTGGATGTGGGGTGTGGAGTCCTTTCGAAGCATATGCTTCATTAAGTTATGTAGGTAGGAAATAACACTATGAGGTTTATTTTAATTTTGTTGAGTTGTTTCTTGACTCACCTTATACTTCTTAACTCCCTCGCAGATCTAGATTTTGTCACTGTATTTGTGACATTCTCAATGCTGTTCACGTTCACAACTGACGTCCAATGGTCTCCTCTGACCATTGGACAAAATGAAATCTAGATCTGCGAGGGAGTAAGAAGTATGAGGTGAGTGAAGAAACAGCTTAAAAAAAAATAAAATAAATAAAAAGAGGAAGAAGAAGAGAGAGCTTCATCTTCAGCTTGTGAATTGGTACTAGTTGTTCGTGAGAATTCCATAGAGTGGGTTGACGTCGCTGGGTGAGTTCTCATTCAACAGGTGAGCATTTTCGGTTTATTTTAGTATCTCGATTTCTTCGAGAATGTTGATTTTGAGTTTGTTGTTTTCTCTATGGATGACGGATAAAGTGATGTCGATAGTATTGAATTGGTGACCTGTATCTCATGACATGTTTTGCAAAGCTAGATTTGCCTTCATCTCAAAGACTTTAGATTTAATGAAGGCTAATCCAGCTTTTCAAAACATGTCATAGATAAAGGTCACCAATTCAATACCATCGACAACTTTATCCATCATCCATAGAGAAAACAACAAACTTGAAATCAACATTCTTGAAGAAATCGAGATACTAACAGAAATAAAAAATGCTCACCTGCTGAATGAGAACTCACCCAATGACGTCAACCCACTCTGCAGAATCCTCATGAACAACCAGTACCAATTCACAAGCTGAAGATGAAGCACATGCTTCGAAAGTACTCCACATCCCACATCCAATGTTGAGGAAGACTGAGATCTCAGGTACTCTATTTTTATATTATAAATATGCTCTAAATATCCTAAGGATTCTTTAGAGGCGACATGTATGGCCTATATGTTAAAATATCTATATACATTTGAACCTGAATCATAAATCTGTCAAGGTGAAGAAGAATAAATACTTCTAACTCATAATTTCTCACAAATCAGATTTAGATAATAAATATAATAAGTCTGAATGTATAATTTTTCTCTTCAAATATGATTTATCCATCATTGAGATGTATGAAATGAATAATAAAAACATTGAAAGGAGCCATACTGGCTTTATAATGTAATGTAAAATTCCCAAATAAATGTCTTCTTAATAAAGAAGCCACCATTTGCAAGATAGAAGCAAAGGTTTCATAGCATTTGGTGTGTGGGAATTAATAGTGTATAATAAGTAATATATTCATCTCTTCTGATAGAATACAGGCGCAAGTAATAATATGTATTAAAAACTAACAAATATTGAGTCTAAAGATGGCTGAAAATGAGAGGGATGCCTCTCAAAACTGTGGTTCCATGCTTGAAGATCATGGAGTATGAGGTGAGATTTCAACTTGAAAACTTCATAATGTTATTTTCCATTATTAATTTATAAAATTATATATAACTAATGACGTATAAGTTTATTAGATTTATACAAATATTTTTCTAAGGGCCTAAATTATTTTAATTAGAAAGAGTAGTGAAAAATGTAGTATGGTAGGCTCTAGTTTTATACTTACAATTTTGCGCACACTGGAATTTTTCAAACTGAATTAAAATTCTACAAGAAATTAGCATACAGTTTCTGCAACTGTGATATAGAATTACAAATTGCTTTGTAATAAAACTTAACTAAAAAATCATATTGATACCGTAGGCCTATATTCATAGAACCTCACATAAAACAAAAACACTAAAAAGATATTATCTCGAAGATTTCCGGGCTGTTGGCCATGGTCTTGAGGCTTGAAGTTCCCTGACGTTTTGCCCAGAGACTGTGCCCGGCATCCCCCATGTCTCAAGACAACCCTTGAGGATGCCAGATGCAGTCTCTGGCGAAATGAAGAACTTTAAGCCTTTTAAGACCATGGCCAACAGTCTGGAAATCTTCTTCAAGATCATCATACTAACTCCTGCCATGAAAGCCCAAGTCAATATATTAAAAAGATACTAGAATTTTGAACTTGGCCTGGTTCAAAGAAATCAGACATTTTGGCTTGTTACACTTTTATATAATAAATTTGGGAATTTTTAACATTATGAGGTTTTATTAATAAGAATTAAATGAATTGTGAATTCTTCTTACCTCGTACTTCTATGTTTTCTTAAACACAGCTCTGCAGTATTATACTTTTCTTGTATTAAGTACATACATCTCATTTCGTAAACTTATTAATGCATTCACATCTTTTCAATTACAATTTTTTGTGTTAATGTAACACATCAATTGAAAAAAAGCTGAGGATGATATAGAAGATATATCGAAACATGTTCGAGAACAAATCAACATTAAATTGAGGTAAGATGATTCCAGATTCAAAAAAAAACTTGATTAAAAGAACCTCAAAATATAACTTCCTAAAATAAACCATTAACATCAATTGCACTCAGTTTAGGCGTAAGTCATCATCTGAATCATTATTATTTCTCTTATAAATTTATAAATTTTATTTTGTACTTTCAGTTTCTTGATTGTTTCAATAAAAATGCATATCATGTTCAGTATTTGCACTTAATGGGATATTTTTATGGTGAACCCTTATTTAACTGATTGTTCCCATGGAAGTGGGTATCATATTAGAAACAAATGTATCTGCCTTTAACAGTCTTTATCTTTTAAAATAAATCACACACACTGCTGACATAACAATGTTGCTACTGTCTTTGTAACTGGAGTTTGGCTACTAGCCCTTGTTCCACGTCACCTATGTTATCTCATGTTTAATGAATTCACCATGGGTTGGTATTGATATCTATTTTAAAAATAAAATGTTTGTATCCTTGTTTACATACATCTCAGGTATATTTTAAGATTGGAGGCATGGGATAGCTTAGTGGCAGAGCATTAGCATATGGAGATGAACGTCCTGGGTTCAAACCCCAGTCTAGGAATATATTTTCTCTTCAAATACAATTTAACATTCAATTAAACATTTTTAATTTATAATAAAAACATAGAAAGAAGCTCTACTGTTAAATCTTCTTCTTTTTCATCCTTACAAGTCTTAGCCTACAGGCCTGTTACAATCTCACTGATGAATTTTGTATCCAGCGTTTTTTTGGACGGCCCAGAATCTCTTCCATGTTGGACAATAACGAAACATGGCCTTGGGAACTCTATCTGAACTCATTTGTAATGAGTACTGTTAATTTCCCATTAAAAGTCTTCTTAAATAAGAAGCCACCATTCGCATGTTGAGCAATGGTTCACAAGCCTTTGGTGCTCTCGGAAATTAAAATGCACATGAGAAAAATTTTTGTTTAGTTTGGAGGCTCAGTGGCAGAACATTAGTGTATAGAGCTAAAAGGACTTGGATAAAACCTTAAGTCTAGCCACACATTTCTCTTCAAATATAATTTGAACTTCAATGAGAAATGTTAAATTTATAATAAAACATTGAAAGACGCTGTAGTGGCTTTATAAAGTAAAATTAAATTCCAATTTAAAATCTTCTTAAATAAGAAGCTACCATATGCATGTCAAGCAATGGTTCATAGGCCTTTGGCAGTCTTGGGAATTCAAATGTATAAGAGAAAGATTTGAATTTAGATTGGATGCCTGGGATAGCTCAGTGGCAAAGCATTAGCATATAAAGCTAAAGGTTCTGGGTTCAAACCCCAATCTAGGCGTATATTTTCTCTTCAAATATATATGAACATTGATACAAATAACAGAAAATTATATATAAATGCATTATGTAGAAATAAGATTTAATTATCTAACTTTTCAATTACACTTAGCCGAGACTTACAAATATTTACGTATAAAACCACATTATGCAGAACTGAGGTATGTATAAAGCAGGTTCAACTGTAATGAGAGTGAAATAAAAAAAAGTTATAATTAATTTTTATTCTGCTGTCAAACTTGCTTTTTAAAGAAAGGAGGTGATATAGGAAAGCGTCAATCAAGCACTACTCACAAATTTCTTTGTGTACTCTGGTCATACCGGTGACTGTCTCTTTAGCAAGACTCTTGACATAAGCGAAGATAGGAACAATCTTGCGTTTATTAGGACTTGGCTGATGCAGGTGAATCTCAGCTTTATTTTCATTCTCCAACTCCAATTCAAGATAAACCAGATCTCCAACCCGGGGGTGTAGACATTTCTGAGATTCAAATTCTGACAGCACAGCTAAAACAATAAATCATTTTTAAAACTCATACCAAGTAATAACATAGAACTGGAAAGGGAAATGGGAACATAGTAAAACAAAACAATTTATAACATTTATTCTTCTTCTTCGTCTTCCTTCCAAGTATTAGGCCAAGGCCTGTTACGATCCTATAGAAAATTTTCCCTCCAGCGTTTCATAGGACGGCCCAGTGATCTTCGTCCTCTTGGTATATAATTATAAACAGCTTTGGGGATCCGATTTGAACTCATTCTTTCAAGATGGTGTTTCCAATTTAGTTGGTACTGTTTAATATATTCCAAAATTGGCGTAGTCTTCAATTCTTTTAAGATATTGGTGTTCCTTTTCCGATCCCATCTGGTGTAACCCGCTGTTCTGCACATGAATCTCATTTCACAAGCCGTTATTCTGCTTTCATGTTGTTTTTTTAGTGTCCATGCTTCACTACCATAGGTCAACACTGGTCTAGCCAAAGTGTTATATAAACATAATCTGGTGTTTTTTTGTACAAGGGATGGTTTCATAACTTGATTAATAATTCCTAAACTTTTATTATAACTAGTAACTTTTTCAGGGATATCCTTTTCATCCCAGATAGAGAGATAATATCTGTACCGGAGCTCGGTGGTAGGCAAGAGATCTCAGGGTTATGAACTCTTTATAAGCAAAAGGACAACGTATAAATGTACACTCAATTTTAACGAATCCAAGAAACTGTTTATTTACGGAGAAATACACTTTTGATAATACAGTTACAAAGTTGTATCTATTAGTGGAGTCGATGAAATACTTAGAGGTCCACGTGCTCGAATCAATATTTTCAAAGTCCAAATGCTTAATGGACTATAACTTTAAATTTAACTATTTCTCGGACGAATCTAATATTTAAACTGAATCGGAGATCGCGGTCTGCAGGTCTACGATGTTCCAACACTGAACACAGAGTCACTGATAGTGATAGTGAGTGTATTTTGATATAAGTTCTCGCTTATAAAGGCGGTGGCTCCTCCCACTTTTCTCGAATCCACTCCTTACAATTGAATCTATATTTATGTTACAATAATATTATTTACTAGTATGTATAACATTTCTAAGAACTGGGTAAATTGGTTCTTTGATATTTAATAGATAAATGTTAATCAGTTTCTTTGTAAACTGTCAATGTTAAGAGATTATCTTTTCTAGAGGTGAATGAATGTCTTTTGTTGTCTGTACTAGACAGGTAGTAATTCTTTATCATCATTTCTTGGAATTGCTTAGTAACGTTAATTGGTTTCTAAGAATTGGGTCAATAGATTATTAATATTTTAATAGATAACTAATGTTATCTTTTCTTAAAGAATGAATATTTCTTATTAGTTGTATAGCCTGCTAATTGGAATTAGTTATATTCTTTTGACAATACCCTTTTTGTGTTCCTATATTATTTGTAAGTTGTGTAGTAGGTAGAGTTCTGACAATACCTCTTTATTCTATTATCTGTCATTTGTATAGCAGGTAGCGTTTTACAGTATTTTATTCTAGACAAATGTACGTGGAATTTTTACCTGGATATATTTCTACTTTTCCACATACATATTTTATAGCGATATTAGTAATATATTCTATTTTCAATATTTATAGATTTATTTAATTTTAATAACAATTTAATATATTTCGGAACATTTTAGTTTCAGATCCATGCATATTAGAGTTTTATCTTAGTTTATATGTCTCCTATCATATTAATCGCTACATATCCAAGATATTTAAATTGATTAGATCTCTCTAAAATTTTATTTTGGAGACAGATTTTACTTTGTATGGGGTCCTCATCTAGGGGATATGTGGATGGCGACCACAAGGTGCCCAAGCTGAGCAAAACATTTCTTCCACTTACTTGTGTTTTGCACTCTTTTAACTTTACTATCTAACCTCTCTTGGTTAACTCTTGTTTTTTTTCGACCCCGACGCTATTAGGGCATCCGAGGGCTAGGGAGTCTTTCCTTTCTTCCATTTCTTCTTTCCTTTATTTTCTTTTCTTCTCCAGAAAAGCCTGGCCAGAGGCTATAAGATGGCAACCCCATCACTGGTCTTGCCTTCCTTTGGCCAGCAACCAATCGAAGGGACTATTATTACGCTTTCAAGTCTTATAACATTTCACATTAAACTAATGTTGGGAAGTAAACATTATGAGGTATAATCATTTAAAAATTCCCCGGAGAACATTCTGTTTAAACTCACCTCATAGGATTCATGCTTCCATGATACCGTGGTTTCAAACACAGTCGTGTTCATCCTCCTGAGTCGGAGTTATGGCTGAGGATGAACAAGACTGTGTTTGAAACCGCGGTATAATGGAAGCATGAATCCTATGAGGTGAGTTGTTTAAACAAAATGTTCTCCGATGAATTTTAATTATAACATTTCGTCCAATCACTGGTCATGACTATTTAGTAGCTCACATAAAGATAACTAACTAACTCACTGGCTCTATTAAACCCATAGTTTCATGGCCGTGCTGACAAGCTCTCCATACATCCCTATCCCAAGTTAATGTTTTCCAAATTATCCCCTGTATAATCTACTTCCCTCAAATCATGAATAATGTTATTCTTCCACCTCATTCTTGGTCTACCAAGTGGGCATTTTCCCTCTGGTTTTCCTGCAAGAAGCTTCCATGCACCTCTTTCATCCCCCATAAATGCCACATGTTCTGCCCATCACAGTCTACGAGACTTAACTGTTCTTATTATATCTGGCTTCCTATACATATCATGTACCTCACTAATACGTCAGTTTTCTCCATTCACCTGTCCGTTCATCTCATTTTCGACACAAAAATTTTCCTAAGAACTTTATTCTTAAATACTCGTAATCTTCTTTCCTCTCTTAAAGTAAGAGTCCATGTTTCACATCCATATAATATAACCGGGAGAATATAAGGAATTGGAAATTAAACTTCTTAACTCCATGAACCTTGAATAACTATGTAAATTCAATCAATTTTACTCAGCATAAACAAATTGGCATGCAATTTGCACAAAATCTATAACTCCTTTCTACAATGTGTCACCATCTAGTGGCAGAAATTAAATTTAATTCCATCTATTAATGTGTAATTTCCATAATGTTTGTTTCTTTTTTTCCTCTCCTGTGAAAATTGTGGAAATGAATTTCAGGGATTTCCATCACTCATCAATGATACATTATTGAAACATCAGCCGGGCATCATGAGTTGGCGAGAAAAACATAAAATAATAAAACCATTTTAAAAATATAACAAAAATTATATTTCAAAAGAATTGATAATTTTAAACTTACTTATACTAGTAATCATCCATGCTGCACCCAAGCACTTTAAGACATGATGCTTTACAACCAGTGACAGTATTTACACATTCTGGATTCCTAATACAATTTTAAAGTACAACCATATGGTAAAAGATAGTATGGCTATTAAATTAATGTTGGGAAGTAAACATTATGAGGTATATATAATCATTGAAATTCATTGCAGAACATTTTTTGACAACTCACCTCATAAATTTTGCATTTTTCACAAAACCGCAGTTTCAAACTAATCACGTCCATCTTCAACCAAACTCCGACTAATGAAATTCTTTGGCTGTCAACTCTTCTATTGTCACCATCTTCAACGCTGCCATCTATGGTTTATTAGAACATCATAAAATTGGAAGAGAAGCAAAACTTAAGTGGATAAATCTTTAGAATTGACAGTTTGGGAGAAGATATACATTCAGAAAAATAAATATAGATCAATGAATTTTTATATTCCTAACAAACAAAATTTGATTTTGAAGTTCATAAATTCAACCATAGACGGCAGTGCTGAAAATGGTGACAATAGAAGAGTTGATGGCCGAAGAATTTCATAAGTCGGAGTTATGGCTGAATATGGATGTGATTATGTTTGAAACCGAGGTTTCATGAAAAACACAAAATTTATGAGGTGAGTTGTCAAAAAATGTTCTCCGATGAATGTCAAAGATAGTATGGCTGTCCAAAGAAATGATGACTGGAAAATTTTTCTATAGACCATAAAAGACCTTTCAGGATAATATGTAAGAAAAATCATACAATTTGGTAGCCAGTTGCTTAGTGCAATGAACCTCATTTCACAGGCTTTCATCTTTCTTATACCATTGTTTCACAAAAATGATAAAAATATATTTAATTTAAAAATAATTTGATTAATAAATTAGTGTCAATATTGAAGGATTATTTAACTTTTATAGGAAGTTATCACTATGAGGTTTAATTTATGGTGAAATTAAATGTTTCTTACCTCTCCTCATATAAATTTTCTAAGTTGATCGCGATTTTGAGACTATAACTGTCTCATCCTCAGAACTTTGTTGGCAACTGGTGTTCTGTCGATCTCTTTGGAAGAAGAGTTTCTTCCGATTGACAGAACACCAGTCGCCAACAAAGTTCTGAGGATGAGACAGTTATAGTCTCAAAATCACGATCAACTTAGAAAATTTATATGAGGAGAGGTAAGAAACATTTAATTTCACCATTGAAGGATTAACTTACCATGACAGCCAATAACCATTAGTTGTTTCCGGTTTGGTGTTAGATATGGTTTCTGACTCACATGGTCTATTCCAACTACAACAGGTGCTTTCCTATAAAACAAACAAAAATAAAAACACGGTATTCATTTTATTTAAAGAGAAAAATATACTAAATTAATATTATGAAGCTAAAGCTATTGCTATGATAGAAATAAGTAAATTAATAAACACAATTAAATTATTGTAAATCAATGGTAAAGAGAAAAATTTTTGCCTTTACCATTGATTTAGAAAAATATACGCCTGAATCAGGATTTGAACACTATGTCTCTGGTTCTGTACATCAGTGCTCTGACTACTAAGCTACCAGGCTTCCGATTCAAACAAATATTAATTCTCTTTTTTTAACTTTTACAGAAATTAATCACTATGAGGATCTTGAAGATTTTTGGGCTGTAGGTCGTGGTCATGAGGCTTCCGACGTTTCGCCAGAGAATGCATCTGGCATCCTCAAGACAACCCGAGGATGCCAGACGCAGTCTCTGGCAAAACGTTGGGGCAATACAAGCCTCATGACCACGGCCTACAGCCTGAAAATCTTCTTCAAGATCATCATAGCAACTCTGGCCATGAAAGTCTACGTCAATACATAAATCACTATGAGGTTTAATTAATGATAAAATCAAATGTTTCCTACCTACAGACTTGTGAACATTTCCTCATATGAGGAGAGGTAGGAAACATTTGATTTTATCATTAATTCTCTTTTTCATTAATATTTATAAGAAGTGACACAGCGATAAACCTTATAAAATTGAGTTAGATTTGACAACTCACCTCATAATTGTAGATTTCTTGAAGACTAGTTTCAATACACTATGTATCATTCTCAATTCCATCTAACTGTTGAATTGGTGGTTGGCGAACTTGTAGGTTGCTTCGTGTTCCCTCTGTTGGCTGACTGATGAACTTCCGACTTTTTCCCGGGGAATATAAAAATTCATGATTTTCCTTTTATTTTTGTTGATGTGAATTTTCTCCCAAACTTAGATTTATCTTAAATGAACCTCATAATGTTAAAAATTCCCAAATTTAATATATAAATTAGATTTATCTGTTTCAATAATTTGGCCTTCGTTTTTCTAACCATGCGTTTGTAGCTATTCAGATTTATCTATTTCCCCATTTTTAACATTTCTAAGATGTTCTTTCAATCTTGTAGCCTTCATTAATCTTTTCATTATTTAATTTGAAGAGGAAAATTTTTTTCATTATTGTTGGTTTTAATTAATCTATTCAGGCTACAATCATTTTCAGTGCTAATTTAATGTTAAATTTGGTGAACATTTTTTGAAACTTATTATATGCCAAAGGATGGTACGTAAATTTCCTGAATTTTTTACTAATATTTTTATGAGTCTGAATAGTACTTTCATCCATCAATTTTTGTTATTTTTTTATAAATCATCTTTTCTTCAAAACCATTCTCTTTTGCCATTTTTAATGTGTTTTTTTTCTCTGTATTAAAATTTTCTCTGCTCATGGAGACGTTCACAAGTCTGTACATTAAACTATTAAAGACTGCCTGTTTATGTGTGATGTGGTTGAAACCCATTGCTTTAATATAATTATCCATGTCTGTTTCTTTCCTGTAAATTCCAAATTCTATTTTTCTTTTTTCTTCATTTCTGATGAATTTTAGGTCCAAAAATGGTATTTGCTGGTTATTTACAACTTCCATAGTAAATTTAATTGTTTTATTCTGGGTATTCAGAAGTTTTACAGCATCTTCGAAGTGCTTTGATTGACTATTGCAATGCTATTGTCCATAAAAATTTTAACATCAAAGGGTGTGCTTTGATTATCTAACATTTGAAATTACCCAGAAACATATTTGCCAAAAATAGGGATAATGGATTTCCCATTTCAAGTCCTGCTCTTCGTTTGTAGAATTTTCCTCTGTAAGTGAAATAAAAAAAAAATTGATACACAAATTTGGTTAATTTTTGGTATTCCTCTCTGTTCTCATTATGTATCTTGTTTTTCATTAGTCATTGGCCCAAAATTTCTATTGTTTTCCGTTAGAATGTTTGTGAACAATGATGTGGCATCAAATGAAACCACTCTTTCGGAAGGTTCAATTTCTTTTCTAATTTTTCTATCAAATGGTAAGAATTTTCCACAGCTAGATTTTCAAACTTGTCCATTTCTTTGAATTTATTACTTAGTCATTTTGATATCTGGTAAGTAGGTGAACCAATATTATTAATAATTGGCCTAATTTTTTCCCCTTTTTTATGGATTTTAGGAAGACCATGAATGTTGGTGTTTCTAGGATTTGCTTCCTCTTCACTTCATGGGCTAGGCAAAATTGCCTGTTCCGCCTCACAGTTGTTCTGTCCATCTTTTTCACTGGTGTTCCTACATTCCTTGAACCTCTTGACTTGTAGGTAAATGCTGCGTTTGGTAATCTTGTTATATTCATTCTTTTTACATGTCTAAACAATTTATCTCTATATTATTTGATTTGCTATTTTTAATTTTTCCTTTTCTGATATAATTTTTTTAATAGATTTTATGCTAGTTTCTACTTTTCTAATGGTTTTTTGGAAGATTGGAATTAAAATCATGAATTTTGAAATTCCCGGAGAAAAATATTTAATTGGAAGTTCATCAGTCAGCCAACAGAGGGAGCAGGAAGCAATCTACAAGATGCCAATCACCAATAGTTAGATAGAATTGGGAATGATACGTAGTGTACCGAATAAATCTACAATTAAGTAATCAATTGATTTGGCATTTACTTGATGAAAATCCATATTTATTTAATTAAATAAATCTACAATTATGAAATGAATTATCAAATCTAACTCAATTTATTAATTAATTCTCTCATTTATACATGAATTCCTGCGTGCCAAGGCTATGAACATTTTGTTCTATATGCCATCTGATTTTTTTGATAATTAACACCATATTTATAGCCAGTGAAGCTATAATATTATGAAGGCATTAATTATTAAAAATTAATTACAGGACACAAAATTGAATAGATCTCATTTTATGCATTAATTAAATAAAAATAAAACATAGTTTTATTTGATTTTCATATTTATTATATAATTCAGTGAGAGCTGTTTCGGTACACTGTACCTTCTTCAGACATGTTAACAAATTTGTTAACAGTGTACCGAAACAGCTGTCACTGAATTATATAATAAATATGAAAATCAAATAAAACTACGTTTTATTTTTATTTAATTAATAAATATGGATTTACATCAAGTAAACACCAACTCAATTGATTACTCATTTTATGCTTTTTTCAATGTTCAAATCTAAAAATGTACATCCATATACAAAGGTAAGGCAATATAAAACTATAATTTGATCATTTCTTATTTATGGATGTGAAGTATGGGTTATGACCAAGGAAAATAGAAAACATGTTAAATTCATTTGAAAGGAAGATACTTAGGATTTTTGAACTCATAAATGACCATGACATTTCAAGGATTAGATATAACAGGAAATTGTATGAAAAATATAAGCTACAATTGGCTACAATTGTTCAATCGTCAAATCTGATAGACTCCAATGAACTAGAAATGTTCAACGGATGAAAGACACTAGTATCCTAAAAATGGCTATTGAAAGGAACAATATTTGGAAGAGACACATTGGAAAACCACAAAGAAGATGAATGGATATTGTAAAGGAGGATAGCTGTTCTTTTCTACTCAGAAAAAATTCTAATAACAAGCTGATAAGATCACAAAGACAAAAATGGTTGCTGACAACATTAATAAATAATGGTTAACTATCAATGTTTTTATTATTAATTTAACACTTCTCACTGAAGGACAAATTATATTTGAAGAGAAAAATTATATGTTCAGACTGGGATTTGAACCCAGGACCTTTGACTTTCTAGACGAAAGAAAACTAGCCTAGTGCCCAGATAGCTCAGTGGTAGAGCATTGGTCTAGAAAGCCAAAGGTCTTGGGTTCAAACCCCAATCTGAGCATATAATTTTTCTCTTCAAATATAATTTGTCCTTCAGTGAGAAGTGTTAAATTAATAATAAAAACATTGAAAGAAGCCCTGCTGGCTTTATAAAGAAATGTTTAAATTCCCAATAAAATGTCTTCTTAAACAGAAGTCATCATTTGCATAATCAAAGCAAAGGCTCGTAGCATTCGGCGATCGGGAATTAACAATGTATAAGAGAAAAATTTGTGTTTAGATTGGAGTGCCCAGATAGCTCAGCGGTAGAGCATTGGCCTAGAATGCCAAAGGTCCTGGGTTCAAACTCCAGTCTCAGCATAAAATGTTTCTCTTCAAATATAATGGTTAACTATAATAAAAAATTCTGAGTCATATTCACATGTGAATGTAACTTTGTTCTGCCTAAGAACTGGTCACGATTGCTTGGCAGCACTTTTAAATAAGATATCTATTATACAGAACTCCAATTTGTGTTTTATGTAAAAAGAGAGTTCAATCATGAATGGAGATCATCTCACAAAACATTCTGCACTTCAGGGAAGCAAGCAGGAGAATGGAGATTATTCAAGATACTGGGCATTAAGATTACTACTATTGGTTTAACATTTTTGAGAGAATTTGGGATAACAAAGAGTCCTTGTAATGCATAACAAGCACATGATCCCAGAGTTGAGCAAAATGATTTGTACACCTTTAAAAATACATTGCTCTCTTTGGGTTGCATGATCTTGACAGTGAGGTCCAGTGATTCTTTGGGTTATATCAGCGGTAGCGTAACAATTGGCAGGGTCTCCCATGCCAGAGAGGCCAAAGATGAGGATCCAGACAAAGAAGCAACCCAGAAGTGGATGCCCAACAGTTCTGAAGGTGGAAGAAGAGTGAGAGTCCTAACGGCGGATGAAGCAGAGGAGGCAATCCATGAGTAGATCAGACTCGTAGCTATGGTGGAAGCAACTGATCTAGGGGGAGGAAACCCCAAAATCAAGTAACCCAGTCCTCCAGGTTGGGGGTTGGGCATGTGGCTGAGAGAACCCACTCTGTAGAAAACTTCCATTAGGAAACCTAAATGGCCTCGGAAGGACTGCTCTGCCGAACAGCGACCACAGCAAAGAAGATCAAGAACAAGATGATGGAATTGTGTACAAGCAGACATGAAAGGATTTGGAATAAAGAATTGGAGGGAGTTGGCGATGGATAGAGAAGGATGGAAGAAAGTCATAGAGGAGATTAAGGCCCACTCGGGCTCTAACACCATATAAGAATAAGAAGAAAAAATACATTGACTCTAGCCAGGTTTGAACCACAAATCTTGGAAGGAGATAATCATGAGAAATAGTAGTTCTCAAGGACTGAAAAATCAGTCTATGAAATTGAAAGAAAAAGAAATGTATTATTTTCTACCATGTGGGACCAATAACCATGTCAATTATTATTTTAAAAGAAAAATTAATGCCTGAACTGGGATTTGAACCTGAGACCTCCAGCTTTATATGCTAGTGCAATACTAATATACTCTTCAAGCATCCTAATGAAAACATACATTTTTCTTGAACCTTTATGAAAAATCACTATGAGGTTTAATTTTAAATAATTAAATTTCTTGTCTCAATAGAGGTCTTGGGTTCAAATAACAATTCAGGTTATTAAATTAATATTTTTATAAGTCTTTGTAAGCCCTTGTTTCCCTCAATGAGATTTAGGTGCTCTCCCCCTACAAGGAAGAAATGAAGAAATTGAACCATACTAATTTAGTTACACTTGTTTTCTTATAGATGTCATTGGAGTGGCCCATGGTCAGCGTTCTGCATCATAGTGACATCTAGGAAACCAAGGTAGTACTAGGACAGGAAAATTCGGTAAATTTTGCTTAGAGGCCTTTTTATTCAGGCTTAAGGATCTTTTACAAGCCTGAAAATCTTCAGACTCGGGACCCACAGCTTAAAGTCCCTACCGGAGGACTTGCTCCTTGGATTTAAGAAGCTAAAGCTGTTACTATGATATGATCTCAATGTAGAAGCCATTCATTGTGTATTTGTGAATGATGATTCATTGCATTTGAATATAGGACCAAGAGAGTAAGATAAAGGAAGGATTTATGCTTGGATGGGAATGAAGCCTGAATTAGCTCAGTGGTCAGAGCATCAGCATGGAAAGCTGAAGGTTCAGGGTTTGATTCCTGGCTCAGGCAAAAATTTTCTCTTTACGATTGATTACAAGTTCACATATTAATTATTCTTTTCAAATAATAATAATTTGCTAATCATTGTAAATGTTTGGTTTTTACATTCAAGAAAATATTTGCAATGGGTTTCTATAATCATGTAAATATTTTTTTTATTCAATGCCCCAGGTTATTTCGACTTTTCTAGTGCTCTCTCCTAGTATTGGTTTAATTGTAATCCACTTCTGAAGTTGAGGTGCCTAGAAGGCGGAGTTACATTATTCCAATGATATGAACGGTGATGAATGATAATGGAGCACCAGGAGATTCCTTAACCTAAATTCCAGACCATGGGCAATCACAAGAATAATTCCCTTTAAGGAAAAATGACTATGATTTGTCCAGAAATCGAACGTGGGACCTCATGAACAGTAGTCAGAAACGCTGACCACTAGCCCATGAGACTGGTTATAAATATCTAAACATTAATTATGATTTGTTCTTGAACATGTTTCAAAACAATTCTGTTTTATCGTGAGCTTGTCCAGACTGGTTTTATTTATGTTGCACAACCTGGATGTTGATGTCAGCTCCATCCTGTGGTTGGCCAAAGAACCTCCAAACAAGGTCACGCTCCATCGGTATATCAAAATTCATAACTCTGTTTTTGTTCTTCTGAATATAATTTTTTTCCCAAATAGCTCTTTTGTATTTTCTAACTGTTTTAATAATTTAGTGTCTGAATTGATATTATGTTTTTCAGACCAAACATGAGCAGCAACTGCAGATTTTTCTATTTCCCCATTTTTAATATTTCTTGTGCGTTCTTTGGTTCTAATTTTTAGGTTTCTTTTTGTTTTTCCTATATATATATATCTTTTCACAACCCATGCATTCAATTTGATATATTCCTGACTTTTTATTTTTATCAGTTTTTTTCATTTTTGTTGGTTTTTATTAGTTTATTTAAACTGTAGTTATTTTTCTGTGATAATTTAATATTAAACTTCTCAAATATCTTTTGGACTTTATTATGTACCCAAGGGTGATATGTGAATTTCCTATATTTTTTCATAGGTGGTTCTTCTTTTTCAAGAGTATTTCTGTTTATCAATTTTTGTTTTTTTATACTTTTCTATCTTAACCTCAAAATATCACTTCCTAAAATTAAATATTCAAACATTAAATATAAAAATACAATATATTTGAAAAATACAAACCTGGGATCATTGGTATTCAACTGACTTTCCCTTGTAATTCCTGACCACAGTTCTAGTAAAATGAGAGGTGTAAGAACCTTCAAGTAATCACTGTATGATGCAAATGATGACAACATTGGCCACACTTTACCGCCAGTCACCGGAGGTGGTTCTAATACTGACATTAGTCTCTGCTCCTGTATACACAACACTTATTTATATACAATCTTATTTTTCAAATAACACATTAAACAGCAAAATGCAAATCATAAACTGCCTTACAGATCACATATTTTTTTTTTGCAAATGCCCCAGGTTGTCTTTCAACATTGCTGGTGTTCTCTCCTGGTATGGCATACTTGTAACCCACTTCTGAGATTGGGGCGCCTGGAAGGCAGGGTTACGTTGCCCCGATGATATGATGGGTGATGATGAGGATAGTGGTGCGCCAGGAGAGTCCCTAATCCTAAGCTTAATCTAAGGTTAATATGAATAATGATGATTGCGATGGCCATATGATTTTGGGAACTGTTTGGACCTTAAAGTTTTCCTGACATTTGTCTTATAGGTGAGGAAAAACCCCGATAAAAACCTCACCCAGAAAAACTGTCCCAACTAGGGATTGAACTCGGGCCCGCTGCGTGACAAGGCAGCACGCTACCTCGAGACCACAATGGTGGACAAGATCACATAAATTAATGGCTATTTTTTTCCCCTAAAAGAGTAAATAAACACTAATGATTAGATACAAGTTTTATGAGCATTTATACAACGTGTTCCTAATAATGCCAACATTTTACCCATTGGTATTCTATAGTAATTCTGCCCAAGGGCAGGTCTTTCACTGCAATCATAGCATTTTTATACTATGCTTTGCAGCTTTACTAGGGAATTATAGGTGTGGTAGTTTCCCGTTGCTTTACACACAGGTGAAGGTTGATGATGGCCGGATGATTTTCGGGGACCGTTGGGCCCTAAGCTTCCTGACATTTGTTTTCAGGAGAGGAAAAACCCTAAAAAAAACCTCGCCCAGAAGCCTGTCCCAACCGGGAATTGAACCTGCAGCATAACAAGACAGCACTCTACCTCGAGACCACAGCGGTGGACTACCCATTGCTATTTTGTATCTTAACACTTAAACATACATTTAGGTAAAATTTTATCACTCACCTTATGTTTTTCTTCTTATTTTAATTTAAACTAGTTTTGGAACTTTAGATTACAGTTCCATCGTCAGTATCTCCACAACCGTTGTTCTGTCATTTTGAAGAACCGTCCTTTGCTCCTTCTATTGGCAGACTGAAAAACCTCAAAACCAGGTCATTCTCCCCAGGAATTTCAAAGTTCATCAATTTCTCCTTTTCACTCCTTTGAATGTAGATTTTTTTTCAGACAGTGAGTTCTTTTGGTTTTTCTATTTGTTTTAATAATTTAGCCTTCTTTTCGATAAGATGTTTTCAAACCATGCATGGGCAGCCACTGCAGATTTTTCTACTTCCCCTTTCTTGATGTTCCTGAGATGTTCTTTCAACGTCAAGAAAGGGGAAGTAGAAAAATCTGCAGTGGCTGCCCATGCACAGTCTGAAAAACATCTTATCAAAAAGTAGGTTAAATTATTAAAACAAATAGAGAAACCAAAAGAACTCACTGTTTGGGAAAATATCTACATTCAAAGTAGTGAAAAGGAGAAATTGATGAACTTTGAAATTCCTGGGGAGAATGACCTGGTTTGAGGTTTTTCAGTCTGCCAATGGATAGAGTGAAAGACAGCTCTTCAAGACGACAGAACAATGGTCGCGGAGATACTGACGATGGAACTGAAATGTAAAGTTCCAAAACTAGTTTAACACATTCAGTACCGTAAACCAGTTAAGGCGTTTAAAGAGACTATCGTGTATGCGGCCGTCGGTTAGTTAACTCGTTTTAGAGCGGGCACAAAGAAACTGCATTTATATTCGGCGCCTAAATATTGTGTTGGCTTAGTATGTCTTAGAGATCATAGATGGCATATAAATGTACATTTTCTATTCCCGTTTGACACGTTTAACCTTGGTGAATCCCCTTTTATTTTTAAAACAAACACATGGAATTCGTTCACCCAAACTTGACTCCAGGCTCCAATGCAGTCGTATATGTTTCTCGTTATCGCGCTGTTGTTTGTGCATGAGTGAAACCATGGCGAAAGAAAAATATCTCACTGAAGAAGAATTAGTGAATATTTTGTATAACGATGATTCAGGTAATGAACTGATTCCTGAATTAGAAGATTCACAAAGTGAAAGAGAAGATGAACTTCCACTTCCTGAAATTGATACGCCGATACCATGTGATGTCAATCACCCAAGTTATTTCACCATCAAATCCTACTAGGATATTTTCTTCAGATATGTACAAAATTTGAATTTTCTAGGACTAATAGTTTGTGAATAATGGTCCATTTTCTGAAGTGCCACGAAAAGTGTAGCTGGGGTATTTAAATGGCTGGCCTGTGGGTTTAAATACCCTGCTCAGTGCCTGGTACTGAATGTGTTAAATTAAAATAAGAAGAAAAATATCAGGTGAGCAATTAAATTTTACCTAAATGAATGTGAATTCCTAAAATAAGTACTTAAACATACACTCCTCTCTATACACAAAACAAGCACCCTTCACCTGTGTAAAGTGGTCGGCTGAAGTGGTACATAAATAGACAACATAATGCCATTTATCCTCTTAGAATGGAACCTACAGCAATGGAGTGGGTAACATTGGAACATATGCATTATCTTATAATTAATAATAAAACAATGTGGACAGAATAATCATCATGAAATTACTGAAGATGGAACTGAAGAGTAAAGTTCCAAAACTAGTTTAAAAAAAGAAGAAGAATATGAGGTGAGTGATAATAAAAATAAAAATTTTACGTAAATAAGTATACCTCATATTGTGGATTCCTAAAAAAAGTAACTTAAAAAAAACTTACCTCAAGCCATTTTGGATTCCAAGATAATATATCATAAATGATTTCCTCTAAAACTGGCCCTTTCGACATTTCTCTATTTGTAATAATTTTTTGGGGAGGTGGTGCATCTTTCATATGTGCAACAGGAATTCGACGTGAATTCCCTTCTACTGGTATTATCCTAACTTCGGTGAGATCATTTCCTTCTTTAAAACGGACACTCTTTTTTTTACCCTTAATTGCAATGTTATCTATCAATTTTGTAATACGTTGAACTGGTAAATCATTTATATGAGGCATTTGTACATCAATATACCCCTTTTCAAGTACATTATCATGCTTTGATGTAGTTGGAACATTTACACTTTCAGATCGATTTGATAACTTAGGAATACGAGGAAATTCCTTAATATTTTTAATGGGAATAGCAGCTGATCTTAGTTCACGGTTGTTAAGTTCAGACACTTTCTGTTGTTTTGTAGCTTTTTCTTTAATCAAATGCTTATTTTCATTTATTGCAGCACCTTCAGTCAAGAAAGCACCTCTGTTTTTCTCAGTTACTTTGATCCTCACATTTGCTGGAACTTTGACATTATTTGCCTTTGCTGCTGCTGCAGAAGCTACTTCTTTTTCTTTTTCTGATATAGCTTTAAGTTTTTCTTTCCTCAAATCAGCAATCTGTTTCTTTTCTGTGTTAGTGAGACTATTAACTTGATCTGATGAAGAACGTGAAGGCTCTTTCTTCTCTTTCTTCTTTACTTTCTTATCTTTGTTACTGCTGCTTTTAACTGAGTCCAAATTCTTTGTTTTCTTTACTGGTATCTGATTACCCTGTTCTTTTCTTTCATTAAATATACGCACTGCTTCTCCTGCTGAAATTCCTCGTTGCTTTGCTTTTCTTGGTGGTAATGGAGGTGCATCAATAAGTAATGATTTACCAAGTGATTTTAATTTTCCTTTCTGTTTTCGAACATCCTCATCTTGTTTTTCATCGGCCATAAGATCTTCCTCTACTTTATCTTCAGAAAATGGGAGTTCAAATGTCATAACTTTGTTGGTATCTTCTATATCATCGTTATCATTTTCATCAAAATCCATGGCATCCTGCACCGTTGGCTTAATCTTAGATGGTAGATCAACTTTTTCAATTACATCTTGTGAGAGTTTTGCTATCCATTCATTTTCATCATCCGATACTTCTTCAAAAACAGCAGCATCTTCATCATCATTTACATTAATAAAAGATGTATCATCAAGTATTTCTTCCTTTATTTCTTTCTCAGGTATTTTCTCATCAAATACTTGTGATGAAGGGAATATGCTGTCTTCATCATCACTGATGATTATTATATCATCAGCAAGTGTATAACTTAATTGTGATTCAGTTAATGATGAACATGTTTTATCTTCAATTAATCGTTCTAATTTCACAACTGGTTGCTTCATCTTTATTGTGGCTAAGAGTTCATCTTTATTGTTCATTTCAAGAGAGTTGTTCTTGTTACTTGAAGAACTTGTAACTGAATTTGAACTCTCTCTTCTTCTAGAAGATGATTTATCTCCAGAAGCATTTCTTTTCTTTTCTGAACTATGTGCTTTAAGTGAACAACCACTTTTTGTCGAATTCGTACCACTTTCATTTGAACGTTCAGAAGAATTTGAAAGAATTCTATTAATTTTTAATCCGAATTCTTTCTTTTTGTAGCCATCTGCTTCGACATTAGAATTATTTGATTTTTCCAACAGAGTTTTAGATTCTTCTGATGAACCATATAGTACATCTTGAAGTCTCACATCTGCCTCTAAATCAAAATCTTGAGGAATGTCAGTGTTGATAACTTCATTTTCTGCATGTGATTTATCCGCAGGAATCACTGATGTTACATTTTCACCGGAAGTTGTTTCTTTTGACAAAGTATTTTTTAGTTCCTTTTTCAGTTTCTTAGCCACCTTTTCTACAGCAGAAGATTCTTTTCGTTTTGATTCATTCATATTATTTTTGATTTTTCGGTTTTAATCTTTGTATCACTGCTTCTCTTGGAACTTGGAACTTTCTTTTTTTCTTTCTTTGATTTAATACCGTCTTTCTCATCAGAACTAACTTCTGTAATTGAATTCTTCTTTTTTGATATTTCACTTTTAGATATCACACTAGACTCATTACAATTAATTAGTTCTGCATCAGCAACAATTTCATTATTACAATTAATATCCATATCCATTTCAACTGAATTCCCAGTCGTTTTGGTATTTTCTTCCTTTGACTTTGGTTTCATTCCATCATTTGTACCTGTCTTAGAATTAACTTGTGATTTTGCTGTATTTAATGATTTATTTGATTCAGTATTAATTTTTCCTTCTGTATCATGATCGTTTGATGCTTCACTACTTGAATCACTATGATCAGATGCAATTTGTTCTCGAAGTTTTAAAATTTGGTCAATTAATGTCCTTTTGAGGTTAGGTTCAGCTTTTAGTAATACCTCAATTTTATTCTTTACTTCATCCAAGCAAGCATAGGCACTTTCAGAAACATTTTCCACCTCTTCATGTGGTTTCTCGATGTTTTCAGATTTTCTATTCGTATCTGATATAATATTTTTGTCTGCTTCTTTTGTTTTCGTTGATTTATATTCCTCCCTACTACATCCTGGATCTGAAGGAATGGACTTATTGATTTCTGATACACTTGCATTGGAGTCATGACTACTTCCACGAACCTGAGGACACTTGAAATCTGATGAATTAGTTGCACACCCTTTATAATTTTTGTATGAAGTCTTATGCTCTGTTTCATTATTTACATTACCAGAACTACTTTTCTGATTACATACTGATTCACTTGCTTGACTACAAGTTGCTAATTTAATAATAACAGTCTCTGATCTTTCTCTATTACACTTTTCTTCATTATTCTTTTCTATTTTAATTTTTATTTTATCAACATACTGTTCCAATGAATTTTGAACTGTAGAATCAATACCAGATACTGATGGTGATTCATTTCTTGGACCTTCCAAACGAGGAACTTTAGGTTTAATTACATTCTCTGGCTCACCAGTACGTTTCAAAACTTTTGGTTTAGCTTCCCTATTTTCTTCCTCTTTGACTTCTGAATCAGAATCCGATATGCAGATGATTTCATGATCAGCAGTACTTGAATCAGGCATAGGATTTGGTGGACATGCTTCATTCTGTAATTACATTAAATTAATAAGCAAAAATTAGTGTTATTAAGAATTATAATATTACAACATGCTATGCTAAATATATATTATATAAATGACCAATAAGAACTCAGTTTTTGGGCTACTTTTCCTGAAAGAATAAATAAAAACTAATGATGTAAGTACAAGTTCATGTTATAGCACCTGGAAGAGTCTACTATGCCTAAACATTTCTATTTTATCCACTGGTATATATTATGTGTTTTTTGAGCCTTAAATTGCCTTTTTTAATTAAAGTATGTAATTTGTCCCAATAGATTGGAAGGAAGAAGAAGAAGAAAATTATAAATGGACATAAGGTGTATTATGCACATTTAATATTATTTAAAAGTAAATTAATATCTAAACTAAGATTATACAAAACACTAATAAGACCAATAGTGACTTATGGAAGTGAAACTTGGACTATCAAAGAAACAAACAAAAATTGTTCTTCTTCTTCGTCACGGTTTAGGCTTTTGCTAGCCTGTTACGGCTCCAAATTGCTGCTCTTTCCATTTTTTCTTTGGTCTTTCCAAACTTCTTCTTCCTCTTGGGTAATAGTTGTATGCTGATTTTGGTATTCTGTTCTCAATCATCCATGCAAAGGGCCGCATGCAAATACATTAGTCTCTACTCAAATTACTTCCAATCACTGGTGAGCTGACTCACCGTGAGCAAGTGCAAAGATCGAATTAGCTACCCACAAACTGGTCATGCATGAAAGTCGTCGTTTTCGTAATATTGGCAAGAAATTACCCAGAATTCTCAGTGATAAAACCACTTCCGTTATTTTCGTCTGCTATAGAGGAACGCATTTACGCTTGCATCCCGCAAATAATACCGTATACAACGATGTCTGCATCGTGCAATATTACGCAGATTCTCCTGTTCTTCCAGTTGAATTCTTTGGTAGACTCTATCAAATTCCTCTTCTCCGCGTATACCGAAAACATGATCGAAGTCTTCAAGGTCCGACATCTTGGATAAAGCAGCAAGGTACGCGGCAAGGTTTCAAACTACATCAGTTACCATCGGTTCCTTCGGGATTCTCATAATTCATTTCTCTCTTAAGTTACCTCGTCAGGTAGCTTACGAATTTCAACAATTATTATCGCATGAACAGATTTCTGAGTAAGCAAAATCGTATTAGGATAAACTTTCTCAGCAGAGAACGCCTTTTACGGTCTAATGCGTTCATAGATTCGACCCTAAGTGTTCTTTCCAGTTTGTTCTGTATTTCACTATTGTGTTTAATTTCTCTACTTTTAGTTGCTGTCTTATTTCCGTGTTGTGTTTTTTGGTATCCTGCTATTGGTCCTCCCTGTGGATTATCACGTTGGCATGGTAAGGAGGCTTAATACCAATGACCCAGACGATCATAACTGGGAAGCCTTGGCTTGCGGTTAGATAAGAGGAGAGGGAACTAAGTATAATCTGCAATGATCACATTGGAAGCTGCAAACACGGAAGATCACAACGCAGACATGGCGGAGATAGAAATATTGGAACAGCAAAAATGGTGGAAGTGGCAACCCAATCTCTGGGGATGAAATAAAAGACCCAGCTCAGGGAAACAAGAGTGAAGTCCTCAACAAGAGAAGGAGCAAGAGGCAATCCTCCTTGTGTGGATAAAACACAAGGAAGCAAGTACAAAGGCTTTAAGGAGGCAGCCCCTCCAAAGGACTAACCCTGCAGAATGTTAGTACCGTACTCAGGGGACATTTAAAAATACATACAAGCTCCAAAGAGATAGCCGGACTGTCCAATGGATAACAACAAAATCAAAGCACAAGGATAAACGTTTTGGAATTCAAGACCAAATTACAGTAAGAATATGGAATGTAAGAGGAATACAAAATTTATTAATTTTCAAAAGAAAGATACTTAGAAAATATAATAAATCATATCAGATCTCTTAGGATTGGATGGTTTGGTCATCTGATAAGAATGGATCAACAGAGATTAGTTAAAAAACTATATAAATGGAAGCCTACAGGAACTAGAGCTGTTGGTAGACCTAAGATGAGATGGCAGGACGATGTTTGGGAGGATTTGAAGAAGATGAGGGTGACAAATCTGAAATTGACAGAAGATAGAAGAGTCTGGAGGAAGATTATTGAGAAGGCCAAAACATTCAATTTTGAAGTTGTAGTGCCTTAAGACGATGATGAATTTGTCCCAGTTTAACTTTGACAGTTTCTGGAAAATTTCAAAGATCTTTAGAATGTAATCAGGGTTTTGAGAAGTAAACATTACGATTATGTTGCTGCCTTCTTATGTGTGTTTCTAATGCCGCTTACTGCATTTTACATGCCTCGGTTTCCACACTCTTGGATAGATGGCATTAATATGGTCTATTTTCATTTTATGTACAACTTTGGCAGAGTATCTTATATAGTTTATGTATTCTTGTTTTGTGTACAGAGAGAAGCTTAGAATGAGTGTACATTTATGTATTTTTGAAGAGAAAAATATATGCTCAGACTGGCATTTGAACCCAGGACTTTTCGGACTCTAGGCAAATACTCTACCAATTGATCTACCTGAGAAACACCAATCTAAATGCAAACCTTTCTCTTATATACGCTGTTAATTCCCGTGCACCAAATGCTATGAAGCCGTTGCTTCTATCTTGCAAATGGTGGCTTCTTTATTAAGAAGACCTTTAATTGGGAATTTTACATACATTATAAAGCCAGTATGGCTTCTTTCGATGTTTTTATTATTCATTTCATACTTCTCAATGATGGATAAATTATATTTGAAGAGAAAAATATATATTAATTAAATAAAAATAAAACGTAGTTTTATTTGATTTTCATATTTATTATAGAAAAATATATGCTCAGAATGGAATTTGAACCCAGGACCTTTTGCACTCTAGGCAAATGCTCTACCAACTGGGCTACCTGAGAAATTCCAATCTAAATGCAAACCTTTCTCTTACATATGCTGTATATTTGTGTGTTTGTTTAATGTTACGTGTGCTGTATGAGGGAAGATGATGATGAAGAGAAGGAACAAAGTGAAACCTGATGCCAGCCTGTAGCCTACTCCTGTTGAAAAGAAGCAGGGGAACCACCAGACTTTAACGGACAAATTGCTATCATACCACATGCCATCTCAGCATATGTATTGCAGATGGATTTACAAATCAATGCTGGAATCTGGTGCATAATCTAGCAATTAAAAATTGTATACCATCATTCCTCCTGGCTCCGAAATTTAAAATTTTAAAATTAAATTAATTTAACAATGAAATTTTTCAACCCTGTTGAGTATCAAACCTAGGCCCACTAGAGAGGAAGCAGGCAAGCTACCACCTGAGCCAACATGGTGGCACTGTCTTCTTACTTCATATCCCTTTTTGGGGGTGAAGTTTTAATCAAAAGCTTCTACTTGTCTCAAAACTTTTAAATTTAGTCCGCCATGCTGGCTCAGATGGTAGCCTGCTTCCTGATTTACAGGCCTGGGTTTGATACCCGAGCAGGATTGAAAATTTTAATTGTTATATAATTTAACTGCAAATTTTTTAATCTTACGGCTAGGAGAGGTGATGGTGGTGTACAATTTTAATCGCTAGGTTGTGAACCAGATTTTTGCATTAAACTGCAAACCTCTCCACAGTACATATATTGAGAAGGCATATCATACTGTTGATAGTGATTCATCCATCAGGTGGGGACGTTAAGCCTGGTGGCTCTCTTGGTGTTTTTATAGGAATAGCCTACGTGCTGGCACCATGTTTCACCTTCTTCCTTCTTTTCATCATCATCCCTCATACAACACACTTTGCACTACACAAACACACAAAAAAAAACCTTACACTCATCGTACACTCCTGTCTGTAACAATAAAAGAATAAGTTGGTTTTCCGGGCTGAATGACCATATCCAGTTGTATTTAACTTGACATTTCATCTTGTCCAAAACATTGTTGGAAAGACGACCTGCACCTGCAGCATATAGTGCACCTGGGAGCAGAACGGGCCAACAGGCCCATACCTTGAAGAAGAAGAAGATGATTTCATCTTGTATTTCAGTAGACATCTTCAGGAGATTCTGTGTGCTCTCTGTAACTCAGCTGTCAGTTGCAGACTGGCTGAGCATTGGAAATGGTCTCCCTATTTATAGGTATGTATGTAGCTAATGCTCTGGAGTTAACAATAAAGTTATTCTCCTTCTTGCTTCCCAGTACTTGGACGTCACATCTTGATAATTTTGAAGAGCTACACAATTGTTTGCATGTTCTCTGTCCATTTCAACACCTTGAGAACACAATATATACCCAGGAGATATTAATATAACAATTATATGAAGATCTTTTCCTAAGCAGTCATGTCCTGTAGTTAGCCTCAGTATAGCAACCACAGATTTTTGTGGTAGTTCCAGAATTATACGTGGGTTTTCTGTTTCCGACTTTTTCAATTAAATTGGAATTGTAACTATCTTTAAATTTTTTTATAATTCTTTCAATTGATTCATAAGAAAATGCATTTTGTTGGAGGCCTTTTGGTAGCATAGCGAGCCGATACTAAATTAGAAATAAAGAAATGTTAAGTTATATATATTTTTTATTTTACCACAACAACATAGAATTACAATGTTATTACTGTTTAGCAAATTACAATTTCTATTAAAATCTTTGTTTTAAGACTTATAATAAATATTTGAATTATTTTAAATAAATAACATGTGGTTGAGAGAGACCAAGTACGAGGGTGGATCAAATATAAACCAGAATTTCTATCTGGAGGCTCGGGTAGCAAACTGCAAAGGTTGCAGTTTGGAGGGGAAGTTGGTGGGGGTGTCAGGAGTAGGAATCTTGATGTGTCGCACTCCGAAGAGCAGCCGCTTGCTTCAGTATGTCATGAGCGAGCAAGAGGTACACATGTCTGTTGCGCAACACATTATTAAGTTTTTTGCGAAAGAAGGCACTAAACTTCTGAAATTTTGAGAAGGCTCCATGCGCAGTTCGGGGAAGCAACCCTTTCGAAGACGCAGGCGTATGATTGGCGCAAAAAAATTTTAGCAGGCCGGGATTCAGTGGATAATGAGCCCCACCAAAGATGGCAACGAACAAGCATCACTGCAGACAACATTCGTGCTGTACGGGACCTTATTGAGGAGGATCGGCGTGTAACAATTTCTGAAATTGCTTCACATGTTGGAATAAGCTTCGGAAGCGTTCAAGCCATCATCAGTGATGAACTCAAATTCAGAAAATTGTCTGCCAGGTGGGTTCCTCAGCCAGGAACAAAAAAATTTGACGAAAATGCATTGGACACCTCTGGAACATCCTCCTTACAGTCCAGATTTTTCACCCTGTGACTACCATTTGTTTGGGCCACTGAAAGAAGACCTGGGAGGAAGGCGGTTTGGTGACAATGCAGCAGTAGAGGAGTTCATGTGCAACTGGCTGACTACACGTCATCCCTCATTCTTCAAGGACGGCATCAAAAAGTTGCCAACTCGATGGCAAAAGTGTGTTGGAAATGCAGGAGACTATGTAGAAAAATGAGGTGGTGGTTTTGTATTTTTTTGTTAATTCAATAAAATTGTAAACAATAATTCTGGTTTATATTTGATTCACCCTAGTAAGTTTTTAGCTTAAAGTTTTAGAATTATATTGTTAACCTTAGTATGAATCTTTACTCATAAGTTTTTATAATCCTTCTTCTTCTTCTTCCTTCCAAGTATTAGGCCAAGGCCTGTAACGATCCTATAGAAAATTTTCCCTCCAGCGTTTCATAGGACGGCCCAGTGATCTTCATCCTCTTGGTATATAATTATAAACAGCTTTGGGGATCCGATTTGAACTCATTCTTTCTAGATGGTGTTTCCAATTTAGTTGGTACTGTTTAATATATTCCAAAATTGGCATAGTCTTCAATTCTTTTAAGATATCGGTGTTCCTTTTCCGATCTTTTTAGTGTCCATGCTTCACTACCATAGACCAACACTGGTCTAGCCAAAGGTTATATAAATGTAATCTGGTGTTTTTTTGTACAAGGGATGGTTTCATAACTTGATTAATAATTCCCAAACTTTTATTATAACTAATAATTTATTCAGGGATATCCTTTTCATCCCAGATAGAGAGATACTTCCCAAAATGAAACTTCAACTTTTAGTGTATAATATTATGGGAGAAAAATCCACCAGACAATTATAATATATAACAATTGATCTCTACTTACAAATAATAATCTGGCAATGCAATGCCCAAGGCAGGAAGGTCCACTTATCGGCTGGCTGTACTCTTCGATAGAAAGAATCCCAAGACATCTGTGTTTTAATTTATACCTTCCAGATGTGTCACTTTGAACTTTAAACTTGGAACCTTACATGTTTCTCCATCACATGCTTTCCAGTTTGTTCAAACATTCATTTTGATAATCATTTGTTCTTCTAAGAACATTATTGTTAATCTCTTTTGAGAAATAGATATATGATAGTATTTTAAGTTCTAATATTTCATCCCATTTTCCTTCTTTGTATATATATATACATTTAAATTTAAGGAACCTTACATGTCCCCTCATCACATGTTTTCCAGTTTGTTTATTTTGATAATCATTAATGATCTTTTGATTGTTAAGTAGTCTGTTTGATTTAAACAGTTTATGTTTGAATGTACTTTATAATCACATATGATATTATCAGCTGTTATTATCAGCTGTCTGAAGATTATCTTAGGTTTTAATTTTATATAATTTTATCAGACATATTTTATTCAAATTATTATAATTTTTTACCATTTACCCAAATTATTACATCCTTTATTATTTTTTCCAGTCTAATATATCTAATTTTACCCGAATTTATTACACATTTGTTACTTTCTGCTTAATTTTACTAACTTTTTTGTAAATATATCTGCTCTTTCATTCCAAAATGGGCTGGAATCCAGAAGACTATATGTTTACTAAGTTTCTAAATAGGTGGCTCTTGGGTTGGTGGCATTCTCTAGGTGGCCCATTATGTGTGAGCTATTTTCTGATTGGCTGCTCCTGACAACAGGAACAGAAGTTATAGGCTTGGTCCTTGAGTTTAGTATAGCTGGAATCCAAATGATGTTGATTTTTATAGTTTCTTTTTTCTTTCTTCTTATTAAATTAATTTTTATCTTTGTAAATTTCAATGGCTATCCTGTATAGTCTAGTATGGTAATGTAGTGTTTCGGCCAAAATGAGAGTTTCATTGAATTTCATTACATGTTCTTTGTTTTTTATCAAATGTTCCGCTATGGCCAATTTTTCCATTTGTTTTAATTTGTAATTACTCCTGTGTTTCTGCAATCTTGTACTATCCATTCTTATCTAGAGTCAAGACACCGGCCCTTATATATTTTTAAAGCTAATTGTATTCTTAAATAACAAAAAACTTTAATAATGTCAGGTAATTAAAATCAGAAACATATTTCTTTTTAATTTTGAGATACTTAATAACTACAGTGAGATCAGTATAGTATTGGATAGCAGACGCAGGGTTTGTGCTGTGCAATGACGAAGGCTTACACGTGCATGTACGGGACTTGAAATGTGCGCTGACTCAGCAGTTTACGAGTACATCCCACGCATTCACTGTCACAGTCAGATAGTGTACCTTGAGTATATAAGGTGCTCAATCGCTTTTCCTTGTGAACTGAATGGTGTGTGTATAATGTAAATTGAATAACGTGTGCATAAGTGTAAACTGTATAATGTCTAATAATTTTTCTACTGAACGTGTATTTATTTATGATCAATATTTGTTAACTCGGTCTGCCAGCCAAGTACGAAGACTTTTTGAAACACGATTCCCGGGTGTAAAAATTCCGTCACATTCAACAGTCCATAATCTGTACAACAAATTACATAAAGAAGTGTCAAAAATGTATGTCAAACGAAAGTGTACAATTTCAGCACCTGCTTCAATAAAGTTGGTAAGTACAACAATTTGTAGAATAATTATGAAAATGTGTGTGGTTGTATCACCGCGATCCTATGCTGTCCGTTCCCCGCAGCAAGTGCGTCAGCAGTGTATAGTGAAATTCACGCATCTGCTGTCCAATGCTATACTGATTGCACTGTAATAAAAAGTGAGTCGTATCTCACCTCATACTTTGTGTTCTTCAAGCACGGTACCACAGTTTGAAGAGGCATCCCTCTCATGTGTTGAAAACCTCATGCATCCCTCTCATGTGTTGAAAACCTCATAATGTTATTTCCCATAATTAATTTATGATATATTTGAGATACTTTTTTACTCCTCTTCATAACTGTCTCCCCGTAACAATTCATGTGGAGGTTCTTGTTGAGGCTATTTCTCATATTCTGGTCTGAATGTGACTCCAGACTAGATATTGTTCATGTTACAAATGGTACATATATTGAAGTGTATTAATGAGATAATAAAAATTCTTTGAGTTTCTCGTTTCTCTCTCTCATTTAGTACCAGTCTCATTTCAAAATTTCACATGCGGGAGATATTAATAGAACACATGATATTTATTTATATATGTTCCGGGTTCAAATCCCGTCCAGGCATTTATTTTTCTTATCATGTCATATATATATATATAATTCTTCCGTATGTGTGTCACTCTAGTCCTCCTTAAACAAGTGGATCGATTTTGATTAAATTTTTTGTGTGTGTCTGATTGGGTCCTTCAATGGCTTAGATTCACAATTGGACCCTATAAAACCATTAGGTGTAGAAGTTCACATTAAGTGAAAATTTTAAAATCGCTCTACAGTAACAATTTTTGATGTTCACAATGAAACTCAGTATATCCTATTAAAATAAACCAAGGTAGGTATCCAAAAATTAAGCAAAATCTGACAATTAGAAGTAGAGGTTTACTCGAAATTCAAAATTAAAAATGCCTAAATGACTGGACCGATTTTGAGAAATTTTTTGTGTGCTTGAGTGGGTCCCTGGATGGTTTAGATTCACAATAGGTCATGGTAGGTTACGATCTGATTATAGGATTTTTTTGTCAGATATGTGGTCATCTGCATTACCGACATATTCCTTGAGACAATTTATTATTTATAAACAGGTTTACAATGTAATAAAAAATCTTCCTGTGTCCAAAGCTTTTTAGGGCCGCATGCAAATACATTAGTCTCTACTCAAATTACTTCCAATCATCGGTGAGCTGACTTTCTGTGAGCAAGTGCAAAAATCGAATTAGCGACCCACTAACTGATCATGCATGAAAGTCATCGTTTTTGTAACATTGGCAAGAAATTACCCAGAATTCTAAGCGATAAAACCACTTCCGTTATTTTTGTCTGCTAGAGGAACGCATTTACGCTTGCATCCCGCAAATAATACCGTATACGACGTCTGCATCGTGCAATATTACGCCAATTCTCCTGTTGAATTCTTTGGTAGACTCTATCAAATTCCTCTTCTCCGCATATACCGAAAACATGATCGAAGTCTTCAAGGTCCTACATCTTGGATAAAGCAGCAAGGCACGCGGCAAGGTTTTAAACTACATTGGTTACCATCGGGTTGCTCACGATTCGTTCTCTGCAAAGTCATCTCGCCAGGTAGCTAAGGAATTTCGACAATTATTATCGCATGAACAGATTTTTGAGTATGCAAAAACGTCTTTGGATGCAACTTTCTCAGCAGAGAATGACTTTTACAGTCTAATGCGTTCATAGATACGACCCTTAAATTTTTAGCTTCTTTCTCCATCTTCCCATTCCAATTCTTCCAGGCCTATCTCCCTCATACCTCTTCTTACATCATCCATCCATTTAAATCTAGGTCGACCTCTCTTTCCTTTCCCAGGTGGAATCCATTCTAAAGCTTGTCTGGGTAATCTTTACTCTGGCATTCTACATATATGACCATATCATTCTAGTTGTCTGTAACTCACAAAATTTAATACTAAATTTTGGACTTTCATTTGTTGTCAGATGATCAGTCAACAATGTGATGTCATAATGCACACTTCTTGAGCCACAACAGATGGCAGCGAGGAGTTTTCTTGCAAACTTATTAATTAGTGAATTTTATGTTAAAAAAAGTGACATATTTTTATCATCTGTCCATGACACGAGAATTGAATGTTTGGACAGGATTACGTCTGTTGCGTCTGCTAGTAGTTTATAAATAAAACAGTTGGGTCTGCATTCATCTTACCTCATATTTCATTGTTTCTTGTAAAACGTGTTTCAAAGCTCCTCCTTCAGTTGATATGAAGTAAGATGAATGCAGACCAAACTTATTTATTAAGCAGAACCTCGTAATGTTACTTGCTATTGGATTTTCACTTTATAGTTTAACTGTATGGAGCTAGTAATTCCTGGCTTAAAAGACAAAGTTACATTCTATGGATCAAACTTCTGATAGGACTATATTTTCAAAAAAATTGAAAAAAAAATCTGACTTACCTCCTCTTGTGTTTCTCTTAAATACACAAGTTTGAATATAAAGCAGTCTTCGTCTACAATTTCAGAAACTCCCAATTACATCTCCTTCCTGTAATTGAATTTCTTCTTCAGGTGGAATTTGAGTTTTATTGACAAATGTTCCATTAGAACTCTGCAAAGAATATCATGGCCATAGTAATATAATCTTGCAGATTTCAAGTATAAATTCCCTGTGGCAAATGTGATAAAAATGTGTTGTAGTGTATGGGTTGGAAATGTATGGTTTCCTCAGAAAAATATATTTTATACAGAAATTATAGCACTTGTAGTATCTATTAGTCTAGCACCTTCGATATTCTTCATTCTCGTTCTTGCTTCTCTGTACAATCCTGTTAAAGGCTGATGCCAAAAGTTTTGAAGTACAGAGCATTTTATGAGAGAATTTCCACACTTATCCTCTTTAAATCTTATTTAAATGGGTGCCTTCTCTTACGTAACTCCCCTCAATTTATTGGGGATTGATCGTAAAATGGCATAGACAAATAAAAGTATCAATTATGACTAGTTCTTAAGTAGAACAAAGCCACTTCATGTCTTGGTAAGTTTAACACTTACTCATTGGCACTATCGAACCCGTAGTTTCATGGCCGCAGGGACATAAGCTCTCCATACATCCAATCATTCCCTGTATAATCTACTTCCTTCAAATCATAGTTAGTGTTATTCTCCCACCTCATTCTTGGTCTACCAACTGGGCATTTTCCCTCTGGTATTCCTACAAGAAGTTTTCATGCACATCTTTCATTCCCTATACATGCCACATGTCCTGCCCATCACAGTCTATGAGACTTAACTGTTATTATATCTGGCTTTCTATAAAGATCATGTAGTTCATTGTTATGCAGTCTTCTCCATTCACCTGTCTGTTGATCTCTGGAAAGTCTAACACAGGAGTTTTAATTATAGATGACCACCCACCAGCTAGACACATACAATATCACTGCCAGATTTCGAGTAAGCAGGATTTCTCCATTCAATCCTGACATTTTTTTTTCTGAAGTTGTCTTTCTGCTGTCATGGCACTAATTGCACCTCCCCCCCCCCAGGTGGAACTCAAACTGTGAATATTGACATTGATCCACCTTCTGGTTACAGTCCTAGCAATTCATCTACTCCAAGCTGATCATGCCAAATTTTGACACTGGAGGAATTTGTCCTTTTCCAAAGGCAGTCCAACCGGGGTAGCAAAAGGAGGCACACTACTATTGACAGACATTTCTTCAAGAAATGCATTTTACTAAGGGTGTATGTGACTATTTTTATATACGAGGGTCATACTGAAAGTCGTGAGCAACCCATTGTTAAAATTCAAATTTCAACAATGTAACAAAAACAACTGCAGGATCGTAATCTACAGACTTTATACCACAACATTGCTGTTTTGTTGCGTCATAGCTTCTATCATGTGACTACACGCAGTGTTTCCAAAATGGCAGACATCAATGTTTCGTTTCGACAGTGCGCTGTCATTGAATTCCTTGTTAAAGAGGAACAGTCTGCTGTTGATATTCACCAAAGACTTCAATATGCTTATGGAGATGCCTGCATGGATACCAGCAGTGTTAGGAGATGGGCGAAACATTTTAAAGATGGGAACACGAGTATCAAAGATGAGCCTCATAGCGGTTGCCCACGCTCTGCCTCCATGGATTGCAACAAGGAATGAGTTGATGCACTCATTAGAGACGACAGGCGTATCACAGTGAATGAAATCGCTACAAAACTTGCAGTAGGACACAGTGCAGTGCAAGAAATGATTCACAGCTTAGGTTACCGAAAAGTTAGTGCCCGTTGGGTTCCACGTTTATTGAGTGAAGACCACAAACTTCAGAGAAGAACCATCACCCATAACCTTCTTCAGAGATTTTGAAATGAAGGTGATGATTTTTTGATGAGTATTGTGACAGGTGACGAAAGCTGGTTTCATCGCTACGAGCCTGAAACAAAACGCCAGAGTATGGAATGGCACCACTTGAATTCGCCATCAAAGAAAAAAGCGAAGACAGTGCAATCTGTTGGGAAAGTTATGGGCAGCGTCTTCTGGGATGTGCAAGGTTGCATTCTGGTTGAATTTCTTGAACCTGGACAAACCATAAATGCTACCCGCTATATCCAGACACTTGTGAAGCTCCGTCATGCATTGCACGACAAACACCCTGGAAGGAAGAACATTCTGCAACACGATAACGCGTGTCCTCACACTGCTCGTGCCACTGTGGAGAAGATAAGGACATTTGGGTGGGAAACATTTCCACATCCTCCCTATAATCCCGATTTGGCACCCTCCGACTACCATCTTTTCGGTTCTGTGAAGGAGCAGATGAGAGGCCAACGCTACGAGACGCTGGAGGATATTCGGAAAGCAGTGCGTCAGTGTCTTCGAGCAGCTGGAACGGACTTCTATCATAAGGGAATTTTCAAGTTTGTAGAACGCTGGACAAAATGTGTGCAAAGAAATGGAGACTATGTTGAAAAGTAGCACAAAGGTCTGTAGATTAACATGGTGTACTTGGTTTGTCTAAAATAAATATTATGATTGTTTAAAAAAAATGTTGCTCATGACTTTCAGTATGACCCATGTATGATGACAAAACTGTTAAGTGAATGTGTTGCAGAGTGTGCTAATCTTACAGGAATAGGCAAAACTACAATACACAAGATATATAAAGAAGCAGTATAAACAAAGAAAATAATTATATTTGAAGAGAAAAATTTTCGCCTAGACCAAGACTCGAACCCGGGATCTTTGGCTTTCTGGGCCAAATGCTCTACCAACTGAGCTACCGAGGTGAGTTGCGATCTAGATGCAAATTTTTCTCTTTATACGTTGTAATTCCCTCGCACCAAATGCTTTGAAACCTTTGCTTCTATCTTTGCATACGCGGCTTCTTAGTTAAGAAGACATTAATTGGGAATTTAACATTACTTTATAAAGCCAGTAGGGCTTCTATTGATGTTTTTTTTATTATTGATTTAACACTTCTCACTGAAGGATAAATTATATTTGAAGAGAAAAATTTTCGCCTAGACCAAGACTCGAACTCGGGGTCTTTGGTTTTCCGGGCCAAATGCTCTACCAACTGAGCTACAGAGGCGAGTTGCGATCTAGATGCAAATTTTTCTCTTTATACGTTGTAATTCCCTCACGTCAAATGCTTTGAAACCGTTGCTTCTATCTTTGCATATGGGTTCGAGTCTCGGTCTAGGCAAAAATTTTTCTCTTCAAATATAATTTATCCTTCAGTGAGAAGTGTTAAACTAATAATAAAAAACATCAAAGAAAAGAATGCAAATCCAGGCAAGAAGCATCCAAACTATTTTCATTTATTGCTATAATTGATAATTCGTGTGAAATAACTTAATCTTAGAGCTATAATTTATACAACCGTCTTAGTGGATTTCCATTGCAATTGAATAGTAAAAGTAATAAAAAATAATAATGCAATATAATTAAACCGTTAAACAAGTTCTGTAAGAAGCAAGCAGATTGTATGACATTGCTGCATATGCTGCATTTGAAGCAGCCTATATTATCGCATGTCCACAGCTCTGTCAATCCTTTTCTTCCTATGTGCAACTTTACAGAACCTGAGATGGCTGTACATTTAATTAAATTACAATTATTCTTTCTTTTTTCAAATCGTAGTCCTTTCCTGGCATTTGGCATATTTTTGTTTCCGTCTTTGATCCGAGGCTTGATTCTTGGGACTGTGAGCAATGTGTAAGATACACCTTGAAGTGGGTTGCGCATTTTCATGGCGGGTTTATTACTCGGGGTTTTCTCCCTAGGCCGATTGCCTTCACCCAGCTCCAGAGCTCAGCCTGTCCCGCTTTATTTCGGAGTTGTCTCTCCTAGATGGGATGTCTTGAAGGACTAACAAATCCCATCAGCCCATAGAAAATACAGAAATTAGAGACAAATGTCAAATTCAAGACATAACCAAATTTATTATACACAGATGAAAATACTGGAAAGATCATATAGAAAGAATGAAAGACAACAGACTTGCAAAAAGAGCTAAAGAAGATCGACCAATGGATAGGAGAAGAGCAAGTGGAAGACCAGCAAGAGATGGATAGGCAATGGATGCATATCCAATATGTCTTCCTTTCCTCCGAGGAGTGATTTGGGAAATAAACAGGATGAAAATCCTACAAATAAAGAAGAAATAATTATTTTTAACACAAAATATTCAACTCGGCAGGTTCCCTATATGAAAAATAATATAGAAATGAAATTATTAATTGTACTTTATGTTTACCTCATGATCAACATTTTTATTTCATACAAAATTTGTTTAGAAAAATTAAGCTTACCTGCAGATCGACAACTGACAACCTCCTATCTTTCTGGATAATTTTGCAATGATTCCGAGATACGTATAGGCTTAGACACTTGATATCACTGTCCTTTGCTCTTCCAAGGGTGAACTAGAATTGAAAAACAAATACAGTACATTAAAGAAAACATAAAAACTATATGTCTATTAGGTAACAAAGATGTGATTAATTCTAGACCATCTCTAAGGCTGGTATTACATTAGCAGATAATGTTGCTACTTAATAACTCATGCAACATAAAATCAAAAACTCTCCAAATAAGTTCTCGGTTCACATAAACACCTCCAAATTTGGAGCTCAAGAAAAACTTTTTCTTTCAAAATTAAATTTGAAGAGAAAAATAGAATTTTGTCATAATTCCACTCCAGGGCTGAAGCAGACCTCTGTACATGTAATGGAAGCTCTAAGTTCAATTCTGCTTTAACTACAACCCTCCACTGGTCTCTATCCTCAACCAATTGAATCTAGTTCATATCTCCAATATCCAGTACCCAAAGAGCCATTTGAATATCATTCTTCCATATATGCATATTTTAGTTGTAGAAGATCAAAGTATTCAAGCCACAGTTAGTCCAAAAACATTCTAGACTAAAAGTGTATAAAACACTGGCTCTTCCAACTCTTTTGTATGGTAATGAAGTATGGACGTTAAAACAGGATATACATAGATTTGGATCTGCTGAAATGAGATACCTTCGGAGGACTGCGGGATACACACTACTAAAAAAAAAAGACATCTTAGAAGAATTACACATGAAACCTTTAGAAAACAAAATTTCTGATTATAAGTCAAGATGGATGCAACATGTTCATCAAATGGAAGATCACAGGATACCCAAACAAATGTTAAGATATCAACCTGCAGGAAAAAGAAGACCAGGACGTCCACTCAAAAGACTTCTGGATGGTGTTTCTCTTGAGGCCGAAACAGGTCAACAAATGGCCTAAATTCGTGAATGATGATGATGATAACAAAGTATCAAAAACTTCTTCATAAAATGACTCCAGACAGGTGACAAAATGATTAACAATTTAATTCACATCATATATAAAAACAAGTTATATTTTATCGACTTTTAATCTTGCCTATCTATTGGCTACTTTCCCTTTGGCTTCCTATAAGAAGTTTCCATGTTCCTCTCTCATTCCCTATTTGTGCAATGTATCCTCCACATTGTAGTCTACAATGTCTTATTGATCTTATATAATATTTGGTTTCTCATATATCCAACATTCAGCCAAATATTGAGCAAAATCCAAGACCATGTACTTTTTAAAAAATCCCTTATTTTTGCTGATTTATATGATAACGATAAAATTGAACATACTTTTGTTAGCACAAATCACTGGTGTAAATTAACACGAGGAACACATTTTTGAGTTTGAGAGAAATAAAATGGTTTTGAGTTTGATCACAGAAATTGACCAGCATATTATACTGTTTGGTCGGCAAAA
Organism: Diploptera punctata; assembly: GCA_030220185.1. Classification (NCBI taxonomy): domain Eukaryota; kingdom Metazoa; phylum Arthropoda; class Insecta; order Blattodea; family Blaberidae; genus Diploptera; species Diploptera punctata. The sequence goes on along the minus strand of JASPKZ010009814.1, from coordinate 2,490,735 downwards.
GGTAATGTTGGCATCCACTGCATTTATTTTTAGTTTAGAATTGTTCACTTGGACTGATGAGTTTATAGCACAAGGTTGAGTTATAGTATAAAATGCTTAAAATAGGCTTGTTTCACAACACGTGCTTTTTCAAGTTGATGAAATCTAGTGATGAAGAAAGTGGGAACTCGCCACAGAAAAAGAGGATTAAAAAATGTGTGTACTGCAGTAAACATAGAAGTATGAGGTAAGAAGAATCCATTATTCATTTGATTCTTATCAATAAAACCTCATAATGTTAAAAATTCACAAAATTGATTATATTTCATAATAAATAACTGCTTTTTTCTACTATTTGATTCTAAGTTCCTTTTTCATGTTTCTAACTTAAGTTTTCAATTTGGAATTATAAAGTAAAGTTCAACCCTATAATAATGTATACTATGACTACTACTGTATATTTGAGAGATATACTAAGAGTGTTGCGCAGAGAGAGAGATATTTATCAAAACATTTCCCAATTCAACTCATAATAAATAATGTTTTTCTTTTTCTACTATATGATTCTAGGTTCCTTTCATGTTTTTAATTTAAGTTTTAAATTTGGAATTATAAAGTAAAGTTCAACCCTACAACAATGTAGAAGGTTTAGATATTTCATTTAATGCCACCTAGCTTTATTAAAATATGTAATGGACTCACCTCATGTTGACTCTGGAACATCAACAAGACTCAGAGACATTTTACCTTGGTTCTTAAATACACTACCTAACAGGACTTACCCCTTAGACATGCTTTCTCTCTCTCTGCCTGCCAAGAGCCAGGCATACTACTAAATTCTGCAAATTTACAGTTAGCTTTCCAAATAGTTTTAAGTATGTCACAATGTATTTGCATGATTTCATATATCTCTCCTCTAATATTTTCTACATATAAATTATTCCTATACTTATTAGAATTAATAGTTTAATTTGAAATAAAATATTTATCTTCTTAACCTACAACATTACCCTATTGCAACATAGACTTATCACAGAACATGATTAGGCTATTTAGTAAACACTTGAATAAAATAGGAATTTACACCAATCCAAATTGTCCTCAATGCAACAAGGAAGAAAAAAAAAATTCAAATTTGTACAGCATTAATCTGCTGGATTCATCACAGAAAATACTGGAGTGTATAAAAAATAATGGCTTCACTACCAAAAGCAAACATTAGACATCAACAACACTCTCTCTATTAGTGCACATTTGCAGGTTGCAGATGAAGTAATAATATGAAACACGGAAAAATATATTTTAATTAAAATTCTTTATGCTTCACCTCATATCCAGGTGAGGTATAAATAATTTTAATTTAAATCTTAAATTATACCTCATAGTGATTTTCTATATAAACAGTTGAATGGTAAAATAGCTATAGAATCAACCAAGCTTTTTTAAAGTAAAATAGTGAATTAATATTTTTCAACTTACCTCTTTATCATCAGGGGGAATTTCTACTCTAAATGTAATTTCTTCACGATCTAGTGCCCAGTGGGAAGCCATATATACTCTGAAATTATAAAGAAAACTGTGATTAAACATTAGGTATATTCCACAAGATAAAGAATCAATTGTGAATTACCTTGTGCAGCGGATCAAGATGCGCTCCAACAAAACTTTAATTGATTCACAACCAGTTACTGAACTCCCAGCTTACTGATCCAATTCCAATAAGCTTTGGAACTCATTAAGAACAAGTGAAATTGATTCTAGATTATGACCAGGAAATGGCAATTTTGGACATATAGATGTCAATACACACTTTCATACAGTTAGAAATTTTCATCCACAGAGATTGAGTTGAGGTTAAACATGACTAATGTGTTAGACATTAAAATGTTTAAAAATTAAATGAGTGATTTGAAAGGTAATAGTGATCTAGTTTACGACAATTTAAGTTTGGAAAACGAAGAAAATTTCAATCTTAACAAAGAAAGAAGAAAAAATGATTTAGGTAATTTAAATCTTGAAAATGTATGCATTAATTTTGTAGGTTATATTAGGTTTATTTAACATTTACCAATACTGTTATTTTAACACAGTTCCAATAATGGATCATATTATAATATTATAATGATATTGTGAAAAGAAAAATTAATTCTAGAGGTCCATGGTTCGATTCCTGGTTTAGACATTAATTTCTCTTTTCACAATATCATTATAATATTATATTAGGTTAAAACACATACTTGTGGAAATTGAGACAATTTTACAGAGTTGTCAAATTTCAATGGCATATATATATATATATATATATATGTATGTTATATTGATTTTCGTGGATAAATATGATTAAGAAATGTTTCATCACGGATACAAGGTTGGTCTGTGGCCACTGATTCCGACATGATCCCATATGCCATTATCAAGGAATGATAGGTTCGACTTACTGGTATGGGTCTTATATACCATATATGCAATGCATATCTGACATGCTCTTGGGCAGTGGCTAGTAATCCATTTGCAGTTAATAGTTGGATGTTAGTTAATCACATTTCGTTTTCATTGCAATCCATTTCAGAAGCTGTACACCTATCCAAGGGTTGACCACATCCATGTTACCCAACAGTGGTATTCTTTATATCTTCTCCATTGTTTTGGGACCACAATTGTATATTAAATATAACATGTATCAAGAATAACATTTAAAATCAAGAGAGAGAGAGAGAAAATATCAGAGTTCAGAGTTTAATAACATATTTCCATAAAATTCCATGTTGAAAATGTTAAATTGAAATTACTTCTCTAAACTTTGCATATTATTTCAACTTAGCAATTTATCATTTTTTTTTTTTCATATTCCATCTCCAGATGGATATATCTGCTCCTGTGGTAATGATGAACAGACTGTTGAACACTTTATTTTAGACTGTTCATCTTATGGATATAAGCGATACATTTTGGAATATCATTTAATTGAATGTAATCAAATATTGTTCAATCCAATGATTGAAATTTTAAAAAGGAAATGTTACACATAATTTGAAACATTTGTAAATACTATTTTTACCACATTGTACTTCATTTTTTTATTATTACATACTTTCTTGGTTTTAATTGTATTAGTTGTTCATTTGTTGTTTTTGTTTCATTTCAATGTAACTATGTCATTCTTTGATTTTTTTTACATTTTAATTACAGCCTTAACATACATTTGTAAATAGGGTACCAAATCTTGGAGATTTAATAAATATATAACTAAATATGAAGGGTTTTATTCATTATTACTATAATTTAGAACAGTTAGGATACTATTTTCTTTTAGATATAAACTTTACCAACATATTCAGCCTGTCTAGTCACCTTGATGACTCAATTCCCAAGATATCTCTCTCATCATTTTTAGTGTGTCCTCACATACTCTCAACTTGATTACTTTCACTTTCATAGGAATATTATAAACCTTGTACTGTTTTCCTACATAGATCCAATAACATGTTTTGAATCTTATACTCAGTCATAAAATGAATCATCATCAACTACCGTCACGGTTTAGACCATTTCTGATCTGTTCCGGCTCCATAAAATGAATCTAATATTTAAATACTACTATTATAATTAATTTTAATTTTAATAGTTATTTATACAAATAGTTAAGAAGCAGAGGTTTAGTAACAAGGGGGGGGGGGTTGAGAAGGGGTTATATGTAAATGTAAATTACCAATATTAGTGTCAAATCCATCCCTCCATGGTATCTTTACCTTGTTGTGGTGGAGTGGCTTGCGTGCTTAAATGGTCCTGAGAGCCATGCCGGCGGTAGCATTGCTGCCGATAGGGTTACCCATGCCGGACTGGTCGAAGGTGATAAGCCAGATGAAAAAAGTACCTTGGGCGAAAGAGTGACGATCTTTCATCGTAAAAATACAACTGTCAAGAAATGCGGACATGGGTTCATCTGGAGTAAAATTTTCCGGAGGTCAAATAGTCCCCCATTCGGTTCTCCGGGCGGGGACTACTTCAGGGAACCCATGCAAAAGGCTCAAACACAGGGACATGTTCCTAGGAACATGGAATGTTAGGACTTTATACAATAGCGGGGCACTAGAGATATTAACGCGGGAATTAGATAAATCGCCCTTGGATATAGTCGCTTTACAGGAAGTTAGGTGGCCAGGAGAAGGTAGTCAGGAATCAGGAAGCTTTGCATTATACTATGGGGGTGCAGAAAGACCTGAATTTGGAACGGGTTTTTTAGTCAGAAGGAGGATCCTATCCGCTATCCGAGATATTAAGTTTGTTAGTGATAGGATATCATACATAATTTTAAAGGGTAAACGACATGATTTTATAATTGTAAATGTACATGCCCCCACAGAAGATAAAGATGACAAGATCAAGGATGAGTTCTATGAAGAATTAGAATGCTTATTTGATAGCCTTTCACGATATCATATGAAAATTGTCTTAGGAGATTTTAATGCAAAAGTGGGGCGGGAAGATATATTCAAACCAACAATAGGCAAATTCAGTCTTCATGAAGATAGTAACAACAACGGGGTTAGATTAGTCACATTTGCCACATCAAAGAATCTCATTGTTAAGAGCACAACATTTCAGCATAAGGATATTCATAAATACACCTGGACGTCCCAAGATGGAGAAACTCGGAACCAGATAGATCATGTATTAGTGGATAAATGCTGGCACAGTAGCATCATCAATGTTAGATCAGTTAGAGGGACAGACTGCAATTCGGATCATCATCTGGTCAGAGTGAAAATCGGACAATGGCTATCGCTTATGAGAGGAACAAATGCTAAAGATGATTCTGAAAAATATGAATTAAAAAACTTGAAAAATGATGAAATGCGGCAAGAATACCAAATCAAAATTGCTAATAGATTTGAAGTATTAGAATCTTCAGATGACAATGTGGCAAACAAAGAAGAAACTGATATAAATAAAGAATGGGAGGCTATAAGAGATAGTATTAAATTGTCAGCATCAGAAAGCATTGGTTGTTTAAAAAAGAGGCAAAACAAGAAATGGTTTGATGAGGAATGTGCCGACATTGTAAAGAAAAGAAAGCTAGCAAAAATGAAATGGTTACACGAGCCAAATGAGGTAAATTTAGAGCAATTGGGTAGTATTAGACGGGAAACCACCAAGCTACTAAAGAGTAAAAAGAGGGAATATTTGAGAAAGAGGATTAATGATCTTGAAATGAATGCAAAAAATAGGAACATTAGAGAATTATATCAGGGACTTAGTATAGAGAAGAAAGGGTTTCAAGCTAGAACAAACATAATTCGGAATGAAAATGGGGATATGATTGCAGATTCTAGGAGTATATTAAATAGACGGAAAAGTTACTTTAATCAGCTATTAAATGTACATACAGAACAGGACATTGAGGAGGATAAGTTACAGACAGCAGATATGCTAGTCGCAGAGCCAAGTGCATTAGAGGTTGAAATGGCGATTGAAAAATTGAAGATGTATAAAGCATCAGGTTCAGATGAGATCCCAGCAGAACTGATAAAATCAGGGGGAGAAAAATTGATGGACAAGATATGCTGGTTGCTTAGTATGATTTGGGAAAAAGAAGCTCTTCCAGACGAATGGAAGGAATCAATTATCGTACCAATCTATAAGAAAGGAGATAAAACTGATTGCAACAACTACAGGGACATCTCATTACTTTCAACTTCGTACAAAATTTTAACAAATATATTAGTAAGCAGACTTACTCCCTGTATTGATGACATTCTAGGAGATCATCAATGTGCATTTAGAAGAAACAGGTCTACAACAGATCAGTTTTTTAGTATAAGACAGATTTTAGAAAAGAAATGGGAATATAATGGTACTGCACATCAACTATATGTAGACTTCGAAAAAGCATATGATTCAATTAAGAGGGAGAAGTTATATAGTATCCTGCTGGAGTTCGGAATTCCTAAAAAGTTAGTTAGACTTATACGAATGTGTCTAAATGGCTCAAAGAGTAGGGTGCGTGTAGGCAAACAGTTTTCAGACACTTTTGTAATCCAGAATGGGTTGAAGCAAGGAGATGCACTATCTCCTCTACTATTTAATTTTGTACTAGAGCATGCCATTAAATCTTTAGAGAATGAGGAAGGCTTACAACTGAATGGTATCAATAAGCTGTTAGTTTATGCTGATGATGTAGTACTACTGGTCGATAGCAAGGAGATACTAAAGGCCAACACGCACACACTATTGAGTAACACTAAGAAATTAGGACTGGAAGTAAATATCAGTAAAACTAAATATATGGTCACACGTAGAAATTCAATATATAATGGAAATGGACAGCTGATGACAAATGAGGGAAATTTTGAGGAAGTGGCTGAATTCAAATACCTAGGAACAATAATCACAAATAGGAATGAGACGCACAAAGAAATTAAACATAGGCTCAATTCTGGAAATGCATGCTATTATGCATTGCAGAGACTTTTGATGTCCCAACTCCTTTCAAAAAACGTTAAGCTGAAAATATATAAAACTATTATTCTACCAGTTATATTATATGGGTGCGAGGCATGGACTCTTGCTTTAAGGGAGGAAGGGAGATTACAAGTATTTGAGAATAAAGTACTTAGGAAAATTTTTGGACCAAAGAGAGATGAACAGACAGGTGAATGGAGAAGACTACATAACAATGAACTACATGGTCTTTATAGGAAGCCAGATATAATAAGAACAGTTAAGTCTCGTAGACTGCGATGGGCAGGACATGTTGCGCGTATGGGGAATGAAAGACATGCATGGAAGCTTCTTGTAGGAAAGCCAGAGGGAAAACACCCAGTTGGTAGACCAAGAATGAGGTGGGAGAACAACATTAACTATGATTTGAGGGAAGTAGATTATACAGGGAATAATTGGAAAGCATTAGCTCAGGATAGGGATGCATGGAGAGCTTATGTCCGCGCGGCCATGAACCTACAGGTTCGATAGTGCCAGTGAGTAAGTAAGTAAGTGTCAAATCCATAGCTTTCAGGTACCAATTCTGATTTGTGACAGTCCCAATGACATTTAAACCAATATTTGACTGCAAGCCCCTCTGAATGGGGGATGGGATGAGAAGGAGTGAAAAATGTCAGAACTGACCAAAATTAGACCTGAATCCACAGCTTTTTGGGTCATTAACCTAATTGATGACAAGATCGGTAATGTAGTAACTAGACTAGTATTTGATATTTGAAGAAAGTAACACTATGAGGTTTCAATTCCTATTGGATTGTCTTTTGGGCTAAATGGCCATGGTCTGGTTTTCTTAAAACTCAACGTTTCGTCTACTACTGCAGTAGACATCCTCAGGAGATTCTGCATCCTGTATGAACTCCTAACTCTTCAACTGCAGCCGACAGTTGAAGAGTTAGGAATTCATACAGCACTCAGAATCTTCTGAGGATGTCTATCGCAGTAGTAGACGAAACGTTGAGTTTTAAGAAAACCAGACCACGGTCATTTAGCCCGAAAGACAAACCCAAAAGGAATCAAGACACCTGCTGTGGAAGCCTACAATTTTACTATGAGGTTTCTTTTAATTATTTTAATAATTAGACTAGCCTTGCTGGGTAACCAGTTAGTGTGTATATATATATACTAGCTGGCCCAGCGAACGTCGTATCGCCTTTAAATATTTTTACGTTAATTTTTCCGGTGTTTTAATAGTTATCTGCTATTCGGGCGGAAACAAATCCAACAAATCAAAGATCATAAAAATCGGTCCAGCCGTTCTTGAGATATAAATAGTGTAACTAATCCGACTTTGTTTATATATAAAGAAGTCCCGGCCGCGCGTTGCTGTGGCTAAGGTATACGTTAAATTATGTTGTAGTAAACTAAGTGAGAAATCTAAATCAGAAAGTTTTTGTTTTACACAATTTTTTAGTTCTGGTACGTTAACTACACCCGGTATAAATATGGGTGGTGGTTTATGTGGAAGTGGTTTTGTTGATTGAGATGAATTTATGTTGTCTGCATTCTCAGTATCATCCATAAGTGTATCATAAGGATTATATACATTTAATGATGGAATATTTTGAGGAGGCTTGCTGATTTCATTATACTTTCGTTTTTTTCTATGAACTTGTTGGCAGTTTGGATTCTCATCATCATCAAGAAGTCTCTGTATAGTAATATCATCTTGTGATATATTATAGTCATCTTGTTTTTCATTTAATTGAGGCATGGAGATTGTTTCTGTAATATTAGGCATATAACTAACAGACTTATTTACAGTTCTGTTATTCCGTTCCTTAGGACCTTCATATGTTTTTAAATTGACATTCTTCTTAAATGTAAGATTTATGTCACATAGGCCTATACCAATTTGCGGAAATTTACTTGATATCTTATCATTCATGGTCTCTAGAACTGATTAGCCATATTGTTCAATGTCCCTTCTCGGTCCAGTTAAATTTAAATTAAGTTGCTGTCTTTCAGCCAGATTACTTAAAACTAATACTTACACACGAAATTAATATTATTATCAATATATTTAAAATAAAATAAACACTGAACACACTTAAATTATGAAATAATCAATATTTTTAATTCAATTGAAATTCGTGGTTGCAACAAAAAGCACAGCCACCTGGTTAAATAATAAACCAATTACCTTACACCGTCATCTGTTAGAATCGTATGGAACTCACAGATAATTATAACTCTTTGTTAAATAATAAACAAATCATTTGCAATAAAAAATAATGCGACTATAAATTTAGTTATAAACCGTAGGTCTCAAGTTGGATCAAACAGCACACAGTGTGCAAAATTTTATTAAAATCGGTTCAGTAGTTTAGGATTCCATCGCGGACAAACAACGTGACACGTAATTTATATATATAAAATGGCTGTACACATGTGCCAACATAACTATGGAGCACCTTGAGGAATTTTAACTAAACTTGGTACAAATACGAATTACAATCTGTGAAAGATGCTGAAGAGTAGAGAGTCCCCTAGGAGAGGGGTGAGAGGGAGATAACATGCAGAAATAATAAAAAAAGAATGATAATGACAGATACATAGTTTTTTGAGTTGCTAAGCAGATTTGTGACATTTCTGAATATATATATATATATATATATATATATATATATATACACACACACACACACACACATGGGGTAGGTACAAAAAACAGCTTATATGTGTCGAATCCATAGTTTTTGGGATTGCTGAAATGAATAGTGACATTTCCTGTGCTATTAGGTCCAAGTTCAGCCTCTATCCCTCTATCATCATGGGGTGAGACGGAGTGAAAACTAAAATGTCCAAAATGACCAAGATTAGTGTTGAATCACAGTTTTTTGGGATTGCTATGCTGATTGGTGAGAAAATTATAGGGGTAAAGAAATATCCGAGGCCAACTAGTGATCAGCTACAGTCAGATTCAACCCAGGAAGTTACTGTGTGTTTGGAATAGGGAACTGGGTTGCCATTTTAACAGTATTTTCTTATATAAAACTGAAGATTGCAACACAGCAGGTACATAGTTGTAAGCCGTAGCCGTCCAAACCACCTCCTCTTAAAGAAAAAAACAGTTACCACTTGTCACTGAACTCGTGCGGATCTGTACTATCCTGTGTGAAAGTGTTGACTCTCATATTTACTATAAAACTAGTTTGCATGCCGCAAAAGAAAACTATGTTTTTTTAAATGTATAGTTCATAGATTTGGAAAAAGTACTGCTAACCTTGCCCCTCCTCCCCACCTAGACAAACAAATACAGTTATTATGAGTTTGTCAACATCTACCCCCTGTACATAGGGGGACACTGGCGTAGCCCATAAGGTCTGTAGTAACTTCTTGGCTTGAATTAGAGTGTAATATAATTTCTATAGCCATTGTTAGCACACCACACCCCTACTTTTGCATGTTCTCGTTATAATTCCAAGACAATGCTACAACCCATATTGAACACGAATCCATAATCGGGGAACAGAATTACAAACTAGAATTAAGATTTGCCTGATCTTGTAACTTCTGATTTTTATTTATGAGGATGCTAAAAAATAAAGTTTTCAAAACAATACCCCAATCAGCATTTGCTAAATTAACTAAAAGGAAATGTAAATGGTAAAGTGATTCCACTACAGGCCATAGGAGATTCTTGAGACAGTAGGAGGTTAAGGCTTCCACTTTTTCTAGACAAATGGCACTTGATGTCAGCCGGGTTGTCAGCCTGCGTGACGACCGCCTTTACACCCAGAACAAGCGTTTGGTACTAATTCCCGTTAGAGGCTGAGTCGATTCCAAGGCCATTGTGCAACCAAAAGGTTGGGGTCAGTTTAAAAATCTCGACCCCACCGAAACTCGAACCCTCGATCTACCGGTTTATAGCGTATTGCATCAACCAACTACGCTACGGCGTGCCTTCAAAAGAAAATATACTAAGAATAATTAAGTAATTACATTAGAAGTGCTACTTATTTAAAATTTTATAAAATCAACCCTAAAATGATTTTCAATATACGGCGGTATACAAATTATAAAATTAAGAAAGGTTTGAAGTGGAAGCGTGAATAAAAAAATAATCGAAGGTGTGAAACATGCATAAGAGAGAATTAACAGCACATACAGCATCTTCTGTGAGCAAGAGAAGTCCCAGAATGTAGTGTATTCAACATTTTAACAATTAGCTTGCGAGAACACACAAGCTTGCTTAGCGGAAGACGGGAAGTGGTGGGAGACCTTCGTGACCACATGAATCAGACACAGCGTAGTTTTATGTCCGAAGAAAGTACAGAAAATACTTCAAAACTGAATGAGAAGTTGTGATATAAATAACCCAAAAACGCCATATTAACAATACATAACATTGGATGATAGTTATTAACTACGGGCACAATGATATACTTACGGAAATGGGTTGAAATTAAAACCACCCCCCAAATCGGTCTTGAACATAAAATTCTAACCAACATCCACGCTAACCTTATATATTTTCCCATGTTGTGTAACGTATGTTATTTTAGGTGTAATTATGCACGGGAAAATGACGTGAAGTATGCCTTCCAGGCGCCTCAAACTCAGAAGTGAGTTACAATTATGCCAATGCCAGGAGAGAATACCAGAAATGTCGAAATGACAACCTGGGACATTGAACAAAAAAATATGACGGAAACATGAATGAACTGTTGGCAAACATGTCAGGAACATGCTTGTTTTCCATTTCAAGATTCATAAACTGCAATTTGCACTAGAACAGCCGCTTTTAATAATACTGGGGCATATTCGTTCCTATTATTGGGGAATATAATAAATCGTTCCCAACATATACCATCGGATGTTAAATAGGCATCTTTACAGCAAACAAAATTACTCGATTTATTTTGTCCAATGTCATCATGTTGTCTTATATTTCTAGCAACCTCTCTTGGCATTGATGAAATTGTAACCCATTTCTGCGGTTGGGCACTTGCCACCTTGAAAGCTGAAGTTTCGTTTACCCCGATGTTATGAGAGGAGATAAATGATAACGAAAGCACCAAGAGTTGTTAATCTTAACCTAAATTCCAGTTAATGGACAATTTTAAGAATCATTAACTTTAAGGAAAAAATATTATGGTCTGAAAGAGAATCGTACCCAGGAACTATTGAACTGAAAGTGAAAGTGTAACAAATACCACGTTATGAAATGTATGAAGAACAAAAAAGCTGTGATGGACCTCGGCACAGAACACCGATTCCTATGCCTACTCTACTCCTATGCGCATCTCCTATTATTATTATTATTGAACTAAAATCAGAAGATCTGACCATAAAGACAATGAGATTGGTAAAAAATTTACTTTTGAGTTTTGTATAAAATTAATACAATATGTAAAATGTCGCCGTATTCTTAATGTATTTCAATTTTCTTCATAATTGCACAATCTATAATAAACAGTATTAACATTTCTTCATAATTGCATAATCTAATAAACAGTGTAAACATTTTAATAAAGAAATGAAGATACTCACGTAACAAATCCATAATTCATTTTATTCTCCATCATAAAATATTAAAAGGATATCAGATGAATGCCTTCAGATTGACACTCTTTTCTACTTTAATTTGTACCAAATTTGTATTTTCAACAATAGCATGAAACTTTTAATTAATTTTTATTTAAAACTTGTACTATTTTACAATATTAAGAACTGCCAAAACTAACAATAACGAAGGAAAACAGTAAAAAATAGATAATGTGTAGACAAAAAAATCGTATCTATAAGATAATGAACAAAATAGTTGCATTATAATATGCCTTTTTTTTTAAATATTATAATGCTAAACTTTCATTGTTGAATAAAAGTAATATTGTTAAATTAATTGCAGTATACTTTTTATTAAGAGAACAGATTTTTACGAAGAGTACCAAGCTGTTTTTATTTTAATAGATATCAACAATACTAAACAAAATTTACATACAGTATTTTCAAGAAATTGGTCATAATTACAGAGAATAGAAATATGAAATTTCATAGTCTATTAAAGTATGAAGAATGCAAGAACAAAAATCTTATGTTTAGACAATTTGGCAAATTTAAAGCATTTGAAAAAAGTATTTCAAAACATTTTGATAATATCTTTATGAACAATGTTTCGCATTTAGCGAAGTTTACAAATATTAGCATTTTTTAACTTTACTTTTCAACAAATGGAAACAAGTTTATGAATAAAAAAAACACTTAAAAAGGTATGGGAGGATAGAACCGCAAGAAGATAATAAAATAACCGGAGGGTGGGTATTTTCAACTCCCCACCTTGAAATACTTTGTTTTGAGTGGAAAATCCTCTCTCAGTACCTTTCGTGTAGAATGGGAGAAAATGGATTTTAAGTCTGACTTTCTGATTTGAAAGTGATGGAAAGATAGTCATGTACTATAGCAAAGAGAGAGACTTAATATTTTATTATTACATTTAAATTAAATAAGAGTAATATACAAATACAAAGTAAAGGTAAAGTGACCCCACTAAAGATCTTAGAATGCCCTTATGGCAGTAGGGTATGGAAAACTGTATAATAACTCCACGACTTTTCTGCGCAAACTTTTATGGAATTAAATAATTGGAGTTAGAATATTCACGACTCACCTCATATTTGTAGATTTGCAGGCAGAGGCACATCTGTAAAATTGGTACAACCAACATTCGCAATTAAATCCCAAACATATTTATAACAAATGGAAGTATACTAGTTTGCCCCTTCATAATCTAACGAAATAAATTATTCATATTATTCAAGAAGCTATAAATGAATCTGCTGTACACTAACTTGCCCCATCGTAACCTAACAAAATTAAGTTCGTGAACATTCATTCAAAGAATCGGGCCTCGCCTTGTATGTTCTTCTTCTTCGTTGGCACTAAAGCTCGGTATGAGCCTTGGTCTCCTCCATTAGGCGTCTCCAAACATCTTTATTTTCTGCCAAAGTTCTCCATCCTCGGATCCTCATAGCCGCAAGATCCTCCTCCTCCACACCATCCATCTAATTCCATGACGCCCCTTTCATTTTCTAGAATAAAGTCTTCCCTTCCACATTTTCTTTGGGAGGCGATCATCCATTCTTATAAAATGGCACAGCCATCTTAGCCTTTGAGACTTTATAAATCTGACTATATCTTGGCCATTCGTCAGATCATTCAGCTCCTGGTTACTACGAGTTCTCCATATTTTCATTCACCTTCAAAGATTTGACTTTTCTTCTCAATATTCTTCTTGCAAAGAATCTAAGGGCATTAACATCAGCAAGAGTTAGAGACCTTCCCTCTGAACCATATGTACCAACACCGTATAAGAATCTTGTATACTTTTTATTTAGTGTTACGGGATGTGAATATATTTCTGACGAGGAATGAATTTGCATAGTAGGGCCGAATCCTTTCTCTAATTGTATTATGCATCACGTTATCTGATTTAATCAACGTGCCAAAATATTTAAAACTAGAAATCCCTTCAAATGATTTACCATTGATCGACTAGTATGATAGACGATTCGTGAGCTGACTCACGAGTCGGTGGAGTCCGCTGGGAACTTCCAGATACGTATTTGATTTGCTTTCTGGAAAAATCGCTCTCGCGACTGTTCGGTGGCAGCCTGTGTGGGCCGACCTGCCGTAACGGGAAATTTCTGTATACGGTTTGGCAGTTATGTACATACGGGCGAATACCAGAACACTGTCAATTGCCAGAGTTGGGCGCGAAAGCGAGTCGTGGAGGACCAGTGAAAGTGTGACAGACAAGTATTTTGAGTGAACTCATCACCGAGTATGAAGAACTGGTAATAAAATAAACGTTGAAGAAGAGACTCTTATAACAAAAAAGCATTTTTGTGCATTTAGTGAAATATTGGAAGAGAAATAAAATAAATTGGGAAATTTTATGCAAAGATTTGTGAAGTTAAATTAAAGAAATTCCATCTATTTCTATCACCACTGCCAGCAGCGATATCTTTGATGTCAGAAGTGCTCCCTCTTCGGGATTGATCGTCCCGATCAGCTCCTCTGTAAGCAGCAAGTCGATCCAGATGAACCATCATCTTCCCTCTTTGCTGAAGTTGAATCCGGTAGAACACATTGCTGACCTCTTCATATTCGGCATGGGCCGTACCAGGAACGCTGCAGCTTCGGCGATCCTCCTCTCGTCCTATTTTGGCGGTTCAGCCACATCAAGTCGCCCTTGAGAAATCCCTCGGGTTTGGCTAGTAGATCGATAGCACTCTTTCCTCCAGTCTCTGGGTCTGGCTCCATATTGTCCAAGTGGGGGATTTCTTCTGCCCTCCAGCAGCAGGTTTCGTCGCTGTAATCCTTCCTCCGCGCCGTAATCAATGTCTCCATCCAGCTGGAATCGTTCCTTTTTCTTTACGTTAAGTCTGCGGATGACTGGTCTTTGGTGGTCCGCGTTGTTTAATATAACTTATTCTTGGCCGAACCGTGGCACCCATCGAACTAATGCATACTATAGAGTCATACATCCTTAGGGTGTCTAGACCCAAGATGATGTATTCAAAAACTCTGGTAACAAACGCCCACCATTGTAGCTTGCCCTTTTCCCTCCAAGCCCAACTCCAGGATAAAGTCCTTCTCAACTGGCATGACGTCTCCCGATGCGGTGCGAAACTCAAATTTCCACAGTGGCGTCTTCTCGGGCAAACCTTAAGCTACTTTGAGTCGCACGATTGTCAGTGTTTCTTCTGTGTCGACGAGCACTCCCGCAAAACTGTCCATGGATTTACCCATCCACAATAAGTTCGTCATTTCTGTCGCTCAGCATGAAACGGTGGAATTATGGTGGTGATGGTACGACTCCGATGGCCCTCCTCTTCTCATCTATCCATTGTTGCTTTTCTTGTTCTTTTGCGGGCCTATGGTCACAGTCCTGCCTCAGATGTTCAACTTTTCCGGTTTCCAGCAGGCCGGCCTTCATTGTCTGCAATACATAATTGGTGGCGACGAAGTCGATGTTAGTGGTCCTCTCCTCACTCCAGTGCATTTCTGTCCTTCCGTAGCGGGTCTATGAACACATTCCCGCATTAGGTGTTCTCTTCGCATTTCCAGCAGGCTGGTCATCCATAAACGCGATGCTTCAATGATGGACGTCGAGCCTCAACATCGCCGGCGAAAAACTATCGCACATTAGACGGAATCGAATGATCAAGCGACTCCAATCTCAAAGCGTCATTCAGGGCATCGTTGATGACGCGATGTTCCGCCAGCAGCAGGCGTTGTTTTACATCCTTAGATCACATACAAAAGTTGAGGCCGCCTCTCAGTCGATAAATGTTGATAGGATCCGACATGGACCTTGTGCGCCACTGCTCTATTACCATGTCATATTCTTTAAGGAACTGCCCGGCGTATTGGACGAGAACCGTTAGTTGGGTCCGATAAATGGTGCTGATATGGTGATGGCCGTAACGATTCCATGATATCATTCATCTGTCCGACTCTTCCATGGAATGCTGTATAGAATCTCAGTGGCTTGTCATTGGAGAGAGGCAATCGGACTTTCTTCCGAAGTCTATCGATTATGGGCGCAGATGGTCTCAAATAGGGGCTTGAGTATATCCCATGATATCGATCCGTCGAATTTTGGCGTCGCGATTCCAACTGTTCAACAATGGATATCAGGAGTTTGTCGAACTCTAGATCACGAAAAAAAAGTCTGTCCTAGTTGAACACAGCTTTCTGCAGTTTTATTGAATACTATAGTAGTCGTGAATTTTCAGAAGTCTTCTTTGCGTAAGAACTATTTCAAACCTCTTTATGAGAAAACATTTGGATAACCATAAGAGCCGATAGAGTGACAATTAATTTTGGCTTTGTCCTGATGAGGTCATGGATAGCTGCAGATATTACATTGCCAAAGTTATCATGGAGAAACTTTTGTAAAAGAAAACATAAAATAGTTCATAGTACTGTAAATTGTGTGATTCAAGAAGTTCTATATATATATATATATATATATATATATATATATACTGTAGCATGGAGAGAATCAAGATTAAACATTATTTATTCTCCTGTTTAGTGATAGTACTGCCTACAAGATTAAAGCAGGAGAGGTTCTGATAAATTTATATAAGTTTATGCAAATAACATACTTAAACCATTGCTTACATTGATTGGCTGAAGAATATGGCAATTTTTAAATAACTTTTTTTTTGTATTTTTTGTTGGCCTCATACATTCTTTGATGAAAATAAAATACAATTAACACTTCTTGATTAGTCCACCGCTGTGGTCTCGGGGTAGCGTGCTGCCTTGTCACGCAGCGGGCCCGGGTTCGATCCCCGGTCGGGACAGTTTTTCTGGGTGAGGTTTTTATCGGGGTTTTTCCTCACCTGTAACACAAATGTCAGGAAAACTTTAAGGTCCAAACGGTCCCCGAAATCATATGGCCATCGCAATCATCATTCATATTCATCTTAGGTTAAGCATAGGATTAGGGACTCTCCTGGCGCACCATTATCATCATCATTACCCATCATATCATCGGGGCAACGTAACCCCCCTTCCAGGCGCCCCAACCTCAGAAGTGGGTTACAAGTACGCCATGCCAGGAGAGAAACCAGGAATGTCGAAAGACAAACCTGGGGCATTTGGGGGGGGGAATTCTTGATTATAAATATTTTCCGAGATCTTATGTAACATTAAAAATCTTTGGGCGCATAAGAACCCACTGTATAGTTTTGTGTATGAAAAAGAAAGGTGCAAAACTAACAAGAACATAGAGTGTTTTCGAAATATTCAGTGATATATTCAGATGTATATTCTTCCCTTTCATGTCTTTCAACAATTTCTGTTAGTGCATATATATATATATATATATATTGTAGCAAGTAGGGCAAAGTCAAATTCAGGAACACGTCTTAAATATAATTCATTGCTATACAATCATGACTTGGAAAATTATCGAATTCCTTTTTATGTTCTAGCGCCCAGATAGATGGCGATATTTTAAAAAAGTATCATAACGGCTGATGGAGTCAACATGCTAACTATATGTTATGCCTACACTGGCTTGATGATCTTCCACCTTTGTAAAAAACTGGTGGATGTGAGGCCAATAGCTGCCTGGTATGCCAAGGACCTTCTAGGTCTGTTTGCACCATGGAGTTTGGTGTTACTTAATTTCACGGTACTTGAAAGTGAATTCCAATGGTACTGATGTAACAATTTCAACAATATAAAATAACATTTTAATTTCTTGAGCCTTCAGAGAGTAGGGCACTACTGTCTTTTTTCTCTTCAAATTTTTAAAAAATATTTTTAACAGAAAATATGGAGTTTCTATATTTAATAATTGTATTTGGAATATACGATTTTATATCGGCAACTTACTTAACTATAGGATGACATTATGTTTTACAGAGTAAGACGAAATAATAACGACTGTGAAATTTTAAATCTTATTTCAATAAGCAATTATGAATGTAGTATGGGAGGAGTTACAAAATACGTCATGTTTTTAAGTTTTATTTTCTAATAAACTTTAATCACTAATTACACAAAATAAAGTTAACCGATAAAACAACCAGTGATAACTGGCATAACAACCAAGGCAGCAGGGAAGAAGCTTTATTTCTGGTGTGTTATGTAAAATTTTACTGGAATTCCTGGGATAGCATCATCATCATCCATGCAAGTACACTGCTCAAAAAAATTAGGGGATATTGTAGAATAACCTATTAAGACTATGTTTTTAGGAACAGTATTAGATGCAATCACTTTCTATTACTCCAAAAGAAAGTAAACAAGAGTTTGAAGTCATTACGTAACCTCTGTACCACACCAGATGTCAAAGAGATCCTGATTAGGAATATGGCAAACAAACAAAACAACATTAACATGGGTGAAAATGTTTCTTTAGTATGGTGTATGGTTTCCTCGAACAGCCAGCACTGCCTCACACCTGTGTGGCATTGATGCAATGAGGTTAGCAATGAGTTCTTGGGGGATACGTGGCCACTCTTCCATAATAGCAATGTGCAGCTCTGGAACAGTTGTGGGAGGTGCTGGTCTGCCTGCAATGCGCCTGCCTAATGCATCCCACACATGCTCAATCGGATTTAAGTCCGGGGAGGAAGCTGGCCATTGCATATGCTCGATACCCTCCACTTCCAGCATGTCGTCCACCAAGCCAGCTCTGTGGGGTCGTGCATTATCGTCCATAAAAAGAAAAGAATCACCTATGGCACCAGCATAAGGCACGACAAATGTCGGAGAAACTCATCTCTATACCTCACCGCAGTCAAAGTACCACCTTGGATGACGTAGAGGTCCGTACGTTCACCAC
Organism: Diploptera punctata; assembly: GCA_030220185.1. Lineage (NCBI taxonomy): Eukaryota > Metazoa > Arthropoda > Insecta > Blattodea > Blaberidae > Diploptera > Diploptera punctata. The sequence goes on along the minus strand of JASPKZ010009814.1, from coordinate 2,471,942 downwards.
TACTGACTCCTGTCCACACCATCAATCCACCGCCACCATGTGGGGATCTTTCACGTACAAAAGCTGGATTGTTTCTTGTCCCTTTTTCCCTCCAGATGAATACACGCCGACTATCACATGCCACGTTGAATCGCGACTCATCAGAAGAAAGAACTGATCTCCATTCGGCATGCCTCCACCCACGATGTTCTTCTGCCCAGTTTCTGCGATCTCTACGGTGTTGTGGGGTTAACCTGGTACACACCATGGGCCTACGGGCATAGAGACCACTTCCATGCAGTCGATTACAGACAGTTTGAGTTGACACCCTGCGTCCTGTTGCTGTTTGAAGTGTATTTCGCAGTTGAGTTGCATTCTGCTGTCTATTCCGACGGGCTGTTAACAAGAGGTAACGGTCATCCCTTGCTGTTGTTGCCCTGGTCGACGTTGTCCGGCTCTTCTGTGAACAGTATCTATTCTTTGAAAACGATTCCAAAGTCTGGAAATCACGCTTTGAGACACCCCAATGGCTTGTGCCACCTCTTGTTGTGTCTGTCCAGCTTCCATCCTTCCTATGGCCCTCCAAGCCATTGGTTCAGGTAAATCACGTTGTCGAGGCATTACTGTCCCTAAGGCAAGTCATTCACTAACTGAAAACTGGACTTGATTTAAAAACAGCAACAAAGCATTCACCCCCACACCACCCTTTCACATCAACAGTACAGACACTGCCCTCTGGTGTGGTACCGAGGTTACGTAACAACTTCAAACTCTTGTTTACATTATCTTGGAGTAATAGAAAGTGATTGCATCTAATACTGTTCCAAAAAACATAGTCTTAATAGGTTATTCTACAATATCCCCTAATTTTTTTGAGCAGTGTATTATGCTGTGGTTTATCTACGACGCAACGCGCCAGCGCAAAAATTGCTCCCCATGTATTTAAATGGAAGTGGTTTATCTACAACGCAAATTGCTGGCGCAAAAAAATTTGTGCTGACATGTCGCGTCGTGTTTAGGAATCTCTTGAATCCAGGACGCAATTTGCCAGCGCAAACAAAGAATATAGAAGATATTACCCATACTCATTGATGTAATTGCTAAAAACAAACTAAGATTTTATAACACAATGTCGGAAATACAGTACTTGTTTTATAACTTTCCAATTTTAACGACGAAAGTTAGATAGTTTTGTTGCAAATCATCGAGTTCTATACATGTTTTATACAATATATGAGCATGAAGGAGTACAGAGATGTACAGAAAAAAGTTATTGTGGCTTGAACTTAGTCAAGAGAGGTCAAGAGATAAAAAAAGCTGTAAATATTGTATCTCGGGGATATTATGGATGTGCATAAATTTCGTCTTCTATTAAATTCAAAACCTGATAAAACTGCTCAGGCGAAAATCTGAAGTATTCTAAAATTTGGTATATTCATCAACCATATGTTTATTTAAGAACTAAAGAATAATTTATTCTATGATTTTCCATACAACATTCATATGATGCTGTTGCTCTAGGTACTTTTTCTGTCTTTACTAATATTTCGAACTATTTTAATCGTTTTGCAACGACACTTGAAACTTTTTTTATGAAGAATTTTAATATGTTTATCAATGTACACAAATTATGACTTTTCCTCTCAATTTATTTTCAAAGTTCTTTATTAGAATTGAAGTTGGCATACGTGAACGCTCATAAAATTAAATCCACCAGATGGCAGGACATATGTGTGAATTACCAACATTTGCATTTAATTCCAAACCATATTTTAAGAAATAAATATTCAATCACTTCATTTTGTTAGATTCCGATGGGTCAGTTTAGTGTACATCAGATTAGTTTACAGTTTACTAAATAGTATGTAAGTAATTTATTTTATTAGGTTATGCAGGGACAGGTTTGTATACATTAGTTTTTGTAAACACATTTGGAAATTTATTATGAACGTTGGTCATTTTGATTTTCCATATATGTGGTGCCATCTGGCGACAATTCCATAAACATATGCGCTGTAGCGTGTGCGCTCCATGCGAAACCAGCATCACGCCGAGCGAAACGTGAATTCGCGTCAAGTCGGGCGCGACACGCTGTATAATAAACCGTAGCATTAGGCCGTGTGGCATGTTACGGTCTCAAAGAGGAATTTTCCATCCGGCGCTTTTTTGGACGTCCCAGCGATCTTTTGCCTTGGGGGCAGTAACGAAGCATGGCTTTTGGAATTCTATGAGACGGCATTCGTTGAAGATGGGCTTTCCAGTTGTTCTGGTAGTTTTGTATATGCTGAAGAATGGGTTCTACATCCAACTCTTCCATAATTTCCTCATTCCTTTTATGGTCCCACTTACAACGTACAACTTACAAAATACACCACTCTTTAACAATTTCCTATTGTGCTTCTAATAATTTTCATCACACATTTTATCACCGAGTTTAGTTAACATAAACTACCCGACAGCCGCCATATTTGTAACTGACAATCAACTTCCTCTCAAGAATCGTTCAATTTCAAACAAATGCTAATTTTTAGTTAATCTCCGACCTTCGAAAAAAATATGTAGGTATATACTGTATAATGATAAACTATAGTGAACATAAATAGCTTTAAATAAGCAATTATATTAATAGAGTACATGATCTATTTTTTTTTGCTTCCGCTGAACTGTGCTTTGGTCACGAACGAATCGCAGTAATGCTACGGTTTATTATACAGCGTGTCGCGCCCGACGTGACGCGAATTGGCGTTTCGCTCGGCGTGACGCTGGTTTCGCATGGAGCGCATACGCTACAGCGCATATGTTTATGGAATTGTCGCCAGATGGCACCACATATGTGGAAAATCAAAATGACCAACGTTCATAATAAATTTCCAAATGTGTTTACAAAAACTAATGTATACAAACCTGTCCCTGCATAACCTAATAAAATAAATTACATACATACTATTTAGTAAACTATAAACTAATCTGATATACACTAAACTGACCCATCGGAATCTAACAAAATGAAGTGATTGAACATTTATTTCTTAAAATATGGTTTGGAATTAAATGCAAATGTTGGTCATTCACACATATGTCCTGCCATCTGGTGGATTTAATTTTATGAGCGTTCACGTATGCCAACTTCAATTCTAATAAAGAAATTTGAAAATAAATTGAGAGGAAAAGTCATAATTTGTCTACATAGATAAACATATTAAAATTCTTTATAAAAAGTTTTAAGAATCGTTGCAAAACGTTTAAAATAGTACGAAATATTAGTAAAGACAGAAAAAGTACCTAGAGCAAGAGCATCGTATGAATGTTGTATGGAAAATTATAGAATAAAGTTTTCTTTAGTTCTTAAATAAACATATGGATGATGAAAATACCAAATTTTATAATACTTCAGATTTTCGCCTGAGCAGTTTTATCAGGTTTTGAATTTAATAGAAGACGAAATTTATGTACATACATAATATCCCCAAGATACAATACAATATTTACAGCTTTTATTTATCTCTTGACTAAGTTCAAGCCACAATAACTCTCTTTTTCTGTACATCTCTGTACTCCTTCATGCTCATATAGTATTGTTCTCTATGGTATAAAACATGTATAGAACTCGATGATTTGCAACAAAACTATCTAACTTTCGTCGTTAAAATTGGAAAGTTACAAAACAAGTACTGTATTTCCGACATTTTGTTATAAAATCTTGGTTTGTATTTAGCAATTACACCAATGAGTACAGGTAATATCTTCTATATTCTTTGCTTGCGCTGGCAAATTGCGTCCTGGATTCAAGAGATTCCAAAACATGACGCGACATGTCAGCGCAAAATTAACTTTGTTTCTTTTGGCACTGCCCCACAAAACTTTTATGATAACTCCACTATTTAAAATCTTTATAGAACACCGTTTTCCCATATTATTGTAAAATCTAATTTCAAACATTTTAACACACATCACCTTTCTTCTGACAGAGAAGCTACCGTTCCAATCAACTAACGCAATCTAAGTTATTGCTCATGCGCTGGAATTCTGGGTGGATTGCACAACCGAACATTAAACCAAGACTGCAGTTTTCAGATTGTTTAATGTTTCCATAACACCATAAAAAGTTAATATCCACTAACTGCTAATGACTTCAGTGTTAGATGCAGCACATTAGACAACAACTTAATATCTACAGTTATTAATTCCAAAAGGTAGCGTGCTGCCTTGTCATGCAGCGGGCCCGGGTTCGATCGCCGGTCGGGGCAGTTTTTTTGGGTGAGGTTTATATCGGGATTCTTCCTCACCTGTAAGCCAAATGTCAGGAAAACTTAATGGCCCAAACGGTCCCCGAAATCACATGGCCATCATCATCATCCTTCACCGATGTGGAAAGCAATGGGAAGCTACCATACCTACAATTCCCTAGTAAAGCTGCAACCATAGCTTGAAAATGCTATGACTGCAGTGAAACCATTCTGTAAAAGTGCACACACAAGGTTAAATTTTGTTGCCTACCCAGTATTCACGCTCTTTATATTTTTAGTTTAGGGGTTGTAAAGATTGACATCAAGTAATTGCCAATAGTACGATTTTGCATCTTTCTTTCTTTTTAAATAAATATTATGCAAATAATTTGTGTAAACAATACATATATAAATTAAATTAAATATTTTTCTTCAAATTACAGAGTTACGATTTTGTTTTTATTAACTTGAAATAAAATACGTAAACATTGAATATCTGTATATAAATAAAATTATGCAAATAATACAGTTATAACATAAATAAAAATGAGGTATAAATAATTATAAAATTTAAAAAAAATGTGGCAGCAGCCATATCAGAATTTTTCATACTCAAATAAATTAAAATAAAATTTACAGAACTATTTCCGTTTTTCTTTAAAATCCACAGCTACCGTGTGGTTGGTTAATGTCAAGTCACCCCAGACTTGTGTCTGCGTGCTTCCCCCTCCAGCCCGATATTCTTGCTGTGTGAAGCGAAGGATCCGATTGGATACATCTATGCCATCTGTTGGTGATATGGTAAAGTTATTTGAATACGCGAAAATATGTTGGTGATATGATAAAGTTATTTGAATACGCGAATTTTTTTTTTTGGCTTGGCGAATGAAGGGCTTCGCTAAATTTTGTGAACGAACTAGTTGAATTGAATGGTTCACAAAGGTGAGTGCGAGTGAACGAACTACTTCTCGAAATGAACTGGTTGGGCACAACGCTGTTTGGTTGTACAATCCACTCATATGACATAGTATCCCCCTTCCACTTGGATTTCGCGGTGATCCCCAGTGGTCACGTGATTTGCTTCTAACTTTGAAAGACGTTCAAATGAATCAACATCAATGTTATTTAACGTTCCATTTTTTGGTGGTATACTAAATTACAGTTATTATTATTATTTTTATTATTAATATACAAGATTGTCATTATATTGTTTATTTTCATATCAGTATGATATATATTTTCGCGTATTCAAATAACTTTATCATATCACCAACATATTTTCGCGTAAGGAAGCAACAATATTTAAGTTGCAATGGCATCAAGATCTAAAAGTGCTTCCGGTGGTCCACTAGGACAATTGTGTACAATGTGGCACAGAAAAAAATCAAAATATAAGTAAACATAGCAGCCATAATAAGCGAAGTTGTTGAGCTTTCACATAGATTAGTAAACACTGTACTTAAAGTAAGGAAAATACTTTAGAGAAGGGGGAATTGTGTTTTTCTATGCCTAAAGTAAAGAAAATAATACATGTGTTAACTTTTACAGATACGCTCATCCATTTTATGCTATTAGAAAGGAGTGTCCTTTACTTTGAAAATTATTATATGCTCTCAAAGAAGAACATCTTATAACGCGCAGTCGAGAATTTTAACAGAATGAAGGAAATATGATATAAATGAAGAAAATGTCAATGCAGTGTTCACGCGGAAACCTGCACATGCTGCCAAGGTTTCGTGGAAGTTTGTTGAACCCTGTAAGGAAGCAACAGTCACATCTTCCACTTTGTTTGCACCCGTAAACGACATGGAAGTGTGATCTATTCTCGTCTTCATGGTGGTACACGAAGGGCCAGGATTGTTTTCGTTTCGACACTCTTTCAAGAAGTATGTTATATGGTCTTTTAAGTTCTCGAGAGGTTCGATAATACAAGGGTTGTTTCTTTAGTTTTTGCAACAATAGTGTGGAATCCAAATAAAACTAGGGTTGACAATTCTGTTTATTGCACATGTAATTTCAGTGCCTCCCCTCCGTCCGAGCATATCGATTCGGCTCTCCCCCCTCCCCTCCTCATGTAACAATGAGCCCAAAGTTATCAGTTTAGATCTAGGTGTCGCAGTATAACTTAGTACAAGTTTTCAAAGCAGGAGCAGAGAATCTGGTTGAAGATTGAATGTTTAGAGGCAGTTACGCACTACAGTGTCATCAAGTATTGCGAGAGGCTTGTGGTGCAGATACATTGCAGTACCGAACAGTGGCAATGTGGGTACAAGCCTTTAGAGGACATGAACATGTGCCACATGTGCCTAGGGACAGTGTCTGATTTGTTCAATCGCTGGGGTTGGGAGGTGCTCTACCACCCTCCATACACTCCAGACATAAGTCCCTGTGACTTCGACCTCATTCCTAAACTCAAGGAAGAGATTCAGAACAGTGGACGACAGTCTGAGTGCAGTTAATCAGTCTCTACGCACCATCCAGAGATTAGGCAGTGCCGACGGCTACCACATCGCTGGGAATACATTGTACGCAATGCTGGTGAGTACACCGAAGACCTCTAAAACTTACTAACCATGTATGTATGCTATGTATCCAGAAAATAAATAATTGCCAAAACTAAAGAGATAACCTATGTATATGTCATGTACGGCGGTAACGTTTCGATCATACTGAACAATGTATTCCAGAAGTCGTTGGATTTGGAATTGTCCACCATCACTGTCATTGATGTCGGAGCTTGTGTTGCCAGTAATTGATCCCAAGCACGTTGTAGTTTCGCTTGCAGATCCGCTGGAGTCTTCACAAGTAGCATCGTCCATTGTAAAAACCGGATGTTTAGAGCTCCTTCAGAAGGTGAAGATATGAAAGTAGTTAGTAGTTGTTCTTATTTACAAAACGATTCTGTTGGTTCCTGCAATCATATTAACTATCAGAATTGTATGACATGATTACTTCATAGACCAATGTGCACTTCGTACAGTCAGCCGTTTTCGGACATTGTCGAGTTCATATGTGCAAATGTAAATAACAGTTATCTCCCTACGGACGAATAGGTTTCCAAATCTCGCTCCTGCCTCTGGAAATTCCTCTTAATTTACAAGTAAATAGTCAACGACGTTATCCCACTCCAAACGGTCCGTCCGTCGCAATGATATACAGCAATATAGTATCTTATCAAAGATTGCGCACGAACTTGTGCACGGCGTTTTTTATGTTGTTCTACCCTTTTTCTTGCGCTTGGACAAGCCCTTGGCCTCCTCCACGGCCAGAGACGACTTTACCTTCCTCAATGTCGATAACGTTAGATTCACTAATAGTAGCCATGTTGCGGAGTACATATGAACTGATATATTCATGTGTTCGGTATTGAATATCTATACTCATATTTGACATTGAATGCTGCTGTATGTGACTTAGTGAAGGTTAACCTGTTTACTCCAGGAAGCAAGGTTGGCAAAAAACCTTGGCAGCAAGCGACCAGGAGCATATGCAGGATCCCGCGTGATGACCTCGTGGCCAGCCCCCAAAACCCCTAGCTGACATACGGAGTGCGCGGAGCGCGTCATGAATTCTGAAAATTACAAGTTGTTAAAAAAGAGGTTCCACCCAAGTTGGAATCCCCAATCACAGTCGTCATGGATAACACAAAACATCATAGCATTTAAGTTGATAAAAAATCCAATACTACTTCTACTCGTTCCTGCATCGTGATCTGATTGACGCAACATGGAGTAAGCTCTAATAGCTTGGTCACTGGATCTGAATTTATTTTAAGTAGTAAACAAAATTCATCAAGAAAAACGTTATATAATTGACGAACTCACATTTTGGAGCATGAATGAACATCTTCAACTTCTTCTACCACCGTACCACCCGGAATTACATCCTATCAAGCTGGTATGGGGAGAAATTAAAGTGACCTGCCATATTGGTTCTTTGTTACAAGAAAAGGAACACTTTTAGCGCTTATTCTCGGGAAAAGTGGATATATTGTTGTAAACATGTTCAAAAAATTGAAAATCGGTATAATGAACAAGAATAAATTGTGGACTCAAGGATAAATAATATAATAATTACATATCTGGATCCAGATATTACATATCTATTTAGACTCTGGGATAAATAATGTAATAATTACATATCTGGATTCGATTCCCTGATACCTGCACCAGTTCAAGCGATACTGACACTGATTGGTGGAAACGGAAGAAGAGAGAATACTGGTCTGTGTAGTGGAAGATGTACTGTCAAACTAAGAATGTATTTGAATTACATTCTTTTCGCTACCAAGTATACATACCACGATATAGGAGAAGGGCTATGACTCAGAATTCCGACGATTTGATCGTTGCTTGGGAATTAGATTACAACCGGATGCGCAACCCTTACTCCGACCGTGTTCAGCACGATTTAAATGCACTTCTGTAATATCGATATTCACATGCAAGAAAGGATTAATGATCAACCGTTGTGGTCTAGCTGTATTATCGTTGCATCACACTGAGTAGGTTCGGGTTCGATCTCCAGTAATACAGATTACTTGTTTTTGTTTCTTTTTCCTCATTGTCCCCGGACACTATCTCCCATCGAAATATAACAATTCACAATTTAAACACACATACTAACAGTTACACCTAAAGACCCTAAGACTCAATACGATCTTGATGTTATAGTTATATAAAAAATAAATCTGTATAATAAAAGAACATAATGAGACGGCTGCATGAAGTATGCAAATTCCTCAGCAAGCGAAATTTATGGTCCTATTTTACTGGTTTACGGAATATACATTTATTTTGTAAAAATGGAGAAACTCAATTTCTGGTGCCAGCTTATTTAACCCTTAAATTGGCAAAACAATTTCTCGTATCAGTTATTTAAAAGTGTCGAACCGCACTGAAAACGAAATCGTGCATAACTGTTATTATTAGGTATATTGTGTAATTCCACTTCTTCTTCTTCTTCATTTCACGGGCTAGGCAAATTGCCTGTTCCGCCTCACAGTTGTTCTTCCATCTTTTCACTGGCCTTCCTACATTCCTTGAACCTCTTGGCTTGTAGTTGAATGCTGCTCTTGGTAATCTTGTTACATTCATTCTTTCCACATGTGTAAACCAATTCTCTCTATATCTCTGATTTTCTCATCCAATGGATATATATTTAACTCTTCTTATATCTTCATTCCTTATTCGATCCAATCTTGTGCAGCCTTTTGTTCTTCTAAGGAAGTTCATTTCTGCGCTTTGTATTCTACTTTGCAATTTTTTGGTCATTACCCAAGTTTCGCTCCCATAAAGTAATGCAAGAACTGCCAATGTTTTATAAAACTTCAATCTAGTATCTCTTCTTGTTTTATTCTTTAATTTTTTATGTATAGTTCTGCATATCATTTGAAATTTCGACAGTTTCATATGTATGTCTCTTTCAGTTTTTCTGTTTATAGTAAAATTACAACCCAAATAATTAAAATTTGTTACTTATTCCAGAGGTGTGTTGTCTATTACGATTTTTGATCTTATATGATCGTTTCCCCAAAATGTCATTATTTTTGTTTTCTTCTTTTGATATTTTGAAAATATATTCTTGGTATAACTGATTTAATTGATGTAAAGAGTACTGAAACTTATTTTTATTTTCTTGAATAATAACCACATCGTCAGCATACATTTAAACGTTTAATATTTTAAAACGGTCCATTCTTATACCTATATTAACAATACTTTTCCAATGTTGGATGATGTAATTAATATATAGATTAAAAAGGGTAGGTGATAAACTACACCCTTGTTTTACACCTCTATTTATTAAAATAGCTTCGGTCTTTGATGTGCCTATATTTATTATAATTTGAGACTTTACATACAAACTTTTTATCACATAAATTAATTTTGCGGGGTAGCCATGTATTTCCATAACTTATCTCTATCAACACGATCAAATACCTTCTCAAAATCAATAAAATCAACATGCGTCTGTAGGTTATGTTCTCTCCTTTTTTCAAATATTTGCTGTAATATGAATAAATTATCTGCTGTTGATCGCCCTGTTCTAAAGCCATTTTGTTTTTCTTCAAGTATAGCTTCTGCGATTATTTTAAATATTTTATTTATAACCCTTGCATAGATTTTATAAATTGAATTAAGTAGGCTAATTCCTCTATAATTCTTACATTCTCTTCTATCTCCTTTCTTACATAATGATATGCTATATTCCAACTTTCTGGTATTCTGCAGTTTCTCCAGCATTCATTAAACAAATGCATTATTCTCCAATGTAGAAATGTTCCACCATATTTTAGAAGCTCCATATTTATCTGATCAGGACCAGCTGCTTTTCTGTTTTTGGATTCATGAAGTTCATCAAATGTAATCATATGAGTCTGAATTTCTCCTGTTTCATTATCTGGATACGATTCTTGTTTTTCTTCGTCTTCTTTTTCTTCTTTACACCATCAATTTTTATAGTGTTCTATCCATCTTTCTTTGTTAATAACATCTATCTTTGCAATATCCTTTTCTGATTTATTTAAAAGTTTTATAACTTTGTATGCAAAATTTTGTCTGCCATGAATATCATTTTCTATTTCACTTATAAAATTATTCCAAGAATGTTGATGAGCTGTCCTAATAATTTGTTTTGCTATATTGCATTTTTCCACATACTGTTGTCTCGATTCTTCTGTTTTTTGTTGAAGCCACTGTTTATATGAATTTTGTTTTTCTTTAATTGCCAGTTCTATTTCTTCATTCCAAATTCTTACTCCTTTTCTGCTTCTAATTTGTATTTTTTTTCCCCCCTATTGCTTCCTGGGTTGCCTTTTCAATGCACTTTTTAATATAGTCGGACCCGCGGGTCATTTGTGAGGTGGTCAGGAGTTGAGCGACCTGACGTACCATTGCTCATCTGCGCCCACTTCAGCAACAGAACGCGTCCCCTATGTGGTGTAGAGGGGGGGGGATGATCGGTGGATCTGCTAGTCAGTCCTCCCGGCTAAATCCGATGGACTCGCGGACCATAAGTGGGGTCGACAGGTGACGAGCGCCCTGTTGTACTATATGCTCATCATCCTGGTCCCTCAGTAGGATCAGCGGTCGCCGTGGCGACGTGGTAGGGGTCATCGACGTAGTATTACGATGCGTTGCGTCGATCCCCTGTTTCTTTGAACCCGAGGACCATCTGTGGGGGCACCAGTTGAGATGAGCACCCTGGATGCCTACATTGCTGTGTACTGGACTCTCAGCAGCGGCACAACGAGGCCCAGTCTTGCGAACGGGATGGCTGGGGCAATACCAGGCGCCTGCTTTGCCGGGGAAACTACAGGCCGGGTCAGCACAGGACGCGGTGACGGAGGGGGCGAGACCTTTGGGTGTGGAATTTGCGTCGTCTCCTGGACCGTTGCAATGACTGACTCGAGGACAATCTGTGAGGACATCAGGAGTTGTGCGACCTGATGTACTAACGCTCAGGCTGGACCCACTTCAGCAACAGAACACGTTCCGGATGGTGTATAGGGGAAATGGTCAGTGGTTCTGCCAGTCAGTCTATCACCTGATGTCTTTTTCTGCCTCTAACTTTCTTTTTCCGTTGACCATTCCTTCTAGGGTATCCGTCAGCAGGCAGTTTCTTCTTATCCAGTGGCCATTCCAATTTATTTTCCTCTTCTTTCTGAGTTCCAGCATTGTTCTTCCTTCACCCACTCTGTCTAGCACATCTTTATTTTTTATTTTGTATGTCCATTTTATACGTTCCATCCTTCTCAATATCCACATCTTAAAAGCTTCCAGTCGTTTTTCCTCATTCCATCGTAATGTCCAAGTCTCTGAACCATATAATGCTACACTCCACACAAAGCACTTCACTAGCCTCTTCCGTAATTCTTTTGCCGAAGGTCTGCAGAAAATTCGTCTCTTCTTGTTAAAGGCTTCTTTTGCCATTGTTATCCTCTGCTTTACTTCTTGACTGCAGTTCATGTTACTACTGATAGTACAACCCAAGTATTTGAAGCTCTCCAATTGTTCAATTACCTCATCTTTAATCCTCTTGTTTATCTTCCTTGGTTTCCTTCTTATAATCATGACCTTCGTCTTATTTATATGTATCTTCATTCCATAATCCTCGCACTTGTCATTTAGCTCCATCAGCATGTTCCTCAGTGTCATTGCATCTTCTGCTAGCAAAGCCATATCATCAGCAAAATCTTATGCACTTAATTCTTCTTCCTCCTCCCATGTTTGCGCCTCCCGTATTCCTGAAGCGGTTCTTCATTTGATCTTCCAGGTAGATGTTCACAAGAGTAGGTGATGGAGGACATCCTTGCCGTACCCCCCCCCCTCCAATTTCTCCCGTCTAACATTTCTTCTCCATCTTCATTTTTATTCGCTATTTCATATAAATATTACTTATGAGCCTCCTCTCCTTCCAGTTCATTCCAGTTTTCTTCAAGATCCTCAAGAGTTTATTACAATTCACTCTGTCAAAAGCCTTTTCCAGGTCAACAAATACTGCATAAACTTCTTTATATTTTTCTATATATCTTTCACCTATTGTTCGTATAAACCCAATTGCATCTCTCATACCCTTTCTCATCCTGAAGTCAAACTGTTCTTCTTCCAATTCGCTTTCCATCGCAGAACATAAACATCAATTCAATATTCGTAGGAGAATCTTTGCAGAGTGTAATATCAAGCTGATAGTCCTGAACTCCTTACATTTCTTCGCATTATTTTTCTTCGGTATTGGTATTAACACTGTTTCAGTCAATTCTTCAGACCATTCACCTTCTTCATAAATCTTGTTGCATAAAAGTTCAATTTCCTTCTTTCCTTCACCCAAGCATTTAACCAATTGAATGGGGATTCCATCTACCCCTGTTGCTTTCCCATTTTTCATTTCCTTAATTGCTAGTTCAACTTCCCCCTTCAGAATTGAAAATCCTTTTTCATCTTCTGATACTTCTTAATTTTCTATATCCAAGGACGATTTCTTGTCTCATATAGCTCTTCTTTATATTTCGCCCACGTATTCATAATTCCCTCCTTGTCTGTTATTTCTTCATTATTTTTGTCCTCGATCAGCCACATAGTTTTCCTGCTCTTCTTTCCTTAGTCCAAGCATTTAACTTCCTGGTACATGAAATCATATTTTCCTTTCCTCTCCAGATTCTCTAGTTCTTAATATTTCTGCTTCATCCTTTCTTCCTTTCCCTTGTTAGTTTCTCTTCTAAGTTTGTTGTAGTTTTTTCTTCTTCATCTTCTTTAGTCACTGTTAAAACAGAATAGCCAACTTTTTCTTATGGGTACTTAGATTCTCACCCTAACTTGCCCATTTCTCACCTAACAAAGATGAGTAAAGGTTGACTTCTGACACAGAATAGCCCATTTTTCCCCTATTTCAAACCTTTTTCTCACAAAAAAACCATGTAAGTTAAGGTCTCCCAAAAAAATGAAAGTTTTATTTTTAATGGATGCCTTCTTAATTTATTTGTATAAAGTAATCAATTGAACTGGCGTTTCCTTGATGAAAACATATAATTTATTTAATTAAATAAAAATAAAACTTAAAGTTTTTATGCGATTTTCATATTTATTAAAATATAAATTAGTTACAGGTGTTTCGGTACTTTATACCTTCTTCAGACATGATAACAAATGAATGAATTTTGTTATTATAGTACATAACAACTGTAACTATGCAACTTTTTTTTTTTTACCATCTCTGTTATAAATTTAAAAGAGGTGATTCATTCAAATCTATTTGGGAATTTAACAGCTTATTACCACTTTTCAATTTATTTATCTCTACAACTTCTAAAAAGGTCCAACTTCTTTCCTTTGTCACAAACATGTAAAATTTTAAAATTTGAATCAAAACAATGATCATATTGGAGTAGGTGGTTAGCATACTTTGAATTATCTAAATTTCTGTTATATGCTCTCATATGTTCCTTTATATGATAAATAAAAGGTCTGCCAGTTTGTGCTATATCCATGGTTCTTCTCTTCACCCGTATACTCCTAAGATAGCAGCCTTTAATAGTTACATTCATAGACTTTTAAATATCCCTCTTTCACCTTTGGAATATAATAATTAGGGCAAGGCATTTAATGGCCTATAAATTGGTAAAAAAATGCAAATTAAAAATGCATTTATGACCTAAAAAATACAAAAAATGACGAATAAAATAAAAAAAATGACCAATAAAAAGTTAAGAATTACCAATAAAAATACCATTTTTTAGATTAAGTACTCCTTTGATTACTGAATTACATAAAATGTAACTTAACATCAAAATATTAAAAGGAAAACATAAAAAAATACATATTACAATAGGCTACCTTTTATTGAAGAAAATCCTTTTCAATTACACAGTGCACTTTCACAACCATTTTGAATTGCAGTTAACAATAAAAACTTGGCGGAGATTCTCAAACATAAATGATTGTCTATTGTCTGCTAGTACTGACTTATAAATGGAAAAGTTCCTCTCTACTTCAACGGAAACAACTGGAGCATACTGAAAGCAAGCAATATCTCCTGGATTTAACTCACAGTCAGCAAGAAAGAAAAATTTCACCAGACAAAGCTCTGCCGATTGAACACAATGTTGTGTACCCCGTGTTCTTGGTTATACATTTCTTCATTTTCATTGACACTGTATCACCCACTTTACCACATGCATCGGCTCAAATCATTCACCACTTTATCCACCATTTGTAGCTGTTCCACTAATGTCACTTGTGATTTTTCCAGCGAAGTTATGGAATCAGGAAGGAATCCAAAATTAGTATTTATATAAGAAAGTTTACCAGCAATTTCTTTATCAGCTAACAGTTCTTGCACCTTTTTTTATTGACACAGACTCATCATTATCAAAAGAATCGACCACATTCTTCACAACATCGAAATTCTTGCAATAATAACTGCAAGCTTGGAGCCATGTTCCCCATCTAGTCAAAACAGGTGAAAAGGGCAATTGGATTTCTGGTGCCTCTGTTTTGAATGTTAAAATTCGAGAGGGGGCTTTCAGGAATACTTTCTTCACGCATCCAATTAATTTATCTACTTCAGGAAAATTTGCACATACCTCTTCCGCGACCCGGTGTAATGCATGCGCTAACCACGTCACATGCACCATTTTTGAGTAACAGTGCACTTAAAGAAGCAGCTGCTTTCATCATATAGGGTGCTGCATCTGTTACAAAAAGCAATACATTGGAATTTCGAATCCCATCAGGCCAAAGTATACTCAATGCATGGTCAAATACTAAGCTGATTGTTGAGTAGTTGACTTTGTCCAACTGCTCACAATGTAGTAGAAATTGTTCTCCAGGGCTGTGTGCTTCTAAAACTCCAACAAAAACATTCGCTACATAATGGCCCATAGAGTCTGTTGTCTCGTCAATGGATACGAATACATTTCTTTCTCCAATCCTTTCTCTTATTTTGTGCAAAGTTTTGTCATAGCACCAAGCTACGTAGGTTCTTCACAATTTTCTGGGATCTGGAATTAATTTTCCGGTCTCCTCTTCTAAGAAAGTTCGCAGCTTAGGGTGATTCAATTTATGAAGTGGAATATCAGCAGATAGAAAGCTTCACATACGAGGGCGGATCGGAAAGTAACGCACAGTAATTTTTTTCTGCCTTGGTATTGCAGCTAGAATATTGAAATTTCACAGAGATATAGTTTGAAGTTTTCACTACAGATGGTATTTTTTTCTCAGGTGCACCTCTTGCGAGAGAAGCTTGAACTATGCAACAAAGATGGCGCGCATGCTACAGTCGTCCACCTGTGAGGAACAGAGAAGTGTTGTTCGATTTTTGTGGGCCAAAGGGCATAAACCCAGTGAAATTCACAGGGACATGCGTGGCGTGTATGGGGATGATTGTATGGACCGTAGCAATGTCTTCCGTAAAGTTAGTGCTCGCTGGGTGCCTAAGAACCTGACAGACGACCACAAGGGCCAGCGAATGATGGCAAGCTTGGACCACTTAACGCGGTACACCGCACAAGGACATGACTTTCTGGAAGGAATCATCACAGGTGATGAGTCGTGGGCGTACCACTACACGCCCGAAACAAAGCAGGCATCAGCAGTGCGCAGATGGCTACACTCCAACCAAACGGACTTCTACGAACAGGGCATATTGAAACTGGTAACACGATGGGAAAAATGTGTTGAGAAAGTTGGTGACTATGTCGAAAAGTAGGTAAAAGATGCAAAGTTCATTTGTGATTTTTTTCCTTTTTTTTTACTATTAAACTTTTAAAAAAAAAAATATTGTGTGTTACATTCCGATCCGATCCGTCCCTCACAGGTGGACGACTGTAGCATGCGCGCCATCTTTGTTGCATAGTTCAAGCTTCTCTCGCAAGAGGTGCACCTGAGAAAAAAATACCATCTGTAGCGAAAACTTCAAACTATATCTCTGTGAAATTTCAACATTCTAGCTGCAATACCAAGGCAGAAAAAAATTATTGTGCGTTACTTTCCGATCCGCCCTCGTAGATTCTCAAAAAATGGCAAAAATGTTGAACAAGTTTCTCCCAGAAGCATTTGCCGTAAGTTTACACTGGATTTATTTTCAAGTCGCTGCAGACCACATTTATGTTTCTCCCGTGACATGTGTTGTTCTACTGTAAACTTTTTTTCAGCAGCCACTCTCACGTAGCAAATCTTGCAGAATAAAATACGACCATCCGTTGAAAAAATATTTTCTCCATATTTTGAAACAAATGCCCTCAATTTAACACTATCACTTTCCTTTACTTTAGGCATTTTACTCTTAACCTGTTCATACAGATGGCTAGAAACAACCGACCACCTCACTTAACAGCATAACAATGGGAGTGTGGCCAAGTCCATTAAGCACATTCCTTGAAAAATAGGGGTAGAAGCTAGCATAAGCTCTAAGTAATTGAATAAAATTCCTAGAAGTGGGCAAGTTCATTATGCACATACCTTAAAAAAATAGGAGTAGTAGATAGCAAAGCATCTATTTATTCCAAGAAATTGTATTGACAGGGAAAAATACTGAATTATAATAAAAATCTCAAATCAAATACAAATAATGTCACAACATTCCGCAAAAGTGTAAAAAATGCTCAAAATGACCTAAAAATTGCCAAAAAAAGACCTATCCCTAAAAAAGTTATGAAAATGCAAAAAAAAATGCCCTAATGAATTGCTTTTATTTAATCTGTTTTTTAATGTCATACATTTTCATATATGCAAGCAATGTTACAACCTTCATAAGAAAAAGATGCAAAATTATTAAATGCCTTGCCCTAATAATAATGAACTGAATATTATTAAATAATTAGCTATCAATAATAACTATGACCCTAAAATTATAGACAATTTAATTAAGAAAATTCATTACAAAAAGCAATTAACAAAGTTTTTCCTTTACCCAAGAAAAACATAAATAAATGCCATGTCATACATAGGCCCACTTTCCAATAAAATCTCTAAATACTTAAAAAAGTTGAACATTAATGTGGCATTTAAAACTAATAAAACTTTACAAAATATAATAAAAACAATAAAACCAAAGTAAAAAAGGAACAATTATAAGGTGTATATAAATTGAAGTATAGCATATGTGACAATGTCTATATAGGACAAACTGGCAGACCTTTTATTCTCGTATAAAGGAACATATGAGAGCAAATAACAGAAATTTAGATAATTCAAAGTATGCTAACCACCTACTCCAATATGATTGTTGTTTTGATTAAAATTTTAAAATCTTACATGTTTGTGACAAAGGAATGAAGTTGGACCTTTTTAGAAGTTGTAGAGATAAATAAATTTAAAAGTGGTAATAAGCTGTTAAATTCCCAAATAGATTTGAATGAATCGCCTCTTTTAAATTTATAATAGAGATTGTAAAAAAAAAAGTTGTTGCATAGTTACAGTTGTTATGTACTAAAATAACAAAATTCATTCATTTGTTATCATGTCTGAAGAAGGTACAAAGTACCGAAACAGCTGTAACTAATTTATATTTTAATAAATATGAAAATCACATAAAACTTTAAGTTTTATTTGTATAATGTTAAAACAATTGTAAATACAATTTGGTGTATGTAGGCCCATGGAAACTCGTGCTGACTTGCTACGAAACATGTCATTACTTGATAACTAAGGCTAATGCGAGCTAACAAGTCGATGTGGCTGTAATAACTTGCTATTTTGTTAGTAAATGCATTGTTTTCAATCAGTCAACACGTCAGTGAAATTCTATTTTATAGTGTTCTGCCCTAGGACAGGTCTTTCACTGCAATCATAGTATTTTCATGCTATGCTTTGCAGCTTTACTAGGGAATTATGGGTGTGGTACCTTTCCATTGCTTTCCACAATAGTGAAGGATGATAATGATTGATTCAGTGAAATTATGCAGTTCTAAAAAGAGTATTTTTTAATAGGGGACATGAAACATGAAATAACTGGTTCAAAACTCCCCTCTAATGGAGAAGATCTGGCAGTTTTCTTCCATAAAATGAATTTAACTGTAAATGAAAGCGCAAATCTGATTATTCGTGATTGTATTATATATTGGGAAAAGGCGCATATACCTACTACTCTTTACTTAATTGTGTGAAGAAACTTGTAAAATTATATCAAGTTTGGAAGAATTTGCAAAAAAATCAGAAAAACAGAGGACATATTTAAACAGCATCGACAAGAGTTTGTCAATAACTTAGATAATTTGTTTGACATTGCCATTGCTTTATCCTTATTGTAAAAAGCAAATTTGAACAATAATGTTGTTCTATTGTAAAATAGTAAATAGCAGTGGCGAGGCATCAATGCAAGCATTGGAAGCGGCACTTCCCTATAATTTTCACAAAAATAAACTGTTTTAAATATTATTTAAAATTATGAAATTATAAAATTCTTACGTTAAAAAATTGTATTATCTTTAAATAAATTAATAAGTAAATAATTTATAAGTTAAATCTGTATGCTAGTGTCACCTATCAGAGTTGTTCCAAATTACATCATCCATTTCCGGTGGATTGGATGCACTATGCTTGGCCACATGTTACCAGTGTCATTTCATGCGGGAGCAGTTGAGAGAAAAAGTAAAGTTTGTTGCCCTCAGTTAGTATTGAAATAGTAAAGTTTTATTCATTTTACTTAGTTTAATTGTTTATAATATATAGTTTGTATGTTATATTTTATTGTGACCTTGTCACTAGACAAATAGTGTGAATGTAAATAGTGAATTTTCAAATGTTTCTTGTAATTTATTTTATTTTGCGTTTTGTCATGAGTGAATCGTACAGAAGCTCGCTAGCGAAGAGCTTCCAAGAATCCTCTCATG
The DNA here is from genome assembly GCA_030220185.1 of Diploptera punctata. Taxonomy (NCBI): domain Eukaryota; kingdom Metazoa; phylum Arthropoda; class Insecta; order Blattodea; family Blaberidae; genus Diploptera; species Diploptera punctata. The sequence goes on along the minus strand of JASPKZ010009814.1, from coordinate 2,452,406 downwards.
CTTGTAACTCTGCCGTGAACGTTCAAACGGAGTTGGAACAGCATCATGAACCTGTAATATATGAGTGTGCTATTGAAAAACTTTTAGTATGCCCGTTTTATTCACTTTCATTTGAAGACAAAATAAAATTAATAGAAAACTGTAGATCTACGCAGCCTCTCACTGAATTAAATACTCAATATAAAGGCTGTAAAATTTTCACAGGACATTTCGATCCAAATTCCTATCAAACCATCTCCTGGTTATGTGGTTGCAATAATCTCAAAAAATTGTTCTGCTGGCCATGTCTTTTGTCCTCGCCTGAAAAGAATGTTTGGAACAAGACAGGTTTTGAGGACTTAAATATTTTTCATAAAGCCCAAAAAAGACACAAACTCTCATTTTTTCAAACAACAAGCCTTAAGCAGTTGAAACAGTTTGGCAAAACTAATTGAATTATGTCTAATAGGCCTTTTTCTCTCTCTCTCTCTTTTCACTACGGAACTTTCCTTCTTCCCAAACTCACACCTCCCAACTGGTAAATAGTTATACTTTTTGGCATATTGATGTTTCATCCTGATTGTAAAATAGTAAATAGTTATACTTTTGGGCATATTGATGTTTTATTTAGGCCTACTAAATAAACTTTGAGTTTTTTTTATGAATGAGTTGGAGAAAATGTTTTTATACATCTCACCTCATAAAGATTCATGTTTTCACGATACCGGTTTAAAAAGTAAATTTTAGTTCCATCTGCAGTCAAACTCCGGAGTTTAATTACTTACGCATTATTAAATAATCTATAAACTAATCTTGCAAACACTAACTTAAGTCCCATTGGAACCTAGCAAAATGAAGTTAATTTCTTGAAATATGATGTGGATTAATTACAAACAGAAAAACTGCACTTAAACTAGCGTGAAATATTTTCAAAGTCCTATAGAACAACAGTGTGCATGCACCAGAGTTTATAGAGCCTGCGATAACCCACAATCGAACCACATATCGATTATCATCCTCTATTATTATCCGTCGCTATGAAATTTAAATTACAAATATTTGCAATAAATCCCCAAATCTATGTTAAAAAATATATTAATAATATTAAAATTAGCGAACGTTTATTAAAAATGGGTGTACACTTACTTATCATTCCCTAATGCTGATCCAACCAGCGATAACCCAAAACAGTGATAGAAAAATCATAGACTCTGTGGAGAAAATAGCAGTTAGCATCATAATATTGTCTAACAGTGTCATAATATTGTGATTTACATAATTAAATAAATACTTCAAAAGTGTCTAATAATGTTATAAAAATTGTTTGAAAAAGTTCAAAATATTAAATAATGTTAGTAAGTACGGAAGAAGAGCTATAGTTTACAACAATATAACTCAAAAATCAAGTGCTAGTAGAAGTGCAGTAAACATTAGTAATACCGATTTCACTGACATTTTGTGGAAGTTATATTAAGCATTTGCACATGTAAACTGTGGTTCCGTAGAACTTCGAAGAAATAATTGAATACATAAGTAAATAATTAATAATTGTAAAAAATGTTTTAAGTATCATTGTAAAACATTTAAAATAGTATGAAATGTGGAAAAAGTCGGTTTTATGTCTCTCAGGAATTCTTCTAAGTTCCACAGAATCGCAGCGCGCATGCGCGAGTTGCTGTAATGGTTAATATAGATTCCGGTAGTCGGCGTTACCAACTTTGGGAATAAATTTCCAAATGCAAAAAAAAATGGACGTTAACTAACTTGCCATTTTCTAACTAAAGAAAACAATTTACATGCATATTATTTCTTCCCAAATGCTTAAAAATGGACGTACACCAACTTCCCATTTCGTAACGTAACAAAGCAATTTACATGTGTACTATTTAATGAACTATAAACTAATTTTACGTACACTAACACTAAATATAGTTTTAAATTATTTTCAAATGGTGGCAACGTTGGAACAACATGGGAAAGTAGCAAGGAAGTAATGTATCCACGATCATGTTTTACGTAAATATATAAATATAAAATATTGTGAAGAAAGCTTGAAGATCATTGCAAAATGTTTAAAACAGTACAAAATGTGTTTACAATTGTTAGTGCATCAGTGGCATAAGAATGTAAGTGTAGAAATGTGAGAGACATAAAACTGACCACATCCTGAAATGTAAATAAAGACAGAAGATTTACGTAGAGCAACATAATTACAAGAATATAAAAAATCAAGTGCAAATTAATCTAAAGTTGAGCCAAAAGTAATTTTCTAATGTTTAGCTCCACTGTTTTTCTGACAATCCCCAAGATTTGTTCCTGGACTATTTCTATAATTAGGCTATATACAAATATTGAGCATCTAGGGGAGGGGGGGAATGTAACAGAGGCAACTCCTTTGTGCCAAATCGAAATGTGACCAAATTAGTAACCTAAAAACAAATATAAGATTAGGTTGAGTAATTTTTGATGCTATTATTCTCAATTGGATGTCTTATATACAATTACCTTTGTTTGAAATTTAATAACTATAAGAGCTAATTAATATCAAAATACGATTATTGTATTCAAAATATTTTCTACCGAACTCCATGGCACAACAGGCCATAATGCCCTTCTTTGATGTTTATTGTAAAACTTGTATGACATATTCTATTTTTGCAATCGTTGATCTCTGAAACTTAACGTACACTTATGTTTGCAGTAGCTGATCACGCTATTATGTTCATACTCACCACTTTATAGTTTACACACTTGCGTCAATAATGTTTTCATACTCTAGCCATAGATAACTCCATGCTCCACCTTACTTTGTTATTTTACTATGAAACAGGATAGGCAACATAATTTTGAGAAAAATGCTAGTCTTTGAAATGACATTCGCTAAATTCCTGCATCCGTAAACACAAATAAATTATGTTTACAGATGTCAATAGTTAAAATAGTTATTGTATATACATATTAATAATACAAAATTGTCATTGCTTCTTCAATGGGAAAATTCAGAATCTAGGGTAAAAATTACCAGAATGGTGAAATTGATTGAACCATTAGCCAACATTAAATTGAAGCCTTAAAATATCCCTGTTTCGTGTAACGTAAATTTTATTTTTTTTAATAAAATTTAATAATATAATGAAAAGTAGATAAAAATCTTATAATGTTTCTAAATTATCAAAACTTTCAAAGCTTTTTTTTTCAGATATATATCTGTGGGATGGGGTTCGAACTCAAAATAAGGGGTAAGGTGCGCCAATACCCCTTATTTTGATTTCGAACCAACCCATCCTCTGCCCCATCCCACACCCCCAAAGTTTAAAAAAAAATGATTTACAAAATTAACCATACGGTCGTTTTGTATCAGTCACGGGAGTGTCATAAATCACCAAAACATCTATTGTGTTGTCACCGCTAAGATTGAAAAAAATGCGTACGGCATCTGTTTTAAAACGTCGCGTCGGTTCGCCTTCTGAAGTTTTGCCGACAGGCGACTATACAATTTGAGAGTTTGTTCTTAATGCAGAGAGTACATGTGTCATAAAACAGGCTGAATTGCACTTAAACTTGTATTTTGTAGAGAATGTTTCTGCATTAATTTCGAGGACTTCAAATTACTGCGGGCCCAGATAAAGCTAATGCCAACAACTGTAAAATCCTATGAGAAGGAGAACAATTCCAGTATAAATGACACCTTCAAATTTGTTTGCTTTCTTGATAACTACAAAGTTGCATTTCACGAGATCCACAAACTTGTTACCATTTCTGTCGTAACGACACATCGAGTATGATTGTGAGAGTAGGCTACTTTTTTCTTGCCTCGCCGAGTGAAAAATACTTGTGTAATCCGAATGGCTGATGAAAGCCTGAATACGTATGCACATCGCCAACGTAGAGAACCGAACAAGATGTGGATGTGGAGGAAATCATCAATAAATTTGACGATATAGGCCTACATAGTAACCGGCGCACAGCTTCGCACCAGGGGAGTTGAGGTAAGTTTTTATTTTTATACTATTACGAGTATATTTAACTTGTCCACCGCTGTGGTCTCGAGGTAGCGTACTGCCTTGTCACGCAGCGGGCCCGGGTTCGATCCCCGCTCGGGACAGTTTCTGGATGAGGTTTTTATCGGGGTTTTTCCTCACCTGTAAGACAAATGTCAGGAAAACTTTAAGGCCCAAACGGTCCCCGAAATCATATGGCCATCGCAATCATCATAATTCATATCACCTTATCATCATCATCCTTCATCGGTGTGGAAAGCAACGGGAAGCTACCACACCTAAAATTCCCTAGTAAAGCTGCAAAGCATAGCATGAAAATGCTATGATTGCAGTGAAAGACCTGCCTTCGGGCAGAATTACTATGGATGGATATTTAACTTAAGACTATATCTTCGCTGTTTTACCCGCACCACATATTTGAACTCGCACCCCTTCCGCACCTCCGGTTCTGAAATTCTAGAGATACAACTGAATGAAGTGGAAGTGGTATACTATTTCAGTAGTTTTACACAGGGCTAAAGAGTAAAATATTAATTAATAAGAGGAGTGAATTGTTTCTGTGGAAAACTGAAACAGTATAACATCTCAATACAAAACCTATCTGATTGACCCAAAAGGAATTCTATAATACTTTACCAGCTTTACACAGCAGGATATGACAGCAAAACATCTTCATGTGTTAGAAATAGTAGAACCTCCATATTGTACCTTGTATCATCAAAAATATGACATGGATCAACAACGCCTTCAACAAAGCCCTAATTTGAATGCCTCCAAGGAATGCAACCAATACTGAGAAGAAAGATGCAAAATGAGATACTAGCAAGAGTATCCTTGTTTAATTACTTAATTTGTGTAATGGTATATATCCATCCATAGTAATTCTGCCCAAAGGCAGACCCTTCACTGCAATCATAACATTTCATGCTATGCTTGCAGCTTTACTAGGGAATTGTAGGTGTGGTAGCTTCCCGTTGCTTTCCACACTGGTGAAGGAAATGGTATATATATAGTATGGGCCTATTTGTATATATCTCATTGTGTTTGAGGATTTTTAGTAGAGGATTGTTATCAATATGTCACCCCATAATATAAATAAGTTACAATGTGTATACTAAGTGCATTGAGAGAGAAACAAGTAAATCAAGTGTCTTTTACAAATTCACTGATGGAGCATTTTCTCACTGGGAATATCATGATATGATTGAGCACACAGTTTATACACATATATCTTGGGCCATGAAAACTGGTTGTCAGACATATTTTGAAATGGTAACCATGCACACTGTTACTAAAGATATCATCTAGCAGTTAGCCTACTCAAAGCTCTTCATTGCCTTAGGTATATAAAATTCTCCCCATACTTCATTTTTTTTCTCTGCAACTCCTCTACTAGCTCCTTGTAGCAATATGTAGATGGCAGCTGTAAGTTTATTCTCAGATCTTCCACTAAGTACATTTCTCATGCTAGTAAGTAGATTAGTCTTGATGATGCAAACTTGGATGTTCCTATTAATCTCTTCAGGAACCTGGCCTTGGGGCCCTCCATTATCCTCTTAGCTTAATGTGAAGTGGTCCAATGTAACCTCTAGCCCATAGGTAAAATTTAGGACATACTTTTAGTTTGAAGAGCCTATAGCTGTATTCAGTGACAAAAAAAAATGGGGATATTATGTCACAGACTGCAGAGATTGCTGCTATTAATTATTGTCCTTCAATGGACTTTCCTGTCTAAATTGTCAGTCCTAAGTATTTGAAGTGCTTCTGATGTTATGAATTTTTCAATTGCATGTCACACTGTCTGTCTCAAAAACTTTCCCAACCTCTTCTGGAAACCACTAGTTCTATCTTATCCTCATTGATTTTGACTTAATTTTCTATTGTCTGCTGAGATAAGGTCATTTGCTTTTTGCAGATCACCTTTATTTTCTGAACCAGGACCATATCATTGGAATAAATATATAGGGCCTATCCATATTTCAATAAAAAATTACATTGGGAAGTAACACTATGAGATAATTTACAATTTATATAAATGGATCGGATCTGATACATTTATATAAACATATCCATGTGTTTGTTCTCAGCCTAATTCCGAGTTCTTTATCATTTGTTAGTATGTTGAAAAGGAGAGGACTTAGGGGATCTCCTTGCAGTATCCCATTCTTTTGTTCAGTCCATTTTGTCTTCCCCAAACAATCAACTACTTGTATATATTTAGGTAGAATTTTTATCACTCACCTCATATTGTTCTTCTTTAATGACTATAAACTAAGTATATAGTCAAATTCTGCCTAAATGAATATACCTCATAGTGTGAATTCCTAACAGCAATTCATATGTATAATAGCTTACCTAATTACTTAAAGAAATATATGTACATGAAAAATTTAACAAGCTCCTACATAAGATATTAATAGAAAACTGTTTTTATAGTTTTGAAGAATTCATTCTTAAAATTCAGGATAATGCAAAATTAGAATAGATTGTAATAGTTTAAAAACGAAATCTATTTAGCCTAGGTTCTACATGAATGTTCACTGCAAAGAATCTTTCTTCTTGTTCAAAAATACTTCCAATTAGACAAGATAACTAAAGTGCCTCCCTGGAATCCTTGATTCATAGGAGGCTGGGGAGAGTCACATTGTGTACTTGCTAGTAGTTCCAAATAGATTCGCTTGTTGATAAATTAATGATGTGGTTATTACGAACAATAAATACACTATGACTTATAGAATTAATTTAAAGAATGTTAAAATTATTTTATCTTAATTTAAATGTTTATTTTGTTGAATGTTCATTTTATATACATATATATATATATATATATATATATATATATATATATGTAATGCTTTGATTTAAGTTTTATTTGTACTTGTACTTTATTGTAAAAATTTGACTTGCCCCATATCATGTATATGATCAGTTGGATGAATAAATTGAATTGAATTAAAATAAGTACTTGTATATAGTCTCTGACGATATGTTAGATACCAGCCTTGTCATCTAGTTCATTTCCACTAACTATTCTTGCTTTCATAGTACAATTTGACAGTTTATCATGTCAAATGCCTATTGCCTTAGAGTAATCCACATATACAGACAGCATAGAGTCCACTGCCTTTTGACCCTCTACCATCTGCTGGATGTCTGCAGTGAGGTTTCCAGCTGCAGTTGAAGTTGATCTTGGCCTGAAACCGAATTGCTCCTGAGACAAGAAGGGTTCTATCTTCTATGATATCACTCAGTCTCATTGTTAGCATTCTTGTTACTAACTTAAGTCCTACTGTTTCCAGTGCTATATCTCTGCAACCATTGAGCTCGCTTGGGATTATTTTTCCTTTGTATAGCAGATTTATGGTAGACTTCTCCATTCTGCAAGTATGTCTCCTATTGTTAGATATTTGTTTAGCAGCTCTACCCATTTTGAAAGGTTAAAGTATTCATTTTCATACTTTCAATAGTTTGCCTGTGCTACCCCAGGGGGTTTGAAATTTTATTTCCAAAATGTTCAATCTTAAAGTTGGGAGGAGGGATGGTGTTGTACAAATTCTAATAACTAGGTTAAGTTCCAAAAATCTTTCCACAGTATTTGTTCACCTGATGGAGTCTCCTTGATACTTTTTGACAAAAAGTAGACTACATGTTGGCACTCAGTTTCAACTTCTTTCTCTCTTTATTATTCTTCAAACAAACACCTATAGTCTAAGAAGTTTCTAGCCTTGATTGAGGGATCTAAATTCCTTTGAAAGGGTAGGGAATGGTTAAAGTTTGGAGGTTGGAGTAACTTACCTCATGTAGAGAGTTGCAAAAATAATCATATTGAAAAAAACTTTCCCTCTACACTTCAGAACATCCTCAGTTGATGGTTGGTGCACCATTACAAATGATCCAAGATTTCTTTTACTATGGCCAAACAAATAGTTATTCATCTATTCATCCATTCATAATGAAATTAAACAATTAATAATAGTAATAATAATAATAATAATAATAATAATAATAATAATAATAATAACAATAATAATAACACTTTATTTAAGTTTGCAGAGTTGAGGACATAAGGGCTTCTTTTTCATTAAGCCAGCAAATAATAAATAATTTTACATAGAGGGATTTTGTAAAGTGAAGTTTTGGATTTTTTAATATTTCAGTATATGAATGTCATAATTGTACACAGTTCAAAGACCTGATGTGAATTTCATATCATGAATAATAGGAGTTAGATATGCACGACTCACCTGCTATTTGTAGCTTTCTAAAATTGTTTAATTGCATGATGAAGAAATATTCAGAGAGTTAACATATAGTATATTAATATAAAATCTGTGACCACAGGGTAAACATACGTAAGTCTGAAAGCATAACTTTTCACGATAGATTATTATTATTCAAATAGCTTATTTATAATCGGTGATTTGCATTACTTCTGACCAAGTAATATCTACCATAAGAAATTAGCTATCACTTAAGAACTCTACCCTTATGATAGAAGAAGAAAAAATGCTATATTTCTGATATATTAATCTAAAAAATAAAATAAAGGAAGGACATGGGAGATATAGTCAACACCCTCACGCAGAGAATGGAAGCCAACTAAGATAAATCTACTGAAGGAGTTATGAGATTTTAAAGGATGTTGACAATAGTTTGATTTTAAATGAGATTGCATCCAGTAAATTAAACCCTATCTACACAACCATCACAAAACAATCAGTAGCTGGATGATAGCTGGACAGTAACCAATGAGGATGAGGATGAGACTGGTCCCGAAAGGCCTACATTGTTTTAAGCATTTTAACAATTGCAAAATAAGGTAGAATTTTATATTATAATCTTTATATTATCTGATTAACACCTCAGTGGAATTTTACCATCAACTTTATTATTTTGATGTAGTATATTGTTTAAATATTATTAAATATCACATGCTTATTGTATCAATGTTGGAATTCCTAAAAAAATTAGTTAGACTTATACAAATGTGTCTAAATGGCACAAAGAGTAGGGTGTGTGTAGGCAAACAGTTTTTGGATACTTTCGAAATCCACAATTGAAGCAAGGAGCTGCACTATCTCCTCTACTATTTAAATTTGTACTAGAGCATGCCATCAAATCTTTAGAGGATGAAGAAGGCCTTACAACTCATGTTGTATGTCTGGTGGAATTTTGAAGATGTGATTCACTGGGAGTTTGTTCCAAACAGGAGTGCAGACAATGTAGATCTTTATTCTCAACACCTGGAACAAATTCATGAAATTTTGAGGGTTGCATATTCAAACTCGACCGGACCCCATACTGCACAAACAACCATGACAAAAGTTCAGATTTTGGGAGGAATGAAACTGTTACTGTACTCAGCACATAGCCCTGATCTTGAACCTTCAAATTACCATGTTTCACTCTATGGCCCATTGTGCCCATTTCTTGCACGAGATTTCGAAAACATTGAAGCTGTGGAAGTGGGTCTCAACAAAATTTTCACATAAAAAACCAGAGAATAGTACTGTCATGGCATATTAAATCTTATTGAAGCTTGGCACAAGACTATACAATCTGATGGAGAGTAATTTAATTTCTTGTCAGAAAAAAAAATTAAAATAAAATGTTGATAAAAATGGCATTACTTACGAGAAAGTATCTATATTTGTGAAAACACTAAATGAATGTTCATGAGTGTGGCACTGCATTTTCTTGAATCTCAAAGTGGAATAGACAATATCAATGATTTTACTTCTGAAATTGATTACAATAACCCAGTACCAAATAATTATCTCAATAATCTAGCAAAAATATTAACATCACTGTTAGAGAGGGATTTAATTGAAGAACTTAGTTAAAATAAATGGACGACAAAGGACAGGGACAATATGATTTTAATAAAAAAACTACTGTGAATTTCATTTGTAACTTCATTGGTTAGCTTAAGAAATTCAAGTCACACAGTTTCATTGTAAAATCCCAAGCAAATTACTTGAATAAATTGAAAAATTAAATAAAGCCTGACAAATTCATTATAATTACTGATTTTCCAGTTTTAAGTTTTAAATTAAAATGTTTTATACCTCACCTCATATGCAGTCTTCTAATTACACCAGTTTCAAAGCTAAGGCAGCTTCATCTTCAGTAATTTCTTGTCGATTGATGTTATGTCGATGTGACACAAATGGGGAATTAAAAAGAGGAAAAGAAACTTCTTGTGGGAAAACAGAGGAAAAACACCCAGTTGGAAGACCAAGAATGAAATGGGAGAATAACAGCTGTTCATCTCTCTTTAGTCCAAATATTTTTCTAAGAACTTTATTTTCAAATATTCATAATCTTTTCTTCTCCCTTAAAGTAAGAGTCCATGTTTTGCATCCATATAATGTAACTGGGAGAATAACAGTTTTATATATTTTAAGTTTAATATTTTTTTAGAGAAGTTGGGACAACAAGAGTCTCTGTAATGCATAGTTAGCATGATTTTCTAGAATTGAGCTTGTGTTTAATTCCTTTGTCCACCTCATTGCCATTTGTAATGATTATTCCTAGGTATTTGAATTCAGCCACTTTTTCAAAATTTCCCTCATTTGTCATTAACTGTCCATTTCCATTATATTATATATTTCTATGTATGACCATATATTTAGTTTTAGTGATGTTTACTTCTAGTCCAGTTCCTTAGTGTTACTCATAGAGTGAATATGTTGGCACTATCTCCTTGCTATTGCCTAATAATACCATGCCATCAGCACAAACTAACAGCTTATTATTACCATCAAAGTGTATACCTTCTTCTTCCTCTAAAGATTTGATAACATGCTCTGGTACAAAATTGATTAGTAGAGAAGATAATGCATCTCCTTACTATAACCCATTGTGAATTTCAAAAACTGTTTGCCTACCTGGACCCTACTCTTTGTGCCATTTCACATTTGAATGAGTTTAACTTTTAGGAATTCTGAACTCCAGCAGGATACTATATAACTTCTCCCTCTATTGAATCATATGACTTTTTTTGTAGTTTACATACATGGCCATTGGCTGCAATGATACCTATTATATAGTTGATGTGCAGTACCATATTCCAATTTGATTTTTAAAATCTGTCTTATACTAAAAATCTGATTTATTGTAGACTTTAATGAATGAGTTGGAGAAAATGCTTTAACATCTCACCTCATAAAGTTTATGAGGTGAGATGTTAAGGCATTTTCTCCAACTCATTCATTAATGTAAATACCTCATAGCGTTTCCTCCCACTGTAATTTTAATTAAAAATTATGTTGCAGACTTGTTTCTTTTAAATCCATATTGATGATGACCTTATACAACATCAATATAGGGATTAAGTCTGGATACTAATAAATTTGTTAGAATTGTGTACAACGTTGAAAGTAATGAGATACCACTATAGTTGTTGTAATCAGTTTTATTTCCTTTCTTATAGATAGTATGATAATCAATTCTTTCCATTTATTTGTTCCTAAATCATACTACTTCTTAAAAATTTTAAGTAATATTCCCATTATCCTAATTACTTCTTAATCCGTATATTCCCCAATATTAAAGTGTACTTCTATCTATTAAATACTTAACAGGCCCCTTAGTTTTTTCTTTTTCTTTTTTTTTTTTGTACAAACAATGTATCTTGCTCATCAATTTTTCTCCCTGATTTTAACAGTTTGCTGTGATGCCATCTGAACCCAATGGTTTGTCCATCTCCATTTTTTATCTCCATTTCAACCTCTAATGCACTTAGGCTCGAACCTATGAACGCATTAGACCGTAAAAGGCGTTCTCTCCTGAGAAAGTTGTATCCTAATACGATTTTGCTTACTCAGAAATCTGTTCATGCGATAATAATTGTTGAAATTCGTAAGCTACCTGACGAGGTGACTTAAGAGAGAAACGAATCGTGAGAATCCCGAAGGGAACCAATGGTAACTGATGTAGTTTGAAACCTTGCTGCGTACCTTGCTGCTTTATCCAAGATGTCGGACCTTGAAGACTTCGATCATGTTTTCGGTATACGCGGAGAAGAGGAATTTGATAGAGTCTACCAAAGAATTCAACTGGAAGAACAGGAGAATCGGCGTAATATTGCGCGATGCAGATGTCGTTGTATACGGTATTATTTGCAGAATGCAAGCATAAATGCATTCCTCTAGCAGATGAAAATAAAGGAAGTGGTTTTATCGCTGAGAATTCTGGGTAATTTCTTGCCAATATTACGAAAACGACGACTTTCATGCATGACCAGTTAGTGGGTAACTAATTCGATCTTTGCACTTGCTCACGGTGAGTCAGCTCACCAGTGATTGGAAGTAATTTGAGTAGAGACTAATGTATATGCATGCTAACCTAAGGTTAGTCTGTGACTAATGTTTCTGGTCTCTGTAAATCATCCTTTTCAATATCCTGTGCATGCATATTTAATAGCTGATTAAAGTGAATTTTCCATATATTTAATATACTCTTGGAAAATGCACTCATTATCCCAATTTCATTCCTAATTATGTTTGTTCTATGTTAAAATCAAATGTTTTCTACCTCTCCTCATACAAAATCTGCTAAGTAGATTGCGATTTCAAGACCATAATAGTCTCATCATCAGTACTATTTTGGCGACTGATGTTATGTCGATCGGAAGAAACTCTTCCTGTAAAAGTTAAATAAATGTTTGCTAGCCTGAAACCCTTTCCTCTCTATCCTAATTCTCTGATGTTTCTATTTTCTTGCATTCATTTCAAGATCATTAATCTTCTCTCTCAAATATTTCCTCTTTTTACTCTTTGATAACCTAGTGGTTTCTCTTCTAATGCTACATATTGTTCTAAATTTATTTAATTTGGCTCAGGTAACCAATTACTTTTTGTTAGCTGTCTTTTCTTTACAATTTCAGCATATTCTTCATCAAACCATTCCATGTTTTGTCTTTTTTTTTTTTAAATAACCTACACTTTCTGATGCTGATATTTTTATAGTATCTCTTATAGTCACCCATTCTTTATTTATATCAGTTTAATCTTCAGTAGCCAGATTTTCATCTGAAGATTCCATTATTTCAAATCTATTAGGGATTTTGATCTGGTATTCTTTCCACAGTTCATCATTTCTCAAATTTTTTAATTCAAAATTTTCAGAATCATCTTTAGTGTTTGTTCCTCTCATAAGTCATAACTTATAACCATTCTCTGCTTTTCACCGTAACAAGTTGATGATCTGAATTACAGTCTGTCACTTTGACTGATCTAACATCAATGATGCTACTGTGCCAGCATTTGTCCACTAATACATGAGGTTTCGTCTGGTTTTGAGTTTCACCGTCTGGGGAAGTTCAGTGTATTTATGATATTCCTTATGCTGAAATGTGGTGCTCTTAAAAATAAGATTATTTGATGTGGCAAAGGTGATTAATCTAACCCCACTGTAGTTACTATCTTTAAGACTGAATTTTGCCAATCATTGGCATGAATATATCTTCCTGCACCACTTTTGTATTAAAATCTCCTAAGGAAATTTTCATATAATATTGTGAAATACTATGAAACATGCATTCTAATTCCTCATAGAACTCATCCTTGATCTTATCTTCGGTGGGACCATGTACATTTACAATTACAAAATCATGTTTACCTTTTACAATTATGTATGATATCCAACTGCTCTCAAACTTAACATCTTGGATAGTGGAGAGGATCTTCCTTTGAACAAAAATCCATTGAAAATTCAGGTCTCACTGCACCCCTATAGTTTAATGTAAAGCTTCCTGATTCCTGACTTCCTTTTCCTGGCCATCTAACTTCCTGTAAAGCGACTATATCCAAAGATGATTTATTTAATTCCTGTGTCAATATTTCTAGTGCCTCACTATTAGATAATGTCCTAACATTCTATGTTTCTAGGAATATGTCCCTGTGTTTGAGCATTTGCCATAGATTTCCTGAAGTAGTCCCCACCCAGAGAACCAAAAGGGGGATTATTTTACCTCTGAAAAATTTTACTCCAGTGGAATCCATATCTTGACGGTTGTATTTTTACGATGAAAGATCATCACTCTTTCAACCAAGATAATTTTTTTCATCTGGCTTATCCCTTCCACCTGCATTGCATGGGTAATCCTTTTGACAGCAATACTACTGCCGGCATGGCTTTCAGGGTAATTAAACATGCAAGCCACTCTACTATGACAAGGTAAAGGTACCATGGAGGCCTCACAAGAATGAAATAAATGAAAATGCATCCAGTACATGTAACCCCCTCTACCAGATCTTCAGTGAAATACCAGTTTTGAATTTTGTTGATGATGGGACTAGTCCCGAAAGTGCTACAGATAAATGACTAAAAAAGTTGATGAGATGGACCTTTTATGTAAATACTCGTATTCCATAACCTAATGTTATAACTAGAATAAATTGAAATAAGACCTGTGACATGCACTAGCTGTCAATACAGATATCTTACAGTGATTGGCAGCAACTTTGGCACAGTGGGATAATCTATGAGCACATTGCTCCTTAGGTTCAAGGCCAAGTGGACATAAGCTCTCCGAACTTCCATATCCTGAACTAATGTTTTCCAATAATTCCCCTCGAATCTAGGTTAATATTTTTCTCCCACCTTGGTCAACCAACTGGGCATTTTCCCTCTGGTTTTCCTACAAGAAGCTTTCATAACCCTTTCATTTTTTATTCATGCCACATGTCCTGCTCATTGCAGTCTACATGAGTTAACTGTTCTTATTATATGTGGCTTCCTATAAACCTTGTAGTTCACTGTTATGAAGTCTGTTCCATTTGTCTGTCTGTTCATCTCTCTTTGGTCCAAAAATTTTCCTAACAACTTTATTCTCAAATACATGTAATCTTTTCTCCTCCCTTAAAGTAAACATCTGTGTTTTGCATCCACATAATAGAACTGGGAGAATAACAATGTATACAGTAAAACCTGTCTTAGCCAAAACCTTTATAAGAAGGAAACTTGTAGAGATGGAAAGAAATCTCCAGAACAGTACGATTTCATATGTAAAATCAGCCTGTATAAGCCAGAAACTTTCATAACGCGAAAACAGAATGGTTTTTAAAGTACCAATAGTTAATTTTTACCTCAGTAAGACGGAAAATTATTCTTAAGCACGTTCTAATTACAGTAGTAATGACCACATGTGAAAATTTTGCATATGATGCAACTAGTTGGGAAACTCTTCAGTCCTCCTATAGTTGAGTTCCTTCTTGTTTTTGTGTAATAGAGTTGTTTTGTATTGCCGTGCAAACTGTGCTGTGTTACATACACTATTTTGTCTGTATTTCAGTTCAATACGTTATGTCTTTAAAGCGTGCATGTAAAATCCTTACACTGTGTGAGAAAATTCAAGCTTGTAATTTGGGAACTCTTTATAAGAAGGAAAACTGCCAAGACAGAAATATATTTAAGGAACCGTCAGGTTCCTTCATAGGAAGGTTTCACTCTATATATATTTTTTTTTGGAGAGATGGTGAGGCAATAAGAGTCCCTGTAATGCATAATAGCTTGCATTTCCAGAATTGAGTCTAAATATTTAACAATATCATAAAAAAATTGTGATAATTCTTGTGACAAAAAAAAATATATGTCTTTGTATATTTTAACAATCCATACCATTATTTCATTAATAAAAGGTAGTAAATATTTATTACATTTGTTTATCTCCACTTTTTACTTAGAGCATATTGAGAATAGTTATTTTAACCATATTTTAATAAGGGATTTCAAGGTCACATTATTTAGGGCAGGCTGAAATGCAAGCAGTAGATGAAGAAAACCAAATACTATATGATGCAAGTGGATAGACCATTGAAACCTTCTTAAGCATTTGATATATAGATTATATCTTTAAGGTGCATTGTTTGGGGTCCTATTAAAATTTAAATAAGTTCCAATAATAATGTGCAGGCTATCTAAGACACCATGTCTTAGCACAGAACTACAGGACATGCACTGGTTTCAATCCTCATGGGAGAATCATTTTCCTATGGAAATTTTGCCAGTATGGAAGCATCATGAGGAATTTGGGTAGCTACAATAAATAGCAGCTCCTGGTTGAGAAAACAAACTATAACTAGGCAACCTGACATGCTGATCACATGTCATCCCTATACTGGCTGGATCTTTGTAAGGAATCTACAATGAGTAGCCCATTGTTGAGCCTTAGTGTCTCCTTTGTTAGGAGTTATTAGACCAAGTTAATTTAGTTCAATTGGAAATGGACCACGACTGTCTAGATGACCACCTTTAAAGAATGGGGATTGTCCCTAGAACTATGGGATGCTCCTTGTGTGAAGAAAATGCTCTCCTAAGCAAGAAACACTTGCTATATTACAGGCAACTAGATCCCGAGAAATAAGACAGGAAAGACATTGCAGGACATTATTGTGAAGCAAGAGGACTAATAGTGTGAAACAAGCTCCAGCCATTTAAAAACAACAACAACAATTTAGTTACACTTATTTGCCCCTAGATAACATGAATGGTATGTGGCCAACATGCCGACCCAATAAGACATCTAGCAGGCAACTCAGGTATTTCTAGGATGATGAGGTCGATAAAAAAAAGCCATTGACCCTGATCGGGTTTGAAACCATGACTCTCAGGACCAGAAGCAAGGATCATAACCACTAGACCACAGCAGCTATCTGGAAGGAATGGTTAACAGAATTAAAGAGAAAAATTTCTCTTTGTACCTGGTTCAGGCAGAAATTTTTCATAAGTAATGCCATGAGTGATTTGCAATTTATCTAGACAATTCGGAAATCAAGAGTGGCACTTGTTAGGACTATTTAACAAATAAAATAGAGCTGTTTACTCACAATTCATTATTTAAATATAGTTATTTTAAAATATTATATATTTTATGTAAACGGCAATGTTTGAAAACAAATGAGAAATGTGTGTTATGTTTCATTTGTTCATCACTGCAACCAGATCATACTATTTATTGCCAAATAGCATCACAATATTGTAAGAATGCACCCTAGTGGAGAAAAAATTAAACACATCAAACTGTTTATAACCTACATTATAGGTTACTAATTAATATCTGATATCCTATGATGTAAGTATGTCAATTATATTTTTCTGGAACATAAATACCTGGAAAATTATATGTTTAAGAAAGTGCAAACAGTGGTTTCTTTTTATTGTGGTATAATCAATTGCTGGTTGTAAAAGGGAAGATGCTAAGAGGAAGGAGAGCCTATAATGTTGCTTTTAAATTCTAAGACTTAGAGGAACCGATCTGCACATCTTCCTAGTGTCCAATCCCACCTTCACGTGGTGCAGCTGTTAGTAACCATATAACTTATACGTATAACTTATGTGGTGAACGGACGGGATGGGTTACTCACCAATTGCACTGGTCAGCATGGTGAGATATTGACCGATATGGTATTACTTCCACTTCCATACCATATCTCTTTTTTATCTTTCCTATCCAGTCTCTCTGGACTGAACACTTGTTGTTTTCTGACCCCGATGGTATTAGAGTATTCGAGGCCGAGGGGATCATTTCATCTTATCTTTTCTGTCAAATTCTTCCTATAAGGCAGATCATGCTCTTAGCTGTAGTGAAAGCAACTGATCTAAGGATGGACACCTGAAAAAATCCCTGGTCCTCCAGCTTCGGGGTTGATGTGGTAGGCCAGCTCCCTCCCATCAGAAAAAAATTGCAGTGCTAAAAAAACCTAATAGAGATAAGCCGGTCAGATTAAAAGGAAGATGAATCAAGCTACGGAAACGAACTCTGCTAATTGGAACATGGAACATACAAGGCATAAGGAATAAAATGGAGGAGGTCCTTAAACAGATGGAGGATTTGAAGCAGGACATAATTGTACTGACTGAAACAAAGAAGAAAGGAGAAGGAATGGAAACTTTAGGATTGTATGTTCACATTTACAGTGGTGTTAAAAAGAATGAAAGGGCTAAAAGAGGGGTTTCAGTACTTATCAAGAAGAAATATAAGGGATATATCACTGGGAAGCAATAAATGAAAACATAACTAAAATTAATATATCTCTTTTTGGTATAAAATGCTCTATATTAGCAATATATGGAAATTTGCAATTGCTTACCTCAATGGAATATTGTGGGATAAAAATATAATAAAAATAAAATGATTATATATATATATATCATACAATTGTTAAAAGCATCATTACTTATGGAGCAGAACTTTGGCCATTAACAACAAAAACAAATAAGTACCTTTTGGCAACGGAAATGAATTTTATATGAAGGGCCGCAAGAATTTCAAGAAGAGAAAAAATTAGGAACTCAGTTATAAGGGAGAAAATGAAGATTGAAGACACAATTTTAGATTATATTAAAACTCAGCAATTAAGATGGTATGGACATGTCCAGCAAATGGAAGAGGATCGACTACCAAAATCTGTTTTGGAATGGAAACCTGAGGGAAGACGAAGCAGAAGAAGACCTAAAACCTCCTGGAGTCAGAGAATATGTTTATATATGAAGGAGAAACATCTACAACCAGGAGATTGGATGGATTGACAAAACTGGCTATTAGGAATCGGACGATGACAAAGACATTAATCAACCGATGATCTATCTATCTATCAATTGCTACAATTTGTTTCTACTATGTCTCGCAAGCAGTATCTGGTTACATTCGTGCACTCTATATACAATCTGGGAGCTACATGTATTCCATGATTCTTACATCTTAATATATAAATTGCTATATTCAATGCATTTCTTTGAGTGTCAGTCACTGCAAAATAATGCTATGACCTGTTCAGAATTTTAAAAAGGAAGAGCTTTCTTTAATATGATAAACTTATCTGATAAATATCGGGATGTAACATGACTGCAATTGGTGTAAAACAAAATTAATTGAAACGTGATTGGTTATTGACTCCCATTATGGGCATGAGTTAAATAATGTCTTTAATTGTATTAGATGTTAAGTTTCTGTTTTGTTATCAGTGAAGGAAGGTTTGACAATTTGATAATTCACTGCTTGCTTAATGGGTGAATCGAACCATGGTTTTCCTACATGGAAAACAGTTGCCTTAGTCACTTGAGTAACAGGACATGTTCCATGAGTAATAATAAGCATGACAAAATGCCACTTAATATCAATATGGATAGCAATGTTTGTCTCCACCCTTATGTTGATGTTAACATACATGCCTGTCACATATCAGATAGCTCGCCAGACATGTTGATGACTCATTATTCGCCATATGCTACATATTATTATGCACAACACATTGTTCAATGAGGTGATTAAACTATTTGCTCAGCCCACAAGACAAACTTGAGTATGGTTAGAACACACACCCAAAAAATATTCATTCCTCAATGGTGTAACACTTAATGAAAGCGTTGACATGGGAAAGGTAGTAAGTCATAAAAATCAAATTTTTTAGGGGAAACAAAAAATTATTTTGACACTTTTAAATTTAAATATAATTTGGATATTTTGCAAATATAATTTCTTGTATAGTAGTGTCAAAATTATATTAAAATTAATGTTGGGAAAATTGTTTTTTACTTCCCCTGTAAAATTTGCTTTTTATGACTTACTACCTTTCCCATGTCAACGCCTCAATTCCTTTCCTTTAAGGACATCTGAAGGGCCCTATATTACCATTGTTAAAATCATTATCACAGTGGCAGAATTAGGTTTGAAATTTGGAGAGAGTTGTGTTATATGAACTGGAGGCGCATAGTTGGGGCAGTCAAAGCATGCAATAGGTTTCAGCACTGAATATGATGATGATGTGTCATATAAAGGGATATATGACATGATGGTGTCAGTTTTATATAAAAATGAGTAAAGTACACGGTTATAAAGAAGAAATTGCATACTGTATTTCAGATACATAACAAATTAATACCAAAATTAAAATATAAACTTATGGAATATTCACCTGAAAGGTTCGTCTCCTCAACTTAATTAATTATTTAACTGTAGCGCTTTCGGGACTTGTCCCATCATTGGCAGGGTTGAGACAAGTCCCGAAAGCACTACAGTTAAATAATTAATTAAGTTGAGGAGACGGACCTTTCAGGTGAATATTCCATAATTTTATATTTTAATTTTGAATAATACCTCAACGGAACACATCATGAATCTTATAAAAGTTAAATTAATACCATCACTTAGTCTTTATAATCGTAATACCATCATTCTAATCTTTATTGCAATTCCTTTACTGCGACTATTTTATTTAATAGATGAAATTAAGGACAATAAATATCTCCATAATTAAATATATGTAGGAAATAACACTATGAGGTTTATTTTAAGTATATTTGAGTTGTATATTTTGACTCACCTCATATTTCTTGATTTTTATGCAGACAAGTTATGTCGCTAACTGTGCGACATTCTATAAAGCATCGAGAATGTCACACAGCAACGAAACTAGTCTGCATAAAAATCAAGAAATATGAGGTGAGGCAAAATATACAACTCAAATATGATCTTCATAATTATCATAAGTAATGCCACGAGTGATTTCCAATTTATCTAGATAATTTGGAAATCAAGAGTGGCATTTGTTAGGACTATTTAACGAAAAAATTAAGCTGTTTACTCACAAATCATTATTTAACTATAGTTATTTTAAAATATTTATATATTTAATGTAAACGGCAATGTTTGAAAACAAATGAGAAACGATTGGTATGCTTCATTTGCTTCTTTTGTTCATCACTGCAACCAGATCATAATAGTATTTATTGCCAAAAAGATCGCAATGTTGTAAGAATGCACCCTAGTGGAGAAATTTATAACCAACGTTATAGGTATTAATTAATTTCTGATGTCCTATGATGTAAATATGTCAATTATATTTTCTGCAACGTCATTTCCTGGAAAATAATTTGTTTAAGAAAGTGTAAACAGTGGTTTCTTTTTTTGTGGTATAATCAATTGTTACAAATGTTTTTATATTATCTCTCACATGCACTTTCTGTTGACATTCATGCACTATATATACAATCTGGTAGCCATACTTCTTATGGAGTCAGTCACTGCAAAATAATACTATTCAAAATGTTAAAAAGGAGGTGCTTTCTTTATTATGATAAACTTTAGTTGGTAAATTTTAGGCAAAACACGACTGTGATTGGTTGTAAATCCAAAATCATTGAAATGTGATTGGTCATTGACTCCCATTTGGGGCATGAGTTAAATATTCAATATTAAGCTATCTTCATCCTTTGTACACTGATTAATAAAACCCTGTTTTTCTCAAAATGAAGAAAAATTACTTATCCCACTATGTCATATGCCTCTTCATATATCTCCTGCATCATAACTGAGCAGTTTAAGGCATGTTGCTTTGGTGTGAGTTTCCATGGAGTAAAAAATAAATTTTCTCGTGAAATTTTGGCCAGTATGAGACCAGTACTCCCCCAGCATTGTAATGAATTAGATAGCTACAATAAGTAGTGGCTCTTGGTTAAGAAAAACAGCTATAACGACTGGGGGACCCCAATACTGGCTAGATGATTGCCCACCTCTGTGATTAATATATGTGGATGTGAAGCTAGCAGGTTGCTGGTAGGCCATGGGCCCTCTAGACCTGTCATGTTGTGGAGTTTTATGTGTATGGTATATGTATGTTTTAAAAAAGACAAATACACTATTACAAATTCAGTCATCAATCTTCCTAATAAAGAAATGACAATGTGTTCATTTGTATGCATTCCTGTGTGCTTCAGTCAAATAATAAACTGACACAAGTAGGTTTCGCACAAATTGGCCTCCTCACAAGATTTTACATTGAACAGCATTACAGAATAATCTGACTTTCTTATTGGTTGAACTGTTGTTGCCAAAGCAATGAGGAGGAGGAGTTTGTTTATATTGCCTATTGAAAGATTGGAGTGCCATGTTTTAAACAATTCTCATCATCCAGGGATTAAGCCTGTTGGCTCGTTCCGGTTTCATGAAAGCTAGAATTGTTAAAATTGTTCAGACCATCTTTTGTGTGGGCGTCCAACATTTCTCCTTCCGTGCAGTTTATAATTTAGCAATAATTTTGGAAATCTTTCTTCTGGCATTCTATCAATATGTTATTTCCAGGAGTTCCTATATTTAATTATTTGGTCTGTAAGTTTGAAAATATTTAGTTCCTTTCTTATATCTTCATATCTTTTCTTATCCAGCAGAGTATATCCTGCTATATTTCTTAAAAATATCATCTCAGTTGCTTCCAATCTTTGTTCTTGTCTTTTAATGACCGTCCAACATTCTGATTCGTACATCAATATAGGAACAGCCACTAATATCAAGCTGATAGGTATTGGTAGCAGTTTTGTCACTAATGGTAGCAAAATTAAGAACTTCTCCTGTATTACAAGTCTGGACATTTTCACCTAACTCATTAAAACTGGAATGAATACTGATAAGGGAACTGCCAACCATTGCATTCAAAACTTACCTTGAAATTTCTTCCTGAGAAGCATTGTGATATACAAAGGCCATGTCCAAAAATGTTACTGCTTTTTTAACTGCAAGGCATTAAAATACAGGGCCAAATCTCTCATATAAACTATAGGGATACAATCCTGTATTGCCAGACAGGATAACCCTCACTACCCACCGTTGTGCCACACCTGCCTCACTTCTCTCTGCTCTTAACTCATGCAGGGATATACATCTACTCCATACAACGGGTTGCCATGGCTGGATTCTGGTTTCGATTTCTGTGCTTTGGAGGTTAAAATGGCAGATAATTTTTTTGGGCACAGCCTTGGTACATCACAATGCTTCTCTGGGAGAAATTTCAAGGTAGGTTTCAGCTTGCAGTGGTTGAAAGTTCCCTTATGAGATGACTTTGTTAATATTTTGATAAAATGTTACAGGCAGGGAAGCCCAGCTTTCCTTGAAAAATTTGCCAATGTTTCATCATGTTTATTCAGGTATTATATCCTTATGGGTTGTTTTGGTCTTGTATCATAGCCTTTTTTATCATCCATGCCACACTGTGAAGGTCATTGTTGATTGTGCAAGTATGGATTCTTGTATGCCTTTGAACTTCAGACGGTTATAATTTATACATTACATCATTAATTGAGCTGCTCAGGGGAACATATTGGTAAGTACCACAGCCATCAAACAAGCAATATTTGACTTCCTCGCTTGTTTGATGTAACAGAGTAGTATGTGATTGGTATTATTTTCTCACTTACGCACTAGTTAGCAGGAGGACATATGGTAACAGCCATCTGCTCCTGGAAGCAGAAAAAAAAAACAATGGCAAGGGACAGATAACATTGTAACATTCCAAAATATTCCTTTTGGCACTTACCATTATGTTCCCACGAGCATCACAATTGTTCCTGTAATTTTTATAAATATCAAAATTTTTAGTGCCACATCCCTACCATTTAGATAAGTGAAATGAAAAGAAATTGTAATGGTACTGAGAATTAGTGGACACATTATACTGCTTATCTTGTTACATGGTAAAACCAGCAGGTTGACCCATTAATAAAAAACATCCAAATATTCAAGATCAAAATTTAAATACTAATTAACTGGCACTATTGAACTTATAGGTTCATGGCTGGACAGACATAAGCTCTCCACACATCCCTATTCTGAGCTAATGTTTTCCAATCATTCCCTGTATAATCTACTTAACTCAAATCACGGTTAATGTTATTCTCCCACCTCATTCTTGTCTGCTAACTGGACGTTTTCCTACAAGAAGCTTCCATGACCCTCTTTCATTCCCCATTCATGCCACATGTCCTGCCCATCACAGTCTACAAGATTTAACTGTTCTTATTATATCTGGTTTCCTATACAGATTATGTAGCTCAGTGTCATGCAGGCCTCAAAAATTTTACTAAGAACTTCATTCTCAAATATTCGTAATATTTTTTTCTTCCTTAAAGTAAGAGTCCATGTTTCACATGTTTTTGCAAATTTAAATACTATATTTTAAAATTATTTTTGCATTCTTTTTAGTGAAATTCTCAACATTAAAAAATAAACCAAGAATCCATAGAAATTATTACAATCCATAAATTTAAATAAGCATTGAAATGAGTAATTTTGTTTTGTAGATTATCGTTTCAAACTTCTGATGGAAGGAAACATGATTAACTATAACTCACTATTAATCCTTAAATTGGCAATGTATCATTATATGATATATCAATTGGTTTAATTTATTCAATACATTTAATAAAACATCGTAGACTGCGATGGGCAGGACATGTTGCATGTATGGGGAATGAAAGACGTGCATGGAAACTTCTTGTAGGAAAGCCAGAAGGAAAGCGCCCAGTTGGTAGACCAAGAATGAGGTGGGAGAACAACATTAACTATGATTTGAGGGAAGTGGATTATACAGGGAATGATTGGAAAGCATTAGCTCAGGATAGGGATGTATGGAGAGCTTATGTCCGCACGGCCATGAACCTACGGGTTCGATAGTGCCAGTGAGTAAGTAAGTACATTTAATAAAACAAAAGAAATAATAAGAATTAATTACTTAACCCTTTAGGTGTCATGAGCCAATCAGATATTTGGATGAATCAATAATACACAACATATATTTGCCCATTTGGTCCCGCAAGGAACTCCTCCCATTTTAATAGGCTCTGGTGCTCCTGTCCATTACCTGCCAGACAATATACTTAAACTACTTGCAAAGCCGATCACATCGGCGGGTGCGATTTAAATCTCTGACACAAGAGATTTTACCAGTGGCATGCAGAGGGTTAAATGTGTATGGAATCGTACAATAAACCTAATAATAACAACAGTTATGCATGATTTCGTTTTCAGTGCAGTCTGCCACATTTAAATAACTAAACGAGAAATTAGTGTTTTGCCAATTTAAGAGTTAAATCTTATAGGCTAGATGAATAAAAACTTACAGAAGAACAACCATGTCAAGGATAAGGCTATGTAAATCTAATAATTGTATCCATCAATAGGGAAGAATGTTGGATTTGTTGAAGGACCCATCTTCTGTGACCAACAAATTTGTTGCTAGGAAATCTTGACAGTTCCAGTTCACCTTATTAAGTGTTTGTATATGAATGGTTTGCATGATTGTTTATCTTAATGTTGCATCTCATTAAATAAGACTTTCAGCAATGAGAGTTGACGGCAGTGGCATTGTCAGGAGAAGGGTCAGGTACTTTCTAAACACCATAATATTTGGATTCACTGATGAAATCCAAACCATTATTCTGTTAATACTTTAATAGTCATAATTTATCACTGGAACATCAATGTGGGGGAAATAGAAAAAATTGCAATATTGATTCATTACAATCTGTCATTACTTGAAAAACCACATGACATGGAGCAATCCAGTTTTTTGGACAGTGTGCTACATCTCTCCAAGTTTTAATTCAGTGCATCTTATCATTTGCCTCTCCAGAGGATCTCTTCCATACTGCCAGTGAAATTTTTACTGAATGAAGATGGGTGATTTACGCTCGTACCACCAAACAGATTTGCCTTCTCCTATAATGTCATTATTGTATAACACATTATCAATAAAACCCAAATCACCAAACCAAAATATTAAAATAGTTAATACATTTCGATAGTGAGGCTATCATTATCAAGACTAGTTATTGATTGTATTGCTATTAAATCAATAACTGGTTTTAGGGGTAAAGTCAGAAATAGCATAATAAGGGAAATTATGCAAGTTGAAAAAAAAAATAGAAGAAAAAGTTTGTAATGATATGGACACCTTATAAGAATGGAAGAAGATAGAATACCAAAGAAGATCCTTGATTGGAAAGATAATGGACAAAGTGGAAGAGGCAGACCTAGAGAATGTTGGATAGATGGAGTGAGGAGAAACATGGAAGCTAGAGATTTGAAGGAAGAAGATGTGACAAATCACTTCAGATTGAAGGAGAAACATTGTATTGTGGAATATTCCTAATAAAAAACTAGTCTTCATAATGATAGCCTTGCTATTGAAATGCGTTGGATATTTTAATATTTTTGTTTGGTGATTTGGGTTTTATTGATAATAGGTAATACAGTTTTATTATCACCAAGAAGATACTATTTATTAACAATGCCATTATTGTTCAATTCAAATCTGTCAAAATAAAAATAAAACTTGTGAGATATGTACAACACTGTGTAAAAAAACTGCACACTTTACAGCAAGTTGTTTTCTAGCAATGGCAACAGGAGTCTGTGAACACATTGTATTTTATTTAATGATTCTCTTTAACATATCAGGTACTTAATGTTGCAATTCAAAGCTGGATGTGAAAGGACTAACAAATTTTAATCAGAGGATTCTTATTAAAGATTGACTTTCTGTTATATGATCTACTAGGGCATTCAATTAGTAATGGCAACATTGTTGCAAATCAGCGATCATAGCAGTGACCATTGTGATCTTGTAGTATGTTGTTGTGCAGTCTTTGTTGTATACATCTGTAATATTCAAAGTCTTGAAATGGCAATACTTTGTGAATACTTCACTGTTTCTCACATTTAGTAAGTAATACTGCCCTGCAAAGATGTTCAGTAAAATTTGTTTAGAAGGTGAAATTGGGAAGTACTCAAACATCCATCAAATTCATCAGACATGATTCCTTGCAACTATAACTTATTTTCAAACATCAAAGAACCTCTATGAGTAATTTGATTTCAATCAAGAGTTGATATTCAGAAAGCTCTAGATCAGTCAGTGAAAGAAATATCCATAAATGGTGCTGCAGATGTAATGGATCATCTTTCAAGGATTTGGCAACATATAGTTGACTTGGCAGGAGACTATAAATGAAATTATAATGTAAAATAAATGTCTAAATACATTTTTTTTGTGATATTATAGCAGTGTTGTCAGTACTTATTGAATGCCCTAGTAAATATACAACATACAATCTTATTTTACTTTCCTTTCAAGAAAACTACACTCAGGATTTCATACTGTGAAAAAATACATTGATCTCAACAGAATATGTATCTGTGAACCTTAAATCTAGAGGTGAACATTGTAGTCACTAATCCAAGAAAAAAACCATCACAAAACAAGGAAACAGGATAAATATTTTATTTTGAGTCTGTTTATCTTACCTCAATATTAAAACCGATAAAAATAAAAAAATCAGGAATATATCAAATTGAATGTATGGGTTGTCAAAAGATATATATAGGAAAAAACAAAAAGAAACTTACAAATTAGAACCAAAGAACACACATGAAATATTAAAAATGGGGAAATAGAAAAATCTGCTGTTGCTGCTCATGTTTGGTCTGAAAAACATAATATAAATTCAGACACTAAATTATTAAAACAGTTAGAAAATACAAAAGAACTGACTATTTGGAAAAAATCTACATTCAGAAGAACAAAAACAGAGTTATGAATTTTGAAATACCGATGGAACGTGACCTCATTTGGAGGTTCTTTGGCCAACCATAGGAGGGAGCTGACATCGACATCCAGGGTTTACAACATAAATCCAACCAGTCTGGACAAGATGCTGAGGATGATTAAGATTTAATTGAAACATGTTCAAGAACAAATCAACATTAATATTGAGGTAAGATAAACAGACTCAAAATAAAATAATTAAAAGAACCTCAAAATATTACTTCCTAAAATGAAACAGGATAAGTTGGGATAAATGATGTTGAATAAACATTAAGTTTATATATAATTATAGCCAAATTAAAATCAGATAGCTTTATTTATAAATAATTTTTTACATGCTATGCATAAAATGAAGAAAATATTAACGGTGCCAGATATACATATTTGTTCCACTTAAAAGTTGACTTTTCAAAGATCATAATCATAGTTTTTTTTAAGAATGTGTTCCAATGATTCTTTGACTTACAATTAAATAAGAAAATATACAGATAGAAACATTAAAATGGACAATCCATTTGACTTTAAAACAAAGGATAATTTAAATAATGAGAAATAGTTCATTTAAGACAGAAAAATAAATGAATTTTCATATTCATTTCTATGCTATACTGAATCTTTTTTTGGTAAGTAAGAAAGATGCTTATAGCATAAGAAACATTTTGACATTTTGCACATTTTCCCTTCACAAGTTTATTTATTTTTTCTGACTGAGATCTTCTTTTTTAAATAGTGGGTGTACACACATTTTTCTTTGTTCTGTGCTTATTATTTAATATATATGCCTAAATTTCTCTCTGCTTACGAAGTTCAGGACTGAACTCAGCTGTAGAATCTAGCCTCACTGTTAAGTAAATAGAATCTGTCTATAGCTTCATTAAATTACATTAATATCCGTAAATAACAAGCAATATATAGAAGAGGGTACATGAAGCCCTTTAAATCAAATTGTGCAGCTTGTAAAGATTTGTCATAATGAAAGTATAATTTAATTTAGTAAACTGTCAGTGGACTATTAATTTATTTTATAATTTATTTTAACCCATTTGCTTCAATTTTAAATATCATACACAAATTCTCTTTTGGAAATCACAAAAGTATGACCATATTGAATTTTTATTTGATTTCTGATGCTCAAATTGAATAAAATATAAAACTAAGATTGAGTAATATTGAAGAGGATGGAAGTAAGCCACTTACCTCTATTAGTTTTAAATGTTAACAAAAAATCACTCGTGCTAAGAGATACATAAAATATTGCAAAATATATTGAAGCATGATTCAGCAAGCTTGGATCATCCTTCATGTTAAGTGCCTATGTAACTACCATTAAAGAGATATGAGCAGAACTTATCCTCAAGACAAATGGGTTAAAACAATTGATAAATAAGCAGAACTGTTTATCATGTTTAGGTTATATTTTAAAAATGTTTTGTTTTAAATCTTTTCAGACCATACCATACATACACTAATATGAAATTAGTTAGTGTATTTTAACACTAAAAAAATAAATATGTTTAATAGGACATCTAAGAACTATGGGGGTTGTACAGAATCATAATGATTTTATAAATTAACAACAGTAAAGGTGCTAATATGGAAATTGGTATGATATGAGCTGGAAAAGATTAAATTTAAAACGTTAAGCCAATGTATATGGTAAATTTTCTTGGTCTCACAACCTTAAAATCAATGGTTATCAAACATTCAATATAAATGTGAAACATGATTAGAGGAAGACAATCAAGAGCATAAATCAAGGAATAGAAATGTAATTTTTGCAGAGTATGATACAAAAAAGACATATAATAAAATTGAAACTCTATAAATAAATTAAACATATATAAGTTAGTTGAATATTTAAAAGAAAAGAAATAGAGTGGTAATCTTAGAAAATTGATCTATATTAAATATAAATGGAAGTTAAATGATTAAAATTCTTAATAATGTAATATTACAGTAATAAATCTGACCTTTAACTGAAGAAAAAGGGATAAACAGGATCAATATTTCTATTTAATCTAAAATTAGAATGAAAGAAGAGGAATACCAAACAAGATCCTTAATTGGAAAGCTAATGGAAGAAGTGGAAGAGGCAGACCTAGAGAACAATGAATGGATTGAATGAAGATAAGTATGGAAGCTAGAGATTTGAGGGAAGAAGATGCTTTAGACAGGAACCTCTGGCGACAAATCATTTTGGGTTGAAGGCAAAACACTGTATTATGGAATATTCTTAAAATAATAATATTATTAGATCATGTATGGGCATGAGATACAGAATTAAGACAGGCGCTGCAAAACTTGAAGAAATGAGACAATGGGCTAGATCAGAAATAGGTAGAAAGAAGAAGTTAAAAAAGATATAAAGTAGAACAAAGGAGATTTAAATGTACTGAGATGAAGTATTAGAAATGTAAAAAAAAAAATGAGATTGATAGAGGCTACTACAGTATCCACTTCCAAGCAATAGCCAAGTGGTTTAAGGTAAGGTGTCTTTGTGCAGAGCTATGGGATTTGAGATGGTTGAGTCACTATGAGAGAAGACATTTTCTCATGGAATTTCGGGCAGTATGGACTGTGCACATTTGGCATTGTGATAAATTAGGGTAGCTACAATAAGTAGTGGCTCCAGATTGAGAAAAGCAGCTGGGGCATGACATGCTGATTGCATGTCACCCCTACACTGGCTGGATGATCGTCTCCCTCTGTGATTGACACATATAGATGTGAGGTCAGCAGTCAACTGGTAGGCCAAGGCCTTCTAGGCTTGTTGCACCATGGAGTTGGAGAACTACAGTATCCCCTAAAACTCAATATTTAATAGATAAATATTAATGTGGTTATCTTTATAAAAGATAAAATATAAGTATTATTTATCTAATGTATTTAGTAATCAATTGAATTGGCATTTACTTGATGAAAATCTGTAATTAATTTAATTACATAAAAATAAAACTTTAAAGTTTTATGTGATTTTCATATTTATTATAATATAAATTAGTTACAGCTGTTTTGGTACTTTGTACCTTCTTCAGACATGATAACAAATGAATGAATTTTGTTATTATAGTACATAACAACTACACTTGTGTCCAAAAGTTAAGGATAATTAGTTCATTTGCCGACTTATTATAAAGCATTTGTCAGAATAATACAAAATTTGGTAAGGGTATGTCACAGATAATTAGAAACATGGCACGAAAGAAACAATGGCATGAATACGTCATTCACTTGTCATTTTCACAACAAACGAAAACTGCATTTCAGAATTCGAACATAAAAGTTGAACAACAATGGTTCAAATGATTAGTATGGGGTGTGATTACCCCTGACAGCTACACAAGACTCACATCGACGTGGCATGCTAGTGATGAGGTTGTTCAGGAGTTCGATGCTCAGCAAATTCCACTCCTCATGAAGAGCAATGTGAAGGTCTTGAAGTGTCCTCGGAGGAGGCTGACGAGATGCAATTTGTCTCCCTAAGGCATCCCATGCATGCTCTATAGGATTCATATCCGGAGACCTCGCTGGCCACTCCATACGCTGGATATCTTCCTCCTGAAGAAACTCATCCACCAGTTGTGACCTGTGAGGTCGGGCATTGTCATCCATGAACATGAATTCTGGACCCACAGCTCCCCTGAAAAGTCTTACATGAGGTTCCAGGATCTCTTCTCTATACCGCTGAGCATTAACAGTGCCACCTGCGAAGATGTGAAGCTCTGTGCGTGCATTCATCATTATACCTCCCCATACCAGGAGACCACCGCCACCAAATGGATGTCTTTCCATGATGTTCATGGGGTTGTAACGAGTTCCTTGCTCCCTCCAGATAGTCACGCGATGCGAATCACAGTTCAAGCTGAATCTGGACACGTCTGTAAATAGCACGCTGCTCCACTGATTTAGAGTCCAGTCGCGATGTTCCAGACTCCACCGTAAACGTGCTCTCTTGTTATCAAGGGTGAGTGGGACGCACACTACAGGCCATCTAGCATACAGACCAGCAGCTCTGAGTCTTCTATAGACAGTTTGTCTGGATACTCTGATACCTGAGGCGGCCGCAAGTTCTGAACTCAGTTGTCTGGCAGACATTGTTCGGTTTCTTCTTGCAGTTAACGCAAGATATCGATCCTGCTGAGGATTTGTAACTCTTGGACGACCTCCCACTGATCTTCGCCTAACGTCTCCGGTCTCTTGGAACCGTCCCATAACCTAGATATAACATTTTGTGGCACATTAAGTGCTATGGAGACCTCAGTTTGTGTCTGTCCTGTTTCTAGCCGCCCAATAATTCTACCCCGAAGCAGAGGGTCTAGATGTTGTCTTTGTGCCATTTTACTGCAATCTGTTCTTACACTACATCTGATTATATCATAACTCTCTTTAAAAATGAAGATTTATGGAACAGGGCTTAACTGCAACAATGCAATTTTCATTTATAATTGCTATTAATTTTTTCATTGTTGAAGAGAGATTATAATTTAGTATGTAAACTAAACTAAATGTACTGAGAAACGTTTTGATAAATAATTTTTACTCCTTGCTCCTCTTTAAGCATTTTGATTTTCCGTTTTACAAATTATCCTAAACTTTTGGACATCAGTGTATAATAGAGATTGCAAAAAAAAAAAAATGTTGCATAGTTACAGTTGTTATGTACTATAATAACAAAATCCATTCATTTGTTATCATGTCTGAAGAAAGTATGAAGTACCAAAACAGGCATAACTAATTTATATTATAATAAATATGAAAATCACATAAAACTTTAAGTTTTATTTTTATTTAATTAAATATAATGTATTTAGCAAATTTGAATTCCAATCAAAAAGTTTGTATTTTACAAGATAAATAATTTTTATAATATTAATTATAACATTATTTAATATAATTATATTCAGAATTGTTTGTTGGAGGAAACTAGGATAGATGAAGATCAATCATTAATTAAAATGATCTATGAAGTAAATTAGTAGTTCACCAACAGAATCTTTACATGTATTCTTTGAGATAAAACATTATCAATATTCAATTTTAATCAGACTATCAGAACTGCAATTATGATAATTGTTTTTAATGAAGACTGCTATGGTTAACTTCTATCATTACACAAAAAAAAAATGTTTAGAATAATATGAGAGGTTACTTTACATACTAAATATCTTTCAGACAGGATCTTTTCACTTGTAAGAGGAATTCAAATGAAAGGTCTAGAAAAATGCCATATTAAAAAATTACTAGCTTTTACTCACTCTCTGGTGAATGTCTCTAGTCATTTTAAGGCAATCTGACTGTTAAAGTAAAATTGCTCAAAATGTTCTCTCCATCATGTAAATCCTAAATTTTCAGGCCACTATATTACAGTATGCAGTGAATGTTTTCATGACATTATGGGGAGGCTTTAAGAGAATAATATAGCAAATATTTATATTATTTATCATCATCTGGTGAACAAAACCTTGTATAACTTCATTCAAGAGTAAAATCTGGATTTCTGCATTATTCAATAAGCAAAGGCAGCAACTGCATGCTGTAAAAGTCTTGTAAATCCAAGATTTTACTGCCATCTATTAACAATTACAAAAACCATGCATTTCCTCAATTCTTAACCTCAGGCACAAAAACTTATTCCGGCAGGAAGGAATAGCGAGACCCAAAAACTAGCATCTGTAGTGTAACATTTTTCAGAAACTAATTAAAAAAATAACAGATTTTGACTTAAAAATCAATCAGTTATAAGGTTTCTTCTTTTTCCTGAAACTGTTTCAACGAGGTTTTGATTACCGGCTGATGTTATATTAATAATATTGCTATGCATATAAGAATAAGGTTTTAGTTAGATTTTAGTAGGATTCTTTTTCCATTTTTAATTATCTTTTCAAAATGATTATCCAAGTATAAGTTGCATAAAATTGCATTTTATCATCACTGGTACATTTTACAGCAGTGCCATATGTTGGTAACATCCTTAATCATGTGCAGTGTACTGTAGAAAAATGTATTACATGACTTAATAAAAAATTATATTCTTGTCAGCTAATTGAAAAAAATATCTTCATGAGCCGAAGTTTTTTTACTTAATTTTTTTTTTAAATGATTACTTAACTATGATCATATCACATTTAAAAAGGTGTAGACATATTTTTTTGTAAAATTCTGGACTTTCTATGGGAAACCCTCTATCACCCTTTTTGGCCAATTTATTTATGGGAAGTTTTGATCAGAAAATAACAAATGGACATCCTTTGAATTTCAAATTTTGGAGTAGATACATTGACAATGTAATCGCTATTGTGAATCACAAACAAATAGAGGATGAAATTAATGTTTTTATTACCTCACCTCATATTCTTTTTCTTCTAGACTGCAATTTCGGAGCTTATCTCCATCATCAGTAGCCTCTGGTTGACCGGTGTTATGTCGCTTCTTGGCAGTTTTCTTCTTACTTCTATCAGTGGACCAATGAACCTCTGGATCAGGTCAAAATTTGCAGGAGTTTTGAAATTCATGAGTTTATCTTTCTTGTTTTTTTGGATGTGGATTTTTTCCCAGACTGTGAGTTCTTTTTGTTTATTTGTATGTTTAATTAGGTTAGCTTTTGTATCAATTAAATGTTTTTCAGACCAAGCATGGGCTGCTACAGCTGACTTGTCCACTTCCACCCTTTTTTACATTTCTAAGGTGTTCATCTCCATATATCCCTATCCTGAGCTAATGTTTTCTAATCATCTCCAATATAATTTACTTCCCTCAAATCATAGTTATTGTTATTCTCTCACCCCATTCTTGGCCTACCTACTGGGTGATTTTCCTACAAAAAGTTTCCATCCCCCTCTTTCATTCTCCATTTGTGCCACATGTCCTGCCCATCACAGTGTACAAGACTTCACTCTTCTTATTCTATCTGGTTTCTCATAAAGATCATGTAGCTCACCGTTAAGTAGTCTTCTCCATTTCCATGTTCTGTTTTGGTTCAAAAATTTTTGTAAGACTTTATTCTCAAATACTTGTAATATTTTCTCCTTCCTTAAAGTAAGAGTCCATGTTTTGCATCCATATCATATAACTGGAAGAATAACAGTTTTGTATCAAATCAGTTTAATGTTTATTTGAGAGAAGTTGAGACGACAAGTGTCCCTGTAATGCATAATAGCATGCATTTCCAGAATTGAGAATATGTTTAATTTTTTTGCACATCTCATTCCTGTTTGTAATTACGTTCCTAGATATTTTAATTCAGCCACTTCTTCAAAACTTCCCTAATTTGTCATAAACTATCCATTTCCATTATATTTTGTATTTCTATGTGTGACCATATATTCAATTTTACTGATGTTTACTTTCATTCCCAATTTCTTCAAACAATTTTATAGGGGAAATTAAAAAAATATATATATACAATTCTGATATTTTATATTTACTTATATGTAGATTTATTTTTATATTCAGTCTATTCTGTAAATAGTTAATACTAGAATATAATTTTTCTCTTGAGATATACATCATGTCCACAAATATAGTATCATACTTTAAACTACTACTATGTCGCTTTGGATAATTGTATCTAAATTAAATTGGTGAAAATCAAAAGAGAAACTCGAAAAGTTTTGTGCATGTTAACAATGTCAACAATGGAGAATAATGGACAACAATACAGAAACTAAACTAAATTTAATCATGTTTTGTGGTCGATATGGGTTCATTGTTGGGTATTTAAATGTCTGCAGCGTCTCTCGTGGGGGCCACATTCAATGTCTATGAGATATAGTAGTAGTAGTAGTAGTAGTAGTAGTAGTAGTAGTAGTCTAATGCCCATTAGCTTGAATGTGTTCCATTTGCTTTCTTGCTTCCCAATAGAGTCCTGCCAGAGTTCTTGTAGGTGACATCTTCAGAGCCTTACAGCTAGCAAGATGATCTTTGTTCATGGTAGTGTTATTGTCTTGGTACAGGATACAATTTGGAGAGTTGAAGATTCCAATTTTATGGAGGTGTGCTGCCAGGTAGTCATGGCCTGTTAACAGTCTGAATGTTGCTACTGCTTCATGTCTTGGTTGCTCAGGTATTAAGTTTTATTCTGTGAGATAGCTGCCCACGGTTTCTCATTACTTTGTGATTTGAAGTGCTCCATCAGTTCTTTCTGGAAGTTTCTTTTAATTATAATTTTTGCAGAATGGTAGGGCAGGGATTGATTTGTTTTTTGTAAAATTTTGGTGCCCTTTTTTGCTAAAAGATCTGCCATTTCATTTCCATGTACCCTGCCAATGAGAGGGGATCCATTGGAGCTGGATAATTTTATTTTGTTTGGTCAATAATTTTATGATGTCTATGAGGTATAGCAAACACTTTTTGAGTCTCTCTTTTGTTTGTCACCAATTTCATTTAGATATGATTATCGAAAGCGACGTAGTAGTAGTTTAAAGTATGATACTATATTTGTGGACACAGTGTATTTACATGCAACCTCTACTATAAAGTCAGTCACTTTTTTGCGATGCTATATTATTGCTGAATCCATAACATGATAAGAATTTGTCCTATATATAATTAACTAGATGATTAATTTAATATTGAAAATAATCACTTCATCTAATAATTCGTCATCTTTTTTAGATCGGTTTCAGTATAATTACTATATCATCATTATCTTCATGACAGCTGTTCTGTCATGAAGATACTGATAGTGGAATAATTATTCTGAAACAGATGAAATATTAGGTGAAGTGATTATTTTCAATATTAAATTATTAATATATCATAGTGTTACTTCCTACTAAGTTTAAACTAGGTGATTGCCAGGTATTTGATCTTCTTGTCATTGATCAACTAAGCAATCCAGAAAATTGTGGATTAAACATGAACCTCGATTATATTTTATTTTCACTCCTTCTCATTCATCTATGCTGATGAGTTCTCAACCTGGACATAAACGTCATCATAAGTGTCACTATCCATCTCAGCTTTACCAAAAATTATGGATTCAACACTAATATCAGTCTTTTTCATTATTTGAAGAGTACAATATACACCCACATCAAGATTTGAACCCGATGTCTCTGGTTCTGTACAGCAGTGCTCTTTCCTCTAAGCTACTAGGCATTCCAACTCAAACACATATTACTTCTCTCTTTTATTATATGAATTTCTGCACACCGAGGTATGAACATTTTGTTCCATTACACTCTAGTTATTTCCTTATAGTATAAATAAATAAATAAATTGTATAATATTTAAGATCTTCTTTATTATTTTTACAATTCACCCCCTTTCATCTTACTAGAAGTGCTATAGGTCAAAATTCTGCTTAAATATCATGAGGACTATCAAGAATGAGCTCAGCGACCTGAATTGCTATTGATTTGACACTGATCTCAGTCACTTTTATCACAACCTAAAATTAGTTGTTTTTTAATATTTTCAGATGTCACCCATGAGTTCAAATCGGATCCCCAAAGCTGTTTATAATTATATACCAAGAGGATGAAGATCTCTGGGTCGTCCTATGAAACACTGGAGGGAAAAATTTCTATAGGATTGTAACAGGCCTTGGCCTAATACTTGGAAGGAAGAAGAAGAAGAAGATGTCATCCTCTTTTCACCTATCTCATAGGGATGTTAGAGGTAACTTATCCCCACAGATCCTATTTACCAGATTGAAGATTATACGTATAGTGAGTTTGATTGAAATTGCTCCAGCATTCTAGAGTTATGCTGGAACATATCAGTATTTTTTGTTAATTTTTTTCATTACAATGCCTTTCTCACTCCCTACGGATAATACAGGTCTCTTACCCCTTGCAGCCATGTTTCCAGATTGCAATTCATATGAGTAGCAAATATGGTTGAAATTTTTCCTCATGAGAGTTATGCACATATTATTAGTAGGAGTGATACTATGAGTATGGTAAAAAAATATACTTTTTAATTAAATTTACAGTGGGAGGAAACACTATGAGGTATTTATATTAATAAATGAGTTGGAGAAAATGTTTTAACATCTCACCTCACAAAGTTGCATGTCTTCACGATACCGGTTTCAAAAGTATAGTATTACTTCCATCTTCAGTCAAATTCCAACTGTTGAAATTTCATCGTTAACATCATCTTCTGAACTGCCATCTGGTGTAGATTTTATGAACTTGGAGATTAAATTATTCTTGTCGGGGATATCCCTGACAAAAGTAATTTAATCTCCAAGTTCATAAAATCTACACCAGATGGCAGTTCAGAAGATGATGTTAACGATGAAATTTCAACAGTTGGAATTTGACTGAAGATGGAAGTAATACTATACTTTTGAAACCGGTATCATGAAGACAACGCAACTTTGTGAGGTGAGATGTTAAAACATTTTCTCCAACTCATTTATTAAAAAAATATATATTTGGAATTACACATCTTGCCACATGGGATGAATTTTCTCACCTGGACATGTTTTGGAGACTATCATTACCATTATCAGTTGAATGAGAATCTTGTTGAAAAAGAGGTTGGTGATAATCTCCAAAACATGTACAGCTGGGAAAACTCATCTTATGTGTGAGGTGTATATTTTTAGTTTTAGTAAGTTTTGACAATTGTTAGAACTATATGACTCAAACTTTAAACCCACTGCTGTGATTTTTGCAGTAAATTGTTGCCTCAGACATAGTGAGCCAAGTTCAGTTCTTAGTTAGGTCATTTTTAGGGGTTTTCTTCACCTGTAAGAGGATACAATAATATGAGGTGAGGTGTAAAATCTTATTTATTTACCGACTTAATGATGCTAAAATAAAATTACTATAATATATTTATTATAATAAAGTTTAAATTTCATTTTACAATAAATCAATACTGCATATATTTCATTCTTTTTTAACCAAAAACAATTTCCATGTTTTATCTGAAAAAAAAAATCTGAAATAGCTCCACCCCCTTTATTTTGAATAATGGGATTCTGCTGTTAATCTCTTACAGTTATTTCAATAATTTATAATTTATATTTAAAGAAAAAAATTCCTTGTATAATTTTTAACATTTTTTGTGACCTAGTTTAATATTTTAAACTTATAAAAGGATTGAATATATACATCTCATAAATTAAATTTTCTCACTTGGTCATGTTTTGGAGATCATTATTCCATTCTCAACTAGATTCCAACTGTTTGTGTTCACCTTAGCTTCCTTTCCTCTAGGAAGTATATGAACTTCACCATCAAAATCTTTTTCTCTGTGCCTATGAGTTCCATTGAGTTTTAAATTATTTCAAGTTTTTTTTCTCTTCAATTATATGATTTCCTATAAAAAAAATGTGAAGCTATTGCAGATTCTCACATTTCCCCTTATTATTTATTTCTACAGTGTTCCTTTGTTCTAATGTTTAAATTTCTGTACTTTTTACTTTTTCCCCTGTAATTTTTTTTTGTACTCCACGCAATTGTCAAACTGATAAATTCCTTATTTCTTTGCCGTCAAGTTGAGAATCTCTGAAACATGTCCATGTGAGAATATTTAATTTATTGAATTAGTTGTATATTTTTTAATCTATTTCCCTTCCAATTATTGATATTTTAATTTGAATTCTTATCTTTAGAAAAAGATCATCAATCTTGATGCCATTTATGATCAAATTGTTAAGATTCTGAATCAATATATTTTACTTCTTGGACCTTTCATATGTAATTCCACTGATCATGCACCTATCTGCTAGAAGAGGGGTTTTCAAACTCTTTACTGTTGTGATTCCTCTCAACTGCCAAAATGTGAATGCGCCTCCCCTGTCTAAATTAAAATATGTCAACAAAACGTACATGTGTCAGTAAAACAATTTAGTATAGAGAACTTGATATCAATGTAAGCCAAAACACTCGGCATGGGATTGCTATGTAATTCAATCTAAAATAATATCACATAACTGCTTGATAAGACAGCCCTAGAAAGGCTCTTGACCAATCAGCTGGCTGCTAGCTACACATTCACATGTATTAGTCACAGAGATGGACAATCATCCAGCCAGTGTAGGAGTGACATTTAGTTAGCATGTTGGAACCCCCAGCCATTATAACTGGTTTTTACAACCTGGAGCTGCTATCCAAATTGCTGATGATACTAGGTGAGCACTGGTCTCATACTGGCTGAAATTTCATGAGAAAAAAATTTTATCCATGGGTACTGTAACCAGCACAAGTCCCATAGCTCTGCACCAAAGCATATGGTACCTTAAACCACTTGCCTATGGCACAGGACAAAATAATATCACAATTCTTATTTTTTGTCTTGGATTCTTGTCAAATTAATATTTTGAAAAAAATCTTTAGTGGCAAGTTCTCAATCATTTGTATTGCAATAAACATGTTTGCAAATTTATTGTAAATGTATTTAATGTATCTCAGATTTAAAATTTACCTTTTTTTGTCATCACAATCATTATTACTTAATTGTGGGAATTTAATATAAAAATGTAATTATACATTTTATTACATTAATAAAAATTAAGATATGTATTTAGTTAACATTTAAAATAAAATTCTTTATACCTCACCTCATATCCAGTCTTCTAATTATACTGATTTCAAAACTTAGATGGTTTCATCTTCAGTAATACCTTGACCAATGTTATGTCATTCAGGAGAACTGCTTCTGACTCCATCTGTTGGTGGACTGATGAACCTCTGAATCAAATCAAATTTCCTGGGAATTTCAAAATTCATAAGTTTTTCTTTCTTTTTTTTTTTAATGAACTCATGGTTTGGAAAAAAAATTCACAGTGGTGCACCAACAGATGGAGCATGAAGTAGTACTCCTGAACGACATAACATTGGTCGAGGTATTACTGAAGATGAAACCACCTAGATTTTGAAACCTGTTTAATTAGAAGACTGGTTATGAGGATGAGGTATAAAGAATTTAAACTTAAATTTTAAATTAAACCTCATAGTGATTTTTTCCTATAAAAGTTTAATGTACTCAGTTATTTTGATAATTTATTTTTGCAGAATTAAGTATATGTGATGCAATATAAGTAAGCAATATAAATATGTTCATGTTTTTATTATTAATTTAACACTTCTCAATGAAGGATAAATTATATTTGAAGAGAAAAATGTTCGCCTAGACCAAGACTCAAACCCGGGACCTTTGGCTTTCCGGGCCAAATGCTCTACCAACTGAGCTACCAAGGCGAGTTGTGATCTAGACACAAATTTTTCTCTTATATACGTTGTAATTCCCTTGTGCCAATGATTTGAAATCTTTGCTTCTATCTTTGCAAATGGCAGCTTCTTAGTTAAGAAGACATTTATTGGGAATTTAACACTACTTTATAAAGCCAGTAGGGCTTCTATTGACGTTT
Organism: Diploptera punctata; assembly: GCA_030220185.1. Lineage (NCBI taxonomy): Eukaryota > Metazoa > Arthropoda > Insecta > Blattodea > Blaberidae > Diploptera > Diploptera punctata. The sequence continues at coordinate 2,411,715 of JASPKZ010009814.1, read as the reverse complement.
TTATTATTAATTTAACATTTATCACTGAAGGATACATTTATTTGAAGAGAAAAATTTTTGCCTAGACTCGGTAGCTCAGTTGGTAGAGCATTTGGTCCGGAAAGCCAAAGGTCCCGGGTTCGAGTCTTGGTCTAGGAAAATTTTTTTCTCTTCAAATATAATTTATCCTTCATTGAGAAGTGTTAAATGAATAATAAAAACATCAATAGAAGCCCTACTGGCTTTATAAAGTAGTGTTAAATTCCCAATAAATGTCTTCTTAACTAAGAAGCCCCATTTGCAAAGATAGAAGCAAAGGTTTCAAAGCATTTGGTGCGAGGGAATTACAATGTACATAAGAGAAAAATTTGCATCTAGATTGCAACTTGCCTTGGTAGCTCAATTGGTAGAGCATTTGGCCCAGAAAGCCAAAGGTCCTGGGTTCAAGTCTCGGTCTAGGCAAAAAATTTTCTCTTCAAATATAAATATGTTCGTTTATAATACAGTATAGGTAATATATTATCAAATTTTGGTACTTTTTTCAAAGTTCTCAGATGACTAAAAAAAACTTAGGAACTTCTGAAGTTAGGCACATCATACAGTTTGAAAACCCCTGAACTAGACACTGGCATGCCTTCATAAGACAGCATATGAGAATCATTATTGATATGAGGCACAAACATATATCTTTCTACAAACCTTAGAAGAAGGTGATGTATCCTGCCAATAAAATTGTTAGCTTACATTTTTTGTCAGTAGACATGTGATTCTTTTCATTCAATCTATTAGATAAGCACTCTTTGCTCTGCTTACAATTTATTTTAAGAAAGAAATCTCTGTTTTAATGATGATTAATACAGAAACAAGGTTTCATTAGGTACACAACATGGTGTAATTTAATATAATGGCAACTTATAAATTATTTTCAAACATCTGAAAACAAACACTTCATTATAAAATATAAGGCATAGAATGTACATATACTATAGCATTGTCTTCATTCAATCAATCAATCAATCAATCAATCAATTAATTCAGGTATATCACAGGAGAGAAAAAAAGCAATAATTCAGTCTGTTGTTTTTCATAGTTCCTCAATCTGGTTTAATAAAAAGAAGAATACTTATTATTTTATAAAGCGTGAAATTAATTTTGTATAAAAAGTATAAGCACCGATTCAAGACACTTTATCCAAAAATGTTTAATACATATTATTTTTTACATATTTAAATCTGAACAAGTTACAAACAAATATATTTGGTTCTAAACAGGCTGTAGCAGTGAATTTGTCAACACATTACAGAGACTATTTTGTTCATATGCTAAGCACTAAATGTTGATCAACCCAATTTACAGCCCAGTCAGTGGTCGACTATCACTGAAATATTGTTCAAATGAAATTATCAGACTTAAAGTGCAAATGTTTGGACATTGTTGAACCTGACTTACAAATGTTTCTGATTTGTAAGCTGCAGAACATAAAAGCAGTTCTACCAAAACATTATGACACAATAAAGTCAGTTAAATAATAATATATAAAATACACAATTTATTTTATTAAACATTTCATTCAGTAAAGTCTTTTGTCCTTTTTAAGGCATGGTGGGGACTTGCATGCCTGAAATTGTGGCATAGGAAAACCCCCAAGGAAAACCTGCCCAAGCTGTGTTTCATTCACCACGAAACCCACATGGAGTGATCAAGACTCGATCTCGGGACCCCAGCAGTGAGAGGCGAGCATCTAACCACTTGCACCACAGAGCTGCCTTTAGGAATGATTGCCAAGGTAAATTGTTTTATTATATATAATGAATTTCCGCAAAATTATGTTCGACTAAAAGTATTAAAATAAGAAACTTAAGTCCAGTCAATGGTCTGGTGTTTCAATAGAATACATTATATTGAATTTACCAGTTTTAATGTTTGCTTCCAGAACAAAAAAAGTATTTTAAGGAGTTTGTCAATCAATAAGAGTTTATACTTACAAGATGTGGGTAAACAAAAAAAAAACTATTGACAAACTTTGACAGGTTATTCAGAGATAACTAAGTGCTATGATATAAGTAACTCATAGGCTCTGGTGACTTATTAAAGACTGATGTGGTGATTATGTGTTTTAGGCATATAGCATATCAATGTTTTTATTATTCATTTCATACAATTCAATGATGGATAAATTATATTTGAAGAGAAAAATGTATTTGAAAAAGGCCATACTGGCTTTATAATGTATGTAAAATTCCCAATATAAAGGTCTTCTAAATAAAGAAGCTGCCATCTGCAAGATCAAAGCAATGGTTTTGTAGCATTTGGCACTCGGGAATTAACAGTGTATATAAGAGAAAAATTTGCATTTAGATTGAAGTTTCTCAGATAGCTCAGTTGGTAGAGCATTCGCATGGAAAGCAAAAGGTCCTGGGTTCAAATCCCAGTCTGAGCGTATATTTTTTTCCTTCAAATATAATATAGCATATCCTTTAGCCTATGATAGAATAGGTTCTGATAGATAACAAATAAAAAATAAATAACTATAGAACTTATTTATAGGTGATTTGTTGATTAATTTTTAATTTTTCTATGTAATCTATCAGAATCCATCTTATCACATGCTACATGTTTATTACATCAACAACACATGGTGAATAAATCATCAGATTCCATGGGTTCCTTATATTAAAATACTCTCCCAACATCTCTGAATGAACTGTGAAAGTTTGTTGCTAGATTTCTGTTCTACTCTGTTTACATTTTGTATTGTCTTATATCTAGCAGATAAATATATGAAATAAAAAAATAATAAAAAGTGACAAAAATTCTCATGGATATTACCAATGGCAAACTTTTAAGAGTTGAAAGTTCACGTAATATTAATAAAAACTTGAAGTATTCTTTTTTTCATCTTTGAGCTTTCATATTTTTTTGTAATATACATTCAGAATTCTGAGTGGAAAAGAGAATGATGAAAGCACAGTGCACTCTGGAGGTAAGGTTTCCAACTATTAGAGTGTATGATGAAATGCAACATGATCTTCTTTTGAAGTTTTATTCTGCTTGCAAATGCAATGAAATGTGTTTTGTTGTTCTACACTCATCAAATTCAAGAACAATGAATGCATACCTCCGGAGAATTTCATCTCACAAAATGTATTCACATAACTACTAGACTTCATTGTATTCTACATTTTTACTTTTTTTTAATCTTAAGAATGAATCAATGCTGTTGTATCACAACCTAATGCTAGCCGCACATTTTTTTTTATTATTAGAGTGCAGCTATGAAATTGTTACAAATGGACCCAAATCTTAGAATTTAAATTTTCAGCTGTTTGAAATAATTATTAATTTATATTACTTCCACTCCCACTATACAGTTTGTCCAAGTTAAGTTTGGATATGGAAAATGTTCTGGAATAAGGATGAGGAAAAAAATTAGCCATCCTCTCTTCTACACTATAATATTGCCACCTCCTCAATTGAGGATTATGGAGAGCAGCAAATGAGGAACTACCAAACACTGTTGTTTTTAATCATACACTCCCTTCAGTCAAGAACAAAATCTGTGGCATTAGGGTAAAAGTACACAAGTCTGATTTTAGTTATTTTTATTTTGTAGATTAATGTGTCAGAAATACGGAATTTTTCTACCTGTATCATAAGGGTAAAGTTCTTAAGTGATAGCTAATTTCTTATGGTAGATATCTCTCAGTTAAAAGTAATGCAAATCTCCAATTATTAATACGTTCTCATGAAAAGTTATGTTTTCAGACTTATCTATGTTTACCCTGTGGCCACACATAATGAAGACCAGAGAAGAAAAACAAGGGATGTCACAAACACCAAGAATTGAGAAAATTTAATTGTTTAATCTCCCTAGGAGAGCAAAACTGGAAATGCTGATATCATCGGGGCATTCCACGTATTTCCAATGTTTATCAGTGCCAATTGAAAGGTTTAACAAATTTGTACCAGATGTTAGGTTTGTTTGTCTATACCTTACAATACTCTACAGATGTCAGCAAGCGACAAGCGATAGCATACTTCCTCAGAAAGGTACCTAGTAGGTAATTGGGTATTACTTGGATGAGAAAAGGCCGATCAAATTATGCTCAGAGTATCTAAATTAGACTTGAGATTCATTTATGAGTTGAAAATCTGCAGACGTAGGACCCAGAAGTTAAAGTCTTTCCTGGAGGACTTGTCCCTTGTATTTTTCATTTAAAAAAAATCAATCTTAGCAGGATTTGAACCTATGATCCTTGAGATCAAAGGCAAGGAACTTAACTCTTAAATCACCAAGGCTGGTACCAATGTCAGGTTTACTTCTATTTTCATAATTTTAAGACATTCCTTGTTCCAGCTGAGTGATCTAAGGTAGCATTGCCTTGACCCAGAGGTATGGAAGATGTGCTGTGATTTGAGTCCTCATGGGGGAAGAGATTTTCTCATTACATTGTGGCCAGTATGGAATCAGTGTGCCCATTCAGCATCATGAGGAAATTGAATAGCTAAAGCTCTAGATTGAGAAAACCAGCTATAACAGCTGAGGCACTTGACATTTTGTCATATCAGCACTACGCTGGCTGGATCATCCACTCACAAAAGTGATTGTGAGACCAGCAGTTGGATAGTAGGCCAAAGGCCTTCTAATGCTGAACTATGGAGTTTAGTTTAATTTTAGTGATATTCCTTGTTTTTCTCTTTCGGTCATCAAATGGATAATGTGACAACCATATTAAACTTATCCTAAAACCATCACTTTCAGTGGCAATACTAGCACAAACACATTTTTCCTCATGCTATGCAAATTTAACTTGGCCACACTGTATGTGACTATAATAATGTGATAAGGAAGTTAAGTGAACTTTACTTCATTATTATTGTTTTTTATAATGCAAAGAAGTCAACTTATCTCCTTAGGGAATCAAATAAATGTAAAAAAAACAGAAGCCTTGTTCAATAGTTGCTAAGCAACAAATAATAAAACACTAAATTTTAAAATATTCATTGTTTTTATTACAAAATGAAATGAAATTTTTTTCTTTGTCATGTGGCAACCCACTTTATAAGTGAGAAGATAAGAAAATTAAAAAAAATATAAATAAATAATTATTTTTTATTGTGTAGAAGATGGGAGTGGAAAAAATATTATATTCAATTTGTGAGTTAAGTACAGTTAATCAGTCTTGGATACGATTTTCAGTTTTTGCTAATTCTTGGACTCAAAACCCATCCTAGACTGATAACCAAAACTCATCTCCCTTAAAGCAGAAATAACTATTAATTACACCATTTGACATCATTGAAAATAAAAAAAAAATTGTAAATTTTTGGTATTTTTTTAACTATTATAAATAAAATTAACATTATAAAACATTTTTGAACTATAGCTATGTACAAATAATTAAATTAAGACAATATAATAATTTGGCCTAGTGTCTTTAATTGAATTTTTAATCAAAGAAATTCTTTTAAGTTAATCTGCTTGCAACAAAATAATGTATGATTAGTTTTTTTTTTTTTTTTTTTTTTTTGCATTATGCTGAAATACATTTAAGAACCAATATATCACTTACATATTTGTGTTATAGTAGCTATTTGTATTTTTTATTGTTTCTAGAAGTGCATGTAACTAACCCACAGAAATTTGAATATGCTATCTGAGACTTTTTAGCAATGTTGATGTATCAGCAAGATATATTAATAGCTGACTCACAGGAATGTTAAGCAGCCTGTTCTCAACTTCCAAACAGTTAGGCCCTTGTGCCAAAGCAGAGTTCATATCTACATATTTTTTTTTATCTTGCCAATTCAAACTTCCTTTTCATATTTCATTATTAAATAAAGGAACTAGCAGGATTTTTACAAACGTTTTACAGATCACCAGGAATGGCCATTTTTAAATGATGCAAAATTCTATTTATGGCTTCTGGGGTTTGCAAAGGCACCCAACAGCAGGAGCTATGTCATTAATTATTCAATTTTTATTCATACTGGTTTCCTGTGGGACGAAAGACTATTGATTCACCCGTATTATTTTATGTGTGTACACTTGCATTTTTAAAAATGGAATTTATAGAAATCAATATTCAAAATAAATATGTTAGAGTACTCTTTCAGTTTTTAATTTTGTTTCATTAAGTAAAAAAACTTTTCAATTAAATGTTTATAGAAATTAATGACATGTTACTTTCATCTGATAAGCTACATCCTAAGTTAATTCTCAACTGGTTTGTAAAGAGAGACATCCCAAAATATGTTAAGAGATACATTCATCACTTTTCAATATAAAATTTCATTTTGTCTTACAATATCATTATTTTTTTAGCACAGAACAAATTGTTAGTATTTCTAGCTAGATAACTTATTTCCTGCAGCTTTGGAGATACTTCTTTTTAAACACCCTCTGAGAATTTATTTATACCAAAATTCAAAATTTGATATTTGAGTTTTTATTTAATATCTTAATATGGATCTGAAACATATCATAAACAGCAAGATAAATTTTAAGAACTAAAACAGCAGAAATGAGATTTCTCATTCTATACACTATTAGATTATCGATATAATTAAGATATCTAAAATGAATTACAATTTAAGTATACATTTTTAAATATTAAATAGATGGAATGACCATATCACAAGAATGAAAACTTAAAGATGGAGACAAAACATGACCATTAATAGCAAGAAGAAAAAAAATGGCAGAAATGAGATTCCTCAGACTAATGCATTGCTGGACCACAAATAAAATGAAGATATTACAGATCTCAAACATAAAATACATAATGTAGATATAGAGAAATAAATAAGGACCATGTCATGGAAGAGAACTTGAAAGATAGCTTACAAATGACTCCAAAAGAAGAAGAAAAGTTAGATATCTTAGAAAATGTTAGATATCTTAGAAAATGTTAGAAAGACTTAGAAGCTTGAAGATGATGAAACTGATAATTTTAATTTTGAAGTTTATGAGTTTCTAAGGGTAAAAATATAAAACAATAAACACAGGACAGAAAATAAATTAGTACCAGTAGTTACTCTTGTTTTCATGGCCAACTTCATTGTTTACTTTTACAAACATTTATCATACTATACAAGTGGTTTCCAAAGAGAGAAACATATCCTATGGCAAAGTGACTTTCATGTCATTCGGCATCATATATGATACAAAGTGAATGAAGAAGTTCAGGAGTTTTTTTTTGTCAGTGTTTTCATATGCAATTTACATGGCAATCTTCTTAGTTGTTTAGTTGTTACTTATATACACATTGTGCAAATATATAGTGAATGGTAATAAAAAAATTTAAGATCAAATATTAAAGAAAAAATAAGAGTATGCTAGTACCAAATTCATTTTGATTATTGATTGGGGTGAGGTAAGGATAAGTAATTTAAGGAAATCCGTTAAATTCTGAAGAGATATATACAGAATTTCAGTAAATACTGATAACATTTCTTAACTGTATAGAATGACTGCAAATATATTAATAATAGTAAGGTTAAATGCCAAAAAAAGTCAGTTCACAAAGATTATATTTAATATTAAGGAATTAGACTTTATATATATAATGTAAACAAGTCAGCTGAGTCTGTACCCAATTTAAAATTTAGGTCAATTCAGATTAAAGTGAAATGAAATCAGATTATTAAAAAAAAACATAGTAGTAGTAGTAATTGTTGTAGTAGAAGAAGTAGTGTTATATATTCTAATGTCTTAAGATTAATCCATTATTCAAGATTTGAAATTCACTGATAGAAGAATAAAACTAAATTAGAACAATTAAAAAGCTACTCATTCAAAATTTTAGAAACTAAACTGATATTAAGAAATAACTTTGGAATACTGTGTTGTAGGTCTATTATTTATGTTGATGTGGCAGATATCAGACACTATTTTACCCCATTAACCCTACTTCTAACCAAAGTTTTCATACAACAAAGGTAACATATGGATTAAATATGAAGTTCAAATTAAGTTAAAATTTTTGATTGCTGAAAATGTATTAAAATTTAGAATCCCTACAATTTATAAGATAAATAATAACATTATGTGAGTACTAGTGGCTTCGTGCCTATCATGGACCTAGGCTTCACAGTTTTAAACTTGGCTGATAGCTTTTTTAGGGTCTGAAGTTAAGAAAAGGGATCCTGTATAATTTTTTACAAACCTGAAGTATTAAATAAAAGGCCTCTAAGCAAATTTTATTGATGCTTTCATGCCTAGCTTGAATTATGACCAATGATTTGAGATTTTAAAGAGTATATTTAAATTAATTATCTACATTACCTGACAGAAATTAAGAAATGATGGTTTGGAAAGGAGAGGGTATTTGAAAGATAAATTACACATATTATTGTTAATATTATTATTGTTAATCTATAGGAAACCAGATTTATGTCGCATATGTTATTCCCTAAACAATTTATTCAGTACAATTAGGGAATGTAATATAAATTGACTCTTCTGCTTATTGCATACTACTTTGACTGTATGGATTTATAGAGCCCCAGTTCATCCCTGGTGATCCAACACACAGTGGTAAGCAGTTGCCAGCCTTGTGAATGTAATCACTACCACCAATTTCAGGTACCTGCAAAATTAACATATCAGAATGGCAGTGTTCCTTGGACCCTGGTTGAGAAGCACTGCCCTAAATTGTACAACCCCACTCACTGCTCTTCCCTGAAGAGACAACTCCTTATTAAATTACAAAACCACAAGCATTTTTACATTGTTCTGAGTTGACTTATATCACACGATTGCTTACACTTACCACATTAGCAAGTGGTGGACAAAAGAGAGTTGGAATAGAGGATACATTCTGCAACACTGAATGAATGTTCAAGTCCTTCCCTGACTCACAGAGTTAAAACTTTTCTTGAGACCAAGAATCACAGAAAACTTTTTTTTATTAATGCTGCATAAACCATTCGGAGGTGTAGTGTATATATTGTATAGCATGCTATCATCTCCTATGACAGAACTATTGTTTTATCACGGCAATACAACTATACCCAGAGAGCAGAAAATTTATCATCTTGCTTTAGAATCTGAAAGGCAGGACAAAATAATATTTCTGCAAATGCCAAAATCAAAAATACTGCATGGTACTGATTTTTTTTTATCAAGGCAAATATGCATGGGCACTGTGTAAGAATGTATGCACATTGGAACTGCAGGTTATTTTTTTCTGCATACTAATAATTCTTGTTCCCAAAAAATAATTTAAACCATACTGATAGGACTTTTGTACACTGTTGTTTCACTGTTGCACCCATTTTCTCACTGAAGCTTTAAGTTTCATCAGCTCCAAAAATTGACATATTCCACCACAGTAAAACTTAGAAACTTAGTTCTTGGAACAGAATTGAATTGTCTATTTGTAAATACTTCTCTCATGATAATGTGAAGAGTAGAATTAAAAGTAACAGTTGAAAGACTTAAGTTTACCATCACTGAAATTATTATCACTTGACGGGCCACATAATCAGACAGCCCCAGGCGGAGAGGGCGGCCAGTTGTGGCCACACGGTGGTCAGACGGCCCCTCTTTGGGGTGGAGGTGGCTTAGATGGGCGGCGTGGTTCGACGCGGCATGGGACCATGGTAAGACTTGCAAGTGCACCTCCGCCGCCTCCGCCACTAGAGTCCGAGAAGGCAGATAGGCGGCGAGAACGTGTGGGTACAATGACAGCAGGAGCTGGTATGCTGCTCCCAGAAGATGAACCACTTGATACACTATGACAACGTACAACTCTGGTTGTACTGCTGCCTCCACTCGACCAGTCTCCAGGCTCCCCACTACCCAACACACCTGCTGAACTTGACCGGTACGGTGGTGGTGATTCACCATCAAACACTGTGCGGTTTGGAGGTGGCCTGATACACTTCTGGTATATTTCACTCTCCTGAAGTAAACAAATCACTTATTAGTTAACACAATTTTCCCTTAATGAGTAAAATATCACTGTATAAGATTAACAGATTAAATTGTTATATAGAGAAAACTATACAAAATATGCTAAATCATTAACAAACATCTAATGAATTTGAAATAAAAATTGATGCTAACGGAAACATTAAAAAAAAAAAAAGTTACATCTTGCTCTAGAATGAGAGTATCTTTATGAAAATAGATCAGTGAATTTATAAGATATGAATCTATATCCTGTCCACTCTTAGAGTGACCCTCGTCAAAACAAAACCATATGACCTGCTTGCTTTTCATTGGTTATGGACACCAATGTATGTTGTAGAAGCAATAAGTATGCAAAAAAGTAGTTTCCTTCAATTAAATTAAAGATATGTCCTCTGAATATACTTGTTATTCTTCGTGAATGAGTGAAAATATGCTCAAAACATATATATAACATTCAAAACATATAAAATACTCTAAAATATACCTAATCAATAATTACAACTTAAAATAGTTTATTACATATGGGTGATGCATATAAGTCATGCCTCAGTCGATTCTCATGAAACAAAATGGCTGAAAGTATTGAGTCTTCTGTTGCTATGTCATCATCTCCCTGTCAAAAGTGACAGTAATTGTGGTACGAATGGCAGAAGGATATTGCTTCTGCAACATATATCGATGTCCATAACCAATGAAAAGTGAGCAGGTCACAAGGTTTTGTTTTGACGAGGATCACTTTAAGATCAGACAGGGTATACACACTATAAAAATAGCATTACATTATCTCAGAAGATTCAAAAGAAAATGGAACATAAGTTTAACATTACCAGAATACACATTTTCTATTCCACTTAAAAAATCAAATTAAAATGATTTACTCTACACTCTAAACTTTAAAATATATTCAACAAAAGAGTAATTTCACTAGGTGTTTCGGATAAAATATTTTTGTTAGCTTTTTATGGAAGTGGTTGATTGATTGATATCACTTCTGGTTCCTTTGAGTTGAATATTAATATAATCCATTGTTGTTAAACCCAAACAACATAATTATGTGCAAAAAATGCATATGGACAGGAACTGCCCAACTCAACTGTTATTCATAGGAAAAAAATATTCAGGGTAGGGATGTATAGAGAGCTTAGACCTATATCCCTGCGGCAAGAACCTCCGGGTTAGATAAGTGCCATTGAGTTAATTATACAATTTCATTAACCTCATTTATCTTTTGATCTATTAGGTAACAATTTTATAATTTTAGTCCCTCTGAGAGGGGGGATAGTTCCCATTGTGACACATGGATCAGAGAATTGGGCCACAAATAGATGAGACAGAAGATTACTAGAAACATCACATATGGTTGCAGGATATACTCTAAGGGATCACATTCCTAGTGAAACAATTAGGCAAGAACTCAAAATTTTATAATCTAAATGAAAAAATACAAAACTATAAACAAAAATGGCATGAACATATTTTAAGAATGGACTCTTCTAGGCTAACAAAACAAGCACTGTTCTACCAACCTCAAGGCTATAGAGATGTGGGACGTCCTAGAAGATCATGGGAAGATGAATTCTGAGAGCAGAACAGGCTGATGGCCTACCATGAAGATGATGATGATGATGAATTTTAGTCCCATGCCATAGCAGAGTGATTAAGGCAAGATGCCTTGGTGCAGAGCTACGGGACTTGCGCTAGTTCGAGTCCCCATGGGAGAAGAAATTTTCTCATGGAATTTCGGCCAGTATGGGACCAGTGCCCACCCAACATCGTGAGGCATTTGGGTAGCTACAATAAGTAGCGACTTCAGGTTGAAAAGACCAGCTATAACGGCTGGGGGACCCGACATGCTGACCACATATCACCCCTACACTGGCTAGATGATGTCTACATATATGATTAACACATGCGGATGTGAGGCCAGCAGCCGTCTGGTATGCCAAGTGCCTTCTAGGCCTGTTGTGCTTGTAGTTATATTATAATTTTAATTTTGTAGATAAGACTACACTTTAGTATATGGTGTTTGTACTTCCAGGAACACACGATGTTATATTTAATCATTAATTAAGATAATATACCTGTTCATTATCTCGAATTTGTAGGCGTGTAGAACTGCCATAAGGAACCTCCTCACCATCAGGAAGGGCAATGTTGGGTGGTAAGTCCAACTCCAAGTCCGTCTGTACAGAGTGAAGCCTTATTTGGCGGTCCCTCCGCGCCGCCATCTCATGGCTCAGCCGGTCCATGACCCTCGGCCCCGGCAGCGCCAGCATCTGTAACATCAAAATTTCATTTAATTCCTTATTTATAGTTTGTAATTTATGGAGTACAAAAAACAAGGTACTGCCTGTGTAGTGTAATGATTTACATCCAAGGGAGAATATTACAGAAGAGTTTCTTGTATTGAATACAACATTACTAAATGTAGCTAAATAAATACATCTACAATGACATAACAGTACAATGTTGGGGTTTAGTCTGTCCTTTGTTAGGAGTTATTAAACCAAGTTAATTTAGTTATGTATTGACTTGGGCTTTCACGGCCGGAGTTGCTATGATGATCTTGAAGAAAATTTCCGGGCTGTAGCGTGGTCATGAGGCTTGAAGTTCCCCGACGTTTCGCCAGAGACTGCGTCTGGTATCCTGAAGACATAATTTAGTTATGCGTATTTTCCTAGAGATGTCATGAATGGTATGCGGTCAACATACCGACTCAATGAGACATCTAATAGGCAACTAAGGTATTACTAGGATGAAGTCGGTAAATTTTGCACAGAGGCTTTTTTATTCAGACTTGCGGTTCTTTTACGAGCCTGAAAATCTTGAGACTCGGGACCCACGGCTTAAACTCTCTCCCGGACTTGCTCCTTAGACTTTACCACCTTAAAAACCCTCCATACATTAACAAAGGCAGATAGTAAACAGATGGAGGCTGCAGAAATGAAGATGTTAAGAGCAATAGCAGGATACCAAAGAAAACGAAGATATAAGAACAGAACTTAATATATTTAAACTCTGTGAACGAATAAAATACTATCAAAATGCTTACCTTCAGCATGTATTAAGAATGAATGAACAGCGGATACCAAGAAGAATGTATAATTATAAACCAAAAGGGAGAAGAATGTTGGGAAGACCATTGAAGAGATGGAAGGACCAATTCGACCTAAAATGAGATTGTAACAGGCTATTGGGCTTAATCCTTGTTGGTGATGATGAAAAACCCTCCATCGACCCCGGCCGGGTTTGAACCCTCGATCCTCGGGACCAGAGGCAAGGAACATAATCATAAGTCCACCGCGACCGACAGCTAAATAAATACTTCTTCTTCTTCTCCCTTTCAAGTATTAGGCCAAGGCCTGTTACGATCCTATAGAAAAATTTCCCTCCAGCGTTTCATAGGACGGCCCAGAGATATTTGTCCTCTTGGTATATAATTATAAACAGCTTTGGGGATCCGATTTGAACTCATTCTTTCAAGATGGTGAATTCTGGTATTCTTCCTTTCTTCCACTTACTTATATCAGACTCTTTTAACTTTACTATCTAACCTCTCTTGGTTAACTCTTGTTTTTTCGACCCCGACGCTATTAGGACATCCGAAGGCTAGGGAGTCTTTCCTTTCTTCCATTTCTTCTTTCCTTTATTTTCTTTTCTTCTCCAGAAAAGCCTGACCAGAGGCTATAAGACGGCAGCCCCATCACTGGTCTTGCCTTAATTTGGACAGCAACCAATCGAAGGGACTATTATTATGCTTTCAAGTCTTATAAATAAATACTAATGATATGAAATGCCTATTTTGCTTCAAAGGTATATTATTTGGATACAGTAAAGTACTATTAAATCGCGACTGGCAAAATGTTAGGTCGAGGGAGGAGATGAAACTCCTATTATTGAAGGTCTGTGATGTACGCGGATGATGGCTAACCAAGTATTTTGCGGCATCGCAGGAGCAGATTAAATTAAACAAAATGGAGGGCATCAATATGAAGTAGTGGAATGTAGTTAGTATCAGGAGAAAATGGAATAAACCCTAGAAAAACCTGCCCTTGCCCCAATTCGTCCATCACGAATCCCACATGGAAGAGGGAATAAAATAAAATTTCGGAGAAGACTACAATAAAATATAAAAATAAAAGTTAAGTCTCGTAGACTGCAATGGGCAAGAAATGTAGAATGAATGGGGAATGAAGGATTGGCCTGGAAATTCCTTGTAAGAAAACCAGAGGGAAAGCACCCAGTAAATATGCCAAGAATGAGGTGGGAGAATAACATTAACCCTGATTTGAGGAAAGTACGTTATACAGAGGGATGATTGGAAAACTTTAGCTTAGATTGGGATGTATAGAGAGTTTATTACCCCGCAGCCATGAACCTACGGGTTCGACAGTGCCAGTGAGTAAGTTAGTTATGATTCATTACATTGTTTGGACTTGAAACAATTGATAGCAAATAAGGGGAAACACTGTGAATACATTTTCTATTTATTTTATTCTATTAACCATCAACTCGTTATAAGTTGAACAAATTAGTACCCGAGAAAAGTCGTCCTCAACATTAAAATTATTAAGGTCTTTCAGAACTTCTTGTCCCATCTTCAGCAGCTGGATTGGTCTTACTGCTGCTGAAGATAGAACAAGAAGTTCTGAAAGGCCTTCACAATTTCAATTTTGAGGACTGTTTTCTCAGGTAATAATTTTATTTTTTAACTAATTACAAAACAACCTCAGTTAAGAATTTTAAAATTATTGACATAAACTCGTTTTCGGCGTAATGTCAGGTCGAGGGATGAAATAAAGGCCCTATTATTGAAGATCTGTGATATACAAAAATGCCAGCTGAATAGCCCTGTTGCATGATCACAGAAACATACAAAATTTAATGAAAATAAATGGATGAAGTGAGTATGAAGAAGTGGCGGATTAAAGTTTTTGGCAAGGAAAGGAGAAATCCCGAAGAAAACCCACCCTGGTTCCAATTTGTTCACCAGTAGTCACAGATACGCGAACTGGGGTCTAAGAGATGGAGAGCGAGTGACTAAACCACTTCGCCACGAAGCCACCTTGTTTTATACTATATACAGTAATAATAATTACAATCAACAAGAATCCAAATTAGGTAACGTCGGAGAAAATTTTATAACACTCGATTTCATAATTTTCTACATTTAATGATATTGTACTTAAATCATAGCATATGTCTAAGAAGTAGTACGTCGTTCTCTTTGTTTTTGCATATTAGTATGTATGTCGAATTGTGCTGCAATATCTTCCTTTTTTCCTTACATTCTTTTCAACTTTCTGAATCACTTGTAACTTTGAACTCAGTTAAAAACTAGCTTCTTCTTCGTAGTACGAATTTCACTATTCAGTACTTGACTGAACTAAACAAGTCTATAATATAAACTAAAATTCTATAAAAATAATGTTTTCGCATTTTTATAAAGAAAATCAAGTTCTTAAAGATGAAAAACAATCTGATTACACATAAAAGTCTGTCGCGAAGGAATTGCGTAAACCATGTGAATTCCTCAACAAGTCGAATTTATGTTTCCATTTTGCTGATTAACGAAATATGTATTTCTTTTGTTAAATTGGAGAAACTCAATTTCTGATGCCAACTTATTAAGTGTAGAACTGCAGTGAAAATTAATCATGCATCATCATCATAATCATCGTCATCATCATCTCCTTCATCTCCTATCAGGAGCATAGGGCATCCACAAACCGTCGCCAACGTATCCTATTCTGAGCCAACTTCTTCACTTTCCTCCAGGTATTCCCCTCTTTTGCAATTTCTTCAAGGATGATTCTCATCCATGTCTGTTTCGGTCTGACTCCTCTCCTGTGTCCCTGAGGGTTCCAATGCAATGCAATTCTTTCAATTGAATCATGTCTTCTCTTAATGTATGTCCTACCCAGTTTTTTTAGCGTTTTTTTTATTTCTATTTTAATTTATTTCTGGTCAGTGTTGCGTCATAATTTTTTTAATTTGATATTGTTTCTGGCTGTTTATTCTTAATATTTTCTTAGGCACCTATTTATAAATATTTGCAATTTATTTTCCAATATTTTACTAGTTTTTTTTCAAGTTTCACAATCATATACCGGTAATAGCACATATTTAACGTTACTATAAGATTACCATACTTTCATGGGGTGTTCCTTAACCCCATCTTGCGTAATTTGCGCTGGTACTCATAGTCATCGTGAGTGTCCGGTGAAAACCGAGGCACTCACGGACAAGAGCCTGCTGAAGTGCGCGAACTGTGGGGAAGAGGGACATCCCGCTTCCTACCGGGGTTGTGAAGCCTATAAGAAAGCAAAAGAAATTTATGAAAAAAGAAAACCAAACCAAAGTCCAACAACTCCGGCGTCCCAACCTCGAACTTTCACATCAAAATCTGTTAATCCTACAGTCTCATATAGTTCTATGGTAAATTCTGGCATCACAGTTAAACCTACTACAGGCACTGTCCCATGTCAGCCAGGGTCTGTGGCTGCTATACCAATGACGGATCAGGGACAACAACTTTTCCATAACATTCAGCCTCTGCTGAATGGTCTGTCGACACCTATGGAAAGGTTTGTGTTCCTGACAAATCTAGTGAACTCATGTTTCATATCATCCATACCTGCTACGGTAAAGAACACATAAGCAGCGAGACAGCAAGGCTAAGGAACAAAACCCCATACTGAATAAACACAACGGTGTTTGGCCGCCAAGGGACCTCAACTGGTTCCCAAAAAGCGGCACACTGGGCAATGCTAGTCATTGCCGCAAAACAGTCACAGTCACACAGTCATTAATTTTGTGTGTCTAGGGATAGAGCTTGATTTCCATACTGGATATAACTGGACAAATGTTCTCTTTGCTTTCTTAATTATATTTTTGATATCCTCAAGGGCACTATGATAACCGCAAGTTATTATCTAGGTATTCTATATTATTGTATAATTTGACACCAATTTACAAAATATAGTTTTTTTTTTGCAAATGCCCCAGGTTGTCTTTCGACATTCCTGGTGTTCTCTCCTGGCATGGCGTACTTGTAACCCACTTCTGAGGTTGGGGCGCCTGGAAGGCGGGGTTACGTTGCCCCGATGATATGATGGGTGATGACGATGATAGTGGTGCGCCAAGATAGTCCCTAATCCCAAGCTTAATCTAAGATGAATATGAATGATGATGATTGCGATGGCCGTATGATTACGGGAACCGTTTAGGCCTTAAAATTTTCCTGACATTTGTCTTACAGGTGAGGAAAAACCCCGATTAAAACCTCACCCAGAAAAACTGTCCCGACCGGGAATTGAACCCGGGCCCACTGCGTGACAAGGCCACAGCGGTGGACTCAATTTACATAATTGTCTACCGATTCATTTTTCCACCACTTTATTAAAATATTAAATAAATTAATGTATCTCATAGGATACATTGGCAATTTCAGGGTTAACTGAATTTTATGGTATCATCGCGACGAACCAAATATGGTGGTTGCTGGAGTCAATTTTTAATTACGTGTTTCAGGTAACTTTCCACTTCTCATGGTCGGATTTTCCTGACTTTTGGAGAATGCCTTCATTATCAACGACAAGGATTAAGCCCAGTGGCCTGTTTCGATCTCATTATAGGTCGAATTGTTCCTTCCATCTCTTCAATAGTCTTCCCAACAATCTTCTCCCTTTTGGTTTATAATTATACATTCTTCTTGGTATGTGCTGTTCATTCATTCGTAATACGTGTTGAAGGTAAGCATTTTGATAGTATTTTATTATTTTACAGAGATTAAATATATTAAGTTCCGTTCTTATATCTTCGTTTTTCTTTTTATCGGTCCTTTGGTATTGCTATCAACATCTTCATTTCTGCAGCCTCATTTGTTTACTATCTGCCTTTGTTAATGTCCAGGTTTCACATCCATAGATAAGAGATGGAACTGCCAATATATGTATTCACGTAGACTTTCACGGCCGGAATTGCTATGATGATCTTAAAGAAGTTTTCAGGCTGTAGGCCGTGCTCGTGAGGCTTGTAGTTCGACGTTTCGCCAGAGACTGCGTCTGGCATCCTGAAGGGTTATCTTGAGACTGGAAATTCTGTCCACTGTATAAATAGGACAGACAGTACTATCTGGAACTAGAATGCACAAATCCCAGAATTAATAACTACGAATATCATATTTTAAATGGGCTGAAGAGGGCAATCATAAGACCCTAAAACAGTCTGAAGGCGACAGTTCACTAATAAAGAGATACATAACTGCGCTTTCAATTCTACTCCTAGACAGAATTGCCAGTCTCAAGACAACCCTTGAGGATGCCAGACGCAGTCTCTGGCGAAACGTCGGGGAACTACAAGCCTCACGACCACGGCCTACAGCCCGAAAATCTTCTTCAATATCATCATAGAACTGCCAATACTTTGTAAAATTTTAAAATAGTTTCTTTTCTAGTTTTAATCAATAAAGTACGTTTAATTGTGACACATAGATAATTTAATCGTTGTATTTTAGTGTGTTTATCTAAATTTCTGTCATTACCTAAATGACATCCCAAATAATTAAAATTCTGAACTTGGTCTATAATTACATTTTTATCACTATTTTTGTTCTTATTGCACATTTTCCTTTCATTTTTGTTTTAGAAGTAGATATTCTTAAATTGTATTTTAGAGATAGGCCTATATTATTTAAAGTATGAAGAAATACTTCGTCGGTTTATTTTAATAGCATGTACTGAGCTATTTTGTGAAACATCGAAACTTGTAACAGCTGGAGCGATTTTTAAATTTTCGTTTGAGATGAGCTACAGCTAACAGTCCGATTTAGCTGGTTAATAAACCCGACCTTACCTTTTTTAATTAATTGGTATATGCCTAGAAGGTCTTGGCGTATCAGCGGGCTGCTGGCCTCTCATCCACATTTGATAATTACATACATGGACGATCCGATCAGGACAGGGGTAACATGTAGTCAGCATGTCGAGTCTCCCAGCCGTGATAGCTGATTTTATTAACATGTAGCTACACAAACTCATTACGATGATGAGTGGACACCGATTCTATACTAGCCGGAATTCCATGAGAAACATTTCTTCCCCCATAGTGACTCGAATCGGCGCAAGTCAATTCGATTATGGCGCGGGACAGGTGGGATACTAGGTTGAGAAAGTCAATTTTAACGGCTGGGAACTCTACACGTTGGCTATATGTCATATTATGGCCGCCAACTTGACAGATGTGAGGCTAGTAGCCAGTTGGTAAGTCAAGGGGCCATTGAGTTAAAAATTAAGTAAATTTTAATTTTGCCATCAACATAAGGGAAGAAAAAAAATGTAAAACAGGTTTACTTAAATAACTATATGCCAAGGACTTAGAAAAGAAAGTAAAACATGAAGGCAACTAAATAATTAGGGTCGTTTCTTTATTATAGTAATTGCATAAAACTGAGGGCACAAATATAACGTGCCAATACCGGTTTTTTAAACAAGTTTAATTAGATTATTTTCATCAACTTTTTTACAGAAAAAAATTCAAAATCTTCAAATATCCTTATGAACTAACTCACTGGCCTATCAAACCCTTAGGTTTATGACCGTGCAGACATGGATTCTTCATACATTCCTATCATAAGTTACTATTTTTCAATTATTACCTGTATAATCCACTTTAATGTTATTATCTCACCTCATTCTCGGTCTGCCTACTGGGCGCTTTCCTTTTGGTTTTCGTACTAGAAGCTTCCATGCCCCTCTTTCATCCTCCTTTCGTGCCACATGTCCTGCCCATCGCAGACTACGAAACTTAATTGTTCTTATTATATCTGGTTTCTCATAGAGATCACGTAGCTCACTATTATGTAGTCTTCTCTATTTGCCTGTCTGTTCATTTTTCTTGGTACAGAAATTTTTTCTAAGAACTTTATTTTCAAATATTCGTAATATTTTTCTTCTCCTTTAAAGTAAGAATCCATGTTTTGCATCCTTATAAATAACTGGGAGAATAACAGTTTTATATTTTTTCAGTTTAATGTTTTATGAGAGCATTCGGGACGACACGAGTCCCTTAATGCACAATAGCATGCGTTTCCAGAATTGAGCTTATGTTTAATTTTTTCCTGCACTTCATTATTTTTTTAATCATTGTTCTTAGGTATTTGAATTTAGCCACTTCTTCAAAAATTCCCTCATTTGTTATTAATTGTCCATTTCCATTATATAATGTATTTATATGTATGAATATATATTTAATATTTAAGAATATCTACATCTAAAACAAAAATATTAGCCGTGAAAAGAAAATGTGCAATAAGAACAAAAATAGTGATAATGTAATCATAGACCAAGTTCAGAATTTTAATTATTTGGGATGTTATTTAGGTACTGACAGAAATTTAGATAAACACACTAAAATACAACGATTCAATTATCTATGTGGCACAATTAAACGTATTTTATTGAATAAAACTAGAAAAGAAACTATTTTAAAATTTTACAAAGTGTTGTCAGTTACATCTCTTATCTATGGATGTGAAACCTGGACATTAACAAAGGCAGATAGTAAACAAATAGAGGCTGCAGAAATGAAGATGTTGAGAGCAATAGCAGGATACCAAAGGACCGATAAAAAGAAAAACGAAGATATAAGAACAGAACTTAATATATTTAATCTCTGTGAAAGAATAAAATACTATCAAAATGCTTACCTTCGGCACGTATTACGAATGAATGTGAATAGCGCATACCAAGAAGAATGTATAATTATAAACCAAAAGGGAGAAGATTGTTGGTAAGACCATTGAAGAGATAGAAGGACCAATTCGACCTATAATGAAATCGGAACAGGCCATTGCACTTAATCCTTGTTGTTGATGATGATGAACATATATTTAGTTTTATTGATGTTTGTTTCCAGCCACAATTTCTTAGTGGTACTTAATAGTGTGTGCGTATTGCCCCTTAGTTGTCCTCATTAACGCCTAATAATACACTATCACCATAAACTGACAGCTTACTATTATAATACCATTAAGTTGTAGACCTTTTTCATCCTCTAAAGATTTGATGGGACGCTTTAGTACAAATTCGAATAGTAGAGAAGATAGTGCATATCCCATTGTGTATTAAAAACGTATCTAAAAACCGTTTATTTACACGCACCCTATTCTTTGCGCCATTTATACTCGTACATAATTATGCTTATAACCACAAATGGGATTTCTATGAGAATAATTATATATTTTATTCCATGCTATTTAGATTCTGCGATGGTAGAATTTAAATGCTCACAAACTACATTATACAGATTCAACTCAGGAAGTTACTGTGTGTTTGGAATAGGGAACTGGGTTGCCATTTTAACAATATTTTCTTGAGAGAAATCGTTAAATAAAACTGAAGTATGCAACACAGCAGGTACAGAGTTGTAAGTTGTAGCCGTCCAAGCCACCCCCTTTTAAAGAAAAAAAACTTATCACTTGTCACTGAGCTCATCCGGACCTGTACTATCCTGTGTGAAAGTGTCGACTTTCATATGTACTATAAAACTAGTCCGCATGCCGTAAAAGAAAAGCTATGTTTTTAAATGTACAGTACATATATTTTGGAAAAAGTATTGATAACCTTACCCCTCCTCCCCTCCCTAAACAAACAAATACCGTTATTATGAGTTTGGCAACATCTACCCCCTGTACATAGGGGGACACGCGTAGCCCGTAAGATCTGTAGTAACTTCCAGGGTTGAATTAAAGTGTACATTATACAGAAGATGGTTGGAAAACATTAGCTCAGGATAGAGATGTATGAAGATCATGCATCAACCTACGTTGTTAGCATTTTCCTATATGAATAAAGTGCTTAATAAAATGTTTGGACCAAAAAGAGACGAACAGACAAGCGGAAGGAGAAAATTTACATAATAGTGAGCTACATTATCTTTATGGGAAACCGGATCTAAAAAGAACACTTAAGTTTCGTAGACTACGATGGCTCGGACATTTGGCACGGAATGGGGATAAAAAAGGAAATGATTTTTTTTTGCAGGAAAGCCAGAAGGAGAACGCCCAGTAGATAGACCAAGAATGAGATCAGAGAATCATATTAACCGTGAAAGATTATATGCCTACAGAGAATGACTAGAAAAAATTAGCTCAGGATAAGTATTCGTAGAAAGTTTATGTCCTCGAAGATATGAACTTCCGCGTTTGTTTTAGTGCCAGTGAGTTAGTAAATAGCTGTGTTGAAATTTAAAACTCAATATGGGACTGTTGTCATTTTGTCACAACAAATTTATTATGAAAACTGACATGTATTAGAAGCATGTTAATATTAAGTACACACCTTAGAAATGTATATTATTAATTTATTTATTTGTCTTTAATTGATAGGGTACTTCTTTCAGGACACTCCTTCATGGTAACTATTTTTTCTTAGTAAATTACGAACTGTCCCTCCATGATATCTTTACCTTGTCGTGGTGGAGTGGCTTGCGTTAATGATCCTGAGAGTTATGCCGGCGGTAGCATTGCTGCCGATAGGGTTACCCACGCAGGACTGGTCGAAGGTGATAAGCCAGACGAAAAAAGTACCTGGGTCGAAAGAGTGACGATCTTTCACCGTAAAAATACAACCGTCAAGAAATGGGAACATGGGTTCAACTGGGGTAAAATTTTCCGGAGGTCAAATAGTCCCCCATTCGGTTCTCCGGGCTGGGACTACTTCAGGGAACCCATGCCAAAGGCTCGAACATAGGGACATGTTCCTAGGAACATGGAATGTTAGTAGATTATACAGGGAATGATTGGAAAGCATTAGCTCAGGATAGGGATTTATGGACAGCTTATGTCCGCGCGGCCATGAACCTACGGGTTCAATAGTGCCAGTGAGTAAGTAAGTAAATTACGAACTGTGGAATCATTTTCGATATTTCTGATACTGATTTGCATTTATTATGAAACCGGACAATAATATTAGCTCATTCTTGTGTTATTTTCTTTTCGGAGCCATTTAACTATTTTGCGAATTCTGCAAATTGTATTGTTCATTTTACATTCTTTTTGTGTTGTTTTTTTTTCTTTTGTGTATTCTGCACAACTATACTAGTTACACTGTGAAGTATTTATAAGGCCATTGTAAACGTATTTATTACTCGTAGAATAATAGCCACACTTTTACATTTATTTTTATGGCTCATGTACCTATTTTTAAACATACCATGAAATCAACACTTTTGAAATTCATATTAAAGCACCGTTGAGGTTATGTAATAAGATGTTAATTATACAATTTTTACCTGGTAAGTCAGTCATCCTCAACTAAATTATTAAACTTCTTCTAATAACTTGGGGAAGTTTAATAATTTAGTTGAGGACGACTGACTTACCAGGTAAAAATTTTACAATTAACATCTTATAGTCTACCATGAAATTATATGGATGCGAAACATGGACCCTTACTTTAAGGGAGGAAAGGAGATTACGAATATTTGAGAATAAAGTTCATAGGAAACATTTTGGACCAAAGAGAGATGAACAGACAGGTGAATGGAGAAGACTACATAACAGTGAATTACATGGTCTTTATAGGAAGCCAGATATAATAAGAACAGTTAAGTCTCGTAGACTGCGATGGGCAGGACATGTGGCACGAATGGGGGAATGAACGACGTGCATGGAAGCTTCTTGTAGAAAAACCAGAGGGAAAACGCCCAGTTGGTAGACCAAGAATGAGGTGGGAGAATAACATTAACTATGATTTGAGGAAAGTAGATTATACAGGGGATGATTGGAAAACATTGGCTCAGGATAGGGATGTATGGAGAGCTTATGTCCGCGCGGCCATGAACCTACGGGTTCGATAGTGCCAGTGAGTTAGTTAGTTACCATGAAATATATGGAACAAAATTTTATACTAGGACTAATTATGTCCATCGACTGGCAATATTTTGGACTTAAAATTATACCACTTACAGCCATGGGTCCCGAGTCTGAAGATTTTCAGGCACGTAAAAGATCCTTAAGCCTGAATAAAGATGCATCTAAGCAAAATTTACCGACATCAACGTCCTAGTAAATACCTTAATTGCCTGTTAGATGTCTCATTGTGTCGGTGTGTTGACCGCATACCACCCATGACATCTATGACCAAATAAGGTAACTAAAAATTAACTTGGTTTAGTAACTCATAAGAAAAGAAAGGCTATGGCTCAACAATAGACAACGCCATTATACATAGATAGACAGATAGATATAATACTTAAATTAATGTTTTTATTACCTCACCTCATATCCTTTTTCTTCTATACTGCAGTTTCGGAGCTTATCTCCATCGTCAGTAGCCTCTGGTCGACCGGTGTTATGTCGTTTCTTGGCGGTTTCCTTCTTACTTCTGTCGGTGGACCGATGAACCTCTGGATTAGGTCAAAATTTGCGGGAGTTTCAAAATTCATGAGTTTTTCTTTTTGTTTTTTTTGGATGTGGATTTTTTCCCAGACTGTGAGTTCCTTTAGTTTATCTGTTTGTTTGATTAGGCTAGCTTCTGTATCTATTAAATGTTTTTCAGACCAAGCATGGGCTGCTACTGCTGACTTGTCCACTTCCCCCTTTTTTACATTTCTAAGGTGTTCCTTCAATCTAGTTTTTAAATTTCTTTTTGTTTTTCCTATATAGATTTTGTCGCAATCTTGACATTTGATCTGATATATTCCTGATTTATATTCTTGTCCAATTTTTTCATTTTTGTTGGTTTTAATTATCTTGTTTAGGCTGTATTCATTCTTTGGGGCCAATCGAATGTTAAACTTATTGAAAATTTTCTGGAACTTGTGGTGTTTTACAGGATGGTAAGTGAATTTTTTGAATCTTATGTTCTCTTCTGTTTGTTTTTTTTAAGTGTGCTTTCATTAATTAGTTTTTGCCTTTTGAACTTATTTATTTTCTTGTGTACCATGTTCTCTTCATAACCATTTTCTATTGCTACTTTAATTATGTATTCTTTTTCTTTTTCATATTTTTCACGGTTCAGGGGTACATTCACCAATCTGTGTGTTAGGCTATTGAATACAGCTTCTTTGTGAGCGAAATGGTTGAATCCTGATGCCTTAATGTAGTTATCTTTATGTGTGTTCTTTCTGTATATTCCAAATTCTATTTTGTTTTTTTCGTTTCTAGTTAGGGTTAGATCCAAAAATGAAATTTGTCTTTCAGTTTCAGTTTCCATTGTGAATTTTACAATTTTGCTCTGAAGGTTCAGGAGTTTTAAGGCATCTTCTATTTGTTTATGGTTTATAATGGCTATTATAAACAAATAGAAGATGCCTTAAAACTCCTGAACCTTCAGAGCAAAACTGTAAAATTCACAATGGAAATTGAAACTGAAAGACAAATTTCATTTTTGGATCTAACCCTAACTAGAAACGAAAAAAACAAAATAGAATTTGGAATATACAGAAAGAACACACATAAAGATATCTACATTAAGGCATCAGGATTCAACCATTTCGCTCACAAAGAAGCTGTATTCAATAGCCTAACACACAGATTGGTGAATGTACCCCTGAACCGTGAAAAATATGAAAAAGAAAAAGAATACATAATTAAAGTAGCAATAGAAAATGGTTATGAAGAGAACATGGTACACAAGAAAATAAATAAGTTCAAAAGGCAAAAACTAATTAATGAAAGCACACTTAAAAAACAAACAGAAGAGAACATAAGATTCAAAAAATTCACTTACCATCCTGTAAAACACCACAAGTTCCAGAAAATTTTCAATAAGTTTAACATTCGATTGGCCCCAAAGAATGAATACAGCAACAAGATAATTAAAACCAACAAAAATGAAAAAATTGGACAAGAATATAAATCAGGAATATATCAGATCAAATGTCAAGATTGCGACAAAATCTATATAGGAAAAACAAAAAGAAATTTAAAAACTAGATTGAAGGAACACCTTAGAAATGTAAAAAAGGGGGAAGTGGACAAGTCAGCAGTAGCAGCCCATGCTTGGTCTGAAAAACATTTAATAGATACAGAAGCTAGCCTAATCAAACAAACAGATAAACTAAAGGAACTCACAGTCTGGGAAAAAATCCACATCCAAAAAAAACAAAAAAGAAAAACTCATGAATTTGAAACTCCCGCAAATTTTGACCTAATCCAGAGGTTCATCGGTCCACCGACAGAAGTAAGAAGGAAACCGCCAAGAAACGACATAACACCGGTCGACCAGAGGCTACTGACGATGGAGATAAGCTCCGAAACTGCAGTATAGAAGAAAAAGGATATGAGGTGAGGTAATAAAAACATTAATTTAATTATTAAATTAAACCTCATAGTGTTCTTTCCCTGTGAAAGTTAAATAGATATAATACTTCTTACTCATAGAATAATGACCAAACTTTTACATTTATATTTATGGCTCATGTACCTATTTTTAAACATGCCACGGTTCATATGAAAAATATATTTTATACTAATTATGTTCATCGATTGACAATATTTTGAACTTTAAATTGTACACTTATAAAAATTGAATAATAATCAACTTTTACATTTATATTTATGGCTCATGTACCTATTTTTAAACGTAGGTATTATGAAACCTTTGAAAAATATATTTTATAGTAATTGTGTTTATCGACTGGCAATATTGTGGACTTTTAGTAAAAAAAATTGTCATATTTTCAGGGTTAGTACGTCTAGAAATGTGAAATTGGTTAAATCATGTATTCGAAATGGCTGGAGTAGAAATGCTTTAAAACTGTTCAATGGAAAACACTTTGGGAAAAGGCCATAAGGAAGTCCTGGGCTTAGGCGGGAGAAATGATTTTATGTTAGGAAACTGGGTATCGGAGATATAATCTAGATTGAATTGGCTGAGGATAGGGACCAATTGAGGACCTTGGTGAATACGGATTTGAACCTATGGGTTCCATAAGCCAATTACGTGTAGTGTTTTTTTTCGTAACTTGTGCTAATAAACAGAAGCAGCTTGGGTTGTAGACCGCCTACTATACTGCCCTCTTGAGCGTAAACCAACACAGAATAATACGAAAACTGCTGGAATATGAGACTCGATGAGTCACAGACAATTTACTCAAGTAAAAAAGTTAAATGCATGTTACAGGAAGTATTACACCGGTTATGAATCTTGAAGTTTATGATTCTGTACCTTCCTCCTTTCCTTACCATTTATAGGTACTTTTAAACTTTGGATCACATACTATTTTGATCACAGAAGTTCAATGTCGGGACATCTCCAAGACAACACGAACATAGAAGACAATACACACTCACTCTTAGATTCATACTAAAAAGGTGTTGTCTAAGTCTTTTTCACGGCTTAGTTATATTGATGTTTATTTCTAAAGAATTTTATAAAACTGACTTCTGGAATTCACATAAAGAAAGATGTGAAATGAGTGTAAAACTTGCTCAAAGCGGACTCGCATGGGACCAATTTTTTCCACATTAGACAAAATTCCGCATTATAAAAAACTAAAACTTACTAATAATCTTACATGATAGAGTACCGTAAATTTGTTTTTACGTACTTGGATTAATTGTAGTTCCGCTGCCGTTGAAAAGTGAGTATAGTATGTATGAGCGACTTCGACGGTAACGCCCGAAAAAAACAGTCCCGTTTTGTCAGCGTTAAAAATGTCTCTTAGGCGAGTATCCTGAAATTAAAGTATGCAGTTTCGGTTTCCACTCACTAACTACACTTTCGTCCACATCCTTTGATTCCCCTATATCGTGTCGTCTTTTAAAACTGTCCAGCCAACCTTGAAATCGTTGTTTTCTAGGGATTTAGCAAAAGCTAGAGCTTGACATTGGAGCATTTGTCCGAAAATTTGGAGATTTATCTTCAATCACTTTCACTTTCTCGTTTAATGAGAATGATATATACATTCTAACCATCTTCATTCCGTAAATTCAGAACGCTACCTGTGAAATATCGGTTTTTCAGTGCAATGGTTATTTGTAAGACAGGTATCTGTATTTCGCATAACGGGTGAGCAGTGAGGCAGAAATAAAATTTCAGGTACAGGTAAATCTCTACTTCATCCGGCGGCAGGAATCATTCCTTATTGTTTTTTTGGCATAACGGGAATTCATTGGAGTGGAAACTAATTTATTTCTCTCTCTGTTTCCGCTTTATAATTTTTTATGAATTGTGTAGAAATATCCTTCCGTTTCCGCGTTGCACAGATTTCGTTTTATGCAAAATAAATATACGTAAAATTACTATTATTTCGCCAGGACCAATACATTTGTTCACATTGGACAGATTCCCGCATTATTCACGTTCCGGATTAAACAAGTTTTACTGTATATTTATCACTGAAGTATCAGCACGCCGTAGCGTAGTGGTTAAGGCATTGCGCTACAAGCCGGAAGGTCAAGAGTTCGAGTCCCAGTGGGGTCAGGATTTTTAAACTGACCCAAACCTTCTGGCGGCATTATGGCCCTGGGGTCGACTCAGACTCTAACTAAAATGGGTATCAGACGCTTGTTCTGGGGTAAAGGCGGTCGTCGCGCAGGGCTGACAACCCTGCTGACATAAAGTGCCGATTGTCTAGAAAAAGTGGGAGCCTTAACCTCGTACTGCCCCAAGGGTCTCCTGAGGCCTATAGTGGGATCACTTTACACTTTAGTATCAATTCAGAGGTCTGGGTTCAAAACCCGGATGATGCATTTATTTTATTTTCATGTCATATATATTGAAGTACTTTGTGTGGAGTGTAGCATTGTATGGTGCAGAGACTTGTACATTACGCGGAATGAGGAAAAGCGACTGGAAGCTTTTGAGATGTGGATATGGAGAAGAATGGAACGTATAAAATGGACAAAGTAAGAAATACATATGTGCTAGACAGAGTGGGTGAAAGAAGAAGAATGCTGGAACTCATAAAGAGGAGGAAAATAAATTGGATTGGCCACTGGCTAAGAATAAACTGCCTACTGAAGGATGCCCTAGAAGGAATGGTCAACGGAAAGAAAGTTAGAGGCAGAAAAAAGACATCAGATGATAGACAATATTAATATAAATTGTTTGTATGCAGATACAAAAAGGAAAGCTGAGTTAAGGAAAGAGTGGAGAATGCTAAGTTTGCAGTGAAAGACCTGCTCTTGAGCAGAATACTGTGAATGAATATTGAAGGAAGAGAGATTTGGATTTCTTTATATTTCAAAGTTATTTCAGTGTACTAGATATTTTTTGTTGTTAATCATACTACTGGCCTTAGGAGGCCCTTGGGGTAGTAGGAGTTTATGGTTCTTTTATCTTTCTAGTCTAGACAATCGGAACGAGATGTCAACTGGATTGTTAGCAGTGCGTGACGGCCGCGTTTACCCCCAGAACATGCATTAGATATTCATTTTTCTTAGACGCTGAGTCAACTTCAGAGCCAGAAAATTTGGGGCAGTTAAAAAATCCTAACCTCACCTCGATCTGCCAGCTTGTAGCGTATTGCCTTTAATTAACTATGCTGCGACATGCATTTAATTTAATTAATAATACACTAGATTTAGAAAGAGGGTCCGATGCGCAATATTGGTAGTCACTCGCCTTCCGCTTCTGGGATCTGAGTTCGCGTCTCCGTTATTTCATATGGGGTTCGTGGTGAACGAATAGGAGCAAGGGGAAGTTTTTCTGAGGGTTTCTCCTGTTTTGCCCTGCCAAAAGCTTCATTCCACCACTTATCCATACTAATGTCATCCATTTCATTTTATCTGTTCCTGTGATGGTGTAATAGACCTGGTCATTAGCATCCATGTATGCTATATCACAGTCCTTTAATAATGGAGTTTTACCTCATCCATTATGGCGGAGACGAGTATTACCATTTTTATTTTTTTAAATGTTTAGAATTATATTTGACTTCTTAATATTTACTTAAATGTGCTAGTTATTTACTCGTAGTTAATGATATTCTTGCATACATATTTATTTGATGTCCTTATATTTCAAAGGTATTTAATGTACTGCTTATTTTATATATATATATATATATATATATATATATATATATATATATATATATTGTCTAATGCCACCAGGTTATCTTTTATGACATTTCTGGCTTTCTCTCCTGACATTGATGGAATTGCAATCCATTTTGTTACGTTGGGACACCTGGAAGGCGGAGTTACGTTACCCCGATGATATGATGGAGATTAATGATAATGAAGCGCCAGGAGAGTCCTTAAACTAAACTTAACCTAAATTCCAGATCATGGTGAAACACAGAAATAATTCCCTTTAAGGAAAACAAATCCTATGTCTGACTAGGAATCGAAACTGGGACCTCATGAACTGTAAGTCAGAAACGCTGACCATTAGCTAATGAGGCTGGTCACTTTTAGAAATATATCATTATTATTTTTTTATTATGATTGTATCGTAATAAAAATATATTTTCAACAATGAAAACTTAATTTTTAACACAAATATATTTGTAGGGCTTAGGGCAGTAACATGATAAGCCACATTCTGTTAATAAATGTCATTTATTACAATGATAGCAAATAAATGTATTGAAATGACCATAAAATCATTTGTAAGTGCGCCAGTACGAGTTAAAACATATAGACATATAATGCATTAACAACGATACTGCCCAATTAATTTTTTGAAACATTAAAATCCTTATATCTCAAAAAGAACAATATGTGGCTTATCATGTTATTGCCCTAAGCCATCGTTTCCCAACATGTGGTTCGTGAATCCCCAGGGGGTTGGCAAAATATTTCAAGGGGTTCGCCAAAACTTTTCCGTAATGGCGGGTTTCGAGGTTAGGCCTATTATTATTTCCTTCGTTTCTTGCGGTATTTTTATAATAATGTTATAATCCATCCATAGTAATTCTGCCCGAAGGCAGGTCCTTCACTGCAATCATAGCATTTCCACGCTATGCTTGCAGCTTTACTAGGGAATTGTGTAGGTGTGGTAGCTTCCCGTTGCTTTCCACACCGGTGAAGGATGATAATGATAATGGTAAGGATGATAATGATAAGGATGATGGCCATATGATTTCGGGGACCGTTTTGGGCCTTAAAGTTTTACAGACATTTGTCTTACAGGTGAGGAAAAACCCCGATAAAAACCTCACCCAGAAAAACTGCCCCGACCGGGGATCGAACCCGGGCCCGCTGCGTGACAAGGCAACACGCTACCTCGAGACCACAGCGGTGGACAATGTTATAATAATAATTATTATTATATTATTATTATTATTTTTTAAATTAAATTAACCCTATAATGCCCCTTGTTACACATGTGTAAGATCGGGAATTTATCACATTATTTCCACATTAAATTAATATTTACAGCGAATGCCTGATTTGCAGTTATGTAAAAACGTTAGGAATGTATTTGATTTCGCTACAACTAGGCTTACACATTGTGTAACTTCCTGTAACTAGAGTAACTATAGGTTTTAACCGTTAAGGGTTAACTTAATTTAAGGTTATTAAACCTTTTGCTTGCAATTAAATTGTATGCATATCTACTGTATGTGTATTTAAAAGTCAGTGGCACACCCAACTCAGATCGTTGTGGAAGGGGTTCGCGAGTCGAAAAAGGTTGAGAACCGCTGCCCTAAGCCCTTCATATATTTTTATATTGGTGTCCGGACGAACCTTGATGTACAGAATAAGGCGTTAAAATTAGGTATGCAGTGTATGGTTTCACGTATCGCAAGTATTGTACTAGTCTGTACATTACTTTCTCAGTTAGAAAGAAAAGAGGAATGTTACCTAAAACTCAGACGTGTAGCCTAAACAAGTTATTTTTATGCAGCCTCGATAGTCTGTGCTACTCATGCACTTGCAAGCTGCATCAACTCTCATGCCTATGCTTACGTCATGTCTCCTTAATAAGAATGGTTTATAATGTCTAACTTTTCCTGTACCTATTTTTAATTTTTGTTCACCATTCTAGTTTATTTCTTCTACTTCATTTTCTTGCATGGTTAGTGCGATTTAATTTAACTTTTTCCTCAAACACCCTTGTTTTTCCCACTTTGTTGAATTAATCATAATATCCTTAAAGATAATCTATAAAAAGAACGAACCTTTGGTAAGCTCCTAGTTGGTCAACCCTGTAACTAATTACCAAAAATAAACTATCAAATGAAAAGAGAATTCATTACCGGTATTGTAATATAATCGGCTTAGCTTTGCTCTCAAAGATCAACATTTAAATATTCCACCGTTTTCAACATAATTTTCGTAATTTTGAGCGCCGAAATATCAACTAAAGTAATTAATATTCATAATAGTAATAATAATAATAAATAATAATAATAATTAATAATAATAATTAGTATTATTCAGAATACAATTGAAATTAAATTAAATTAGTGAATCTCTACATAAAACACGTGACAAACTTAAAAAAATAGATAGACCCTATTGGATACAACTGCGGCACGCCTTAGCGTAGTGGTTAAGGCACTACACTACAAGCCGGAAGTTCGAGGGTTCGAGTCCCGGTGGTATATTTCAACTAATTACCATTTAATATAGACAAGCTTAGCTCTGTCTATTTTAAACCAAACTAAAAAATTAATTAATAATTAAAAAATTAAAGAAAAGTTTTAAATTGAATTTTTTTCCCATAAAACTAGTCAGGATTTTTAAACTGACCCCCCCCCAAAAAAACTTCTGGCAGCACTATGTCCCTAGGATCGACTCAGCCTCTAACGAAAATGAGTACTAGAAGCTTGTTCTGGGGATAAAGGCAGCTGTCACGCAGGGCTGACATCAAGTGCCAATTGTTCAGAAAGAGTGGAAGCCTTAACCTCCTACTACCCCAAGAGCTTCCTGAGGCCTGCAATGGGACCAAGTCACATTTTACTGGATACAACTAGAATTTCTAGAAGAATTGTGAGTTTAAAAATCATCTATAAATAATTATTTGTAATATCAAATAAAGTTAAGAAACTTGGGCTTGAAGAAAAATCAATAAAACGAAAGTTTCTTATCGTTATTTAATATTACAATTATTATTTATAGATGCTCTTTAATGACGAAGGTGATAGCATCTCAATTCAAATCTGGACCTAAAAGGACTGACAAATTTTGCTCAGGAATCAATTTTTTTTCAGGCTTCAGATTTTTCTATGTATCGTAAATCTACGCCACGGGACCCACTGCTTTACTTGTCTTCCAAACTCCGTTCCGAAGGAATCAATTATAATGCTTTTTAAACCCTGAGAACCTAGTACCAACTTTATGCTCTTAAAAATCTATGGACCCTGACTGGATTTGAACCCACGAACATTGGAACCAGAGGCGTGCCATACCGACATAAGCAATTCGCGTTTGTTGTAGTCCCTTATAAAACAACATAAACACTTAATGCGCTGTCTGTGGAGGAATTTGTGTACGTAACAGATGAATGTGGTGTCTGCCATCTGCATCTCGAGCGACCTCAGTTTTTGTGTATTTCAGTTTGGGAAATGAGGACGCCGCTAGTTAAATTTAATTAGGATAGAAACTGTATGGAAGCGTGTAAGTAAAGACCATCTGTACCGTAGAACAATCTGGTACAGACATCTAGTGGCAGAACCTAAATATTAATCTCTCTAAGATTATCTAACAAAGTATTTTAATGTAGTAAGTACTATATGTAAACTGTGGTTACAGTTATACTATTTTATTTTTTATTTATATACAGATCTTTCATGTTTACATATCTTTCTGTGCCTAAAGTTTCATTTTCCTTCTCCCCATTCATTCACTCCATATCCTCCAGTCCTCTTGTTCTCATCCCAGTTCTTATTTCTTGCATCCACGAGTTTCGAGGTCTTCCTTCCTTTCCTTCTTCCAGGTGGACATTATTCCAATGATTTTCTGGGTAAACTTTTTTCTTGCATTCGTCGAACGTACCCGTACCAATTTAATTGCTTATATCCTATATAATCTACTATTGAATATTTAGTATTAATTTTTTCTCGTATGACTTTATTATGTTTTATTTTTATTTATTTATTTCAATTTTGAACATCTTGCTGCTCTCCTCAAGAAATACATTTCTATAGACATACGTTTTTGTTCTAAATTGTTGTTGAATTTCCAAACTTCAGCTTTATATGTGACAATACTTTTCACTATTGAATTATATATTTGTAATTTATTTTTCCTGGTTATATGTCTGTTTTTATTTTTGCTTTATTTATTTTTTAACAGTGCTTTATTTATAAATATATTAAATAATGTGAGTGATTTTATTAATACTTGGATAATATTATTATAGATCATTCGTCGACCCTGGTGGACTAGTGATTACGTACCATTGTCACCTCTGTTTCCGAGTTTCGCGCGTTCAAATTCGGCCGCGTTCCATCAATTTTTCAGGGAGTTAAAATAACATAAATGAGAATAAGTAATCATATATAAACAAAATTATTTTTGGAACAAGAAAAAATAGAAGAAGTAAATAAATGTGTATTTGGGGCAGTAGGTTTACCATAACGAATGGAGGTGGATCGGACGAAAATGTGGAAATAAGAATTATTATTAATAAAACTAAATTGAATAGCGATACAAGTTTTAATTAATACTGTTATATTTAATAAAGTAAATGTTTGGTGCGGCCTGACGAAGAAAAGGATTATCGGCCCTTTTTTCTTCCGTGAAAGGTTAATAACTGGCCCGGTATACCAAGACACGTTGAAACAGTTCTTGTACTTCCAAGTAGCTAATCTGAAACCCCAAGTAATCACTCAGCAAGACGGAGCCCTACCACACTGGAGCCTGGAAGTTCGGAATTTCCTCACAGAATCCTTCCAAGATCGCGGTATTTTTACAATTTGCTGGCCACCATGCTCGCCAGACATCACTCTACAGGACTTCTTCCTATGGGGTATGTAAAAATCGTGTGTTTGCGACTCCAATACAAGATCTTCATGATTTACGAACCCGTATCCTTGACACAATTGCATACCAATGGGCATGAACAAGAATCTGTTATCGATAGGATAACAAAGAGAGCTTTACAGTGGTATGGACATTACAACGGATGTCGGATGAACAGTGGCCTAAACGAGTATTAGATTGGGTGGTACCAGGCAAAAGGAAGAGCGGAGGAAGTAGGAGAACATGGTACGAGGGAATATGTCATGCCATGATGAAGAGGGGTATGGAAGAAGGACAATGGGGATATAGGAATCTCTGTAAAGCAGGAATTAAGGGCGAACTGCTGTAAAGTGGAAAGTCTGTATTAAGTAAGTACCAATAGACATGATGGACAGCACGCGGCACGAAATCGAACATAGAATTGATATTGTTCATGCTACCAACGGTGCACATATAGAGGTGTTTTAGTGTATGTGTGGCAATAAAAATTCTTCGAGTTTCTCTTTAGTTTAATACCGGCCTCATTCCACAATTCCGCATTATTGTTAATTATGATTAATTAAAATGTGGGAGGTTTGAATGGGACACGCTGTATATGTCGTTATTCACATACTGGTACAGTAATTTGCTAATTTGTTCATTATTATTTCGAATTAGTGCTGTCTGCCATTTGCACTAGAAGTTCCAAAGTAATTTTTCATATGCCAATTAAGAAGTTCATAAAGTAATATCGAAATAAATGATAATAAAAGGTTATATTAATGTTATGTAACGCCTACTCACCCCTGAAATTGGTTGAGAGCAAGCAATATACCTCAATAAGTAATACTTTTCTAGCACGTGGTTCTCAGCCACACAGTAATATCATCTTGTTATCTTGAACAAATAATAACATCGTTTCCATGGAGTTTCTATGTAGAAACTGTAATATCTCAAAATGAAAATACAGAGCATGCTTCCTTGGTAAAAATATATGATATCGGTCAGGAACCTGCTACTCAAAAGTCGCTCAGATACGCAACAGTATCTTTTTCAATCAGAACATTTTATTATTTTATTTCCCTCTTTGTTAACTTTTTTACTTCTTCCCTGACATTTCATATTTTGACAACGATTGAGAATTTAATTAACTTTTTTTTTAAGATCTATTCGTACCGGTGTAGAATTTATTTTTATGTTCATTTAAAATTATTTCCCCTTCATTCTAGTTCTTTCTGTCATTTCATTTGATCGACAAGCTATTACGTTTATGAATTTAGGCAAAAATACAAAAATGGCAGATGGCAGGAAAGATACAGTTCGTGATAAGACATATAAAAATAAATATTTTCATTCCATTTTATTTGCAGACGTTCATCGTGTCTAAAATATTTCATTACAGAACGAGTTGGCTCAGATCATAGGATTTGAGACTCGTATTCAAGAGATCCTGAGTTCAAAAACAGAGTCTAACCAACTAGATTGAGGTTTTATCCCGATTTTTCTCAGTTGTCGAGTCGAATACTAAGAAGGAATCTAGTATTGATAATGTTTTTTCTTCCATCGGATGGGGACGTTGAACCTTGCGGTCCCCTTGGTGTTTTTTGACAGGAGTAAGTTATGTTCCGGCACCGGGTTTCACTTTCTCCTTTCTTTTTATCATCATCCCTCGTACAACATACATACATATAGTACACTACATATCACCTACGTACAGTGGCCTGCCGATGCGGTGCGTAGAAATGAAAATGGACCACATTAACGCCAACTGTTCGCCTAGTGTGGATTCCAAAGTACAAGTGCAGTGTGTGACATTGGAACACAGCCATAAAAATGAACGCATTTCGAAAATTCGTTTCGAAATATCGACCTCTGGTACTCTTCGGCCGTTAATCTTCCCAACTGATCTGTAAAAACCTCATTTTTAATTCTAGTAATATAAACATCTAGAGTTTTAAAAATCATTATCATAGGAGAGAACAAGAATGGATGCGCATATAAGCAGGATGGACAGCAATAGAATTGTCAAGAGTGCAAGGGATAATCTACCTAGGAGCAGAAGACAACAGAGACGACCCAGAAAACGGTGTTGAAGCAACAAACATTGAAGAAAGAACAGGTTTAAACCTATAATGGAAGAATGAAGAAGAAGAAGAAGAATTACCATATAATGCGCATTTCTAATACTGTTCTTCTTCTTCCTCGTGGTGTAGGATCGAATACTCTTTTTTTTTTTTTTTTTTTTTTAACAGTGGTCGTTTATCGTAAATCAAGTGATCAGTTCTCTTATAATCGTATTGGAGGTCATCCCAACGGTCTTTGAGAGTATTTTTTCCCAGTCATGTCGATTTTTCTGAAACGGTCATTGGATATTCTCAAAATAAGGGTTTTCCATTCTTTTCTTTTCTCTTTTATCCACTTGACCATTCCACATTTATTTCGGATTTTATTTGTTCTTCTTGGTATGATATTAGATCCCACAATATGTTTTGAGACTCATAGTGACCAACCTGAGAAAGTTGACAGTGAAAAGAAAGCCATATATGAGCAAACAATTGACTATTATAAAGATAAATACCAATTAGATAGTATAACTGTCACAGGATTGATGATTGAGGCAAGAGGTACTATACCAGGATTCTTAGCTAAATTTTGGAATTCCTTATATTTGGACAGAGTGCATCTTTTTAAAATTGCCATCGCTGCCATTAGAGGATCAATTTCAATTTTAAGAAACCGTATTTACAAAATTTCTACTTTATAGCGTGTGTGCTTCGGTTACAGTTTGAAACTTTTTAATGTATTTATAAAATGTATTTCATCAATTTAAAAAAATAATTGTCTGTATCACTTTGTCCTTGAGGCCATCCTCTAATGATGAAAATTGTAAATAGAAATATTGTATATAATCAAATTATTAGCCTGCAATGCTTCTTATTGTTCCCATTTCTGTGGTTGTTACTTCAACGAATGTATTAAAGTATTGATCGAAAAGTTAAGTTTCCTGAACAATGGATTTAAATATAGAATATTGCCTGAAAAGTATACTAAGCACAGGATGTTGGAATGTAACATAGCTTAATAACAAGTCACTAAAAATTCTAAAAAAACTTGTTAGTATTCTTTAATCACAGTCTCACGAAAGACAGACTAAACATACCGTAACATGTCTGCAAAACAAAACTTAAAGATATGACTTACAAACCTAATTTAGAACAACGGACCCTCTCTAGATCAGAGCGTGATCGTCGGTGCATTCAGACTCAGAGACTCTGAGAGTTTGTGGTTCGATTGTGGGAGGAAGACAAGGTTACTTAATTAACCAAGGACATTCTTGCCATTAACGTACGGTAATGTACAATAACAAGAATGAACTTTCCAAGAAATTGAACAATATCACGTGGGGGTGATTAGCTTTTCCAGATCTGATTTTATAAAGATTAGGATTAATTTTATTCTATTTTTATTTTCAATAGGTAGATATAAATGATTAGACCAATAAATTGTTACTTATGGTTCTGAAACTTATGGACTTGATTCTTATATTTGTAATCATTTAAATATGTTTTAAACAAAGGTACTAGGAAGAATATTGGAAGCAGTTTATGTAGACTATTTATTTCATGCCCCAAATGGGAGTCAATGACCAATCACGTTTCAATAAATTTTGTATTACAACCAATGACAGTCATGTTTCACCTCGCTCTTTATCGAAATGACTTTACCAGCACCTCCTTTTGTGATAAATAAAGCTCCTCCTTTTTAATGTTCTGAACAGGTCACAGCATTATGTTGCAGTGAATGACGCTCCAAAAAATAAAAAAAAACAACTTGAATTTACCAAATAATGAAATAGATTCCTTCGAACTACACCACTTTGATAATTGTGTTTTTTAAATGAATGAGTTTCCTTTTCCTCCCCCGGAGTAGTTTACTTAAAAAATAAATTCATTAGACTTATAATGGTTAGGTTAAAATATGCAGTTCGATATGTTTTAATTTTTGTTCCTCCACTAGGGTACTTTCCTTACGATATTGCGATTCTAATTTGGCAATAAATAATATGAACAGTTTGCAGTGAATAAACAAAGTAAACTAAACCACAGACATTTCTGATTTGTTTTCCAACATCGCCGTTTAACAATTAATAATATAAAAGTTTTTAAAATACCGGTAACTATATTTAAATAATGTTTGAGTACACAGCTTAATTTTATATTCTTTTTAGTCGTTAAATAGTCCCTCACAAATGACACTCTTAATTTCCAAATCTTCTAGATAAATTCACTCGCCCATGATTCGTGAATTTATCGATTATTTGGAAATCACTCGTGACATTACTTATGATATCATCTGGAGAAGAAGATATACATGATTATTAGGAGATCTCGATATTGTCTCACACGCAAGGCTTAGCCATTTGAGATGGATTGGACATATTACTAAAATGCCAAATAATTGAAGGTTGAAACAAATCTCGTGTTCTCAACCTCAAGGAATCAGATTAAGAGGAATACCAAGAATAGATGGCGGGATTGTATGCGCCAAGATCTTAAAAATGTCAAATAAACCATTGGGAAAGACTTTCTATGAAGAGGGATGTCTGGAGGAGGCTCATTGAAGAGGCGAAGGTCCTTATTGGGCTGTAGAGCCATTTAACAACAACGAGATATAATTTCATCATCATAGTACATTCACGAATTTAGATAATTTGTTGACCTGTTTCTGCCTCAAGAGAAACACCATCCAGAAGTCTTTTGAGTGCACGTCCTGGCCTTCTTCTTCCTGCAGGTTGATATCTTAATATTTGTTTGAGTATCCTATGATCTTCCATTCGATGAACATGTTGCATCCATCTTGACTTATAATCAGAAATTTTGTTTTCTAAAGGTTCCATGTGTAATTCTTCTACGATGTCTTCATTTTTTTTTGTGATTTAGTAGTGTGTATCCTGCAGTCGTCCGAAGATATCTCATTTCAGCAGATCTAAGTCTGTGTATATCCTTCTGTTTCAACTCCATACTTCACTACCGCACAAAAGAGTTGGAAGAGCTAGTGTTTTATACACTTTTAGTCTTGAATGTTTTTGGACTAAGTGTGGCTTGATGATAGAATATATTAACCCTAAAATTCTTAAAAATCCTGATATTTTTGCATTTACATCCTTTTATTCTTCATATGAGATATTGCATTTTAGATATGCAAAATTATTCACCTGCTCCAAAATGTTATTGTCGAATACAATTTTACTTCTGACAGGATCTACACCTTGAAATGCCATAATTTTTGCTTTCTCTGTAGATATCTTCAATCCATATTCTTCTGTAATTTTGTTCATAATTTTTGCTTTCTCTGTAGATATCTTCAATCCATATTCTTCTGTAATTTTGTTAAGTTCATACAGACCTTTCT
Source organism: Diploptera punctata (assembly GCA_030220185.1). Lineage (NCBI taxonomy): Eukaryota > Metazoa > Arthropoda > Insecta > Blattodea > Blaberidae > Diploptera > Diploptera punctata. Next base: position 2,371,558 of record JASPKZ010009814.1, on the reverse strand, counting down.
GAAGATCATCTTCTGAATTTACTATTATTATTTGGTCCTCTACAAACAATAGGGTGTTTATTTTGTATTTTCTGATATTCTTATTCCAAATTTATATTACTTCGTTGATATAAATCGCAAAGAGTGTTGGGGATAGGGGGCAGCCTTGTCTCATATAATTTAATGTAATTTAATATTTTTTAGAGTTGTGTATGATTAATTTTTATGGGTGAGAAATTTTGTCAATATTTAATATTCAATCCTAAAGAATTGATGTAAAGTACGAGCTGTAAGCCTATATGAATTAATTATATTACTATTGCATTTATAATAGAAGGAAAAATAAAATGGAAGATCAGTTTCTATATTTTATTTGGATTTTCGATGAGATTCCTTTTATTTATTTTACTTACTTTTTAAGGTAGTCATATTCAGGATTTTAACGCCCTTACAAATCCATCGACCAAGGTCAGTTTGAATTCGCGAACCAGAGACCGGTATGATAACCACTAATCAATGGCAGCGATATGGAGTATGACATAGACATACATATAATTTTATACATAATTTGGTAGACATCGAAAATGTATACAACAAAAGTACACCGTGTCCATAAATATAGTATCATACTTTAAACTACTACTACGTCGCTTTGGATAATCGTATCTAAACGAAATTAGTGACAACCAAAAGAGAATCTCAAAACGTTTTTGCTATACCTCATTTCTGTACTGTTGTCCATTATTTTCCATTGTTGATATTGTTAACATGCACAAAACGTTTTGAGTTTGTCTTTTGATTGTCGCCAATTTATCCAAAGCCACGTAGTAGTATTTTAAATTATGATACTATATTTGTGGATACAGTGTATTTAACGTTCTAATTGCAGCATTTTTTCGGAACCAAAATCGGCACATAGTAATTGACTAAGAAAAGTAAGGTCCAGTTAATTAACCAGCAAAAAATCGGGCGATTAGGAGTGGGGGTTCACCTAAAACGAACAATTTAAAATCGTTCTAGCGACCGCAATTTGTTATATTTGGTAAAGAAACTAGATATATCCCTCTGAAATAAAACGAGAAAGGTATTATCCAAAACCATCGACCGTTAGGGGTGGGAGCATTCCAGAAAACTAAAATGAAATCGCTTTAGCGCTCGCCATGTCTGGTTTTGCAAAGAAATGGGATAAACATGGTTTAATTAACAAAAGAAAAATATATTCCGAAAAACAAATTAACTTGCTGAGGAATTCGGTTTGCAGTTCTTATGTGACAAACGTTTTTAAATGCAACATATTTTAATAATATAGTGCCTATGCGGCACATTTATAGGGTTTTCGGAATATTCCCTCCCTTTTTGATGTTAAATCTTCTCCTACGTAACTAACTAATTAACTTACTGGCACTATCGAACCCGCAGGTTCATGGCCGCGCGGACATAAGCTCTCCATATATCCCTATCCTGAGCTAACGCTTTTCAATCATTCCCTGTATAATCTATTTCCCTCAAATCATAGTTAATGTTATTCTCCCACCTCATTGTTGATCTAACAACTGGGCGTTTTTCCTCTGGTTTTTCCTAGAAGAAGCTTCCATGCACGTTCATTCCCCATTCGTGCCACATGTCCTGCCCATCGCAGTCTACGAGACCTAACTGTTCTTATTATATCTGGTTTCCTATAAGACAATTTAGTTTACTGTTATGTAAGTCTTATCCATTCACCTGTCTGTTCATCTCTCGTTGGTCCAAACAATTTCCTAAGAACTTTATTCCCAAATACTCGTAATCTCCTTTCCTCCCTTAAAGTAAGAGTCCATGTTTCGCATCCATATAATATAACTGGTAGAATAATAGTTTTATATATTTTCATTTTTACGTTATTTGAAAGGAGTTGGGAAGTCAAGAGTCTCTAAATATTCTCCTAAACATCCTTATTTTGTAAAGAAAATACAAAAAAAAATTGCATGAAAGCAACTACAGGACTCAGCAAAGAGTTGAAAACTTAAAAAAGAAAGTTATTATAAATTGCCATAAAAAGGGAGATAGTAGCTTGGAAAATTAAATGTACTTTCTCGTAGTTTACTTAAATGTGTATTTAGACCTACAAGACACCCTTATTTCATTGCGTGTATTTACCAAAGTAAAGTGTTGTATAAATGTATTTATTCCAATAAATATATTAATCCCATGTGAATATTTTGGAACTTTTCCAAGCATAATTGTAATACATATTAAAAAAATTATAAAACACACAAATCCGGTCTCTATTAATGAGCCACTGTCTGCCTGATGATATATGGAGTGTATATTTTTAATTGTCCACCGCTGTGGTCTCGAGATAGCGTGCTGCCTTGTCACGCATCGGGCCCGGGTCCGATCCCCGGTCGGGGCAGTTTTTCTGGGTGAGGTTTTTATCGGGATTTTTCCTCACCTGTAAGACAAATGTCAGGAAAACTTTAGGGCCCAAACGGTCCCCGAAATCATATGGCCATCATGCTTATCATTATCATCCTTACCATTATCATTATCATCATCATCCTTCACCGGTGTGGAAAGCAACGGGAAGCTACCACACCTACACAATTCCCTAGTAAAGCTTCAAGCATAGCATGAAAATGCTATGATTGCAGTGAAAGACCCGCCTTCGGGCAGAATTACTATGGGTGGATGGATTTTTAATTCACAATGTAAGTGGTTTTATTATTATGTCAAGTGGTACATCTAGCTTGATATCGTTAGAGTACTTTCTGGGGACCGAATTTTAAGCATAATGGGACCATGCCATATGCAACGAAAACTGAATCAAATATCACAATGATTTTTTAAAAATGAGTTGAAGTGTTTAACCACAGAGTTATTATTGCTATAAATATATTTCCTCTTTATATTGTCATGGAAAAATAATTTTACAATTTTGTAACTGCATCCCGAGAGGGTTAACCACAAAGTATCGTATTGCAGTTTATTGGCTTTAAAATTTGTCATAATAGCTCATGCAAAAGTAACGAAACAAGACGGCATAAATGCGACAATTACTGTCACGGAAAATTAAACAAAAATTAATTTCTTGCACGACAGCCTGCATGAAACTAGGCACGTATACACACATGTATGTAGTAATTTAGTTTCTATATTTAACTTTTATTTCACTCGTTATATTTCACAATAAAATATACAGGAAGGCCACAAAGTTGGATTACCTATTTTACTTAATTTTACTTCGCATGGATTTCAGTTGGAACTTCCATATTCTTCGCTAAAGAACTGCTAAAAATGCAACAATAGTAGAATTGGACTACCCCTATTATGTGAAACCTGGACATTAACAAAGGCAGATAGTAAACAAATAGGCTACAGAAATGAAGATGTTGAGAGCAATAGCAGGATACCAAAGGACCGATAAAAAGAAAACGAAGATATAAGAACAGAGCTTAATATATTTAATCTCTGTGAAAGAATAAAATACTATCAAAATGCTTACCTTCAGCACGTATTACGAATGAATAAACAGCGCATACCAAGAAGAATGTATAATTAGCCTATAAACCAAAAGGGAGAAGATTGTTGGGAAGACCATTGAAGAGATGGAAGGACCAATTCGACCTATAATGAGATCGGAATAGGCCATTGGGCTTAATCCTTGTTGTTGATGATGATGATGACTACCCCTATTATCTAAGAATCCCTATGGAGTCAAATTTATCGTTTGATACTGTTTTCTTCTGCTGTAGAGCAAAACAAATAAATACATAAAACATTTTTATGGAAGAGGGGCATGGAAGCTTCTTGTAAGAAAATCAAAGGGAAATCGCCCAATTGGTAGACCAAGAATGAGATTGCAAAATAACATTAACCATGATTTGAGGAAAGTAGATTATACTGGGGATGATTGGAAAATATTAGCTCAGAATAGGGATGTATGGAGAGCTTATGTCCGCGAGTCCATGAACCTACGGGTTCGATAGTGCCAGTGAGTTACTTATTACTATGTTTGGCTTAAAACAAATTATTGATACTATTCAATTAATTGTCTGATATCGTCTCGACTTCGTCCAAGAACCTGAAGATAATCCATCCATCCTTAGTAATTCTGCCCGAGGGCAGGTCTTTCACTGCAATCATAGCAGTTTCATGCTATGCTTTGCAGCTTTACTGGGGAGTTATAGGTGTGGTAGCTTCCCGTTGCTTTCCACAGTGATGATGATGATAATAATAATAATTAGTATTATTATTATTAAACAATCCACCGCTGTGGTCTCGAGGTAGCGTGCTGCCTTGTCTCGCAGCGGGCCCGGGTTCGATCCCCGGTCGGGGCAGTTTTTCTGGGTGATGTTTTTATCGGGGTTTTTCCTCACCTGTAAGACAAATGTCAGGAAAACTTTTTAAGGCCCAAACGGTCCCCGATATCATATGGTCATCATCATCATATCATTATCATCATCACCCCCATCATCCTTCACCGGTGTGGAAAGCAACGGGAAGCTACCACACCTACAGAATTTCCTAGTAAAGCTGCAAGCATAGCATGAAAATGCTAGGATTGCAATGAAGGACCTGCCTTCGGGCAGAATTACTATGGATGGATGGATGGATTATTAAACATTGGAATTGTGTCTACCTGGAAGAAGAAAGAAAGGAAGACCTCGAGACTCATGGATGCAAGAAATAAGAACTGGAATGAGAACAAGATGACTGGAGGACATGGAGTGAATAGGAAGGGACGAGTGGAGAAGGAAATTATAATTTTAGACGCAGAAAGACGCGTAAACATTTAAAATCTGTATATAAATAACATTATTATTATTATTAATTATTATTATCATTATTATTATAATTATTATCATTATTATTATAATTATTATCATTATTATTATAATTATTATCATTATTATTATAATTATTATCATTATTATTATAATTATTATCATTATTATTATAATTATTATCATTATTATTATAATTATTATCATTCTTATTATTATTATTATTATTATTATTATTATTATTATTATTATTATTATTATTATTATTATTATATAATGTTATGGCGGTTCCCACAATATTGTATGGATGTGAAACTTGGGCTCCAGTGAAAAGACAGAAGGATAGAATACAGACGGCAGAGATGCGGTTCCTAAGACAAGTAAAAGGATGTACAAGACTTGATAGAATAAGGAATGAGGATATAAGAGAAGAATTGAAAGTACAGCCTTTATTGGATAAAGTCACGAATTACAGACAGAAATGGATTGATCACATGGATGGAATGAGTAAGGAGAGATATCCATTGTTAGCAAGAAATTATCAAAGCAAGAGGAAGGCGTGATGTTGGAAGACCTAGAAGACGTTGGGCTGATGCATTATGAAGTCGGAACGGGCAATTGCCCAATCCCTGGAGTGATTATTATTATTATTATTATTATTATTATTATAACTGTCTACCGCTGTGATCTCGGAGTAACGTCGTTGTGTCGTACGCAGCGGAGCCGGGTTCGATATTATATCTGGATAAGTTTCTTAGGTGAGTTTTTTTTTCCCGAGGTTTTCCCCTCACGTGTAAGATACACATACCTCGATTCCCAATTATTTATCATCCCGTTTCCAGTATCTATCCACAAACCATAACTTAAACACAAGATCACAACATAGTCTCTTACTTAATATACCGCAACATAGGACATCACATCACTCCATGTCATATACCATCTCCACTTCTCGCAACTGGAATTCCCTACCACAAGAAATAAGGGGCTGCCGGACATTGGCATCTTTTAAAAGAAATCTAAATTTATATTTGCTCCAAACTCGACTTCATTATTATCCAGTGTAAGATATATATATATTAATTGGTGTTTCCCGTATAATGTATCATATTTATATTATTATTATCGTATCATTATTGTTATTACCCTATAACATTTTGTTTGTACATGACATTTACATTGTTACATTTATTGTATCTTTAACTGTTTATAATTAGTATAGTGTATATCTATATTTGTCGAATATTTATTTGTATTTGTGCTGGTTGAGTGGAAGAGAGGGCCTTATGGCCTTAACTCTGCCAGAATAAATAAAGTATTAATTATACATGTCGGGAAACAATAAGGCCCAAATAGTCCTCGAACAGCACTTTGCCCTTCATAACAATCATATTTATTGAATATGAATGTGTGAGTGAATGGTGTACCTCGTCTTGAATGTTCGTGATCAGAGTTTTAAAATTCTCTCCCGACAGGTCGTGTCCTGTATGCCCCGTGTGGCATGAACATGTCAAATTACCTATAAAGGGAGAGGTAAATTAATGTAAATAGAGATTATTATTTATGGAGAGTTTATCTTTTAAAACCTTATAGTCTGGGGCATTTGGTTGTATCTATTAAGCTGTGTATTTATACTGTTTGTCGTGAGTTTTTTCTATATGTTAATTAATTTTATTCCATTATTATGAAATGACGGCTTTAATGAAATGTATTCTGGTAACGAAATTCCAATCTAGCGTTTGCCCCTACGACTGAGAAAAATCCGGGGAAAAAGCATTCATTAGACTGCATATTTATATTGTATTTGTCGTAGTTTTTCTAAAATTTTACTAATTTCATTCCATTGATATGAAATGGTCCACGGCTGTGGTCTCGAGGTAGCGTGCTGCCTTGTCACGCAGCGGGCCCGGGTTCGATTCTCAATCGGGACAGGCTCCTGGGTGAGGTTTTTTTGGGATTTTTCCTCAGCTATAAGACAAATGTCAGGATGCTTAGGGCCCAGCGGTCCCCGAAAAATCATCCAGCCATCATCATCATCCTTCACCGGTGTGGAAAGCAACGGGAAGCTACCACACCTATAATTCCCTAGTAAAGCTGCAAAGCTTAGCATGAAAATGTTATGATTGCAGTAAAAGAGCTGCCCTCGGGCAGAATTACCATGGATTAATGGATATGAAATGACGATTATAATGAAATAGATTCTAGTAATGAAATTCCAATTCAACTTTCGCCCTTACGATTGAGAGAATTACGAAGAAAGAAAGCCGTGATAATAAGTTGATCACATGATTTGTACTCGGGAAGTCAACTATGAACATACATTAAAGAAACATATGATATTAAAATAAAAAGGAAGCCAATAAACATTCTTGGAATAAATGATCTGTGAAAGGTTATCTGTACTAGACTATCACTATAATATCTCGGCCATAGACCTTATTAATAGGAAATGACATGGCGCTTTTGTATTAGTGTTACCATCAATGAGATCGGAGTAATGCCAAGTCATACCATAATACAGAGTTGCTCCCATTAATATTGAGTGTGATTTATATTTTTCATTTTTTATACAGAATGCCAATAGCCGTTAGAGACAAAATTATACAGAGGGTACAGAACAGTAAACTGAATATTTTGAGACAGGGAATCAAAAACTCTGGGAAGACCGTATTTCAGGCCCAAGAAATCTTATATGAACAACTTTTTTGTAAGCTGTATCGGTTTTCATGGCATGCTGTTGACTTTTGGTGGGACTAAACTAACTCACTATCGAATCCGGAGGTTCATGGCCTCACGAACGTACTGAGTTAATGCTTTATAATCATTACTGTTGTAATTTGCCTCACTAAATCGTAGTCAATGTTATTCTTCCGTCTCATTACTGGCTTCATATTGGGCACTTTCCCTCAGGTTTTCCTACAAGAAGTTTCCTGTCCCTCTTTCTTTTCCCATTAGTGACATATGCCCTGCACGTCGCAGGCTACGAAACTTATTATTACATCTGGTTTCCGATATAAATATGTATATCACTGTTACGTTTTTTTTCTCCATCCACTTGTCTGTTCGTCTCTCCTTGGTCCAAAAATGTTCTTACAAACCTTATTCTCAAATAAAGAGGTGGAAAGAAAAATCATAGAACAAGTGTCAGAATTTAATTATCTAGGTGTATTAATAACAAACACTAAACATTTAATAAAAGAAGTAAAGAAACAAGCTGATAAAGCAGCACAAATATCAGGGTATATGAAAGATTTAATTTGGCGCAACAAACATATGTCAATAGAAAGCAAAATCCGCATATACAAAACGATAGTTCGACCAGTTGTCGTATATGGAGCAGAAACTAGGGCTGATACAACAAAAACTAAACAAATAATAATCATCATCATCATAGTACATTCACGAATTTAGGCAATTTGTTGACCTGTTTCGGCCTCAAGAGAAACACCATCCAGAAGTCTTTGTGAGTGGACGTCCTGGTCTTCTTCTTCCTGCAGGTTGATATCTTAACATTATTTGGGTATTCTGTGATCTTCCATTCGATGACATGTTGTATCCATCTTGACGTATAATCAGAAATTTTGTTTTCTAAAGATTCCATGTGTAATTCTTCTAAGATATCTTCATTTTTTTTGTGATCTAGTAGTGTGTATCCTGCAGTCCTCCGAAGATATCTCATTTCAGCAGATCTAAGTCTCTGTATATCCTTCTGTTTCAACGTCCATACTTCGCTACCATACAAAAGATGCGAAATGAAAATCTTAAGAACTATTCAGGGGAAAACATTATTTGATAAAATACACAACACAGAAATTAGGGACAAATGCCATATTCAAGACATAACCAAATTTATTATAGATAGACGAAAATATTGGAAGGGTCATATAGAAAGAATGGAAGAAAACCGGCTTGCAAAAAAGAGCTAAAGAAGATAGACGAATGGGCGGGAGAAGAACAAGAGGAAGACCAGCCAAGAGATGGAATAGACAGTGAATGCACATCCAATACGTCTTCCTCCGAGGAGTGATTTTGGAAATAAAAAGGATGAAAATCCTACAAACTAAGTTTAAGAAGAAGAAGACGAAGACTTTCCCCCCCATCTCCCAAAGTAAGTGACCATATTTCGCATCATTATAACTGGAAGAACGATCGTTACATATATTTTTAGTTTAGTGACTTTTTTGAGAGAGTTTGGGATGGTAAAAGTTTTTGTAATGCATAATGGAATGTTTTTCCAGAGTTAAGCTCATGTTTAATTTCTATCTGCACCTCATTTAATTAGTATTTATTTGCTCGTAGGTGGTTGAATTCTGCCTTTTTCAATTTATTTTTGTGATGCTAGTATGAAAAACAATACTATTCACAATCGTCTATGTTTTTGCCGTGTTTTTCATCCTTAGTCACCGATGAGGAACTACTTGCTCGAGTCCTAATGGCCTGTTTCGATATACATTCCAACTCAGCATTGCCTCGACGACTGAGAAAAAATAAAAAAAATAAAAATAAAAAGATGGACCATGGACTGAACCTGAATACGAATCTCAAACGCTACCGCTTGAGTAATTTTTTTTTGGGGTCTTTTAATTCACAACGATTTTACAGTACTTTTGTGAAGTGGGATTGAAATAAAATTCCAAATAATTTTAAAATAATGTAATTAAAAAGTACAATGAAAAATGACAATTAATTCTGTTCCATAAATAAAATATTAAAAATCAATGCCCCTATACTGTATTAATTATTTTTAGTATAACAATTAATTCAAAAGTATAAGTAATGTAAAATATAGGTTAATGTTTGAAAAATTAACCAGATTTGTTCGGGTAAATGGAGAAATAAAGGAACATCAATAAATAATAGTATTTTTCAGTTTTTTTCACGCCCAGTTCAGAATTGCGACGCTAATGACTTGGCCTGTTAATGAGCGTCATTAAATATCAACCCGTTAATTGAATGTAGTCTACCTTTCTTGCTGTAACTAGTAAAATCTATGTAATTGATAGTTTTTTTTTCTTCTTTACGATTTTATTCGTTAAATTTAGAATAAATCGACACATATTATACATAGTTTTATATTGTAGACATATTATGTAATAATTTATTTTACTTTGAAGTATTACTTAGTTGTAAATTAATTTTAACTTGGTTGAAAAGTAGAAACCGCCTAAGATCTTAACACTCTTGAGGCAAGGTAAAGCTATTATCACAATTATTTTTATTATTTATTTTTTAAAGAATACTGATATAAGAAGAATAAGGTTAGTGAAAAAAGAACATTAGAGAATTATATCAGGGAATTAGTATAGAGAAGAAAGGGTTTCAGGCTAGACAAACATAATTCGGAATGAAAATGGGGATATGATTGCAGATTCCAAGAGATATTAAATAGATGGAAAAGTTATTTTAATCAGCTATTAAATGTAATACAGAAACAGGACATTGAGGAGGAAGTTACAGACAGCAGAAATGCTAGTCGCAGAGCACAGTGCATTAGAGGTTGAAATGGCAATTGAAAAATTGGAAGATGAATAAAGCATCAGGTTCAGATGAGATCCAGCAGAACTGATAAAATCAGGGGGAGAAAAAATGATGGACAAGATACGCTGGTTGCTTAGTATGATTTGGGAAAAAGAAGCTCTTCCAGATGAATGGAAGGAATCAATTATCGTACCAATTTATAAGAAAGGAGATAAAACTGATTGGCAACAACTATAGGGGCATCTCATTACTTTCAACTTCGTACAAAATTCTAACAAATATATTAGTAAGCAGACTTGCTCCCTATATTGATGACATTCTAGGAGATCACAATGTGCATTTAGAAGAAAAAGGTCCTACAACAGATCAGATTTTTAGTATAAGACAGATTTTAGAAAAGAAATGGGAATATAATGGTACTGTACATCAACTATATGTAGACTTCAAAAAGCATATGATTCAATTAAGAGGGAGAAGTTATATAGTATCCTGCTGGAGTTCGGAATTCCCAAAAAGTTATTTAGACTTATACTAATGTGTCTAAATGGCTCAACGAGTAGGGTGCGTGTAGGCAAACAGTTTTCAGACACTTTTGAAATTCAGAATGGGTTGAAGCAAGGAGATGCACTATCTCCTCTACTATTTAATTTTGTACTAGAGCATGCCATTAAATCTTTAGAGAATAAGGAAGGCTTACAACTGAATGGTATTAATAAGCTGTTAGTTTATGCTGATGATGTGGTACTACTGGCCGATAGCGAGGAGATACTAAAGGCCAACACGCACACACTATTGAGTAACACTAAGAAATTAGGACTGGAAGTAAATATCAGTAAAACTAAATATATGGTCACACGTAAGAAATACATTATATATGGAAATGGACAGCTAATGACAAATGAGGGAAATTTTGAGGAATTGGCTGAATTCAAATACCTAGGAACAATAATCACAAATAGGAATGAGATGCACAAAGAATTAAACATAGGCTCAATTCTGGAAATGCATGCTATAGATGCATTGCAGAGACTTTTGATGTCCCAACTCCTTTCAAAAAACGTTAAGCTGAAAATATAAAAACTATTATTCTACCAGTTATATTATATGGGTGCGAAACATGGAACTCTTACTTTAAGGGAGGAAAGGAGATTACAAGTATTTGAGAATAAAGTTCTTAGGAACATTTTTGGACCAAAGAGAGATGAACAGACAGGTGAATGGAGAAGACTACATAACAATGAACTACATGGTCTTTATAGGAAGCCAGATATAATAAGAACAGTTAGTCCCGTAGACTGCGATGGGCAGGACATGTTGCGCGTATGGGGAAATGAAAGACGTGCATGGAAACTTCTTGTAGGAAAGCCAGAAGGAAAACGCCCAGTTGGTAGACCAAGAATGAGGTGGGAGAACAACATTTAACTATGATTTGAGGGAAGTAGATTATACAGGAAATGATTGGAAAGCATTAGCTCAGGATAGGGATGTATGGAGAGCTTATGTCCGCGCGGCCATGAACCTACGGGTTCGATAGTGCCAGTGAGTAAGTAAGTAAGTAAGTAAGAAAAAAGATTGTAACTATAATAACGGAAAAAAGACTGATATATACGGAGAATGAAGAAAATCCCCAAATTGATACATGAATGTAAAATAAAAGGAAGACGACGACGGAGTAAACAAATAACACACAACAACAAAGAATTACTCGCAGGCTCGAAATGTATCAATAACCATGTTTTCGGACTCGCAGAAGACGAAAATGATATTAGTTTTTTTCCAATCACCTAACCGAAGTCAGATATTTCGACGACAACCTTTAGCAGAAGTGATCGTTTCCGTGAGAGTCGCAGGCGCTATTGTCTCTCAAACTGGTCACCCTCTTTTTTCTTTTGCGCGGTTTTATTACTCTTAGGGATTGTTAAACCCTCAGGAATACACAGGTATACAAAATTTCCTGATTGCCACTGTCAAATACGTGAAGTAATGACTTGTAATACCTCGTTCTGTGCAGTTCGTCTTACATTACATCATTGTGATTGTGAAGTGTCGATATATGCATTATTGTGTATCATTAGCCTATAAAGAAATTGGATTACAACAATCTACTATAATATATTTTAAAATGTAAGTTTTAGTGTTTTTATAATTTTGCAATGTCTCGCCGCTGTAAGAATTCTCCTAATTTATTCTGTTACGTATGTGGAGAGTATTGTACAATATATATATATATATATATTTATTTATTTAAGATTACTATTTTTATTATTATACTAGCGGGATACGCGTCTTTCTTCGCGTGGACAAAATACTTTAAATAGGTTATGTATAAACTAACATTCAATTTGATAAAACATTGTTATGGAAAAGTCTTTGTAATTTGATTACCCGGCGTTGCCCGGGAATCTGCTTATCCCGATCTTCTTGGGATCAATGAGCTGAAAGACAAAAATGGTCTTTGTGAGCTATCCGTAAAAGACAGACATATGCTGTCGCGGATTTTTCTTTTTTGAGATATTCAATTCTTCGAACATTAATCTGGTATATTTGTTATGGTTTAGGCAGCGTAAGCCATTTAAGCTTATAAAAAGCGACTTTATTAGTGCATCGATTTATTTTTTAGCTCCGGTCTTATAGTACGTACGGTAATATATTATATAGTCCCAGAAAAATTCTCTAAATTGGTGAAGTCGTTTTTGAGTCCATGAAGGACAGACAGACACACTCATTTTTATATATAAATATTATACTTACTTACTTACTCACTGGCACTATCGAACCTTTAGGTTCATGGCCGCACGGACATAAGCTCTCCATACTTCCCTATCCTGAGCTAATGCTTTCCAATCATTCCCTGTATAATCTACTTCCCTCAAATCATAGTTAATGTTATTCTCCCACCTCATTCTTGGTCTACCAACTGGGCGTTTTCCCTCTGGTTTTCCTACAAGAAGCTTCCATGCAAGTCTTTCATTCCCCATACGTGCAACATGTCCTGCCCATCGCAGTCTACGAGACTTAACTGTTATTATATCTGGCTTCCTATAAATACCATGTAGTTCATTGTTATGTAGTCTTCTCAGTAATATAATGTACGGTTAAAAACTATAATATAGTTACCTTGTAGGTCCGTCTCCTCAACTTAAGTTCTTTTAAACTATGTAGGCCTTTCGGGACTAGTCCCATCATCAGCAGAATGCATTAGGTCCGTTCTTGTTGACCCTTGTTGAAGCACTGACTTGGTTGTGAGAATTTTGTATAGAGGGTTGTGTGGATTAGGTGTGTATTCATTTAGAATCAGGTTGTTGTTGATTTCTCTTAGGATTGCGATTTCCTCCATTATATTTATTCTTGTTGGAATGTTTTCTCTATGTACTATTGTGAGGGTGTTATCGATGATGGGACTTAAGAACTTAAGTTGAGGAGACGGACCTACAAGGTAACTATATTATAGTTTTTTAACCGTACATTATATTACTGTGAACTAATACCTCAACGGAAAATCACCATGAATTTTACTAGTAGTCTTCTCTATTCACCAGTCTGTTCATCTCTCTTTGGTCCAAACATTTTCGTATGAAAATTGTCTTAGGAGACTTTAATGCAAAAGTGGGGAAGATATATTCAAACCAACAATAGGCAAATTCAGTCTTCATGAAGATAGTAACGACAATGGGGTTAGATTAGTCACCTTCGCCACATCAAAGAATCTCATTGTTAAGAGCACAACATTTCAGCATAAAGATATTCATAAATACACCTGGCCGTCTCCAGATGGCGAAAATCGGAACCAAATAGATCATGTATTAGTGGACATACATAAATATTATAGTTTATTTTATTATTATTATTATTATTATTATTATTATTATTATTATTATTATTATTACTTATTCGTGCATTTGTCAAATACTTCACGAAAAATATGACCGTCCCTATAATGGCCCTCCTTGTTAAGAATAATTACCTTATTGAAATAGTATGCAGTTGGCAAACTTTCCAGACGGCGTGAACACGTGGATACCTTGAGACTAATTTGATGACATATTTAGTAGCCGTTATGACAGTTTCCAAGATTCTCGGTACATTTCCGACTAAAGCTAGAGCAAGTTCTCTGGATTGCATTAAATCTTAATGACAGTTGTTAATTGCTGCGTGCGGTTCTAGTGTTCCACCTATTGTAAGCACTCATGTCTATTACTTGAGACGTTGCTAACATCTGTGCATGTTCAATATATCACCTTCTTCCTTGCTGTGAAATGCCGAGTATTCTTACAAATCTCCAGACCGTATTTCCAGTTCAGGCTACAGTACTTCCAAAATGTCTATGCGCGTTCTACAAGATTGCCAAATTGGATAACTCCATCTAAACTTGCCTCTTTTAATACTAATTATTTATGTTACAAGGATTAAATGATGTTTTTCGGATGAGTTGAAAGGAATTTCGAAAATAATTCGTAAAACATTTTTAATCCTTGTAACGTATATAATTTATTTCATACTATGAGTATGTGGAATCTAACATACTATTAACCCTTAAATTAGCCAAACACTTATTTTTCGTGTCAGTTATTTAATTGTGGTGGACCGCTCTGAAAACGAAATGGTGCGTAACTGTTAGGCCTATTATTCGGTACTAGCTGATACCCGGTGTGCGCTGCTACGCCTAAATAAATGAAAATGAACGTGCTTTTATGTTTAGTTGAATAAGTAAAAGAAAAATAATTATAAAATTATATTTTTAGATACCCCGTGCTGATTACCCGGCGTTGCCCGGAAATCTACTTATCCCGATCTTCTTGCCATAAATGAGCTGACATACGAAAACTAATGTGTTTTATGTTTAGTTAAATAAGTAGAAGGAAAAATGTATATCGTAATTATTTTTAGATACCCCATGCTGTTTACCCGGCGTTGTCCGGGAATCTACTCATCCCGATCTTCTTGGCATAAATGAGCTGAAAGACGAAAATTTATGTACTTCTTATGATTAGTTGAATAAGTAAAATGAAAAATAATTATAAATGTATATCATAATTATTTTAAGATTCCCCGTGCTGATTACCCGGTGTTGCCCGGGAATCTACTTATCTCGATCTTCTT
This sequence comes from Diploptera punctata, assembly GCA_030220185.1. Classification (NCBI taxonomy): domain Eukaryota; kingdom Metazoa; phylum Arthropoda; class Insecta; order Blattodea; family Blaberidae; genus Diploptera; species Diploptera punctata. Next base: position 2,356,238 of record JASPKZ010009814.1, on the reverse strand, counting down.
GGCATAAATGAGCTAAAAGACAAAATTCGTTATTGTGAGTTATCCGTAAAAGATAAAATATATACTGTCGCGGACTTTTTTTTTGGTAGAGGTTCTGTGTACATCAATTTTGGGTATTTTTATGGTTTAGGCAGCGTAAGCAATTTAAGCGTCCAAAGAGCTATTTTTTTACGTTTTCCACTACAAATGGCGATTTTTGAGGGTGTAGGAGTTGAGTATCACAACTCTCTTATAGCTATGTTCATCCCGGGAATCTCCTGAACATTTTGCAAAAAGCCCCATCACAATCGGATCAACGGTATGGCCAAGCATAAAGTACGAACAAACAAACAATCAAACATTTTTATATATTAAGATATTGTGATACTCCAAAAAATAAATAAATAAATAAATAAATAAATAAATCTCTTCTCCTTAGTTTTCATCTGCTTTTATTAAAAGTAAAATTATTAAATTAGTAAAAACCAATTGATGTATCTTTTAGGATACATTTTTAATTTAAGGGTTAAATAAGTCAGCATTATCAACAACAGCATGGTTTAGACTTGTTGACGTATTCCCACCTCACGGTACATTGATCTACCGAAACAAATTATAACAATTTAATTAATCAGGGAATTAACACCAAGTAAATCGAAGGAGAGATACGAAAAAATATATTAGGAGTTATGTCCTCGGAAAACAGTGAATGTTAAAAAGAAAAGGTAAATCGGGAGGTTATGTTAGCATGTAGACTAGATATGCAACTTTAATACCGCCCAGAACAAAGCCGTGCCTCTCATTTTCATCCAAATTTTGTTTTACGTTGGAAAAGGTTAACACAAGCGACCTTCATCCATGTAAAAATAACCTTGAAAAAAATGAGGGTACACATTTATTATGGGCGGTCATTCAATTGTAGTTTGAATTTTACTTTATAGTAAACGTGTTGATACTTATGTTTTGCTAGAATCCAAGAAATTTATTTCTTCTTCACTACATTCGAAATAATATATTCTTAGGTTAATGTAACACGTTAGTGATTCTGGTTGTACCGTATCATATGCCATTGGAAATTTACTAGTAAGATCACGAACGAATAAATTATTTACCAATATATTCAAAAGTTTTAAGTTGTGAATTGGTTATCAATCAAGAATGCTCATATAGGAGCCAATCAGTCTACTCTTAGTGGTTCGTAGATCTGAAATTCCTTTTGTACATATCTACTCCTAATGTTCCATTCTTTCAATTGAATAATGCATATTTATTTCAATGTTCTATTGAAATCCTCCTTGGACACATTTGGTCATATTACATCTACAGTCTTGTTATATGCATGTGGATAGTGTTATTATACTTTTTATCGTCTTGTTCGAATATACTAGGGCATTCGATAAGTAATGACAACACAGCTCTAACAACACAAAAACTTATTTAGGTTACTTTTGACGTTACGAACTTCATTTATAGTCACCAGTCATGTCAACGATACGTTGCCACTTCCTTGGAAGACGATTCACCCAATCTGCAGCACCATTTATGGATATCTCTCCTTATCTGATCGATGTAAAGCTTTCTGGATAACAACTTCTGATTGAAATCGAATGCCTTGTAGAAGTTCTTTGATAGTTGAGAATAAGTTATAGTCACAAGGGCTCCTGTCCGGTGAATTTGGTGGATGTTCGAGTACTTCCCAATTCCACCTTCTAAACAAATTCTACTGAACATCTTTTTAGGGCGGTATTACTTACTAAATGTGAGAAACAGTGAATGTATTCACAAAATATTGCAAAATTTCAATACTTTCAATATTACACTTATACAACAAAGACTGATCAACAACATACTGAAAGATTACAATCGCTGACTTACAACTGGGTTGCCATTACTTATCGAATGCCCTAGAACATGGAATGATTGGAAAACATTAGCTCAGGATACGGATGTGTGAAGAGCTGATATATTCACGGCCACGAACCTGTGAGTTTGATAGTGCTAGTGAGTTACTTCTGTATACCACTTACTTTTGATGAGATTTCTATTTACATAACTTTTGTCCGAAGTAGGCCTACTACAACCTGTTGCAGGGTATAACCATCTCCAATCGTTCCTATCTTCAGACTTTCTTTATCATTTTTATACTCCGAAAATCTTCAAATATTTTTCAACAAAATCCAACCATATCATGTTTGGCCGTCCATGACCTGTTCCGTCTAGAATTAAGAGTACCTCCATCTCTTTTTTGGTCTTCCAGGTATCCTTCTCCCATCCTCTGGTAACTTATATCTTACTATGCGTACAATTCGATCTGGTGTCATGCGGAATATATGCTGATACCATTCAAATCTTCCCTTTTCCACCCGTTCATTTATTGCCTGAATATTCAACTGCCTTCTTATTTCTTAATTTCTAATTTGATCTTTTCTTGATTTACGTACAATCTTCCTCAGAATATTAATGTTATTTGTTTCTAAAATTGTTACCATCTATTTTTGTTAATGTGATTTTTCAACATGGATCCAACTCTTTCTCATTTTAAAGATGACTCGGCCATCTAATTTATTATTACTTGTAGCATATTGCCTTAACCATCTAAGCTATGGCGTCCCCTCTTTTTTCTTTTTTTACACTACGGCAGTTTACATATAAGTTGTCAAACTACATTTGCAGTAAAAAATCTAAAAATTGAAATTTGCAATTGCAATGTATCTAGTATTTTAATTATTCATATTTCACTTTGACTGGGAAGGCGCATTCAGATTTTGGCGGTTGAGTTGAGTTCCGACAAAAAAAAAAGTTTGAAAACCTCTTAAATAGCTGATTAATATTGTGTTAGAATACATTCTTCCCTGAATGGAAATAAAAAATATATTTTTATATGATGAATGCAGTTAGTGTAGAAATCATTTTCTAAACGTCTCCAGTAAGAAACCAAGGCCATCTGTGTCAGCTCTAATGTGCTGTATCTACATTTACTTTTAGAAGTCATAAAGATTGTGATATGGGGTCATGAATACGCGCTATCAACTTCAGATTCCAGAGTTTTATGCCTATCGCCTCCAGGAAAATAACCCGCCACGTGTTTACATACAATAAGCTCCAGTATTAAGCAATCACTGAGTAAGCATTATATAAATACAGGGTGTAACTAAATTTCTCATTACAGACTTTTGAGGACGTGGGGACCAAACAGTTACGTTTAGCGCACAAACTCATGCCCGAAAATATACCTATTTCCCGCTACACGCGCGCAAAATAATGCAACATAATATGTTTAACTGTCCCGAATTTTCGGAGCCAAAGACCATGCACGTCCTCCCAATTTGACCCCGCTAGACTACTGTCTGTGGAGTCACATGTCATCTCTGATTTACGAGACCCCTGTGGCATCCGAGGAAGACCTACTGGCGCGAGTTTTTACTGCGGTGGATGTTGGTGATCGTGTATACGGAGGTATCATATCTGTGTTGACGTAGGTGGTCGTCACATCATTCTTGTGGATCTAGGTGAAAAGCAGCAGGCGTCAGAGAGAGCAACGTGTGTTGTGTTATTTTGCATGCAGCTGGAAAACGGTACGTTTCCGGACATGAGTTCGTATGCAAAACGTTACCGTCTTGGTCCCCACTACACGTCCTCAAAATCTGTAAGAATTTATTTACACCCTGTATATATATATATATATTTACACTATGTATATATAACTAACTCACTGGCACTATCGAACCCGTATGTTCATGGTCGCGCGCACATAAGTTGTCCATACATCCCTATCCTGAGCTAATGTTTTCCAATCATACTCTGTATAATCTACTTCCCTCAAATCATAGTAAATGTTATTCTCCCACCTCATTCTAGGTGTATCAATTGGGCGTTTTCCCTCTGGTTTTCCTTCAAGAAGCTTCTATGCACGTCTTTCATTCCCCATTCGTGCCTCATGTTCTGTCCATCGCAGTCTACGAGACTTATGTATGAGAATGGAATAGCTGTGCGTCCCGTATCATAGATTTACAACACGTAAAAGAATCAAGCCTTAAATAAGAGGCAGGTAATAGTAGAGTGATCCCACTACAGACTTTAGGAGGCTCTTGGATAATATGAGGTTAAGATTCCCAGTTTTTTAGACAATTGGCACGAGATGCCAACCGCATTATCGAACATGCGTTCATGCCTACTAAAAGAAAATTCCTCTAGTACTCATTTCAGTTAGAGACTTGAGTCGACTCCAGAGCCATGGTCCCGCCAAAAGTTTTGAATAAAAAATCCTGGCTCCCATCAAGACTCGAACTCGCAACTTTCCGGCATATAGCGTATTTCCTTAACCAACTACACTACAATGTGCCCCATAAATAAGAGGTATATCAATTAAAATTATTGGCTGTTCCAGCCTAGCTTTGAATCGCGACCCTAATGACCTGAGATGTTGAAGAGCGTCATTAAATAAGGATACTAATGCTGTTAATAAGAAAATAAAATAAAACTTATATAAATTCACATTTTAGAACAGACTAACCTCATTGTCTTATGATTAGAGCTGCTGACTATAGTTCACAAGGTCCCGGGTCGATTCCCACTAGGACTTAAGGAGTATTTCTTAAAGGGAATTATTCGTGTGGTCGCCCTTGATCTGGAATTCGCTAAGTTTAGGTTTAAGGAATCTTCTAGACTTTGTTATCATTTATCATCCCTTATATCATCAGAGTAACGGAATTCCACCTTCCAGACGTCCCAAACACAGAACTGGGTTACAGTTCAGCCTGTATCAGAAATGCCTTAAGACAACATGGTAGAATTATTATTACTATTATTATTGAAACTCCAAATAGTGCGAACCTTATTTCACCTTTCGATATACTGGGGTCTTAGTTACAATAAAAGTATGTACATTCCTTCACTTCTTCTTCACTTCCTGGTTTAGGCAAGAGTTGCCCGTTCCGTGACATTATGCTTAATTTCTAGAGTTACATATCAATAATATTGTAATGTAATATATCTTCTTCTTATTCATAATTTGTAGGATTTTTACCCTGTTTATTTCCAAAATTACTCTTCGGAGGAAGAAGTATTGGATGTGCATTCACTGTCTATCCATCTCTTGGCTGGTCTTCCTCTTGTTCTTCTCCCGTCCATTGGTCTATCTTCTTTGTAATGTAATATAATTAACTAAATTAACTGATTAACAATCAAAAAACTAACTCAAAGTGTCTTAAAATGTAATAGATAAAGTCACATCTTCCTATATCAGCATTTCTTATATAAAGTATTTATCAAAGGCAGAGTTGAAATCTATTTTGACAATTAAATTCTTTGGTGGAATTAAAAAAAAATATATTTTATAACTTATTGTACATCGATTGAATTTTTGTTCGTAAGGTATCAACTTTTGAGTGCTTTTATGATTGTATAAAATATATATTTGCCTTTCTGCAAACAGTTCTCTAATCTTAATGACCAATTGTTTTATAACAGTATATTATGAAATAAGTTTACAGTGTTATAGTTTATTACATGAGTAAATGTTATGAAACGAATTTGGTGAGTTTCATAACTTTTACGAATGTAATTTATAACATTGTACACTAGTTACATACGCTATTTTTATAACTGAATTATAAAACTAAAATAAAAATAAAATTAACAGTGTTGGATTTTTTACGTCAAAAGTCTCATATTTTATTTATGACGAATTGTTCCTATGAAACTTATTATACTAACAAATTTTGACCAACATAATTGTTGTTATGGTAATTTTATGCGGCTAATGTCATCATTTACAGGTTTTAAAATGTTTTGAGAAACGATATAGTCTGTTCGAATATTTCTAGAGCAGTAGGCCTATTACTTCAGTACCTGCAAGCAAAACTAATAACACTGGTCAACATGATTTTTGTCTCATGAGTACCAATAGTTGTACTTAATGCAGTTTTTTATCGTGTTTTCAAATATGTATTCGGAATTTCTCCATCACCCACAATTTTTTAAAATTTCAATTTCAATTAATGGATTTAAATAATAATTTTTTTAATAAATGTTTTTTCGTCCATTTGTCCATTGTAAAATAAAACCAAGTGAGCTAACTCAGGAGATTTCAGCTATAGAAAAGAGATATCAAGGCAAATGAATATCCTAATATGCTGGCCGATTATTGTTGGACCATCAAGAGGGATGCTCCACAGGCGAAATATAGCAGGAAATCATCATTTCTTACTTTCTATGTGAGTCCAAATGTTTGAATATTGTGTAGTTACGAATGTACAAAATATTAAAGTGTTTGAAATTATAAATTCCTATCTCTCGAAAACCTTGGTGATGGAGGAAACCCGATATCATATTTGAATTCAGGAGAAAAAATACTATCAGAGTCACATATTTTTCTTTCTGAGACAAAAACAAAAGTTTATTTTTTGTTGCTCAGTGTAATGAACCTGTAGAATTACATAAGAGAAAAAAATATGCATTTTTCCAAATCTATAGAATGTTATACTTAATTAGTAATTATTGCAATTGTTGTATGCAGGCTTTTTACGGTCGGTAATCATAATGTTGAGTGGTTTGATTATTCGCTGTATGAAATATGCCACTTTTGTGTTAATTATTCAAAACTTGTGTTTTCTATAGTGTTCTGCCCTAGGGCAGGTCTTTCACTGCAATCATAACATTTTCATGCTATGTTTTGCAGCTTTACTAGGGAATTATAGGTCGGGTAGCTTCGCGTTGCTTTCCACAGCGTGGGATGATGATACATTATAATGATGGCCATGTGATTTCGAGGATATTTTGGGCCTCAAAGCTATCTGACATTTGTCTTACAGGTAAAGGAATAACCCCTAAAAAAACCTCACCCAGAAAGCTTGTCACGACCAGGAATCGAACCCGGGCCCGTCCGCTGCGTGACAATGAGTGAGGCAACACAAGCATTTAAGATATCCATGATTTGGGCTTTAAAGTTTTCCAATGTTTGTCGTGAAGATGAAGAAAACCCCCGAGAAAAAACCTCACCCAGGACCGAGGATCGAATCTGGGTCCACTGCGTCCGAGGCTACTACATGATTATGGCCTTAGACATGTAATTAAAAGTTAGCATATATAATTCTAACTTTACTTTCTATGTAGCATATGTTCATAGGCTGTAATGCGTTGGATTTTAATATAGTATTGCGACACCTTTAGAATCACGGAAATTACAATTAGGCCTCTTTATTCATTAGCTAGTCATGAACACTGATTAAATAATTCGAAAATTACGAAATACCCAGACAGTGACATAAACTCCCTCTCTTATTTACTCTGGTAATTTCAAGGCTAACATATAACCTTCATTCAGTATGTACTTTAATTGCATTGCTGTCTGGGTTAACTCTACAGCATATTTTATCTCACAAAGATACATCACATTAATACTGTAATAACTTAATGGGAGACAGCATTGATCAGAAGTAAAAATTAATTCGAAATAAAAAAATATAATTATAATTGCCTGATATTATTAAACATTTTTTGTATTAATCAAATATATATTTAGCTTTAACATATAGGCCTACATACAATGTTTAATAATCAATCCTAGAATGCTTATAGGGTCCTATAACTCTATCATCAAATTATTTTATTTACTGTTTTTCAAGTTATTCTCAGGCAATCATAACTTCATATATCACACCTTGGGGAGAAGATGGGCTACAAGTGTAAAAAGTTTAGTTCAGAGTTATTCGCAATTAAAGTTTTAAAAAATGAATTTCAACTTTTGATATGGACACAGTTTTCTCCTGTCTCTATTTTCTTGCACATGCCTGTGGCCATAAAGATATACATTTGTAACCAATTTTTCTAACATAATTTAACTCAATTTATGACATTTTTACAGTTGTGGCCCTCTACTTTGCAAGGTGTGATATATTCTCACCTCTGAGTGATTTTCTCTGATTAGGTTATTTACATTTATTTCTAAATGATTTTATAAAATTTATCTCTAGGGTTCACATTTTTGAAAAAAAAAGTCATAATCCATCATAACTTTAAATTGTCCATAAATATATCTCGTGTAATTAATTATTCACATATTTTACAATAGTGTACTTTTTTTTTCTTTTCTTCTAATCATTGTAGACTGTCATTTGCACTGGAGTCCCCCAAAAATTAAATATATGATATATTACCTGATTGTTTAAGCGTCCATAAGCAATGAAATCAAAAAATATATAACGAATAATTGAGAGCATATGCTATCATAAAAGTCCCTTCATCACATTAGTGTTGAAGAAGATGAGACGTGATTTGGTAAAAGGAAATGGAATGAAGAAAACGGTATTAGAATCTAATTTATTTTTATTTTTATCCATCATTATCGGTTAGGTCCTCTGCTGTGGTCTCGAGGTAACGTGCTGCCTTGTCACGCAGCGGGCCCGGGTTTGATCCCCGGTCGTGGCAGTTTTTCTGGGTGAGGTTTTTATCGGGGTTTTTCCTCACCTGTAAGACAAATGTCAGGAAAACTTTAAGGCCCAAACGGTCCCCGAAATCATATGGCCATCATCATCATCCTTATCATTATCATAATCATCCTTACCGGTGTGGAAAGCAACGGGAAGCTACCACACCTATATTCCCGAGTAAAGCTGCAACATAGCATGAAAAATGCTATGACTGCAGTGAAGGACCTGCCTTCGGGCAGAATTACTATGGATAGATGGATGGATATCGGTTACAAGCAAAGGAATGTGATTTTTTTAGCAAAAAATGATTTTGGTGCATAATTACATACTTAAATCATACTTTTATTTAGTGGCAAAGGGTTGTAAGTGTATGCGTTAGGAATAGATGAAGAATGATTGTTATAATTTTCAATTAGTTATGATTTTCTTACACAACTTCAAATTTAAACTTTTTTTTTTCAATGCTGAAACATGCATTTACGTCCCTTTGGTTCTAACGACTACAGTTAAAAGGAGGGCTGTGAGAGGCACCCTTTACAGGAACAGCCTATTATTATTAGCTGGAAAAGTACGATAGTTAAACTCTAGAAGAGCTTTGTTTAGTTAGCCAACTCTATAATCAATATTGGCAATTTATTCTAGGAATATAAAGTTATAAATGAGTTTACTGATGTATTGTTCGTAGTCACAGATTGCATAGAACAAATTACATATTTCCCATCTCGGAAGTTTCCAACAACATTAATCGAACTGGTTAATAGTGTGTCAAGTGAGAACTCCTGTCCTATGATCAATAACTCCTGGCGCGACAGGCCTAGAGGACCCTTAGCCTACCAGCCGGCTGCTGGCCTCACATCCACATGTGTCAATCACAGATGTAGATGATCATCAGCCAGTGTTGGGGTGACATGTGGTCAGCATGTCGAGTCCCCCAGCCGTTATAGCTGGTTTCCTCAACCTGGAGCCGCTACTTATTGTAGCTACCCAAATGCCTCACGATGCTGGGTGGGCACCGGTCCCATACTGGCCGAAATACCATGAGAAAATTTCTTCCCCCGTGGAGACTCGAACCAGCGCAAGTCCCGTAGCTCTGCGCCAAGGCTTCCTGCCTTAACCACTCGGCTACGGCGCGGGACCCTATGATCAATAGTCCTTCAATATCTATGAATTCTGCAGACTTTTTAAAATTTATAAATATTATTTATAACAGCCCTCTTAACACATTAAATCATTAATAGAGCTCGAAGTTTAGGTTTCAACATCCAATGGCTGACAATTCCCATGAAAGACAACTGAATGTATTAAAGTTGACAATCTAGAGAATAGTAGGGTCTATATTACGATGCGAGGTTGGGAAGTGTTTTTTACAGAATCGAGGAAAATGTTTAAAAAACCGAGCGATAGCGATGTTTTTAATTTCTGATATTCTGTAAAACACTTAACAAACGTGTGTTGTACATTATTTTTTGCGCGATGGTGTTTTCAAAATAATAAATAATAGTAAAATAATAGCATATTTGTTGGAAATATTTGCGTTCATTATAAACAATTGACTAACATTAACAGTGTGCGCAATGTTTATTAGTTGAAAGTACAGGAGGCCGTGAGACCATTATTACTGATAAAATGACCGCAAGTACGTATTTATTGTTTTATATTGTTTCAAATAAAGTTTAGCTGATATAAAACGCAGTGATTTGTTTTGGTATAATGTATATTAACACTACCTATTGGATTATTTTGTATATACATTGTACGTAGTATACATAGAAGGCAGTGGTTACTTCCCACATGCGTGTTTGTAATATGTAATATTACAGTATAGGCCTAGTTATTTTATTACAGTATCGTTAATTAGGTTGGCAACCCGAAGTGTAGGAAGTTGAACTTTCAATCATGGTCGCCATTGCTGTAAGTACGACAAAACGTACTATCGCGCAGAAATAATATTTGGACCAATTATAAACAAGTTACATAATTTTTAAAACGTTAAATTTAATAGTTTGTTAATTTTATTTTTTATTCGGTATGAAGTGCATTAAATATAAAAAGAAAATTGAATTCCTGTATTTACTTTAAATTCTGGAAAAAAATATTTAATGTGATTGCGTAAAATATTTTATAGTTTATAAATAATAAGTAGTTATAAATACATTAAACATTATTTGTAATTTATAAAATAACTCATGTCATTACAACATTATAGTAAGGCTTTCAGAAATCAGATTTTTAGAATGTGCTATTTAAATTTCTTCTCATTTGAAATAAAATGATTGTTTTTATCTGATTTGGAAGTATACAAGAGCTTTGCGAGTTAATTATATAAAAAGTGCAACACAGATTGACGTCACAGCGATATGCAAATTATACGGTAGCAAGTATAACGCATGCGGTCATACCACCCACCTATCTTCTACCTACTTCAACTTTAATTTCACAAGTTTTCTTGTATTTTTTCCTTGGCTATCTTTATCGGCAGTAATTATTACTGCACTGCAGTGTGAGGAACATTATTATATTACATTGTTGTACATGCATCCTGCACAACTACAACAAATTTACTACATGCAACTACATGCTTCTCTCATTCCTCCTACAATCTCATTTAACATCTACGCTATTTATAATGGTATACTACTATTTTAACAATTCCTGCATGAGAAATTAACAGCCAACGTAGCCAAGAAAATTAACTCATAAAAATGCAAAACCTTAGAACGTCCAGAATGATACTTATTATTTGCTCTCTTTTTTTTTTTAATCTGTCGCGCAGGGATCGTGTAAACTAAGCGAATTTCTCAGCATGTCGGATTTTTTGGCTCGATTTTGCTGCTTTAATTTACTTACCTTTCCTTTGTTAATTGAATCGTATAGTTGAATGCAGCCTTTCACGGCCGGTAATCAAAATATTAAGAGATTCCGGGCTATGTGGTATTGGTCCATGAGTGGTGTTTGTTCCAGAAGTTTCGCCCTCGACTGCGGAGGGCATCTCCAGAGGCGAGTACTTCTAGGTTTCCATGGTGAACTGTATTTTATAAATATATTTAATATTTTAAAATACAGTTCACTATGGAAACCTATATACATATATTTCATGTTTTAAAACAAAGTTCACCATGGAAACCTATAAGTACTCGCTACTGAAGATGTCCTCCGCAGTCGAGGGTGAAACATCTGGAAGAAAGAGCAGTCATGGACCACGGCCACATAGCCCGGAATCTCGTAACATTATAATTGAATCGTATGTATCTCCGATTGAGGGTCTTTCCACTTTTCAGCGGTTGCCCTTTTACCAGCCGGCTGCTGGCCCTTCACATCCACATGTGTCAATCACAGAGGTAGATGATCAACAGCCAATGTAGGGGTGACATGTGGTTAGCATGTCGAGTCCCCCAGCCGTTATAGCTGGTTCCTCAACCTGGAGCCGCTACTTATTGTAGCTACCCAATTGCCTCACGATGCTGGGTGGGCACCGGTCCCATACTGGCCGAAATACCATGAGAAAATGTCTTCCTCCATGGAGACTCGAACCAGCGCAAGTCCCGTAGCTCTGCGCTTAGGCTTCCTACCTTAACCGCTCGGCTACGGCGCGGGACCTATCTAAAAACCAAAATTGCGACACGCTAGATCATTAAAACACACACACACACACACACACACACACACATATATATATATATATATATATATATATATATAAGTATTCAGTTACGTTGTGAGTAAACAAACATGGCGGCAGCTAGAGTGATTTTTAAGCCTAGTCTTTCATATAAGCCTTCACTCTGAATGCTCTGATTTCCCTGATTTTTTGATACTACATTTCTCGTTTTATTTTAATGGCATATACAGAGTTTCGTTGCGGAAAAAGCCGAAAATTGCTTCGCTAGAGCGATTTTTAAAATTCTGCTTCAGATGAACCCTCCACTACTTATGCTCCGATTTTGCTGGTTAACAATCTCTTCTTACTTTCCTTAATTTATGTACCGAGTTCGATTCCGAAAAAATAAAATAAAAAGTTACGACCGCTAGAGCGATAAGACACACACATATAGTCTTGGTCATTTTCGGTAAACTCACTCTAACTAACTCACTGGCACTATCGAACCCGTAGGTCCATGACCGCGCGGACATAAGATCTCCATATATCCCTATCCTGAGCCAATGTTTTCCAATCATCCCCTGTATAATCTACTTCCCTCAAATCATAGTTGATGTTATTCTCCAACCACATTCTTGGTCTACCAACTGGGCGTTTTCCCTCTGGTTTTCCTACAAGAAGCTTCCGTGCACGTCTTTGATTCCCCATTCATGGGCCACATGTTCTGCCGATCGCATTCTACGAGACTTAACTGTTCTCATTATATGTGGCTTCCTATAAATGCCATGTAATTCATTGTTATGCAGTCTGTTCATCTCTCTTTGGTCCAAAAATTTCCCTAAAAACTTTATTCTCAAATACTCGTAATCTCCTTTCCTCCCTTAAAGTAAGAGTCCATGTTTCGTACCCATATAATATAACTGGTAGAACGATAGTTTTATATATGTTCAGTTTAACGTTTTTTGAAAGGAGTTGGGAAGTCAAGAGTCTCTGATGCATAATAGTACGCATTTCCAGAATTGAGCCTATGTTTGATTTCCTTGTGCATCTCATTCCTGTTTGTGATTATTGTTCCTCGGCACTTGAATTCAGCCACTTCCTCAAAATTTCCCTAATTTGTCATTAGTTATCCATTTCCATTATATAATGTATTTCTATGTGTGATCATATATTTAGTTTTCTTGATATTTACTTCCAGTCCCAATTTCTTAGTGTTACTCAGTAGTGTGTGAGTGTTGGCCTATCTTCTCACAGTCATTTTCGATATATATTAATTAATAAGATCGATGAAGATTTTTAAAAAATATTTACGTGAGAACAATCTCAATATCTACATTCCTTCGAAATTCGCTGAAACAGGCTACTGTATCAGAAATGGGTAGGCCTACATGTTATCCAATCACCTCCTGTATAATCTACTGTACTTCCCTCAAATCATGGTTAATGTTATTCTCCAACCACATTCTTGGTTAAACAACTGGGCGTTTTCTCTCTGGTTTTCCTACAAGAAGCTTCCATGCCCCTATTCCATTCCTCATGCGTGCCACACGTCCTGCCCATCGCAGTCTACGAGACTTAACTGTTCTTTTATATCTGGTTTCCTATAACTCTTGCAGCTCACACTTTTATGTGAGTCTTCTTCATTCGCCTGTATGTTCATCTCTCTTTAGTGCATCATCAGGAAAAATGAAGGGAAATATACAGAATATCATGAACACAAGTTATATAGACCTCTATTCTGCATATTTCATCTTTTATATCTTATGAATTTCAGGACGGATTTAATGATTATAGAATTACATGATTAAGTACAGGAAGTATGGAAAATAGAATAACAGTGTAACTAAAAGGTAAAGCATGTAATGGGTGGGCGGTAATAGCATATTCATAGTTTCCATTATCAGGTAAAGGATTTACAGACTTATCTAATTAAAATCAATGTCTGCCTGAGAAATGTTTAACACTCTAATTTGCAGAGTATCCAATTATTTAACAACGAATCCCTAAGAAAAACAACTAAAAACGTTATGTCATTAGTCATTTAAAAAAACCATCTATGCTCGTTTACCGGGTATTGTCAGGACGAGGATGAGATGAGGCGTTTATTATTGAAGATCTGTGATATACGAGGACGCGGGCTCACTAGACCAGTCGCATCTCCACAGAGACTGACTAAAATTAAATGGAAACAAATGAATGACATACGTATATATTGTAATTATATCATACAACTCCATGGCACGACAGGCCTAGAATGATCTCGGTCTATCATTCGGCTGCTGGTCTCACATCCACATCGGTTAATCACAGTGTAGGAGTGACATGTGGTCAGTATGTGGGGTCCTCCAGCCGTTACTTATTGTAACTACCCAAATTTCTCACGATGCTAGGTGGACACCGGTCCCATATTGTCTGAAATTCCAAGAGAAAAGTTCATCCCTCATTTTAAATTATACTATTAATTTGTGAATAATGTCCACCGCTGTGGTCTCGAGGTAGCGTGCTTCCTTGTCACGCAACGGGCCCGGGTTCGATCACCGGTTGGGACAAGTTTCCTGGTTGAGGTATTTTTCGGGTTTTCCTCACATGTTAGGAAACTTTAAGGCCCAAACGGTACTCGAACATCATGTGGCCATCATTATCATATTCACCTCATGAGATTAAATTTAGGATTAAGGTCTCTCCTGGCGAAATCTTTACCATCATCATCATATCCCATTATATCATAGGGGCAACGTAATCCCGTCTTTCAGGCGCCCAAACTTCAGAAGTAGGTTACAATACGCCAATGCTAGGAGAGAATACCAGAAATGTCGAAATGACAAACTATTGGCAATGAATTTAAAAAATGTAAATATGATGAAATGGGTTCTGGTAGTCAAAATTTAAATTCAGCATTTATCTTGTTGACTGAAGAAAATCAGATACTCCGGGGTTTAAATCCGATATCTTCTGAATAAGAGTCTGAAACGCTACCGCTTGAGCAAATTTGCTCGATATATAAAATGTTATTAGCATTATGCGAATACGAAATTAGTAATTGAATTAGTCATTTAACAATTTATTAGACCTAAGTTTATAGTAAAACTGCTAAAACCAATTATACATAAAATAAAATTAAAATGAATCATTATAATTTATATTATCATAAGAGTAATTTTGTTTCAATGAATTTGAATCAAGTGGTGGTGCTATAATGGTTTAATTTCAAACCACTTCAAACTGAATTCAATACTGATATTCTCTGAATCAAAGATCAAACATGAATATTGTGTATGTGTACATACATTTCAAATTTACACAAAATTCGCTTTCGTTTGTGAAAATACAAAATTATGTATGTATTTTGTAATTGTATTACAGTATTACTATATATATTATCAAATTATAATTTAATTACAAATTTAAATATTTAACATCCCAAATGAAAGAATAAATTCTCAATCAATCCAATTCACTATATCCATCAGTATAGACCTACATATATGAAAAATATACCTAATTCTAGAAAAAAAAGTACATTTTGTTTTGTTATGCACGTATAATATATATCAAATCTGGAATGTCATTTTCGGTGTCTACTAGATAAGACTGGTAAAGTTTAAGAACAATATTTTTTGCACGATAGTGCGTTCTGTCGTAATTACAGGAATGTCGATCATGATTGAAAGTTAAATTTCCCAAATTGCGGGGTTGCCAACCTATTAATAACTAAATGAATATACCCACACTTCCCTTTATGTATACTACGTACAATGTATATACAAGAAAATATTCAAAAGGTAGTGTTAATATACATTATAAGAAACAAATCACTGCACTTTAAATGAATTGAACTTTATTTGAAACAATATAAAACAATACATTTGTACTTGCCGCCATTTTATGCCTGATTGATGTCACGACCTGCTGTAGTCTCAACTAAATTATTTTCGGCATTTACCGTATATACATTCACGTCAGTCAGTTGTTTATAATGAACGCAAATATTTCCAACAAATATGTTATTATTTTACTATTATTTATTATTTTGAAAACACAATCTTACAAAAACTAACGTACAACATACGTTTGTGAAATGTTTTACAGAATCTCGGAAATTAAAAACCTTGCTATCGCTCGGCTTTTAATCATTTCCTCGCTTCTGTAAAATCCACTTCCGAACCTCGCATTGTAATATAATATTTCATGAGAAAAACCTCAAAAGGTATTATTTAAGTTTTTGTCAAATTATACAACAATCGCTATAGGTACGGTACTCTTAGGTTATGCATGATTTGTTTTCTCTGTATTCAGACACTTTTAAATAAGCTGACATCATAAATTGGGTTTATCTAATTTAACAAAAGAAATATAGGCTATATACGTACATTCCATAGCAAAATGTAACCATAAATTCGACTTATGCGGAATTCGCTTAGTTTATGCTGTACGTACTAGAAGTTAAGATTGGAACACAGTGTACCGGTATAGTATTGAACTGTTTGTATGTGGAACCAAACAAGTCTTATATCTCATTACCAGGTTGAAATCATAATTTTTAGTGCATAAAAGTCAGGTGCCTGTTAATATGAGACACGCTGTATATTCTCTAAACTTTCTTGGGCATCACAATGCATTTATCACGTGCTTGGCGTACTGTAAGACAAAATAATAATCCACTAAGGGTATTTCCAGAGTCTTCTTTTTTTAAAAAAGGAATATAGAAGAGTAGAACAGTAAATTTAAAGCACGTGTTAACTACCTTATGGGGTTTTGACACAAATAATGTGCTAACATTTTAAGTTTATGTGTGCAAGAGAGCTGCAAAATTCCAATGGTGAGCTTAATATACGGTTAGAGTGGCCAAACCTTTGGATTTATAGAGTAATTTTTAAGACTTAAGTGGCAGTGCTCTTAAAGCGATGAGCTTGCATTTCCATGCGGAAAGACACTCAATTTTGAATTTTTTGTGCCCTCACCAAAACCCAATCCCGCATAAAAGCTGCGATATATTTTAATAAAACCAAGAATAAATTAAATTACATAATTCGAATTCGATGAATCAACTTAGCGAGTAAGTGAACATCCACATAAAAGGAATTCAAAGAGGCAAACATCTACCATTTTCAGTTTTATTCTTCTTAGTTTATGGTCACATTAACCAAACTAATGTTATTTTTTATTCAATGCCCCAAGTTGTCATTTTGACATTTGTAGTGTTCTCTCCTGGCATTGGCGTAACTGTAACCCACTTCTGAAGTTGGGGCGCCTAGAAGGTGGAGTTACGCTGCCCCGATGATATGATGGGTGATGATAGTCGTGCGCCAGGAGAGTCCTTAATCCTAAACTTAACCTAAATTCCTTTTAAGGAAAAATTCCTATGGTTTGGCCGGGAATCGAACCCCGGACTTCATGAACAGTAGTCAGAAACGCTGACCACTAGCCCATAAAGCTTGTCACAGTTACGCTGATTTCTCTCATATTTCAGCGAATGAAAAGTGGTTAGCTCATTATTTCAAACAGACCTAGGAGTAAACTAAGGTATTACTTGCATTGGAAAAGGCGTTCAAATTTCCCTCAGATGCTCTAATTTAGGCCTAAGGTTCTTCTACGAGCTCGAAAATTCTTCTGACTCGGGACTTATGGCTTAAAATCCATTCCGGAGGACTACACGTTTCCTATTACATTTTTAAACCTGTAATTATCAAAATACGAGATAATTTAAGTAAGTAATATCTTAGAAAGTCCCTTGAATTTTTCCTCCTCCTCCTCCTCCTCCTCCTCCTCATCATCATCATCATCATCATCCCGGTATCATGACAGTTGCCGCCGTCTTCCGGAAACCAAACTCCATTCCTCTCTGTCCCTCCATTGATCTTCCTCCAATCCTCTGATATTCATAGCCGCTTGTACACCTTCTATCCAAGTTTTTTTTTGGTCTTCATCTCTTCCTCCTTTCCATTGGGATCCATTCCATAATAATTTTAGGCAATATTTGCTCTGACATACTTTTAACATGGCCATACCACTGTAATCTCCTCTTTTCTATAATGTCTGGCTCCTTTTGTACACCCACAATTTCCCTTATTTCTTTATTTCGTATTCTATCCATTCTAGATTTTCCTGCACAGGAAATGAAACATTAGGCAATTATATACATATTTTCAGTGGCGTGGATAAACATAAAAGAGCAAAAAGAGGTGTTTCAATGTTGAATTTTTCCATTCTAAAAAAAAATCCATCCACCACGTCCGGGATTGAACTCGCGACTCACGGGAAGAGAGGCAAGGAATTTAACCCCTAGAGCACCGAGGTTGATTATATTAATATCACTATGAAGTATGTCATGCTATTGGTTCTCAAATCGAGATACTAGTATAATGTGGGGGTTAGTAACTCCCTACTGGAGTTCAGTAACTTGCTATGCAACACTACTTACATTAAGCAAATTAGCTCTAACGCTTTTCTACACATTATTCTAATTAACTTGCTATAGCAATAATCACACTCAACGTACTGTTCTATTACTTGGAGGACATCACTTTGTAAACAAATCGTCAACAATCTAACGTAAGGGGTCAGCTACCCCATACAAAGACAGAACAATTTATATCATGTTAAGTAACTCACTGGAGGTTAACGACCAAGCTGACAAGCTTTCCACACATCTCTATCCTGAACTAATACGTTTCAATCATTCCGTTCACCTCCTTCAAATCATGGTTAATCGGCATGGTTAGCATGCGGTGGTCTAGTGGATATATTCCTTGCCTCTAGTCGCGAGGGCCGCGGGTTCAGACCCGATGGATTTTGAGGATGGAAAAATCCAAGGAACAAGTCCTCCGGGAGGGCGTTTAAGCCGTGAGTCCGAGTCTGAATATTTTCTAGCTGATAAAAGAACATCAAGTCTGAATAAAAATACCTCTGAGCAGGACATGTGGCACGATTGGAGAATGGAAACTCACTGCAGGAAAACGAGAGGGAAGCACCTAGTAGTAGCCAAGAATGAGGCGATAGAATAACATTAGACAGGGAATGAATGAAAACTATTAGTTCAGGATTGGGATGCATGGATAGCTTATGCCCATGCGGCCATGAAACTCCAGTTAGATAGTGCCAGTGACTTAGTTAAATTTATAGGACAATGGTCAGCACTGGTCTCATGTTTTCACCAACCGCTCAAAACAACTAAATTGGATACACCCATGAAGCATTGCTACTTATTCGGTTCTTTGCACTTCTTTTTCATCTTGAATCGAACACTATACCCACTTCCACCAAACAGGGGGCAGAGGACTGTGTGTGGACCTGCAACACTGTTCTACAACCATTCTAAGGCCTGACTTGCACATATAATTTCCAAGAACCTTTTTAAAACCAAATTATTATCATTATTATTATTATCATTATTATTATTATTATTATTATTATTATCATTATTATTATTATTATCATTATTATCATCATTATTATCATCATTATTATTATTATTATTATTATTATTATTATTATTATTATTATTATTATTATTATTATTATTATTATTATTATTATTATTATTATTATTATTATACAACTAGAATGGTATATTCATATACGTAGGATGCCAGAGAAAAGATTGCGCAGACAAGCTTTGGAATGGATTCCACTTGGGAAAGAAAAGAGAGGTCGACCTAGAATTAAAAGGATGGATGATGTAAGAAGAGGTTATGAGGGAGCTAGGTCTGGAAGAATTGGGATGGGAAGATAGAGAAGAATGGAGATAGAAGATAAAAATTTAAAAAGCTTTGGGCACAGGAAGATATTTTATAATATTGTAAACCTGTTTATAAATAAATACATAATAATATTAATAATAATAATTATTATTATTACTGATTTATTTTGAGAATTTTCCTCATCATTGAGAGTTTTCTCCAACCACTCTTAATAATTAACATGAATTAATATATAGCTGTATATATGACTACGGACTTACAGACTATCAGTTTGCAACAAACATTCACACATTTCCCTTAATTAAAGTTCTCCACCGTTCTCTGTCCTCTGTGTCTTCGTCTGTCACACCAAGTTTCCTAATTGAATTTTGAATGTTGTTCTTACAGGTTGGTTTTGGTCTTCCTTTTATTATTATTATTATTATTATTATTATTATTATTATTATTATAAATTCAACCAAACCAAATACAAAGTTACAAAAGACATAAAATAAAATCCGTATCAACTGAATGCTTATGGGCACTCATACATTTATCATAGTCTTTTGATAGATGGGAGAGAAGAGCAATCAGAAAGCATAATATATTGTTACCGATGCAAAAATTAAAGGTTCCTGTTTATATTCTCGAGAAGTCTCTCGGGTGCCAATGAGTTGATTCGAGTCAACAAGTCTGGAACATACTGTATCAAGTCATTAATGACTGGCGGATATTATTTTTAGCATCCCTATCATTAGGAGATATCCATTAAGGCAAACCTAAGAACTAACACACCCAGGATATATATTTATGGTTATTTATAATATAGAAAACTCGTTGAACTTCCGCAATGTAAACTGCCTGAAACCATTTAACAGTTCAATGATATCATTGAACAGGAAAGACGAAGGTGCTATTTATGGAAATATCGTCATTTGTACCTGTATTACATAAATGTAATTTCAGGAATAACATTCTTGCAAACATGGTTCATGTATTTTGTCCCCTCCAGAAAACATATTTTTGTTTTGCATAATCTGTACTACATTGATGCGAAACATAGTCTCTTGGTTAAATAGAGCGCCGAAAATATTACAAGTAATTTGAGAATAAAGCGTTTAACAACATTTTTGGACCAAAGAGAAATGAATAAACAGGAAAATTGATCTATATAATAATGAGCTACATTATCTTTATGGGAAATCAGATGCAGTCTAGTAGACTGCAATGGGCAGGGAACTTAGAACGAATGGGAAATGAAGGGTAGGTAAATTTTGTATGGGAAAGCTAGAAGGAAATTGCCAGTAGGAAGGCCATGAATGAGTTGAGAGAATAACATTAAGTATAAATTGGACGGGTAAATGTAACGTAAGTGCAAGTAATTTTGTTTTGCATAAATTTTAATAATAAATTAATAAATTCAGAAATAAAAAAATGCTATGATGTTAAATTTTAGGGGAGTCACCTGGATCTCCAACATTGAGGGTTGAATTGAATTGAAACTGTACAATGAATTGCAATGGTTACAAATTTATTGTTGAAAATTACAGGGAATGATTGCAAAAACATAAGTCCAGGATAGGGATGTGTGGATAACTTATATCCGCGCGAACATGAACCCCCAGTTTCCATACTCGTAGTATCAATGTGTTAGAATCGAAAAACCTCACAACCGCAGATAAATGACATCTATAATTTTAGTAAGAATAATTGCAATCAGCGACCGAATATTCAGATAATACAGAATAAGTTTCCATGCACTTCTTTCATCCCCCATACGTGCCACATGTCCTGCCCGTCTCAGCCTACGAGACTTAACTGTTCTTATTATATCTGGCTTCCTATACATATAATGTAGTTCACTATTATGTAGTTTTCTCCGTTCTCCTGTCTGTTCATCCCTTGTTGGCCCAAAAATTTTCCTTCTTGTACGCCCTTATTTCACTCAACGAGATTTAGGCCGTCTCCTCCTACAGGGAAGAAATTGAACCATACTAATTTAATTACACTTTTTCGTATAGATGTCATTGGAGTGGCCCGTGGTTAGCGTTCTGTCTCATACTTACATCTAGGAAATCAGGTAGTACTAGGACGGGAATATTCGGTAAATTTTGCTTAAAGGCCTTTTTATTTAGGCTTAAGGATCTTTTATGAGCCTGAAAATCTTCAGACTCAGGACCCACGGCTTAAAGTCCCTCCCGGAGAACTTGCTCCTTGGATTTTTTCATCCTAAAAAATCCATCGACCCTGGCTGCGTTTGAACCCGCGACCCTCGGGACCAGAGGCAAGGAGCATAATCACTAATCCACCATAAACTTTATTCTCAAATACTCGTAATCTTATTTCCGCCCTTAAAGTAAGAGTCCATGTTTCGCATCCATATAATATAACTTTTAAAAATAAAACTCATGTAGCTCACTGTAGCTCTTTAATCCAATTAACTTCCTAAGCATTTTATTCTCAAATAAACACCCGCAATATTTTCACCTCTCTTAAAGTAAGAGATCATGTTTCTCATCCGTACAGTATAATTAGAAGAATCACTTTTATATATTTTTATTTTAACATTTTTTTAGAGAAGTGAGGATGACAAGAGCCTCTGTAATGTATAGTAGCATGCTTAATTTTGTCATACAACAACATTAAATTAAAGAATGATGAAACGAAAGGATGTAACCCTTGTATGTGCAGCTTCCGCGTACCTTTATCTCAGAACATTTATAACTGATTTGTGTTAATCTAGACAGCGTTACCGTGCCGCCCCCACCACAACGCAAGGCGGAAGGTCGGTGACCGATGCGAGGTACATGCTTTGCACAAGAAAGAAAGAAACGCACAAAAAAGGTCACTGTATCATTAGGTGCACACTAGCATAAAATGCACTTTACTACATTAACTCGCAATGTAAAATATACTGTATCTGAGAAGAAGGGAAATATTTCAAAACTTTTCAAGGAAATTTATGATTTTTCCTTTTGGAAAGTCCTAAAAGACACAATAACTCCAATATATATGGATCCCAAAATGGATACAGTATAGGCCCTACTGTGTTTATACTCGAATGTACTTTGTAAATTTAATTGTTGTTCTAACCAAAAAAAAAAGTTTATTTTGTGCAATTCAATAAACTTTCTGAGATGTTTAAAAAATGAATTAAGGGGTGATGGGTGAAATTTCTATTTTCTACATTTTTTAAGCTACATACTTGATTTTTTGTACACACATTCATGCCATAGTTGGTAATATTAGATTAAAGTTCCATCCTTCTAGGCTTTTTCAGTTATTGAAGAAAATTCATTTAAAAAATTGCATATTAAACATTTTAATAAGTCCCATAATTTTTTAGTATTTTTTTTATATTTTTTTCTACACGACCATTAACTTATTTAGAACAACACTATGCATTAACTTTTCTATATCATTATAATAAAGGAAGAAAAAATATATACATCCTCTGCATATTATTTTTTAAAAATTACTACACATATTTTATTTTTTATTTAAAAACTATCAATGTTGTTTCAAAATCCATGCATAGAATTATCAGCCATAGTGTGTGTGTGGGACGTGCAGTTAAAATTTCCTGCTTCTATCATTAAAGTTGTCAATGCTATTTTTATTTGAATGTATTGAAATGCAATGAAAATAAAAGTGTGGAAAAGCCAATTTGAAAGTTTGCATGCAGTTAAATTAGAATGTAGCAAGCATGCCCTCCTACAGTCATTAGGGAGACTTACAAGCGCCATAGGACACTGAAACTTCTCCCAACTTATACTTTTAGGTACGTAGTATGTTTTAATACAAAAAACAAAAAATGCTAAATTTGACCGAAAATGTCGAAAATTTCACCTATCACCCACCCCCTTAAAACAAGCTCTAATAAACAGTTTATTATCCCAGTTATATTATATGGATGCAAAATATGGACTCTTACTTTAATGGAAGAAAGGAGATTACGAGTATTTGAAAATAGAGTTCTTAGTAAGTTTTTGGACAGAGATGAACCGGCAGTTAAATGGAGAATACTACACAACAGTGAGCTACATCGTCTATATAGAAATGCAGATATAATAAGAACAGTCGAAGTCTCGTAGACTTCAATGGGCAAAACATGTGGCACGAATAGGGAATGAAAGAGTTGCATGGAAGCTTCTTGTAGGAAAACCAAAGGTAAAACGTCCAGTTGGTAGACCAAAATGAAGTGAAAGAATAACATTAACAATGATTTGAGGGAAGTGGATTATACAGGAGATGATTGAAAAACATTAGCTCAAGATAGGGATGTGTGCAGAGTCATGAACCTACGGGTTTTTGTGTTGGAATCCTCCTTATCAGGCGAAGCGTGTGAATTTGATGGAAACGCAAACCTTAGCCCTGTGATAAGACACGGTGATGACAAAGCGAGTGTACGTCGTGCATGCTGCACTCGGCTGTGCTACTTTTTCCTCTCCATCTGTCTGTTGGACAAAGCAGTTACAACAGCAGACTATCTGACCGACTAGCAATTAGGTCGAGCTGTGTTTACCCTAAAAATTACAATTTCAGTTGTGTTATTTCCTTCTAACTGAAATATCACTGAAACTATTGGACCAGGAGGTTTATGGGCGCGCGGATATAAGCTCTCCATGCATCCCTATCTTGAGCTAATGTTTTCCAGTCATTCCCTGTATATTAATCTTACTCAAATCAGGTAATTTTATTTTAACATCTCACTCTTGGCTTGCGTACTAGGCGCTTTCCCTTGGTTTTCCTACTAGAAGTTTCTGAGTCCTTCTTTCTCCCCTCTCGTGCCGCATGTCCTGCCCAACAATCTTAAACCCTTTGCCCCGCTCAATGATTTCTACGAGTTAGCTGTGGAGCGACATATTCATTTTGGGGTATTTAAATTTTAAATGTCTTCTCGACTATTTTAAATTGAAGAGTGGCATATGTGGAATAATTATTTGAAAATAATGTGAAACAATTACATGAGAATCTGGTTGTTTTGTAATTACGAACTTTCTTTCATGAAATAATTAAGCAAATATGTAAGATAATATATATATATATATATAAACTATCTTAAATCAACATCTTATTGATATGGTATTGTTTACAAATATCCATAACATATAGTTTTAAAAATCAGGATATTAAGAAAGCGTATTAAATTAGGCAATTTCTAAATTTTAAATTCCAGTTGAAAGTATTATGCCAATGTTTAAAAAAAATAACATATATTGAATAATAAAAACAATGTACACAGAGAAAGTAGTATAATTGAACTACATATTGCAATTCCAATGTTCGAATACGGATAAATATATTTGGTTGAAATTTATTAATGTACTTACTACGTTATTTGCCATTTATTTTCTTATTACTCTCTCTATTAATATATATATTTTATATCTGAAGAAAAAATTCCCCCATATGGGGCGTGATAATTTTAATATAATATCCCGACAAAAACGAGTTTTATATACTTTTAAAAATAATTTATTATAATATTGTGTCCCCATTAAATTTTCCGCAGTAATTACCGAATTTGAATATTTTTAAACTCGCTAATAGCTAAATTATTAAATATTTAATTTAGTACAGAGTACTACCATTTTCGTGTCTAGCTGTACTTCTCAAATTGCATAATAAACAATATTATTGTTATTATCATATAGTCCACCATATATCACTATGGGCCCTAAAATAAACACTCAACTCTACCTAAATTAAAATTTAAACTCTTTAAATAACACTAGGTTTTTAATTTGCACCTCCTCCCTCACTGTCGACTATAAATTTATAAGACACCTCTTACAATCAGCCCTAACATATTTACTATATGATGTTCAGTGCGTGGCGCACTTTCAATATTATGTCGTAATATTCTTCTTCCATAACATCACTCAAATGGAGATACTGCGAGTTTTTTCGAATCGAAGAGTCATTGCTTGTCTTACAATAGGACATACACAAATATAAAAAAATAGTAAATTTACTATAACTCAAATAGATATAAGAATGGGTATCAGTGAATATATTCAATAGTCTTGAAGACGTATAGACTATTTTCTTGATTCAAAATTTAAAAATAAATAAATCAAGCATTGACTTAAATCCTCTATATTATACTGTCCATGAATATATCAGCATTGATTGGTTGAAAACACCACATTAATTACGTACTAATTGAAGTCATACATGTACTATGTTTCTGACAATAAAAATAGCTATCAAAAGTATTAAAATTCCAACTTAAGCTTATAATTCATTTAGAATATGTTTCCAACCCCCATCCCATTTTAGTTTTATTTATTTGTTCTCCCTCAATTTTCGCGGCATATTATTTTCTTCTGAAATCAGGAACATTGAAATTACTATCTATATGGCCTGAATAGTGGGAAAAAATCTTTCGTTTGTTCCAGCCTCCAAACGATGTACAATATAAGAACCGATAAAAGTTTTTTTTGTATTCTGAGAACCAATTTTATTAAAAGAGTAATATATTGCTTTCCTTGATTATCTCTAAGGCGCGGCATTGACCGCCTGGAATCTTGTTCACAGTCACACGCTTGCTCTATAATAACAGTCGTTGCGCTAATCTACCCCTCTACTTAGCGTTCCAAACCATCACTTTAATAATCAATTTCTTCATCAATCGTCCCGGCCACAATGTCGTCACTGCACAGTGGATTGAAACTAGAATAGTTTTCCTAAGACCTGAATTTTTCTTTCGTTAACAATGGTTACAGATGAACCGATAGAGGTTTCAAAAAAGGGTTCGGTACACAAAGAAAATACCGTTAAGAAATTTACGACAAAAATTACAAAGCAGCCTTGTTGCCACTTTTAATGCATTCCAAAGATACCAAACTATGACCAAATAATAAAATTTTCCAAGAAAATAAATTCAAGTAAAAATACAAAGCCCTATTACAGTCTACTACGCTTTGGTACGTTATGCGGGGCAGCGACAAAGCACATTCAGTACGTTTTACTACGCTATACGGGGCAAAGGGTTAATAGATTTAACTGTTTTTATTATATATGGCTTCCTGTAAAGATCACGCAACTCATTATTATGTAGTTTCCTCAATTCACCTGTATTTCGTCTCGCTTTGTTAAAAAACCCATAATCATCATCTTCAAGGTATGGGCCAGTTGGCCCGTTCCGTTCCCCGATGCACAATATGCTACAGCGTCGTTTTGGTCTTCTTACATTTCTTCGGCCTTGAGGTTTATAATGAAGCATGTTTTGATATTAACTTTATACTCGTAAAAAATAGAAATACCATCATGTAAATGAGCAATGCATGTGCAAAATATGTGAACAAAGGTCCGAGCAATACCACTTAAGGCAGTGTAAGAAAAAGGACACAGTCACTGAACGAACTGAGAAAAGAGTAAATCACAATTATAAATGTTAATTCGAGTGCAACTTTGTTGTTATTATTTATACTGGTAATCTACTCTCCTCTCATAAATTACATACCATATTTCGCATCGATGTAGTGTAACAGGAAGAATAACAGTTTTATATATTTTTGGTTTAACATTCGTGAGGTAGAATCATAGCGTTCTATCAGCCTTTTTAATTTTTATTTTTTATTTTATCTCAGGAGAGCATTTTAAGTTTAGAACCGAATATAGGATAATATGTGTAGGCCTATAATTATGATTAGCCTGTACAATACTCAGATATTATACACATTATGGACAAAAAATAATAGCAATGGACAGTAGTAGAAATCACTATTAGGAATCGTTTAACATAAAAAACAACAATAAAAATGTAGATAGAACCCTTTGGTTTTAACCTCGCGATTTCTTTAGAGAATTTGGGAGTCAAAAGACCCTGGGCAATGCTTAACAGCATGCGTTTCCAGATTGAACCTATGTTTAATTTCTTTCTGCACCTCAATCCTGTTTGTAATTGAAGGGCTTAGGGCAATAACATGATAAGCCACATATTGTTCTTTCTGAGATCAAAGGATTTTAACATTTCAAAAAATAATAAATACTAATTGGGCAGCATTGTTGTTAATACATTGTGTATCTGTATGTTCTAACTCATCACTGGCGCACTTACAAATGTTTTTAGGATATTTCAATACATTTATTTGCTATCATTGTAATAAATGGCATTTCTTAACAGAATATGGCTTATCATGTCTCTGCCCTAAGCCCTTCAATTAGTGTCCCTAAGATATTTCTTGGCAATTCCTTCAAATACCTTTTTTACTTAATTGAAATTTACATTACCATGTATTTTTAATATTGAGATCACACGTTCTGATACCATACATTATTATTAATTATTATTTAGCAGGTTTCATTATCCCTATTAGGTTCGTCTTCCGGGCATATAGGCCGTGGTCCAGTCGTTCTTCTACTCGACGTTTCGTCTACTGCTGCGGTAGACATCTTCAGGAGATACTGCGTGCTCTCTGTGAACTCCTCAACAGTCGGCTGCAGACTGGCTGGTCGTTGGAAACTCCCTCCCTATTTATAGGCACGCCCCTGGTGGAGAGGCGGTTTTCTGCGCGGTCCGTGTTGCGTGCTGTTTTGTCCAGGCTGTCGCTAGCAGAAGTCATAGGCTTCGTTGTCGTATTGTTGCAGTGCCGGATCCAGATTTTGTTTATCTTCATGGTTTCTTCTTTTTTTTGTTAAAGGAATTTTTGTGTTTATTATTTCAATGGCCTCTTCCACCAGGGGCGTGCCTATAAATAGGGAGGGAGTTTCCAACGACCAGCCAGTCTGCAGCCGACTGTTGAGGAGTTCACAGAGAGCACGCAGTATCTCCTGAAGATGTCTACCGCAGCAGTAGACGAAACGTCGAGTAGAAGAACGACTGGACCACGGCCTATATGCCCGGAAGACGAACCTAATAGGGATCAAGACGCCGGCCGTGAAAGCCTACAGTTATACAGGTTTCATTATGTTTCACATCCTCCTGCGCCCAATTAATCTACTGTCATTCTCCTCCACATGTGTCATTCCAATCTCCATCATCCAATTCTTTTTCCCCACATGCTACCCAGCAGTTAGACGTTGGTTCGTCAAGGGTTAAAGGAAGAGAACCTTGATTAAAAATCTCCTGGTCTTCCAGGTTGGAGTTTGACATATCAGGTTAGCTCCCTGTTCGCTTGAAAAATGTACAATGCTAAAAAGCCTAAGAATGATACAACACATTATATTTAATATATATTTTCGCGTGTTTCCAGTCCTGAAATCTACTACAGAAAGTGACCGCTGTAGAGAAGCTCAAAAGAAAATGGAAAAGCGTTCCTGGAGAATATTTTCGGTTTTACTCAACGATAAGAAAGTTATCGTTAAGGACGACTGTAACTTCAGGTACTATTTTATCATTTTAACTATATAACATCAACCTTAACGCTGGTTCAATATGGATTTTATTATTATTGATAAAGTACTCGATACAAATATCCGTCATCTGTAAATAATAATGTTAAATACATTTTCAGCTTAAGCCTGACTTTTACATTTTGAAGATGGCAGATTTTTTACTAGCAAATACTCATTCCCTGTTGAATTTACCTCCCTCAAATCATGGTTAATATTCTCCCGCATCATTCTTGGCCTACCTATTGGGAACTCTCCTTCCGGCTTTCCTACAAGAAGTTTCCACCCTAACTTCTATTTTCCATCCCTGCCACATGTTCTGTCCATCGCAGCCTATGAGACTTAACTTTTCTTAGAAAAACATGACTGTTAGGAAAAATCTAATAAACAGTACATACAATTTTTTAAATTTCATACAAATAATTGTTCACTGAATTATTTGAAACTACCAAACTCTTTAGAGACGTATTCTATAAACTGAACTATCCAATGAATTTTTTTTGGTAATTTCCTCATATATACCGGTACTTACTGTAGTAAAATAAAAGTTATACCCAATACTTAATTGACTTTCATTTACTTGAACATGAATTTCAGCGAAATCAATAATGAAACATAAATCACACATGGCAGTGGACCATATTCTACAACCTAAATTTTCGTCAAATGGATTCTTAGATAAACGTTCAACAAAGCATATTTTAGTTCACTCAAATGATTTCTTAAAAAGTCTGTGACAATATCAATTCATGCATACATGCTAGCATTATATTCTGTATGTAATAAACAGTATGATCATGTATGAAAACTTCAAAGAGATGTTTTTCATAACGCATTACACATGAACGCATCGTCCACGCCTATGAGCTATACTTTAATCTTATCGTTTAGAAACAAACAGCACGAATGCAACACGTCTAAATATTATTATTTCACATATTATTATAAGTGTGAAAATGTATTTTAATAATGTACTTTTTAAACGAACAGGGAGCTAGCCTTTTGCAAGCATTCAACTGGAATTTCTAGAAAATATAAAATAAGAAACAGTGTGAGTAAATAAAATATGCATGTTCAAACTTCAATTGTGGATTTCATAAAAAAAACAAAAAAAATGTATAATAATAATAATAATAATAATAATAATAATAATCCATCCATCCATAGTAATTCTGCCCGAAGGCAGGTCCTTCACTGCAATCATAGCATTTTCATGCTATGCTTGCAGCTTTACTAGGGAATTGTAGGTGTGGTAGCTTCCCGTTGCTTTCCACACCGGTGGAGGATGTTGATGATAATGATAATGGTAAGGATGATAATGATAAGGATGATGGCCATATGATTTCGGGGACCGTTTGGGCCTTAAAGTTTTCCTGACATTTGTCTTACAGGTGAGGAAAAACCCCGATAAAAACCTCACCCAGAAAAACTGCCCCGACCGGGGATCGAACCCGGGCCCGCTGAGTGACAAGGCAGCACGCTACCTCGAGACCACAGCGGTGGACATAATAATAATAATAATAATAATAATAATAATAATAATAATAATAATAATAATAATAATAATGCATTATTTTAGCTGGCAGAGTTAAGGCCATAAGGCCTTCTCTTCCACTCAACTAGCGAATAATAGAATTATACAAAACATTACATACTAATTACAATTTTAAGATATTAAAATACAGACTAAACAAAATACAATGATGATGTGATCTAATACTAGATAATACTAACAAAAACATGGAATATAATAAAATAAAAATGATATGGTCATGTAAATAGAATGACAGAAGACAGATTTCCAAGAAGAATACTAGAATGGATATCACTTGGTAGAAGAAGAGGGGAACGACCAAAAATAACATGAAGTGATGATGTTTTGAGCAGCATGAGGGAAAAAGGACTGGACGATGGAGATTGGAATGACAGAGAGATGTAGAGGAGTATGCCAGTAGATTAATTAAGCGCAGGAAGATGTAAAACATTGTGAAACCCGTTAAATAAATAAATAAAATTTATTTCAGCTAAACAGAATGTAGTAGGCCTATAATCATATAATTCTAGTGATTATAATGCTCACCTCTGGATTCTAGTTTCATGTTTTACTTACATTTTTTATTGCCTTTGTTCCTCGTTTACTGTTCTTTTCCTTTTTTGTATTTAACACGTTTTGTACACAAACGTAACACAGGCGCAGGAGACATAATGAGACCCAAGGTGGAGATTTAAAATACCTTACACCGCCGGGGAATCAAACCACGGTCACCGGACTGGAAAATGGGAACTCTACCGACCATGTATAGCGACGGGTAAAGGTTTAAACTCTGTCGGGGTAGATAATTTACTCAACACGTATGAGTTAATAATAATAATAATAATAATAATAATAATAATAATAATAATAATGCATTATTAGCAAATTATGGTCATAATGCGTTATCTTTCATGCACTAGGACAAATAAATTATCGGTATTATTATTATTATAAACTCTTGTTCTGGGTGTAAAAGCGGCCGTCACGCAGGGCTGATAAGTGCCGATTGTCTAGAAAAAGTGGGAGCCTTAACCTCCTACTATCCCAAGGGTCTCCTATGGCCTGTACTGGGATCACTTTACTTTTATTATTATTATTATTATTCTCACTGGCACTATCGAACCGGTAGGTTCATGGCCGCGCGGACATAAGCTCTCCATACATCAGTATCCTGAGCTAATGTTTTCCAATCATCCCCTGTATAATCTACTTCCCTCAAAAATCATAGTTAATGTTATTCTCCCACCTCATTCTTGGTCTACCCACTGGGCGTTTTCCCTCTGGTTTTCTTATAAGAAGCTTCCATGCACGTCTTTCATTCCCCATTCGTGCTACATTATTATTATTATTATTATTATTATTATTATTATTATTATTATTTTTTTTTCAAATGCCCCAGGTTTGTCTCGACATTCCTGGTTTCTCTCTTGGCTAGGCGTACTTGTAACCCACTTCTGAAGTTGGGGCGCCTGGAAGGCGGGGTTACGTTGCCACGATGATATGATGGGTGATGATGATGATGATAATGGTGCGCCAGGAGAGTCCCTAATCCTAAGCTTAATCTAAGATGAATATGAATGATGATGACTGCGATGGCCATATGATTTCGGGAACCGTTTGAGCCTTAAAGTTTTCCTGACATTTGTCTTACAGGTGAGGAAAAACCCCGATGAAAACCTCACCCAGAAAAACTGTCCCGACCGGGGATCGAACCCAGGCCCGCTGCGTGACAAGGCAGCACGCTACCCCGAGACTACAGCGGTGGACATTATTATTATTATTATTATTATTATTATTATTATTATTATTATTATTATTATTATTATAAGCTATGAAAGCTCTTATGTGCTGAAATGAAAATCTTACCCCACTTGTATCTTCCAAATTGAAAATAATGTTTAACACTTCAAAATAATTCTTTCAGTTGCCAAATATTTTAACCAATGGTTGTTTTCGTAACGGATTTTCTAAAAATGTATTTTTATTCAGCTACTTTTAAAACATTTAAATTTTATTTTGCTAATCGTGATTAATTAATGATAAAATTTAATTCAATTCTTTTCTAGCAGAAAATCCATTATCAGGATTTTGAAGCCCTTAAAAACCCACCGACTCCGCCCGGATTTGAACCCGCAAACTTCTGAACCAGAAGCGAGCATGGTAACAACACAAAGACTAATGATTTCTTATAAGTAAGTGAAATTTAAAATAAGCATACATGTTTTGTGAATAATCGGAAACAAAAACTTTTTTGCCGAATACGTTAAATTTAGGATCTTATTTTTGTCGTTCCGATATTGGTTTTAACGGCAGAAAATTATCATAAGTAAAGCCACGAGTGATTTCCAAATTATCGATAAATTCACGACTCACGAAGTGAGGAGTGAATTTATCTAGAGAATTTGGAAATCAAGAGTGGCATTTGTTAGGACTATTTAACGAATAAAATTAAGCTGTTTACTCACAAATCATTATTTAACTATAGTTATTTTAAAATATTTATATATTTAATGTAAACGGCGATGTTTGAAAACAAATGAGAAACGATGGGTACGCTTCATCTGCTTCCTTTGTTTATCACTGCAACCAGATCATACTATTTATTTCCAAAGGAACGCAATATTGTAAGAATGCTCTCTAGTGGAGAAAAAATGAAACACATCAAACTGTATATTAATTCATTTCTGATGTCGTATGATGTAAATATGACAATTATATTTTTTCTGGATTATTACCTGGGAAAAAAATACATTTAAGAAAGTGCAAACAGTGATTTCTTTTTTTGGTGATATAATCAATTGCTACAAATGTTTTTATATTAACTCCTGCAAGCGCTATGTGTTGACATCCATGCACTATATATACAATCTGGTAGCCGTATTTCCTATTGAGTCAGTCACTGCAAAATAATGGTCAGATCTGTTCAGAATATTAAAAAGGAGGAGCTTTCTTTAATATGGTAAATTTAACATTGATAAATATTTGTTGAAACACGACTGTGATTGGTTAAAAACAGAAATCACTGAAACGTGATTGGTCATTGACTCCCATTTGGGGCATGAGTTAAATAGTCTTCTTAATCTGAAAAGTTGGTATTTTGACAAAAATAATCCCATTCATACAAACCTATGAATTTTACCTTGCTTATAGATAGTAAAATTTAAAATACCATTAAAAGAAACGTGTATATATAATATATATCAGACGTTGACCGTCTCCAACAATATGGGCTTCAATTAGTTTCTACATTCTCCCCTTCTTTGACATTCTTGCCCTGCCGAAAAACTTGAAATACTGTTCAACACAATCCAATCATCCGTTGCTAGGGCGTCCAATTCTTCTTTTACCATCTAATTTTACTAATTTTACTTTTCGAAATGGATCTAAATATTTCTCTTTGTAAAAATTATTCAGTCATTTAATCCTTAGAGTTTTGATTACTTTAACTATGTCAATGTCACCATAAGCCTCATATAATGCTTGGAGGCAGAGCATCTGGTTCGAATCCTCTTGGGGGAAGATAATTTCTCATGCAATTTCGGCCAGGCTGGGGCCACTGAACACCCAGAATCGTAAAGAATTTGGGTACCTACCAATAAGTAGCGGCTTCAAGTTGAGAAAACCAGATATAACATCTAGGTTACTCGACATCATATGTCACCCTTATGCTGCTGGATAACATCCACCTCTGCGATTAACATGTGGATGTGAGACCAGCAGCAGTGAAGTAAGCCAATAGCCTTCTAGGAATATCAGGCATGGAGCTTTTTTTTTAGTAACGGATGCTAACAATGACATCCTAGGGTATACTATTACAACTCCAACATTTTATTTAATTAAAAAAATAACTTTACATATAAAATTTATCTTTAGGAAAACATTTCTAAGGTTTTTAAAACTGGAAAAATGAAAGCTTGTGATGTATATGTATATTTGAGGACAAAAATTAATACAGATGATGCTAAAATTAATGAGAATATACACAAGAGTAAGTAAATCTGCAATATCAAAATTAAATGTGCTTTATGGGATATGAATATAAGTTCTAAGACAAAAACAAATATTTTTAAAACGATAACTAGCAAAATGGCATACGGTGCAGAAACATGAGTATTAATATCAAGAACAATAGGTAAATCAAATTCTGCAGAAATGGATTTTTGGAGGCGATCAGATGAAATGTCTAGAAGAGGTAAAATAAGTGACAGCGTAATTAAACAAAATATGAATGTCCAAACTTCAATTGTAGATATAACAAAACAAAGTATGGACTTGTAAAAAGAAGACAGGTTCCCAAGAAAATGCTAGAATGTATGCATCCTGGTAGAAAAAGAGAAGGACGGGCAAACATAATATGGATTTATGACTTATTAGTAGCATGAGGAACTAAATATTTGGGAATAATTATGGATAACATTGAATGTATAGCCAAAGAGAATATAAAACATAGAATTGAATTGAGTAGCAAAATAATATCATCGTTAAATTCCATATGGTGGGATAAGCATATTTGGAAAGACACAAAAAATATATTGGTAAAACATTGGTGGAATCTGTTGCAATGTATGGAGGTGAGGTATGGACAATCAATGAGTAGGCCTACTACAAG
Organism: Diploptera punctata; assembly: GCA_030220185.1. Lineage (NCBI taxonomy): Eukaryota > Metazoa > Arthropoda > Insecta > Blattodea > Blaberidae > Diploptera > Diploptera punctata. The sequence continues at coordinate 2,321,068 of JASPKZ010009814.1, read as the reverse complement.
AATAGACTAATAGCTCTAGAAATGGATTATTTACGCAGAAGTGCCAGAAGAAAGTCAAAATTAGAACATGTCACAAATAAGGAAATTAGAAACATAATGGAAGCAGAAGAAAACATTAATTGAAAGAATTCAGGAGAAGGAATTAAAGAGGTTAGGACATATTTTAAGAATGTAAAATGAGCGATGGCCAAAGCAACTATATCAATGGCATCCAACCAGAAAGAAGAAAAGAGGGAGACTAAAGTTAACATGGAAGGAAAACATGAAGACATTAATGCAAGCAAGAGGGCTAAGCACTGAAGATGCCCAAGATCGTAGGCTTTGGAGGTTTGGCACGGAAAGACGGCAGCAGCTGTAAAAACCCGAAGATAGATAGATACTCGTAGATAGATAGTATTTTGTATTGTAAGGCTATGTTTTCCCTTTACAGAGATTTAGGCGCTCTCCGCGACCCTCGGGACCAGAGGCAAGGAGAATAACCACTAGTCCACCGCGGCCGACTTAGATAGATAGTAACATGAGAGAGAGAGAGAAAAAAAAAAGGATTGGAAGATGGACATTGCAATGATAGAGAACTATGAAGAATGGTAATAGATTAATTGAGCGCATGAAGATGTGACCAACATTGGAAAGCCAGCTAAATAAATCAATAAAATCTAGAAAAATAGTAATTTTGGGCCCACAATATTATCTACCCATTAATGTAAATCATGGAACTAATTTTTTTTAATTTGATTTAATAGTAGATTCATATACAACAAGTAAATTATAAAGAAAACTGAAATTTGGATCATATTCATTCTATACACATTGGACACAAAAGTGTTAGTGGTTAATAAAATTATAATTCATTAATATACATGCTATTGCATGCCTTTAAAATCCATCCATTAATTTTAACAAAAATTATCTAAATAAAATAAACAATACTGGTCGAAGGTGATAAGCCAGACGAAAAATGTACCTTGGTCGAAAGAGTGACGATGTTTCACCGTAAAAATACAACCGTCAAGAAATGCGGACATGAGTTCCACAGGGGTAAAATTTTCCGGAGGTCAAATGGTCCCCCATTCGGTTCTCCGGGCGGGGACTACTTCAGAGAACCCATGCAAAAGGCTCAAACACAGGATCATGTTCCTAGGAATATGGAATGTTAGGACTTTATAATGTAGAAATACATTATATAATGGAAATGGATAGCTAATGACAAATGAGGGAAATTTTGAGGAAGTGGCAGAATTCAAATACCTAGGAACAATAATCACAAATAGGAATGAGATGCAAAAGGAAATTAAACATAGGCTCAATTCTGGAAATGCGTGCTATTATGCATTACAGACTCTTGACGTCCTAACTCCTTTCAACAAACATTAAACTGAAAATATATAAAACTATTATTCTACCAGTTATATTATAAACATGGACTCTTACTTTAAGGGAAGAAAGGAGATTACAAGTATTTGCGAATAAAGTTTTTAGGAACATTTTTGGACCAAAGAGAGATGGACAGACAGGTGAATGGAGAAGACTACACAACAACGAACTACATGGTCTTTATAGGAAGCCAGATATAATAAGAACAGTTAAGTCTCGTAGACTGCGATGGGCAGGACATGTGGCACGAATGGGAAATGAAGGATGTGCATGGAAGATTATTGTAGGAAAACCAGAGGGAAAACGCCCAGTCGTTAGACCAAGAATGGGGTGGGAGAATAACATTAGCTATGATTTGAGCGAAGTGGATTATACAGGGAATAATTGGAATACGGTAGCTCAGGATAGGGATGTATGGAGAGCTTATGTACGCGCGGCTATGAACCTACGGGTTCGATAGTGCCGGTGAGCTAGTTAGTTTATACTTCATACAATGTAAATACGTTAAAAACATAATACATATTAAGAAATAAAAGTTTCTAACATGTACAGCAGGTGAAAATGAATATTAGTAGAAAAAAACATAGCTTGGGTTGTGCACAGATGCAGTCCTGCAGAGGTTCAAACCTGGATCAGTAAGGCGAGCGAGAGGCCATTGCTCTAGCCAGTTTTGCGACCTCTAGCCATCTGACAGACGATCAAGTAAATCAGGGATCTCAACCGTGCGTCCCTTCCTATCTTTTCATAATCTTCTATCTCACATTTTAAATTTTTATTTATATACGTATTTGTACATTTATTTCACGTGGAAATAAAAAAAAGTTTCGCACAATCTTAAAAGAAATAACTAACACATCTAGAAAATACATTCAGTCGCCTATGAATGTCTACAGAATGTAATAGCATTCAATTATCAAACTTTAGGACATTGTTAAGAAAGTCCTCAATTATTTAAAAATGTCATGCAATGAATTTAGATATGGTCTACTACTGTGACTTAATGTTGGTTTGGATATTTGTCTTACAGATGAGATATAAGATCTAATCCTTGATGCTGCTGCTGATGATGATACTGATTTAAAACAGTTATTTGTTTCTCATGTAAAATCTACCAAAATGGAGTTACGAGGTTTTCATTGCCCACCATCAATATGAAATAGCACCCAAAGTTGCAGAATATAAGAACAATGTTTGTTAATGTAACATGTGTTTTATTTTATTTTTTTCAAAGACCACATTATCCTTTCTCTAAACATACCGTTTCCGAAATAAATAAATGTAATTCTTCTTCTTCATTTCCTGGTTTAGGCAAGAGTTGCCTGTTCCGTCTTCACTAATAGATCTAAGTCCATCTCTTCCGAGGACGTCCGACACCTCTTCTTCCTCTTGGAAAATAATGGAAGATTTTATTTGGTAATCTACTTTCTTCCATTCTTTCTACAAGTTCTTTCCACTGTATCTTGTTAAATATATTTTCTTTTATGGAGTAGATCTGCAGTTCTTCACGGATATCCTCGTTTCTTATCTGGTCCATTCTAGTGCAGCCTTTTACTCTTAATAAATGTAATTAAATATACTAATTAAAAAACATATACTAAACTATTGTGGAGTTAGATAAAATATTGCAGATACGTAACACGTTACAAAATTGGGTTTCGTAATACTCGTCTAAACATCTATTTGAGTAGCCCTATATAAATCTGGCCCCTATTAGTAACTTTCGATCCATCCATCCATTCAAGTAAATCAGTGAGCAGGTCTTTCATTGCAATCATAGCATTTTCATGCTATGCTTTGCAGCTTTACTAGGGAATTATAGGTGTGTTTAGCTTCCCGTTGCTTTCCACACCGGTGAAGGATGATGATAATGATAAGGATGATGGCCGGATGACTTTCGGGGACCGCCGGGCCCCAAGCCTCCTGACATTTGACTTACAGGTGAGGGGAAAAAAACCGAAAAACCTCACCCAGGAGCCTGTCTCGACCGGGAATCGAACGCGGGCCCGCTGCGTGACAAGGCAGCATGCTACCTCGAGACCACAGCGGTGGACTAACTTTCGATATACAAACAACATTTGTATAAATACAAAAGGGGTATTACTTAAATGATTGAATTTACTTTACTAGAATACTGTTAAATCCATAAGGTCGCATTGCATTGAAGCCTCTTTAATGTTATTGATCTTGCCATTTTCATCAGATGAGAACAGACAGAATGAATAATGATTTGCGTAAAATCGTTGAAGTCAGATTATTTCACGGTTTCATGGCCTCGTTTCATCACTTTTTTTTCTCAAATTTTGCTATTGCTGTTCATTAGTGCATTCAACTTCCGATTAACTAATTGAATAGCTTATGGAACCCGTAGGTTCAACACTACATTCACTAAGGGCATTTATTGTTTCCTATCCTCAAAACTACTGAATCTAATTCGAATCTCCGATAACCAGACCTCCAAGATTCGTCGGAAAATTATTCTCCTCCCTATGCCTAGATCTTCTTAATAGTATTATCACAAAGGATATCAAATTAAGAATTTTATGAGCATTTGTACCGTAGCTTACACTGAGCAACAATTTTTTTTTTGTCTCAGAAAGAAAAATATGCGATTCTGATAGTATTTTTTCTCCTGAATTCAAATATGACATCGGTTTTTCTCCATCACGCAAGGTTTCAAACACTTTAATATTTTCTACATTCGTAACTACACAATATTCGAACTTCGGACTCACCTAGAAAGTAAGAAATGACGATTTTTTGCTATATTTCGCCTGTGGAGCATCCCTCTTGATGGTCCAACAATAATCGGCCAGCATATTAGGATTCAATTTGCCTTGATATCTCTTTTCCATAGCTGAAATCGCCCGATGAAAGTGTTCCCCGTGCTCATCGCTCACTGCGCCAAGATAATAAATGGACGAAGTTTATTAAAAAAATAATTATTTAAATGTAATTGAAATTTAAATAAAAAAACTGTGGTGATGGAGAAATTCCGAATTCATATTTGAAAACACGATAAAAAAACTACATTAAATACAACTATTGGTACTCATGAGACAGAAATCATGTTGACCAGAGTTATTCGAGTTACGTAACTCACTCATTCCAATATTCTACATCTAATAACAATAACTATATTAGGGCAACTAACACATGGGCTAGTGGTCTGATTACAGATCATGAGGTCCCGGGTTCGATTGCAGCTCAAAAATCATAGGAATTTTTCCTTAAAACGAATTAAGCCTGTAGTTGCCATGGTCTGGAATTTAGGTTAAGAACTTTCCTGGCGCTTCATTATCATTTATCGCCCATCCTATCATCGGGTTATAAATAATCCTGGTTCGAGACCCCTTGGGCAAAAAAGGTTTTCTCATGGAATTTCGGCCAGTATGGGGATTGATGCCCACTTAGAATCGTGAGGAATTTTGGTAAGTACCGAACAGCTTTGAAAATGGAACTAGTTCCCAAAGGTCTACTTGATTATATTTCAAACAGTTTTAATGTGTTGAGGACGACTGCTATCACAGGTACAATTTTTACTGTTTTAAATATATAACACCTTCAACTGAAGATGGGATAATTTCCGAAAGGCCAACATTTTTAAACACGATGAGGATGACGATATGTTACAGATATTAACAATAACTTGCCTTTTTATAACAAATGCATTTTTTATTTATAATGATTAATTACTGCATGCTCTATTGCATGGCGCAATACTACATGCATGTTGTAGCAGTCACACTATTTTAGTCTATATTATGCTTTTATTTGATTAGAGTCAAAGTCTGAACTATTTACGAATTTCTGGAAATGTTTTAAGTATTTGATGACTAGTTCACTTTTACTTGTTGGCCACTTTCCGCCTGCCCTAGTAATATTTGTTTCTAGCACTTTCCTATCACTGTTTAGCACTTCGCATTCGTACAAAATGTGGTCGACTGTCTGTGCGTTTCTGTTGCAGATGCAGGTCGGATCATAACAAATGTATTTGTGATTGCATAATTTCAGAGTATGTAAGCTATAGTAGACTATAGTATTCTCACATAAACTAAATACACAGTTTTAGCTATTTCCAGTATACATTTTTTGAGCAACCACTTAAGCCTACATTGCAAAATCTATATTTTATATAGGCCTACTAATTTTCAGGAATACAGACAGGGATGAGTTACCTACGCTTGTAGAAAGTAACAAAAAGTAACTCACTGCTTGGTGTTCTCATTTTAAGAACACAGTTCCCAATGCTTACGTGATCTGTTTATACAAACAGCTGGTGGGGGTGACTTGGATATATTGAAGATACATATCGACGAACCGCTTGTCAAGACTGGTAATTACAGGTGTACTAAGAAATTCAGAGCCACGGGACTTCCGCTGGATAGAGTCACCATGAGGGAAGCCATTTTCTCGGAATTTCGGACAGTATGAGACCGGTGGTCAACCAGATTCGTGAGGAATTCGAGTAGCTACAATAAGCAGCGGTTACAGGTTGAGAAAAACAACTATAACGGCGAGAGGGACTAGACATACTGACCACATGTCATTCCAATACTGGCTAGATGATCGTCTACCTCTGTAAATGAGAAGTGGACGTGAGACCTGTCATGCCAATGGAGATGGTCGTACATAATAGTTTATTTAATTTAAATATTGGTACCTAGTTGATTCATAGACAATGCCTTATGTGTTAACTCTGTCAGGTAAAATAAATCCATTGTTAATAAATACATGGATGCGAAACATGGATTCTTACTTTAAGGGAGGAAAGATGATTACGAGTATTTGAGAATAAAGTTCTTAGGAACATTTTTGGACCAAAAGAGAGGTGATCAGACAGGTGAATGGACAAGACTATATAACAGTGAACTGCATCGTCTTTATAGGAAGCCAGATATAATAAGAAAAGTTTAAGTCTCGTAGACTGCGATGGGCAGGATATGTTGCACGAATGAGGAATGAAAGACGTGCATGGAAGCTTCTTGTAAAAAAAAACGGAGTGAAGACGCCCAGTTGGTAGACCAAGAGTGAGCCTGGGAGAATAACATTAACTATGATTTGAGGGAAGCAGATTATACACAGAATGATTGGAAAACATTAGCTCAGGATAGGGATGTATGGAGAGCTTATGTCCGCGCGGCCATGGACCTACGGGTTTGATAGTGCAGTGAGTTAGAGTTAGTTAGTATTACTATTATTATATTTCAGACAGGTTATATTCAAAAAAATGAATTAGAATTTTAGTGCAGAGCAGCAAAGAAAAAAATTAGAAGATGAGGAAAATCAAGAATACAATGTATGGAGTCAGAAGGAATATGAACATTAAGAATCTGACAGAAGAAGACCCTCAATGTAGAAAGTTTTGGAAGAATAAAATCTTTAAGGTTGAAGCAAACTATAGAAACGACATTAAATTAAAATATTATTATTATTATTATTATTATTATTATTATTATTATTATTATTGTGCTCACATATTTAGGAATTAAAAAAATAAAAATGGGAGTTATGAAGAGGAAATAAGAAATAGAAATAATAAAGGAAAATTTGCAATTGCTTGCCTCAATGGAATATCGTGGGATAAAAATATAAGTAATAAAAATAAAATAATTATATATATCATACAATTGTTAAAAGCATCATTACTTATGGAGCAGAACTTTGGCCATTAACAACAAAAAGCAAGTAAGTATCTTTTGGCAACGGAAATGGATTTTATACGAAGGGCAGCAAGAATTTCATGAAGGGAAAAAATTCGGAAGTCAGTTATAAGGGAGAAAATGAAGATTACACTATTTTAGATTATATTAAAACTTAGCAATGAAGATGGTACGGACATGTCCAGCGAATGGAAGAGGATCGGCTACCAAAATCTGGTTTTGGAATGGAAGCCTGAGGGAAGACGAAGCAGAGGAAGACCTAAAACCTCCTGAAGTCAGGGAATATATTTATACATGAAGGAGAAACATCTACAAGCAGGAGATTGAATGGACCGACAAAATTGGCTATTAGGAATCGGACGATGTCAAATACATTAATCAACCGATGATCTATCTATCTATGCTGAACTCTGGAAACCATGCATTACAGAGATTCTTGTCATACCAATTTCTCTAAAAAACTGATTATAATATATAAACCTGTAATTCTTCTAGTTATATGAATCCAAATATGGTCTCTTACTTTAAGAGAGGAGAAAATATTACGAGTATTTAAGAATAAAGTGCTTCGAAAATCTTTGGGCCAAAGAAAGATGAAAAGAGAGAGAGAGAGAGAGAGAGAGAGAGAGAGAGAGAGAGAGGTGAAAGTGGCAGTGAGCTACATGATCTTTATGAGAAACTAGATATAATGAGTAATTAAGTCTCATAAACCGTGATGGGCAGAAGTGGCAAACAAGGGCATGGAAACTCCTTTCAGGCAGACCAGAGTGAAAACGCTCAGCAGACAAGCCAAGAATGAGATATGGGGAATATCATTAACCATGATTCGAGGGAGGTGAATTATGCAAGGAAAGATTGAAAACATTCATTTAGGATAGCTATGAACCTCCGGGTTCGATAGTGCGAGTGGGTGATTTAGTTGGTATAAAATGACTGTATGTACAATGAATTACATATTATAGTTTTCATGTGTTTTTTTAAAATTTATTATATATATATATATTCGCCGCTGTGGTGTCGAGGTAGCGTGCTGCCTTGTCACGTAGCGGGCCCGTGTTCGATTCCCGGTCGGGACAGGCTCCTGGGTGAGGTTTATTTCCGGAGGTTTCTTCACTTGTAAGACAAATGTCAGGTAGCTATAAGATCCAATAGGCCCCCGAACATCATCTGGCCATCGTCATCATTATCATCCTTCACCGGTGTGAATAGCTACGGGAAGCAACCACACCTATAATTCCCTAGTAAATATGCAAAGCATAGCATAAAAGTGCTATGATTGCAGTGAAAGACCTGCCCTAGGGTAGAATTACTATGGATGGATATATATATACACAGTATGTACACATGAATGGATAAGTACATATACACGTGCATACATACAAACATATACACAAGCACAGTAATTTTAAATATGTAGTTCTACTTTGCATATTTGTGCTGATTCATTTGAAGAGAAGACCTTAACTCTGCCATATAAATTAATTATTATTATTTCCATGTTTGTGTGTTAGCCTTTTGTGTAAATTAGTGACAGAGAGATGGCTTCAGTATTAATATTGTTATTATTATATGCCTTTGTGTGAAAATCACCTGTGGGCACTCCTGTGTCTGTGTTTTCCTTTGACTCTTTAGAGATGCAGTCTATATTTGTAGAAAATCATGGTGAAAATGGAAAGTAGATGAAAGTGAAATTGTATTTTAAAATTGTAGATACACAGCTAAATAGAGGGAATAGGAAATGAATATTGTATTATTGTATATTATTTGAGAGTTGCTAGGCAGGAGAGCTCTCTCGGGCCACGTGCTAGTAGCTTCGCCACCAACTCCTCGGATCAATAAACCGGCATGGCCGGCCGGCCGGCCGTCTGGCTGGGGCGGCCTCGAGCATTGGTCTGGTCTCATCGTGTTCCTGTCTGACCCCGCCGCACTTTCCCTCTCTAACGACTCCATGTTCTCTCAGAGAACATTGGTTCGACTCTTCACTACACCTTACACCAAGTGCAATGAACTCTATTTCGGTGTACAGATCTTCTGCCAACGTTAAAAAAGTAAAAGCACTAACAATTCTCTCAGTTTATGGACCAATATGCCGATGTACAGCCATTTTAAATTCACAGTAACGCTTTATATCAACGTTTCTCAAATGCAGGGTTGATGAATTTCCACTTTCCCTGTGATTTCTACCGCTGTCATTTTAATAATTTGAGTGTTCAGATTATTTATTATTATTATTAATAATAATAATATTATTATTATTATTATTATTATTATTATTATTATTATTATTATTATTATTATTATTATTATTATTATTATTATTATTATTATTGACAGAGAGGAATGGCGTTTGGTTTCCGGAAGACGGCGGCAGCTGCCATGATACCGGATGACGATGATGATGATGGTGATTATTATTATTATTATTATTATTATTATTATTATCATCATCATCATCATCATCATTATTATTGAGAATAAAGTTCTTAGGAAAATTTTTGGACCAAAGAGAGATGAACAGACAGCTGAATGGAGAATTTTTAATAGTGAACTATAAGGTCGTTAGAGGAAACCAGATATAATAAGAACAGTTAAGTCTCGTAGACTGCGATGGGCTGGACATGTGGCACGAATGGGAATGAAGAACGTGCATGGAAGATTTTTGTAGGAAAACCAGAGGGAAAACGCCCACTCGGTAGACCAAGAATGAGGTGGCAGAATAACATTAACAATGATTTGTGTGAAGTAGATTATACATGGAATGTTTGAAAAACATAAGCTCAGGATAGGGATGTATGGAGAGCTTATGTCCGCGCGGCCATGAACCTACAGGTTCGATAGTGCCAGTGAGTTATTACTATTATTATTATTATTATTATTAGTAGTAGTAGTAGTAGTAGTAATAGTAGTAGTAGTAGTAGTATTAAACTCCATAACGCAACATGTCTAGAAGGCCATTGGGCTGACTGTTTGCCTCAGATTACTTATGTTATTTGACGATCAGCCAGTATAATGGTGACATGTGGTCAGCATGTCGGATCATCCAGCCGTTATACCTTATTATTAACTACCGAAGAAAGTGCTGGAATGGCTGCCGCCGAGAGGTTGAAGAGAGGGAGACCAAATGCTACTTGTTTCATGGTATAAAACAATAAGAGGAAAAAGAATAGATGGAGGACAATAACAAGGAAGACTGGCATAGGCTTAGAACATTGGAAGATGCATTTACGTTATTATTATTATTATTATTAAGTTATTATTTTTAATATCTATAATAATCGTTAACACTATTTATTAATTTCTAATAATACCTCCCATCGGAGGTAGACAGAACAGTTAGTATACTAACAAAAGTATAAATATACAAGAATGAAATAAAATGCAGATGAAATTTAACAAATTTATTGAATACAATGATTTGAATAAATCTGGCAATATTTGTTTTATTAGATGGTAACAATTACCTGGAAGAAAAAGGGTGGGAAAAATTATTGTACAGAATTATTTAGGGGTTTAAATCCGAATAAAAGGAAATAAACTATTTACAGATAACAATTTCTTAAAAAAATAAAATGTGTTAACCAATACTATCATCATAAAGATGATTATTTTAAAGATGGCAAGTGAATATTTAATTACTCTCACCGGCAAATGCTGCATTATATATAATTACTATACATACATTTTTCTAATTACTTTGTTTATTGGTCTGTAATATATCTTGAGGTCAATTAAAGGGTGATTGAAATCAAGTATATAGATATTTGCTGAAAAAAAGAACACTCCAAAAATACACTATAAAAAAGTAATATAATGATATTTATGTATACATTATGGTTATTATTAATTTTATGTGAAACCTAATCGTGGTTAAATCATGAAAAAATCAGTTATACTGATGAAAATCAAATAGTAGCTGATTACTTTTAATTTCAGAAGATCAGTTGAAAATCTTAGGATTGCATTATCCTCTTGAGTATTGTATAACGTTCAGAAATGTTCTCACAATATTATTGTATACAATAATTTGACAAAAATGTGTTGAGATGATTGAGAATATTATTATTATTATTTTATTATATCGGCCGCAGTGGACTAGTGGTTATGCTCCTTGCCTCTGGTCCCGAGGGTCGCGGGTTCAAACCCGGCCGGGGTCGATTGATTATTTAGGATGGAAAAATCCAAGGAGCGAGTCCTCCGGGAGGGACTTTAAGCCGTGGGTCCAGAGTCTTAAGATTTTCAGGTTCGTAAAAGATCCTTAAGCCTGAATGAAAAGGCCTCTAAGCAAAATTTACCGAATTTTCCCGTCCTAGTACTACCTTGGTTTCCTAGATGTCAGTATGAGGCGGAACGCTGACCACGGACCACTCAAATGACATCTATATGGAAAGTGTAACTCAATTAGTATGGTTAAAATTCTTCCCTGTAGGGGGAGAGCGCCTAAATCTCTGTTAAGGGAAACATGGGTTTACAAGACAAGAAGATAAATTGTTCCATTTGAGAATAGAGTTCTCAGAAAAATGTTTGGACCAAATTCTTGAAAATTTTTGGACCAAAGAGAGATAAAGAGACAGGTGAATGGAGAAGACTTCATAACAGTGAGCTAACATGTTCTTTATAGAACATTTTAAGAACAGTTAAGTCTCGAGACCTCGAAGGGCAGGACATATAGCACGAATGGGGAATGGAAGAGTGTATGGAAGTTTCTTGAAGGAAAAACCAGAAGAAAAACGCCCAGTTGATAAACCAAGAATGAGGTGGGAGAATAACATCAACCATGATTTGAAGGAAGTTGATTATACAGGGGGTGATTAGCTCACGATAGGGATGTAAGGAGAGCTTATTTCCGCGCAGCAATGGACTTATGGGTTAGATAGAGCCAGTGAGTTAGTTAGAAATTGTTCCATAGTAGTCGCGAATCCAGAAGTTTATATATATATATATATATATATATATATATATATATATATATATGCACACTTCTGGATCTGATTGCCGTAACACATTCTTCATGAAAAGAAAATAAATAGGCTACACACATGGAAGAAACAACGCTGATAAGAAAAGGGTCAATAATCTTGAATTTCGTTCGTAAAAATGTCGTGTAGTTCATTTCCAACGCCTTTATTATGACTATTCCAACCTTTCTGACCTCTATCTGACAAGATGAATGAATCTATAAGATGGGACATGTTTAAGGAGGATTCAGTTATATACGGATGATAGGATGATCATTATGACAAAACATGTATGTGGAATTTATAGCTTGATATGTTTTATGAACATGGAATTAATTGCAGTCGTCAGGATTATCAATGGTAAAAAAATATATTTTACAGTTTAAAATGGATATAAATTTAACTTGGGTAATAAATACGAAGCTCATAACCATGGCGTGGCTGATAGAATCCCTGCCTTCGTGTCCGGTGATGATCTAGTTCGAATACCGGCAAATGAGAAATTACAAATCTCCATTTTGAATCTGGGAGCATGTCCCTTGCTCTACCAAATTGTATTATTTTATTGGACATTTTAATATTAACGGTTTCTTCTGTTTTTAATTGAAAAAACATCCGAAATATGTTTTAACTTCTGATTAACAAGATTGTCAGTTTAACATTATTTAGCCTACATTCAATACCTAAAGTTTTAATTATTGAAATTGAGGAAAGTAGATTATACAGGGAATGATTGGAAAACATTAGCTCAAGATGGGGATGTATGGAGAGCTTATGTCCACGCGGCCATGAACCTACGGGTTCGATAGTGCCAGTAAGTTAGTTAGTTTAATTGTATTTTAATTAACATATATTTGCCCTAGTGGGGTGAAAGAGAAAGCTTCATGTCCTTGAGGCTAAATAAATAAACAAATAAAATAAATTTCTGATATATAGAACCAAGAAAACTACCACACCTATAATTCCCTAGTAAAGCTGCAAAGCATAGCATGAAAATGCTATGACTGCAGAGTAAAAGACCTGCCCTCGGGCATAATTACTATGGATGGATGGATGGATGAACCAAAATTTGCATAAAAATCGTGTTTTTACCACCTCTTCAAAAACTCATGTAAAACTTTTTAAAAATTTAATCTTATTTATAGTCGCTTTAATAACAAAGTAATATTGTGTCTTAGGATATTTAGTTGTAATTAAACATTATTTTGCGTGGTTTCATTCTATAACTGTACTGCGTTTTGGAAGAAAATGAACATGCTATGAACGATCATGATGGCCAAAATGGCATTCGAAGACATATACATATAGAGGTGAAGAAAAACCCTCGAAAAATATTCAGGAAAGTTGTACTAATAGAAGAACGAACGCAGGCCCGCTGCGTCTAGGCAATGACGTTATCCCTAAACCAAAATGGGGGAATAAAAATGCATTTTTATATAATTGAAATCTGATAACGGAAATATATTTTGCATGTTTAAAGTGTTCGTTTATAGTTCATTTTGCATATGAAAAGTGTTTTGTGTATATTTCAGCTGTTTGTTGATATACTGTAGCATATTTTCATGATGTTGTTACATATGTCTTCATATTTGCGTGTATCTTAAAATTAATTTTTATTAATGCTATATTTTCATCGTTAAAAACATTAATTTAAATGAAAAATTCCAGAATTTGGTAAATTAAAACTGGAGACCCTATACATGCCACTTTACTATTCGCTCAGAATAGCATTTAAAATATTTATATTGTGAGTTCTCCCACAAAAATTTCACACTATTCTAAAAATCTGCAATTTTATGATAATTATGAATAACGGAAAACATTTAGTAAATACAAAAATAACCTTTATTTAAGGAAGTAATGAATATTCCTCATTCAAAATCTCGTAAGTGAAAGAGATATTTGTTCCTGAGATATCCATCCATCCATAGTAATTCTGCCCGAAGGCAGGTATTTCACTGCAATCATAACATTTTCATGCTATGCTTTGCAGTTTTACTAGGGAATTATAGGTGTGGTAGCTTCCAGTTGCTTTCCACACCAATGAAGGTTGATGGTGATAATGGTGGCCGGATGATTTTCGAGGGGCGTTGGGCCCTAAGCTTCCTGACATGTGTCTTATAGATGAGGAAAAACCCCGAAAAAACCTCACCCAGGAGCCTGTCCCGACCGGGATTCGAACCCGGGCCCGCTACGTGACAAGGCAGCACGCTACCTCGAGACCACAGCGGTGGACTTTCTGAGATATAAAATAATGAATATCACATATTTTAAATACTGAAACCTGTATATCCTCCCCTTAAGAAACACCATCAATCCACAATAATTTTGTCTGTCTTCTTCCTCTTTGCCAGGTGGTACCCATTCTACTATTTTTCTTGGCAATCTGCTATATCATTCGTTTTATATTACAATATCATTTCTATATTTTAAAATGAAATCCATAATTTAAATTTGAACATTCAGCTTTGTTTAATTATACTGTTTATTTTCTCTTTTCTAGAAATCTCGGCTGAATGCCTCCAAAAATCCATTTCCGCGCAATTTAACGTATTACTAATCTTGATTTTAATTGTCATGTTTCTGCGCCATATGCCATTGTACTCATTATTGTACTAAGTCTACAGAATTCCGAAAGAATATAACTAAAGAGTTGTTCTCATGAAAATATTTTTGAAACATTTTATACAAATCTTGTGTTTGTGGGTGTGTGTCACAACGCTCTAATGGCCGATTTTTTCGAAAAAAAAAACTCGGCATACAGCAATCGATAAATAAAAATGAGGTCAAATTTGTTACCTTGAAAAATCAGACTATAAGGGGCAAGAGATATTTAAAAAAATCGTTCTAGCGGCCTCAATTTCCCGATTTTTTGCAAAAAAAACTTGTAGTTCCTGCGTGATGTGATGAACGTTTTCATAATTCTGGAACTTCCTCGGGTCAGCATCTTCGTACATTTATCCGCCCGTTGGACTAGCCCAATCTCTGCGAACGTAACTAGCAGGTTCTGTGCATTATTGTTCGAAAACTACTATAAGTGAAGGGAAGAAAGATACATTGCCTATGCTTTTATATAACACTTTGTCCACCTCATCACCCCTTTATATTTCTACTCGCTTCCATTCACTATATTTCCACCACAACTTAAAACACACAATTGAGAGAAAATTTAACTCTAGCTGTCCCTCTACATCGAACGTCTCACTAATCCTCATCCTTCCTTGTTTCAGCCACCCGATTCTGGAATTCCCTCTCCTCGTATATCAAGGACTGCCCGACTCAAAAACAGCTCATAAAATATATACAACCGTGTTTCATGTATACTTTTATTAATTTTAATATTTTACACTTTCTTTACCAAGTCAATTACTTAATCAAATTATAGTTATCTAACATATAAAAATGAATTAATTAAATAAAAATAAAACGTAGTTTTATTTGATTTTCATATTTATTATATAATTCAGTGACAGCTGTTTCGGTACACTGTACCTTCTTCAGACATGTTAAATTATGAATTGTGTTCCAACTGATCTAAGCAACAATACAACAATATTTATTTAATTTTTTTAAATTTAACAAAGGGGATTCATTCAAATCAAGTTGAGAATTTAACAGTTTTTTTACTACTTTTAAACTTATTAATTTCTACAGCCTCCAAAAGATCTAACTTCTTACCCTCAAGTAAACACCAACTCAATTGATTATTAAAAATGAATGTTTGTTTGTTTGTTCGTACTTTATGCGCGGTCATACCGTTGATCCGATTGTCATGGGGCTTTTTGCAAAATGTTCAGGAGATTCCCGGGATGAACATAGGCCATAAGGGAGTTGTGATACTCAACTCCTACACCCTTAAAAATCGCCCTTTGTAGTGGAAAACGTGACACAAGTAGCTCTTTGGACGCTTAAATAGCTTACGCTGCCTAAAGCAAACCAAACCAAAACAAATGCACAAAATTAATGTACACAGAATTGAGTACCGGTATCTTAAAAAGCTCTACAAAAGTCATATGCGACAGCATATGTTTATCTCTTACGGATAACTCACAATAACCATTTTTGTCTTTCATTGATGC